>CAWUFW010006166.1:0-600000 GCA_963921515.1 Calotriton arnoldi
GGTTTGACTCCGACTCGGACGATGGCGGGCGGTATTTAGTGTGGTTTTCGCCGATGGCGGTTTTCGGTTTGTGTTATCGTAATGGCGTGGTCGGTGTTCAGACGGTGTATGCGGGCGGTATTTTGCCGATTCCATGCCTGGCGGATTTATTTACGCCGGGTATCGTAATGGGCCCCTTAGTTTTGTATGAAGTCCTTTTTTTTTCAAACACTGGAGCAGGCATATAGTGATGTGTAATTATTCTTACATATGGTATATGCTTGTTTAGGCAAAAGAGCAACCTTGTTAGTCATGTGGAAGGTGTTATAAAGCATGACACATACACCCTCATTAAAAAATATTTCTGGCCATTTTTAATGCATCCTCATATTTAAAGAGCCACAGAAATACAGGATAAGATAAATGTTCAAGTGGTGATTCTGTAAGTAGTAATTCATATTGTTCAATTAAAGGAAATAGTAACAATCCATATTTAAAGTGACCAATAGGAGTGAAATAGCTCTGAATTTAACACTGAAAATCGCCTGAAAGCTGGTAATGCCTTGATCGTCAAGACTATGCAAGACTGAAAAACACCATTTACCCATTTTCAGTCATTGAGACAACACACTGCCGGGTCTCTTACTAATAGCTTAATGCATGTAAATGCAGAGTCACAGGAATAGGAAAAGCTGGTGATCAGATACTTCTGAAAAGGAGTTGGCGAAGCAGGGCTTTGCAGCTCTGCAGAACAAACTCAATCCACTAAAGATAAGTGACTATCAAACTCTGATCACTTATCTTTTTTTTTTGGACACTATACTTAGCATGTTGGTTCAAATAAAGGATGATCTCTATCAAAATATCAGCAGTGGGAAGTTGATAAATGATTCCATATGTTCAATATGCAGCCGCTCTTAAAACTTGTGAAAAGCAGACAAGGTTGGCACGCTCTTATTACCATGCTGCTCCACTTTTTACTAGTACTCTCAATGTCTCTCAAAAACCTTTCAGTGTGT
Source organism: Calotriton arnoldi (assembly GCA_963921515.1). Taxonomy (NCBI): domain Eukaryota; kingdom Metazoa; phylum Chordata; class Amphibia; order Caudata; family Salamandridae; genus Calotriton; species Calotriton arnoldi. The sequence continues at coordinate 999 of CAWUFW010006166.1, forward strand.
TGGAATTTTCTCATCCAAATAGTATCCAAGAGGGTGTCATCCAAAATGCACCATGCTATTCTCTGTTGGAATTTTTTGGATGCAATTCTTGTTAGCCTTTCTTTTCCATATTAGTGCAGCATCTCTCTTAGATGTTCTGACAGGCCCTATTTCTGACCATGACAGCTCCGCCTCCAATACCTCTCATCATCTGTTTAATTTCCAGCCTAATCCTGCTTCACAGTCCCATGCTCCTCTAGCAGATCTAATAACATAATTTTGCCTGACCTCTGTGTGTTATTCCTACAGCACTCAACTGAATATCAGACTGGATGGGGACTTGGTTTTAACCCATAGCAAATTTCAATCATGTCTTGAACAGTGGCAAATAGTATGTCCAAAAGCCACCTCAAGTTGAATTCTGGCAAAACCAAGGTAATGGCATTGTGGGGTCATCCCTAGGTTTGGTCTTTGGGCTTCTTGACGGACACCAAGGACCACTGTCCTACCCACGTTAAGACAGTTAGGAATCTTAGGGTGGTGTTTGATGCTGCCTTACCTTTCAAACTTCAGATCACCAGGGTAACATTGCCTGTTATCTTCAACTCTTAAAGTTTGGAGGAAATTTTTACTGTTTCTTCCAGATAATCCTTATTATCTGATTTTCAAGGCTGTTGTGGGGGCACACCTAGATTCTGGCTTTTTTAATATATCTGAACCTACTGACATGCACAGTATAGCAGTTGCAATTGGTGCAGAATGCTGCTGCCAGATTACATTCAAACTGCCTCGCTGTGCAATCATCATTGGCCAAATTCAGACTGACCTTACATTGGCTCTCAATATATAGACATATATTATTTAAATGCTTGTGATTTTGTTTTGAAGCCCTCCACAACAAATACCTGCTGGTAATTAAGAACATGTTCTTCTGGTGCATGTCATCAAGTACTTTCTGTTCTTCTTTAGCATGCTTCCACAAAGTGCCTAAGATTAGGAAATTCCATCAGAGCAGCACGGCTTTCTCTTTTCAAGTAACCACAGGTTGGAACAACTTATCTCTGGATCTTAATTGCTTCTCCACTCATCTAGAATTGAGGAAAAAATGTAACACCTTCTTATTTAAGCTTTGAGTAAGTGTTATGTTATATTATGGTATAACCATTTATAAAGCGCACGGCTACCCCAAGGAGTGTCCCGGCGCTGGCAGTGGAGGGAAAGAGTAGCATACGGGTTACTAATTATTAAAGAGGTGGGTTTTGAGCTTCTTCTTGAACAGTTCTAGGCTGTCTATCAGCCCCAGGTAGGGTGGGAATCTGTTCCAAGAGAGGGGTCCAAGATATGAAAAGGATCTCCCACCCATTCTGAGACGAAAGATCACCTTCTCATCTAAGTCCATGTCTGTATCACATGTGAACAGCAGCTGTGTGTCATCTGCATACAAGATGACCTTAGCGCCAAGGGACTCTGCAAGCGTGGCAAGGGGTCTCAGGTAAACGTTGAACAGCGTTGGACTGAGAGCCGACCCCTGTGGGACTCCCACCGACAGGGGCCTGGCATGAGCTGTATAAGGTGGCAGCCAGACTTCCAGCGTCCGTCTGTCCAGAAATGATGCCAACCAGCTGTAGGCCTGATGTCTGATCCCTATTTCGTGTAAGCGCTCCAGCAGCTTAAGATGAGGTACCGTGGGAAATGGTGCTGTGAGGTCAAGCAATATCAGCATTGCTTTGCCTCCCCTATCAAGGATGTTTTGGATGTGCTCCGTAACTTCCAGGAGTGGTTTCTCAGTGCTAAATTTGGGACGGAAGCCAGATTGCGTAGGGTGAAGAATACCGTTGGCTTCCAGGTAAGTGGACAGTTGGCTATTTACTTCTTTTTCCAGAATTATGGAGAAGGCGGGAAGAAGGAAAATAGGCCTATAGTTTACTGCTTGATTATGGTCTGCCGCAGGTTTTTTTAGCAGTGGCAAAACCTTAGCTTTTTTCCACATCGAAGGGACCACCCCTGTAGCCAATGAGGAATTGAAAATGTGGTTTACAGAGGGATTAATCGCTGGAGCCACCATATTTAGCACCATGGTAGGGCAAGGATCAAGGGGGGAACCGGATTTGAGGCTTTTTAATGCTGCTAAGGACTGAGTGAGGGAGATGGGGGGTGAAGGCATCTAAGGTGGCATACGTAGGAGAGGAAGGAGCTAGTCTCAGCCCCTGACTCTGAGAGGAGGGTGCTGGATTCGCAAAGCTTTTTTGCAGCCCTGGAGTGGGGGTCTTAATATAAGCTGGAAATCAGGGACACCTTTTGGTATTTGTGTGTTCTGTAAGTGCAATAAATAGAAAGATAAATAAATAAATAAACAAATGCATAAATAAATAAGTACTCTCCAAACGCTTCAGGCAGTGCACAATATAGAGCTTATTTAGAGTTTGGCAGACAAGATACTCTGGCAAAAACATGGCAGAGTACCCTGTCCTCCAGACTCGCCATTGCCCTCCACAATTTAAAGTTGGGGTAACTGCTGTGTTTCTGACAGCGGAATCTAAGATTGCTCTGCTGGCAGAAACATTTGACCGATGGCCTTCAGGATATTGAGCCTTGGTTCAAAGTACATTTTTGCTGTTCAGGACCACGAGAGAAACTCTGGATGTTTCTAACAGAAAATAGGTTCAATGACCCAGGTACACTGGGGTAAAAACTCCCAGTGCACCAGGCAATTAGATCTTTTGATTTTAAAAACCAGACTCCCACTTTGGGAATTCATTTTTGAAAAGCAACCAACTTTGAAGTGCTGGTGCATTGAACATGGCACTGCATATCAAAGCTTCACTTAATTCAGCATAGCCACCATGAGGGCCCAGAGGAAGACAGAGATCTCTAAATATGGTGGGCTGTACTGTAACAGGACACTGAAGTTCATTGCTCCACTGAAGGGAGTACAACCCACCAAATCATAAATAAGCCTCTAAATTGTTTGAGTTATGTGTAAATACAACAGATAGATAAATATCCTGTTAAAAATGTAAACATGCTAATTGTTAATTGGAAATTATTTTCTGATTGTTTATTGTCTTGTGGTTTGTGGCCTCCTGGTCTGCCTTGCTACGTTGGCTTAGGTCTGGCTGCCATGATGCCTTTTTGCGCACGTTACTTTGTGCCGTTGTTTTCCAGCCTCTGCTTCTGCCCGGCTATTTTAGAGCTGTCTGCATATCTGTCTTTCACCTTTTCTCCTGTTCCCTTTGGGCTACGTCTGCACAACATGTACAAGGTCGAAAAACAACGTCCCTTGTTCTTGCTGATCTGGCCAGTCCCTCGCACTTAGACATAACACTGGGTACAGCCGCTCTGGAGAAATTTGTGTGCTTTTAATAGTGTGATTTCATGGTTAGAGCCACTTGGAGAAAAACCTTTCCAGAGAGAAGAGCTGTGCTTGTCTGATGATGTAAACCTTGCACCTAGATATTGAGGTATGGGGGTTCGCTAGACAAAGCCCACAGGTCTTCTGTTTTTATAATAAACTAGCTACTAGCACGGTGAGGGTGGTAAGGTCATTTAGCCCTATATCCACTGCTTTATGAAATGCTTTACCCGTTTGTATTCTATGGAGTTGTAACTATGCTGCTTATATTATCCTTATGCATTATGCTGATAGTACTGGCACGTGTACTGTATCTTAGAGCACGTTAGTTGAAATAAACATTTTAAACTATACAGTGTCTCTTCTTACGCGCGTTGTGGACAGGTATGAGTGAGTTATGAAAGGGTGTTCTTGCTACTGCGAGTCCTGAGAGAGAGATACCGTGTTCTGGGTTGTCTAATCATTGGTAGCATTGTTGCTAATGAGACGCTACAGCTAGTCGGGTTGGGGTTTTAGGTGCTAAGGTTTATGGTTGGCTCACCACTATATTCCGAGGTCCTATTATCCTGTGCATAGCTCTGTGTATGTGCAGAATCCCTATTACATTATTTTGTATTTATTTAAAATGTATGTGTATATATTTCTCAAGTAATTATCATTGTTTTTAATGATTGTGATGTGTATTGTGGTTTGAGTGTGTTTTATTATTTTTAAACAGGATATTAATTATTATTAATTAGTTAATATGTTATGCTTTGAAAAATCTAATTATTTTATTTTTTACACATTTTTTTTTTTAATTTTATTTATTTTTAATATATTATATGGGTGTAGAGTACATTGGAATAAGGTGTGGGTAGTTTTCCTTAAAACATAGTTATGTTATAAATAAATAAAACATTTTTCTATAATTTTTTATATGTTTTATTATGTTTATGTGTTAAGTGGATGATGGGGTTGAGGGATACTGTCTAGTTTAAATATTATTTATTCAAACATTTTAAAAAAATATGCTATTGTGATATATTTCTTAATTGAAAATATACCTTAACTTTATAAAAAGTTGTGTAACATTTATGTTTACATTTATGAATTGATTGTTAATATGTTTATTTATATTATTTGGGTGCATTGTATCTGACTGCCCAATATATTCATTTTTCCCAATATTTAATAGACTGGAGTTAGAATAGCAAACCTGGCCACCTCATTGTATGTACTTTCTCCAGGGTATGTTAACCTGGAGTTAGAATAGCAAATTCCCTTCCCCCATGGATGAACCTTCCCATTGTTTACTAGAGTGGAGTCTAATTAGTAATTTTGACTCCTTCATGTATGCACTTTACAGAAAGTTTGTTAGAACGGAGTTGGATTAATAAATACGATCAAACAATGTGTCAACTTTCCTCAATGTTGGTTAGACTGAAGTTAGAATAGCTAGTCTAACCCTCCTAATGTATGTACTTGGGTTAGTGTTTATTAAAATGGATAGCGTATGCATTTTCCCCAATGTTTGTAGGACTGTTGCAAGAATGGTGTATTTGAATTGTTTTCTATTTATATTGGAATTGCATTACTGAATGTCAATTTATCTTGTTTTTAGTAGATATTTTGAGCAGATTTAATTTAGAATTAAATAATTTTTAAAATATGCAATTTCTTTCCTATTCTATTGTGTTTTGTTTTTCAAATTATTTACTTTTTATTAGTATTTTTAAAATATCAATTAATTAATTTTTATGTTGTGATTTTTTCTTGAATATAAATTACTTTTTGATATATTTTTATTAAAGACTGATTTTATTAGTAATTATAATTTACAATATAAGATTAAAATGTATTTTGTGATAATTTTTGTTAAATATAAAAACTGTTAATATACTAATGTTTATATGTGATATTTGTATCTTACATATTTTTTATCAGAAATCATTTTTCTTTAAGAAATATTGTAACTTTCATTTTAAATTAGAATAGTTTAGGGGCGTGTGGAAGTCGTGGAGTTCTATTCTGCAGAATTCCACAGAGTTATGTAAAAAAAACTCCCCTCTATTCCGCGGAGTTGCGCGAAGAGCGGGATTCCGGCGCTGCTTCTTTGTAAAATTGTGAAAAACAATATTAGCATGCACTTGCTCACTTATATGAGAGCAGGACCCCTGTGTTCTGTGGCAGGAGCAGATGTACACTCTCTGTACAACACTGCCCTCTTGTGGACCGGAGCTGGAAGAACATTAATTCCGGTTTCTCAAAAACAACTATGATGGCCGAACCACCTTAAACATATGGTTTAGACTCAAAGGGTGTCACAAAGTAGGCTGCCACAGGTCTCTGCCAAGAGAGTCCAATGTGTCACACTTTTAATTATAGCGCACGTTCCAGTCTAGGCCACTCAGTATTTTAGAATTTGGAGTTATGTTTTTCATATTGTACCCATGTGCCTACAGGGGCACAAATGCAAGCCACTGCTTATTAAAAAGCTTGGATCATGTGAATGAATCACACGTGACATGGAGCCACATTACAGCTAGGCAGCTAGTCGATAGGCTGTCCAAAAAGGACACCTGGAGATTTCACTGCAAGCTACATGACTGAAAGGTCAGGAGTGAAAGGACCACTCCGTCACGTGTGAATTTCACATAGGAAGCTACAGGGAATAGCAAACTGAGAGATTATTAGCTGCTTATCAAATAGATGCCTCCAGAAGACTGGTAGGGCTAGGATAAAGACAATCGCAATTGCATATAAAGTTAAAAAATACCTAATTTCCTTGTCAGGTGTATATTGTTCAATCAGCCTCTGCGTTTCTGCTCACTTCAATTTGCATTCTGGTATTTGTAGTTTTACTTTTCAACATTAGGCAAAGAAGGACTACTAATCAGTGGGGTCTGTGGACGTGTCGGACACATAAATCCCGGACAAACAACACTTGGCTGCCGCATGCAATATGAATCCACGTGCATGGTACACAGGGTGCATCACCAGATAATGCCACGTCGTCAAGAAAGACATTTGAAGCCAAGGTTTACAATAATTGCATTCTAGGAGTGGGGTTCCTGGTTCATTACAATTGGATCCACACAGCAGTGTTGAAATATAGTTCCCGTCCAAACTGTGAGTCACCTAGTAACTTTACACTGACCCAGGCATGTCGCTGTAGTCTCCAGTGAAACATTCTGCCACCTCCCTCACCCCCACTCGAATTCACGAACCCCCGGGGTCAATCACCAGCCAGGCTGCTGCCCCTGTGACACCAACTCTGTCCTTGTTGCTCAAGTACCTGCCCTTTTATAGACTGGGTTCATGATGCACCCCAAGAAGCCCTTCCTGTAACAGGATGACTCCTTGCTGCTTGGGCACTCCATGCCAGGCAGAGAAGCACAGCAGCAATGGGGCTCTGTAATTATCCATGTCACCCATGGCACACCCTCGCCACAGACAGGCGAGCTCCAACTTGAGCTGCTACTGCATGCCCCCCCCTGTGCCAGGGTCAGAGGTGCAGGTGACCGCACAGCAGGCAGGCATTGGCAGCAGCTGTCAGGCATTAATTAGTGTCACTATCACACAGCAGGCAGTGCTGCTTCAAAACACCGGATCTCTCCCTCCCTCTAGCATCCATTCCACACACCCCTTGCACAGGGAACAAAGCTTCCTCTGCACTTACCTGCTACTGGTAGGAGTTTCTGGGTGCCTTTCATGCCCCTGCATGGGTCAGTCCTCTCTCAAAGCAGCAAGAAGTCCTCATGGCCAGACTGGAAATCAAAATCAGTCAATTCAAGTGACTGTATCCACACCGCAGGAGAGTTATGGCAGGCATCTATGCAAATGAGCCCCCTGCATCAACTGGCACTGTGATCCTCCCTTACATCACAGGTTCACAAACTGCGTGGACACCCCTTTACAAGTTCTGTACCACCCGAGTTCTACACCAGCAGCTTTGGTCCTTCCTCCTCAGCAAATTAACAAAATCCCTCTCAATGCTCCATCTCGCAGTATCAGCCTATCCCCTGCTCCTCAGTTCACTCCTCACCTGGCTTGCATCAGCCTTTGCCTTGCCTCTGCAGTACCCACCCTTCCCCCGCCCTTCACTCTCTGAAAGGGAGTGCAACCATAGCTGTCAGGGATCAAAGCTTGAACCTTCCTCAATGCTGGTGGAAGTACCATAATCTACAGTGTGTTTGCCCCTTCCCTGATGAGAGTGGCTTTAACCGTAATCCGCATAATATGGGAGCACAGTGCGCTCACATGTGTTGCTACTCTGTTGGATGTAAACTCCGCTACACGGCAGGTGGCATACTTTTGCCAAACTCCATGCTCCAAGCGGACCGTGGTGTGGCAAAAACTCTGCAAACTCCGCTGGCAGAGCAGTGTGGAGCTTACAGCCCAGCTCTAATTATAATTTTGATGTTTCAAACCATAGTGTTTTGGAAGATAATACTTCTGCTGCTTCAATGCGTGTAAACTCGATATTGTTTTGGTTGATGTTTTAACCACAATATTTTTGTAGCACAAAGATTTTGTTCTGTTATAAAAACATTTCTATTGGGTCTAGAACAAACACCTAACACATCCAGTCTGGTGTGGAGAGACATGATGCTTCATCTAGCTGCACAGTATTTGCATATCACTCCCAGAGAGAAAGCTAACATACATCAAGTACAAACGCTTATACTTACACAAGATAACATGAAGCTTATAAAACTTTTATTCTAACTTTCCCTACAACTATACATTTGAATGCACCAACTGTCATAGTTAGATCCACAATGATCATAGTAGTGACTAATTTAATTATGATTTCCATACACATACTCTTGACCTGGAAATTGCAATATTCCTAACAGAAATGCTATCTTTTTCATAGTTTTCTAGTACAGCTATTAGATTTTTGTTGGACGAATTGCAATTTATTTGCTATAATGCAATATCAGCTACATACAAATTGATTCAGCTGAGTTTCAATTTTATAGCCCAAGTACTCATCTCCACAATGCATCATTTACCTGTTCCAGCTTCCCATTTGCCTTTCAAAAGTCATATCAGAAATCTGTATGCTATATGAGTTTGATTTATTGTTTGCTAAGCAGTTTTCTAACCAGTATTCAACTGGGTACTGGTCAATCCACAGTACTTATTTAAAAATTCTCTTGAAAATTTGCAATGACTCACAATGTAGATAATCTGTGGGATTCTGGAAATGTCATCACCAAGTTGAATACCTAAATAACAGTAGCCATAGGCCACCAATATATGTATGGCAAGAAATGTCTTCAAATCGCTACACTGTTACTTATTTATAAAACCTAAAAAACAATTTGATTATATAATGTTTAATCCTCATCTCTAATTGTCCCAGCATCTAATGAACACCAAAGGTTTATCAATGTTGAGGCTTTTACTATGGTACTGGAGCAGCATAAAATTGTCTCTACCTTTATTATGATCAATTAGGCTACATATGTATATCACAGCCTTATGTATTCATGAGATTTAATCTAACCTGTAAGAGAAAAGTGCAAGCCACATATGAAGTACAGTGGTCTGTAATCACATTTATACATGTGTGTTGCTAATGCTTTGTTTTAGTAATAACGAGTTATAGTTTATATATATTCATAAGAATATGTTTTGCTTTGCTATGTAATGGAATTGGTATACATGAGAAATACATTAACTCTTATAACGTGACTGTTTGTATATTAGTATTTTTTCAGTTATAATGTGTATTAAAGCTCTTCATTAGTTAAGTTGTCCAAAGGCCTTAAGCACTTGAGTTTTGCAATGTTTGACCTTCAATGTTAATGTTCTCTTGGATGTAGTGCTTTTCTCCCCTCTCCAGTTGCCTGATACGATGACCTTATGAATGGAAAGAAGGTTCTTTTGTGTGAAACTGATATGGTACTGAGAAGGGAGTCAAGGATGGAAGAAAATGCGATCAGAAGGGAGGCTTACTATCTGTGTGGAATAAAGGCATTAATTCAAGGTTGTCAAGAGATATGTGGATCAAACAAGAAAGAGTTATCAATGTGTTTTCGAAACATACATCTAAGAAGAAGGAATTATGATTGTGTCTTGTTAAAGAAAGTATTGTTTGAGGGTGGTCTCTAATTGGGTCCAGGACAATAATTTAGAAGGACCTTCAAGAGTATAACTAGGTAATGCTTGTGACTGCACACTGCACACTACACTGAGACTTCTTAGGAGAGGAGAGGTTTAGACCTCTGTGCCCTACATTTCTGGGATTTATTTTAGTTGTATGGCTTTATGCTATGCGATAATGTATTCTGAAACTTCTACTGAAATTTCATGCTGACACCTTTCTTTTCATTACATGGATCTAATCAAAGCTTAGTTTAGCATCTTATAGAGTAGCTTAATTAAAGATTTAGAAATCTTCATGCATCATAGACAGTAAGATCGGACTTTTACAATCCTCCTATTCTCTTGTGGTTTTGTTGTTTTGGACCATCATTACTGAGATGCTCATTGGTTACTTAGTTATGAGAATCAACTTTGTTCATAGAGCTGGAAGTCCATTGATAATTCTGTATTGTTATGTGATGTTCTTGAGATTGACGTATATTATGCTGACTTTAAATTTGTAATAAATACATGTTTAGTCTGATTTCCCAACTTGGAGCTCTACTGTATAGCCAAATTGGTTTGCGCTGTATTTTGAATTTGAATTGAGAACTGACTCCTTTATTCCTCAAGCTCCCTCAAAAGATCAGAACTGGAGAGGAAAAAAGGGCTCAAATCCCCTCTGATAGATCAGATGGTAGCAGAGGATGGTTAGGGTCTGGAAATAGGGCATTAGTTAATGCCCCAAGTTAGGTCGGTTCAAGCTCTGGAGTTCATGATTTGATTTGGTGGATTGGCGCAGTTCCAGAGTCCAGTGGTGGTGTAATAGCAGCAGAAGGAGTATCAATAGGGTTGTGTGTGTATGGCTTACACCTAGCTTGCAGTGTTGTAATGATTGTGTGATGTCTGGCAGAGGTGATGTGTATGTTGCATGAATGAGGTGTTTAACGTGGTAAAGTTGCTAATGGGTCCGACGTGGCCTAAGATCTCAGTATAGCATTAAAAGGTATAGAAGACACCGTATTGTATTGTCTGCTAGAGTTTTGTGGGATTTGTCGTGAGACGTCGTCGGCAGCCCAAATTAAGATAGGGATTTTTCTTTTGTGTGATTGAGGGGTACAATTAGTACAGTGGACCCTTTGCGCAGGGGGATGCTACACTGATCAAGGTGATTCTTCGCAGGCTGAGGTTTTGCTTGAATGTGTGCTTGATAAGATTTCTTGTGTGACAGAATTCTGTTGATTTCTTTAGTAAAACAGGCAATTGTTGAATTGTATTTGTTTGTATGTGCAAGGTTGAAAGAATACACTCGTGAAAAATTGTAAAGGTGGTTGAAGGTTGCGAGGAGTGAGATCGACGTCATGCTGTGCCGTGCTGGGATTGGTCGGTTAGTGTGAACCCGCACTATTACTGATTGATTGTGTCAAGCTGTCCAGCGCTGGTATTGGTTGCTGAATCTGAAAATAACTTGCCTGAAAAATCATTGTTTTTCTGTCGAATTGGATAATACTGATTGTGAATCTGATATATTGTGTTAAAATGAAATGCTTTAAAGTGATATGGGATTTCGTTAGAAGAGATGTGTCTATTCCTATAAGAGAGGGAGAAGAGGTGCCGCCGGAGGATACAGCAGGTCATTATATGGCGATAAATATAGGGTCCCACACTTGTGTTTAGCTTAAACAATGGAATAAGATTACAGAAAAAAAGGATGCATTTGTGTTTCCTCGCTATGGTACGTTTAATGTACGAATCATTGAAAACTTGAGACAAATTTTGTATGAAATGAAGCCACAGCCCAGACCAGCACAGTTTGAGGCACTTACTGCATATGAGCGTGCTGCACATGCGAGAGAGAAAGAGAGGTTTCAAGGAAAGGCTAGAAGGATAGTATGTACGTGTGCAGATGCGAGATGGGGTGCAGAACAGAAAAGGTGGAGGACAGATATGATAGAAGGAGCTACATTATATCCAGCAATAACAGGTGAAGAGTAAGGAAAGTGGGGCAAAAGGAAAGTGGGGCAAGATGGGCCGAAGGAATTAGATGAGGGAACTAAAACTAATGGAAGTGACTCCAGTGATGATTTTTTAAATGTTTTGCTGTCTGAGCGTCTACCTCTGTACAATAAATTATGAGTGAGGGATGGTGGAAATTTAATGATTAATGGAAATCCAGACGTTGTTACTGCACCGACGGATACAAGCACTAAGGCAGTGGGAGATACCTTTATTAATTGCAACCAGAATATGACAAAAGCTAATACAGGAACTTGTGTACTTAGTCACCCTATTGCCTAAAATAAATGTACCGCTTCAAATATACCGTATGCCCTACGGTTTCAGTCACAATTGGACCTGTAGTTCCAATATATAACCCTAGTACCACAGACGGTGCTACAAGTGATGTTTATGTTTCAAGTGAGACGAGACCCCCAGAAAGGGCTACAACTAGACCATGTGTGCAGTTTGTCCCCTTAGTTCCCATACTTGAGGATCCTCCTTGTGCTGTGAGTGCAGATTCATCTATGAGTCAGGGAGGATTTGGACCTTTAAGGTCATTTGTGGGATTGCCAGAACTGGTTTACCTCACATGGGAAAAACCTTCGAATAAACACAAGAGCACACCAAAGGTTAAGGTAGTGCCCAAGCCACCAGAGACGACATGTGTAGTGACGAATGAGAACATAGAGGACTGGTTAAAGGAAGGCAACAATCCCCAAAGGGAATAAAGGAAGGCAACAATCCCCAAAGGGAATGTAATGTTCCATTGAATGAGACTCTGAGTACAGAGGTAAGTCAGGGGATGATTCAGTCAGCTGTGAAGGTGAATTTGGTAGATGTAGGCAAATTAAAACTTGAATTGGATGAAATGATAAGTGGAAGTTTGGAATTATACTGGATCGACACTTATCAACTGATTGAACTTCTGTTTATGAGCAAGAATGTAGCCCAAAAGGTGAGACAGGGTCATGAGAAATTACCTGAATTGGCACAGAAGTATCAGGTAGATTTAGAATGAACTAAAGCTCTACAGAAAAGTCATCAATTAGATTTTTCTGATCAGGACTTGGGAAATATGATGACAATAGGTTTAAAAATGCAAATTAGGGAACTAATTCATAGCATTCGAACTTGGGGAACATTGGAGAAATGGGAAGCTAGATGGTCAAAGAAGAAGATTCCAAGAAGACTGTTAGGAGAACCGCCTCCTTTGGGAGATGGAGGACCACATGTTAAGATTTTAACTTTACAATAAGTACTTAATGCAGTTTATGTTCATGTACCAAGGAGCTGAAGTGATCTTGCATCATTCATGAACGAATTTCCCAATTTGAGAGAGAAGCCTGTTGATTGGTATATATAATTTGAGAGGTTTGTGAAGATATCGAATGAAGGTGCCTGCCACGGGGTGGAGGGATTAACACCACCTCCCATTTCCCTATGGGAGCAAGTGCTATGGCCAGTTCACGGCCATAACACATGCTTCCATAGGGAAATGTCGGAATGCAACTGAACAGTGTTTAGATGCATCCTAATCAGGCGGTCGGGACCGCCGACCGGAGGTCAGTTGGTCCCATTTCCAAGATGAAGTCCGCCTGACATCATAATAGGCCCCTAAGTGTCCAGGTATGTGACAGGATTGAGACCTGAGATTAGCATGATGATACAGCAGCATTTGATATTCAGGCAAAATACATCTATCGATGAAAGTTTGTGTTATGCAAAATATTGCAGTGATGAGATTGAGATGAAACAGAAAAAGTTGAAGGAAAAGTTTATGGTGGAACAAATGAAAGCAGCACAGATAGGAAATCAAGGTCCACCTTTAGTTGCGAATTTACTTCATATGCAGGGATCGTATAAGCAGGGAGTCCCCGTCACTCAGAGTGGAGGTGGATTTCTGTCTCAAGGTAGGGGTAGAGAAGTTCCCTATAGACCCTAGTACTGGAATTGACGTGGCAACATTGAAAAAGTCCAATCCATGCCACATTTGTAATAGTTTGGGGCATTGTAAGTGAGAATGTCATCTTAAACCAGAAAATCAAGGGCAGAATACAGGGTTTGAATCTCAACAAGGTAACAATCCCATGCAGATGCAGAATGTGCCTTGACCGAGATCGTAAACTTTCAATATACCTCAAGCCCCTGTGATGCAGATTCCAGAACCTCAATGCCACAGCAAAATGCAGTTGGCCCCAGATTTGTTTCGAATCAGGTTCTAAACGTAAACCAGAACCTAAGGGAGGGAACCAGTTTGTATCAACAATATCCCTTGTTTGAGAGTGTTGATAATTTTGGTGCCGATCAGTCAGCCTGAGGGGGAGGAGGATTGCATTCTTGGTGAAGTCCTATAGGTAGACCAGAGTGACTCTTCTGTAAAAGGTGTGGTAAATGGCCACAATGTATCATTTTTAGTTGATACTGGTGCTACCCGCGCTACTGTAAGATCAGTGGAAGTTCTGACCCTACCCCTCTCTGGAAGAATGATCCAAGTTGTTGGAGTTGCTAAGCGACAGATAAATAATCCCATCACAGAGAAAGTTCCTGTTAGAATAGGGAATTTTGAGGATAATCACCAGTTTGTGGTCTGTGATTCAAGTCCAGAAAAGCTGTTAGGATGTGATTTACTGTGATAGCTGAATTGCACTATTTACTGTACACCACGAGGTGTGGAGTTTCAAACATACAATGAAGATGTGGCTTTTAAAATGGTTAATCACACTCCAGTTGTTATCATGTATCCCATGACGACATATTAATATCTGCCTATAGACCTTAGAGACACAGTAAAGGCTGAAGTGTTGGATTTCTGGGGAAAGGATTTTGGACTCATTAAAGGAGTTGAACCTGTCCGCATACAGATAAAATCAAATGTAGAATTTCCTTGATCCCCCAGTATAATTTGTCTCCAGAAATGATTGCTAGATTAAGACCAGCAACTGAGTTCATGATTCAGCAAGAAATATAGAAAGAAATTATGAGTAGTGAATGTAACTCACCCATTATGGGCCTGCAGAAGCCTAGGTGTAAGTACCACATTTATTAAGCTGTAATTTCCAAATGGGAGGTGGTACCTTTGTTATGTTTGATGTCTTTTGAATTGTAATGAAAACTCTATTTAATGATGAAGTCTGTTTTTTACTGCAATTTTAAAAATGGCACTTTTAGAAAGGTAGCATTTTTCTGCCCTTAGCACTTTTGTGCCTGTAGCCTGGTCAGGGTCACATGACTAGGTGTAACTGGCAGTTAGACTTTGTGAATTTGTATTTGACAGTCACACAATAGAGGGATTAGGTGTGCCTGAATTGACCATCTACTGGCAGGATGGGGGCAGAGCTGAGCCCAGCCCCATTTGCAACTGAATAGCCTATGCTCTGCTTTCAAACAAAGGGCCTAACGACCCCACATTGTCACTGAAGCCAGCTTGGAGCCAGGGCAGGAGAGGCAGGAAGTCCCATGCACTTCAAAGCCGTTGTCTAGAAGCTACTCCCAACTTCCAGAACAAGGGGACCAGGGTATAAAAGTAGGACCTCAGACACCAACTCTTTAGTGCACTTCTGGACCTGTGGATACTCTGCCAAGAAGAAGGACTGTGCTGCTGGAAGGACTGAAACTCTGCTGGACTGCTGCTCTGAAGAACTTTTGCCCTGCTGGATTGCTGCCCTGTTGTCCCAATGCTCTGCTACCTACTGCCTGCGTACAAGGACTGGATCTTCAACTGTCCTAGGACCTCCAGAGTGACTAACAAGGGCTAGTTTGCTAGCCTCTTGTTCAGAGTCACAGGGACACAAAAAGATTCGTTGATCTTGACCCCGCACCTGGACCCAGCCTGAGTGAGTCCTGACCCTCCAAGTGGTGCCCTTCGAGTCCTGACCCTTTCAAGTGGAATTAAATGTGCCCATATAGCCTAAATCCAAAAGTGTAGACCAGGAGGAGACCGGGACCTACCTGCTCGCCTATTCACCCAAGGTGCATACCCGGTTGGGTTGATTTCATGGTTTCTCTCACTACATTCTCTTCCACAGCAGCAAATACTTTTCAGCGGTCCTTCGCCAAGGTATCCGACTTCGTGGAACTGTCTTAGGCTCCAACCTTTGCCTCATCCGCTAGAGATTTTCATCTTTCATTTCGGCAACTAAGTCCGAATGTAGAAATCTTTTGTGTTTTCACTTTATACATTGCCTCTAAGGTACGACTGACTGATGTTTGTGCTAAGGTACGCAGGGTTAAGCACAGGTAAGTTTAGTGAGTTTATGTTGTTCACCCTGCAAGGACTGTGGCTGTATCCTGATCAGGGATCACACCCCAGTCAACCAAAAACCCAATTTCTCACAGTGTTCAAGCCAGGTACGACCGAGAAGTTGATCAGCCTTATCCATGCTCTGCAAAAAATATCCACTTTCTTAAACAAACAGGAAAAACTGCTCACTGGATTTTTCTATGGAATGTGCATCATAAATCACTAGCTCACACAATATTATACCTGTGTAAGTTTATCAAGTTTCACATCTCTTAGGCCCCTCCTTTGCATTAGGATGTTGAGTAAATCTACCTTCACGCCCCCTTTTTAAAAGTTCTGCTATTCAATTCCAGATCAACGTTGAAGATATGGCTACGTCATTTCCTCATTGAGATTGAATAAAATCCTGACTTGTCTAGCTGAGACATGAGAAGCAGGGGATGTAATCTACTTAAAAGTGTGTTTCAAAGTGTGCTTCTTTTGGCATTAGCATATTAAAATCTTTTGGCGATGTCACCTTTAATGAAATCAGACCAGAGAAGAATTTGTTGCTAGAATATCTTCTTCCTTTGAGGTAGATTTGTCACAGTCCTTCATGAGCAGTTTTGATCCCCTAGCTGTGCTTTTCATTTACCTACAGAGCAGTGGTGGCCAACAAAGATAAAGGGTGGTGGGGTGAGTGGAGGAGGTGTGGTAGGCCATGGGTGGAGTGTGCAGGGGGGCTCACGGCAGGTGGGGGTTAATAATAAAAATAAAAAAGACTTAACTGGTGCTGCTGATCGCCTCACGTTCCTCTGCATCCAGTTCCTGGTCCCAGCAGTACCTGGAACAGCATCACAGACTCCCCATCCAATCCTCGCACTGCTCTCAAACATGAAAGCAGCACTGGGATTGGTCTGAGCGGGCTGGATTAATGTTCGCTCAGGCACAGGGAGACAGTGCTGTTTCTCCAACTAGGCTGTGCAATACAGCTGGGATGGAGAAACCTAAGTGTGCATGTCAGTTCGGCCAGACTAAGACGGCTGGCAAAACAGACATGACCACTTAAATTGCACCAAACAACTCCTCGTGCCCACTCCCATGGCCGGGCCCCACCCCTCCTTGCACACGCTAGCTCAGCCAGCAGCTGAAAAATAAAACGATAATAAAATATTGTTTTATTTTTCTGCTGCTGGCTCTGAGCCAGTGGAGCGATGCTCTTCCGCCATTGCAGAGGAGCTGCTGCTGTTACAGAGATAATCACCCTTTGTGTAAGAGGACCCTGCTCAGATCAGGGTATGTGGCGTCGTAGCCCACCAATAATTTTTGAGCATTGTTCTCTCTTTACACACTAGCAAATAAAGGAGTGCAATGATACCTTGGAAAGTGCTACTGGTTGTTGTGTGTCATTGCCGTTGTGAGCATATTTCTTTTAATGTATGGCTCTTGAAATAATTGCTGGGTGTGCATAAAAGTGACATTAGAATCCTGTGCCACATAAAGATAAGCACGTGCTAAAATAATATGCCATTATGCATGGAACAATTTATTTTTCAAAATCGAAAAATAATTGAAACAAATAGGCCTATGCGCCAAAAATGGTGATCACTAAAGTGCAAATTAATTTTGATTTCCAACAAAGGGGGATATGTACAAGGAGGTGGAGGAGAGAGGTGTTAGCATTCCTGGCTTAACGCCTCTCTCCTCCACTTCTAAAATGCAAGGCTGCATCATATTTACAAGAATGTGGTGCAGCCTTGCGGTTCCCCCTGCGATGGGGCTAAGTTTAGCAACTTAGCGCCAACGCAGGCACCCTTGCACCAGAGTGCAAGGGTGTCTGCGTGCAGGGGAGGATTGTTTATGTGTAGGAAGGTGTCCCTTCCTGCACATAAACAATCCTAGAAATGCCATTCTGTCACTGCCATGCATGCTCTTCATGCAGCACACATGAAAGTGACAAAATGGCATTTTTTTAAAAAAGTTTGATTATGTATAGGAAGGTGATACCTTCCTGTACATGAACAAACCATGGCATTTTGCTTTTTCCATGTGTGCTGAACAAGGCAGCACACATGGAAAAAGCAAAAACGAGGAGAAATTATGCATTTTGCCTCGTTTCGCCAACTTAAGACCAGTTTTTACCTGGTTTTACATTTGGCGCTGCCTCCTATATACGCCACCCTTGTACAAAGGGGGCAGCGTCAAAATGAATGGGTATTGCGGTGGAACGCCCACCGCAACACCCACTGCCCACCCCTTTCACGCTAACGATAGCCTGAAAGGGGGCCTTATGTACAAGGCAGCGTTAAGCCACGTTGAGTGGCTTATCGCTGCCTTTTACATAAGGCGCAGTCCCTATCACCACCACAACGCCAATATAGGTGACGTTGTGGTGGCGATAGGGGCTTGTACATATGCCCCAAAGTTTGGTACCAAGCCACCCTTGAAAAACAGCTTCCCATTCATCACATTGAATACACAGAGAGCCATATGTTCACCCATTACCACAGCGAGGGATTGTGGTGATGGCAATTATTTACTACTGATACAGTCTCGCTGCTTTGCAGTCCGTATACCCTAATATTTGTGACCATATTTCCTCTAGTCTCAAAGAACAGTTTACTTTGTGGCATTTTCTAAAAGTTTAAATCATCCCAATACTTGTTCAGGTTCCTCTAAAATTGTCTGACCATTTAGTATCTTGTATGTAATTGCAAACAGCACTGCCCAGAAGCAGAAGTTGACATAGAAGGAAAATGCAATTATCTGAACCTTATTGGTAGCCTAAAGAAGCGCAAAACAAGCCTGATAACAGGCGAAAGAAAGTGTACTCTTTCAAAATAATCTAAAATATGCCTGTAAAACCAACCAAGAGTCATAAAAGAATATTCAGTCATCACTGAGAAAAAAGAACACTTTGCTATGGTCTAGACGGGCTCTTGTCATAATGGAAGTCAGAAAGTCTGGAAGCGTTTTTTAATAATGTACAAAGCAGACAGTCGACCATGTTCCAGCAAATAGAATTACACTAAGTACAAATCACATCATATATAGTCATAACCTAAGCTATAATGCAGTCTCAAAAGAAGAAACTAGGCAATATTGTAGATGAGAGAAAGATAACATCCTCATTGTTATACTAAACCAATTACATAGCAGACAGCATTTTTTTGAAGACATTGAAGAAAGAAAAACAATTTGATTGGCATGCTGGAGAATTGTATTATAAATGTACAGTTAACAAGTCTTTGGACAAAACAGAGAGGTTTAAAAGTGGTTTCTTCACTTCACTTTTTTTTATTTCAAATTGTTTTTAATTAATTTGTAGAAATTGAAGTACATAAATTAATAACATTGCAGAATTCATGGCCTGCGCATACATATGCATTTTGGATTTACATGTCCTTGGGGTTAAAGACGCTACATATGTTGTGGATTACACAACGGAAAAAATAACTAGAGAAAACACACAGTGATAAAGGAGGAAAGAAAATAAATTCTAGTATTATTAGACGATATGTGATAAAGCCACAGTAACATAAATATAAGCGTTAGAAAGAGTAACGAAAGTAACCAAAAATAATAGTTAGGGAAATATTTAAACTTTAACGCCCGACGCATAAGTGCTCATGTGCGTCGGATGGCTCCCACACTTCCGACGCCATGGCACAGGGAATCCCTCTGTTGCAGGCACCAGAGGGCTTCCCTTTCCCCCCTACCAGCCTCGGGAGCTGGGAAGAGCTTCCCAGCTCCCAAGGCTGTATTTTTGGTTTCTATGAAATGACGATCAGCGCGCACTTTCTACATGCTCAGGGGGCTATCTCAGCCCACTGATCACGTAGAAAGTCAGGAGAGGTATCGTTGGAAAGGGGAGAATCTCCCCTTTCCAATGGTATCCCTTTCTAGTGGATCCTTGCTTGGGGATCACCCCAGGAGGGCGATCCCCAAGCAGGGATCCACCCACTAGCCACCAGGGAGGGGGGAGCGCCCCTTGGGCAAGGGCCTTTGCTTCCCCCCATATAAAATTGGGTACATTCAGTCTTTCTGCTCCCCGGGGGGCAGACAGCCCACTAGATACCAGAGATTTTTTGGGCATTTTCAATTAGGGGTGAGGGCTGCCCAATAAGGGCATGCCAATGCCCCTACCCCCGCAAAATAACAGTCTTTCTGCCCCCCTGGGGGCAGTAGCCCCCAATATGCTCCCCCGGGGGGGGGGAAGAAAGCCCACTAGATGCCAGTTTTTTTCCCTATTGAATTTAGGGGTGGTAGCTGCCCAAGATGGGCATGCCAATGCCCCCACCCCTCCCCTCCATAAAATTCCAGTCTTTCTACCCCCCTGGGGGGCAGAAAGCCCACTAGATTCCTGGGAGTTTTATTCACTGCAATTAGTGGTGTGGGCTGCCCAAGATGGGCATGCCAGTGCCCCCACCCACCCCCACAAAATTACAGCCTTTCTGCCCCCCGGGGGCGCACATGGGGGCAGTAGCCCCCAATCTGCCTCCCTGGGGGGGGTAGAAAGCCCACTAGATGCCAGGGATTTTTTTACGTAGAATTTAGGGGTGGGGGCTGCTCAAAATGGGCATGCCAATGGCCCCCCAAAATCCCACAGTCTTTTTGCCCACCTCGGATTCAGATGGGGTAATAGCCCCTGATCTGCCCCCCAGGGGGAGGCATAAAGCCCACTAGACCCCAGGGATTGTGTTTTTTATTGGTAGAGGTGGGAACTGCCCAAAATGGGCTTGTCAATGACTCCCCCCCCCCCAAAAAAAAGTTTTCACAGCCTTTCTGCCTCTAGGAGCCAGATATTTTGTTGTTTTATTTATACATAGGGGTGCTTGGCTGGCGGTGTGAGTAGATGGTGCTTGGCTGGCGGAGTGCGTGGATGGCGCTTGGCTGGTGGTGTGTGTGGATGGTTGTGAGCATGTACTGACTCTTGGCAGGTGGTGTGGCTTGCATGGATCCCCCAGTGTTTTCTTACCCAGAATATCCCGCAAACCTCAAATTTACTTACAAAGTCACATTTTCCTCACATTTCTGTGTGGGTAAGCTGTAGGATCACCGTGCAGGCACAAGTTTCCTACTACCCAGCATTCCCATTGGTCTCCCGAGAAAAATGATACCTCACTTGTGTGGATGCCCAAAGTAGCGTCAGCCGAAACATGTATAAACCAACTGCACTTTTAGACCCGCTTTGGGCCCCCTCAATTTCTATATGTTTTCGGCCCTTCTATGTCATAGGCACTTGGCCCATGCACACAAGTAAGGTATAATATTTGAATCACTGACAAAATATTGAAGGTCAAAAAATCGACCTACAAAATTATCGCAACAAAAATATCGATGTCAAGAATATCGACATCCTTTCTACAACATGGTAAGTACAAACATATCGAAAAAAAATATCGATGTCAAAAATATCGTTATCAAAAATATCGTTTTTTTTGTTAAAAATAATATGTAAAATAAACTAAATAATACTTATAATTAAAATAAACATAGTTAAAAATATTTGATAATATTTAAAATTAATAAGTAACATATATAATTAAATAAAACATTAATTAAACATATACATATAATATATAATATATATACTTACTTAATAATAAGTTTGAATAATTATTTTAATAAATTATAAATTATTAAAAAATAGTATAAATTACAAATACATCTATACACATAAAACAATAACATAAATAAAAATTTAATAATTATGTATAACAAATAAAAAAAATTTACTTTTAATATTTTTAAAATTAATTATATACTATATTAACTAAAATAATACAAAAATATTAAATAGCGTAGGGAATAAAACTACTATTACAACTCCCAAAAAACAACACTAAGAAAAATGTTGGATAGCGTAGGGGTAAAAATGACTATGCCCACTACAGAGAGTGCAACAGTAGGGAAAGTGTTGGATAGCGTAGGGGTAAAAATTACTATTCCAACTCCAGTGAGTGTAACAGTAGGGAAAGTGTTGGATAGCGTAAGGGTAAAAAGTACTATTCCCACTCCAGAGAGTGCAACAGTAGGGAAAGTGTTGGATAGCGTAGGGGTAAAAATTACTATTCCAACTCCAGAGAGTGCAACAGTAGGGAAAGTGTTGGATAGCGTAGGGGTAAAAATTACTATTCCCAATCCAGAGAGTGCAACAGTAGGGAAAGTGTTGGATAGCGTAGAAGTGACAAATAACATACTTATAAATAAATTAATTTTTTTAATAATTAATGAATTATTAAATAACTCTACACTATTTACCAATACCAATAAATATTTATTAAAAACATAATTACCAATAGAAAATTTATTAACAATAAATTAATAATAAATACCAATAAATAATAATTAATCAATATTAATTACTAAATAATAAATATTGAACAATAAAATATTTTTAATAACAAAAACATATAAATTATTAAAACTTAATTACCAATTAACTAATATTGAACAATTAAATGATTTTTTATACCAATAATAATAATAATTAAACAATAATTATCAATTAATAAATAATTCTTAATATATTACTTAAATGTATCAATAAATAATATTGAATAATATTTAATTACCAATTAATGATAAAACAACAATAAATTAATTTTTAGAACCAACAATTTGTAATTTAAAAAATTACCTATTAACAATTAATATCCAATAAATTAATTATCAATACCCAAAACTAAATTTAATAATTACTTGATTAGATTTCAATTACTTCCAAAAGTATTCCCCTATAAACGCACAACACACTTCAATGATAAAATACACTTAACATAATGATCAATTAATCAATTAATAACTAATTAATAAAAATTAATTACCAATTAATAATTGATTACCAATTATCAATTAATTAACAATAATATAATTATCAATACCAATTAATTAAAATAAATTATAGATTAATTGCATTTAAATTACATGATGATTAATTAATCAATTAATAAAAATTAATCACCAATAAATTAAAATTAATTACCAATTATTGATTAATTAACAATTATATAATTATCAATAACAATTAATTAAAATAAATTATAACTTAATTACATTTAAATTACATGATAATCAATTAATCAATTAATAAAAATTAATAACCAATTAATACAAATTAATTACCAATTATTAATTAATTGACAATAATATAATTATCAATACCAATTAATTAAAATAAATTATAACTTAATTACAATTAAATTACTTCCCACCCTATTCCTCTATAAACCCACAACCCGCTACAGAACTTAAACGCAAAAAATAATTAAAATTAATTTATAATTCCTAAAAATGAATAATTAATTTAGTATAATTAAATTACTTCCCACCCTATTCCACTATAAACCCACAACCCGCTACAGTACAAAACAAAAAAAAATTTTTTTTTTTTTTTATTTATTAACATATAAAAATTGTATACATATATTTTTAAACAATTAAAACACTTAACAAAAACACATATAACACATACATATTAAAAACATCACAAAATACATAACAATAATACAAATATCGATATTACTAACATCGATATTAGTAACATCGATATATTTGATTTCGATATTACTAACTTCGATATTATTGACATCGATATTAAGTAATTCGATATTACTTACCTTAGGGTCGATATTCTGTCCATCGATATTCTGTCCCATCGATATTCTGTCCCTTCGATATTTAAACTTCGATATTATGGTATATTGATATTTTTTTTTCGATATTTTGACTGCCCACCATAATATTTATCGGGAGACTGAGAGGAATACTGGGTAGTAGGAAATTTGTGCTGTGCGGTGATCCCACTAACTTTCCTACACAGATATTAGAGGAAAATGTGACTTTTTAGCTAAATTTGAGGTTTGAAGTGAATTTTGGAAGGAAAATGTTGGGTATCAACCCAAGCCAGACCTCTCTGGATTCCCACGGTGTCTAGTTTTAAAAAATGTCTGGGTTTTTTAGGTTCCACTAGATGTCTGCAAACCCGGAACCAAAAACACAGGTGCCCACCTATCTATCACAAAACTACCTGGTTTTTTCAAGGGGGTCACCTGCGTTTTTGGTCCCGGGCTCAGCGGCCATCTAAGGAAACCTAACAAACCCACACATTTCTGAAAACAAGACACCCGGGGGAGTCCATGGAGGTATGGCATGCATGGACCCACCAACGTTTTCCTTTCCAGAATCCCCTGCAAACCTCAAATTTAGCTGAAAAAAATCTAATTTTTCTCAAATTTCTGTGAGGGAAAGTTGTGGGATCACAGGGCTGACACAAATTTCCTACCACCCAGCATTTCCCCTTGTCTCGCAATAAAAATGGTATCGCACTCGCGTGGGTTGGCCAAGTACCCGTGACAGGCCCAAAACTTATTGAGGAAACATCAAAATTACCTATCACAAAACGACCTGGTTTTGCAAGGGGGGTCACCTGGGTTTTTGGCCCCGGGCTCGGCAGCCATCTAGGGAAACCTACAAAACCCACACATTTCTGAACACTAAACACCCTGGGGAGTCCAGGGAGGTATGACATGCATGGACCCCATAAGTTTTCCTACCCAAAATCCCCTGCAAACCTCAAATTTAGCTGAAAAAAATCACTTTTTTCTCAAATTTCTGTGTGGGAAAGTTGTGGGAACACCAGGCTGACACAAATTTCCTACCACCCAGCGTTCCCCCCGGTCTCCCAATAAAAATGGTAACTCACTCGTATGGGTAGCCCAAGTACCCGCGACAGGCAAGGGCCCAAGACATATTGAGGAGACATAAAAATTACCTATCACAAAACGACCTGGTTTTGCAAGGGGGGTCACCTGGGTGTTTGGCCCCGGGCTCAGCGGTCATCTAAGGGAACCTATCAAACCCACACATTTCTGAAAACTAGACACCCGGTTGAGGCCAGGGAGGTATGGCTTGTGTGGACCCACGAACGTTTTCCTACACAAAATCCCATGCAAACCTCAAATTTCGTTGAAAAAATCAAATTTTTCTAAAATTTCTGTGTAGGAAAGTTGTGGGATCAATGGGCTGACACAAATTTCCTACCACCCAATGTTCCCCCAGGTCTCCCAATAGAAATGGTCCCTCACTCGCATGGGTGGGCCAAGTACCCCCGACAGGCAAGGGCCCACAACTTTTTGAGGAGACTCCCCCGGGTGTCTTGTTTTCAGTAATGTGTGGGTTTTGTAGTGTCCCAAGATGGCCGCCAAGCCCGGGGCCAAAAAACCCAGGTGACCCCCCTTGCAAATCCAGGTTCTTTTGTGATAGGTAATTTGGATGTCTCCTCAATACGTTTTGGGTCGCGAGTACTTGGCCCACCCACATGAGTGAGGCACCATTTTTATTGGAAGACTTTTGAGAATGCGGGGACGGTGGAATTTTGTGGATCCACACAGATTCCGGGACTTTCCATCACAGAAATGTGAGGAAAACTTGTTTTTTTTGGACAAAGTTTGAGGTTTGCAGGGGATTCTGGGTAACAGAACCTGGTGAGAGCCACACAAGTCACCCCCTCCTGGATTCCCCTGGGTGTCTAGTTTTCAAATATGTATAGGTTTGCTAGGTTTCCTTAAGTGCCGGCAGAGCTAGGGTTCAAAATCTACAGCTAGGCACTTTGCCAAAAAAGGGTCAGTTTTCACTGTAAAAATGTGGTGTGTCCATGTTGTGTTTTGGGCCGTTTCCTGTCGCGGGCACTAGGCCTACCCACACAAGTGAGGTACCATTTTTATCGGAAGACTTTGGGGAACGCAGGGACGGTGGAATTTGTGGATCCACACAGATTCTAGAACTTTCCATCACAGGAATGTAAGGAAAATGTGGTATTTTTTACAAAGTTTGAGGTTTGCAAGGGATTCTGGGTAACAGAACCCAGTGAAAGCCACTCAAGTCACCCCCTCATGGATTCCTCTGGGTGTCTAGTTTTCACAAATGTATAGGTTTGCTAGGTTTCCCTAGGTGCCAGCTGAGCTAGGGTTCAAAATCCACAGCTAGACACTGTGCAAAAAAAGGGTCTGTTTTCACTGTAAAAATGTGGTGTGTCCACATTGCGTTTTGGGCCGTTTCCGGTCGCGGGCACTAGACCTACCCAGACAAGTGAGTTACCATTTTTATCGGGAGACTTAGGGGAACTCAGAATTGTAGAGCAACTGTTATTACCTATTGACTCTCTAAGCATGTCTGCCTTCCTAATGTAAGACAATGTGTGAAAAAGAAGTCACTTTGAAAAATGTCCTACAATTCACAGGCTAGTATGGGTAACCACAATTTCGGAGATGTGCAAATAGCTACTGTTTCTAAACTCTATATTTTGTTCCCATTTCGGAAATACATAGGTGTCTTTGATACCTATGTTTCACTCTTTATATTTTACCAAATGAATTGCTATATACCAGGTACACAATGAAAAACCACTGCAAGACGCTACTCAGTTATTGGCTCTGGGTTCCTCAGGTTCTTGGTAAAACTACAGGTCCTATATATCCCCACAACCAGAAGGGCCTAGCGGATGTAACAGTATATTGCTTTCAAACATCTGTCATACTTAGAAGAAGTTACAGGTGAAACTGTTGGCACAAATGGCTGTTTTTGCAACTCATTTTCAATTTTTCTGATTTTCAACTGTTAGTTTCTATAAAAAGACCTTGAAGGATCTACACTAATGACCCCTTGCTGAATTTAGAATGTTATCTACTTGTCAGAAATGTATAGCTTTCCGGGATCCATTATTGCTTTTATACCCAATTCTACCACTAACTGGAAGGAGGTTGAAAGCTCAAAAAGTAGCAAAAATAGTCTATGTCCCAGTAAAATGCCCAAACTGTGTAAAAAATGTTGGTTTTCTGACAAAAGTCTGCTTGTCCCTAAAGCTGAAAAGATGATTATTTCAGCATGATTTTTTGATACCATTTGCAAGGGAAAAACCAGACGAGTTCTTATGCAGCACTTTTCCCCCATTTAAAACAAAAAAGGGCACAAATTTGGCGTGGTTACCTTATGTGGACAAAAAGTTACAGTGGCCTAAGCGTAAACTACCCCAAATAGCCCAAAAAGGCTTAGCACAGGGGGGGCAAGGCCTAGCAGCGAAAGGGTTAAGAGGCACATACATTAGACTACAACTAGATTTACAATATATTCATGTTAGACAATACAATTGTTTATGGTGGTTTCAGTTTTTGGAGGTACAATTCCAGTTTTTCTATATGGTCGTGTGTTTTGGGTCTCAAAGGAGATTGGTATAATGTAATGTTATCAGCTCCTCTGCTGAAAATTATCCATTCTTTTCAGACCTGAAAATATATTGTTGAGGTATCCTTCCAATTGCATAACAATTTTACACCCAGTTGTGAGAAATAAGTCCAAGAGGTAAATGCCATTTTTGTTAAGATAATAGGTAAGAGAAACATTTGAAAGATTTGATATGTAAGGACGTTTCTGTAAAATTGAAGATTTCTGTTCAAAATACATTGGGGACATTACCTTCTGTGTAGTCTATGTGGGATCCAAAACAGCTGCAGTCTGTGCAGGTAGAAGCGGTGGGGTGGTGGGGCCAGGTAAGGGGGGATTTCGAGGGTCGATGCCGAGGGAAAATGTATTATTTATTTAATTTTCCCTCTGCATCGTCCCTCGAAATCCTCCCTTACCCGGCTTCACCGCCACACCGCTGTTACCTGCACGGACTCCGGCTGATCCAAAATATCCTGTGTAGGAGTTAAAATTGTGGGGGAGTTATTTTATTCTTAAATGGGAAACACCACATTACTGGCCAATTATAAACAGTTTTGTCTGAGATTATCTCTGATTCCCATTTAGAATAAGGGTCTGATTCCGATGTCGGATGGACCTGGAGTCCGTCCAACATCGGTTGGGAACTGGAATCTAACGACCCCCTGTCATCGATTCCAGCCCAGCAAGTAGGATGCGAACGAACCCTGTCTGGTTGCAATCCTATACTTTACAATGGGAGCATGCATTCCGAACGGAATGCATGCTCTCATTGTAAAGAGCAGGGGTGCTGTTCATCCCTGTACCCCATGGCAGGCACCACCGGGTGCAGGGATCAACAGGGGGGCACTATTGGTGCCCCCTGGTGGCCTTGCACCCATGGGGGCCCTGCTGGGGGCCCCCAAAGATAGATTCCCAAAGCCTTTTCTGTGTCGGAAAGGCCGGCACAAAAAGGCTTTGGGAATCTGCCATCATAATCCCTCGTCCGGAAAGAGCCGGCCAAGGGTTTACTGATGGCTTCCTGAATGGTGGACGGTCTCCCCGAGCCCGTCGAAGGCCATTCGGAAATCCGATTCGGATTCCCTTCCGACTGACCCCATCAAAATGGGTCGGTTGGAAGGGAATCTGACTAGCTGATTACGATGCAGGCTGAAGGGCTCCGACCGACGGTCGGAGCTGTTTCAGCCTGCATCGTAATCGGGCCCTATGTCGACCTAATTAGTTTAGTAGATGCAAGGAACAGCTTCTGGAGACAGCATGCCCATCTTTCCATAGATTTGACACTGAAACAAGAATAGAAGGGTTTCAGTCAAATGTTTTAGCACTGACTGATGCAATTCCTATTTATTTTTTTTAAATATCGTAATTGATTACTATCCAAACTATAGGTATTTTGGAGAGTAGCAGATATAATTTGTTCAGATTTAGTATCTAACGTTTGTACTAGCAATATACATTTAGAAGACCATTTGCCCCAGTTTATGGTTTTGCCATCAATTTAAATGCTTTTATTACACCAAAGAGAAGCTAAATTAGAGTTCCTAAGTCTAGTGTCTAGCTTAGAGTTAATACATAAAATAGTTTTTAGTATCACCAATAATAATGTTTTGGTTGAAGGAGGTATGCCTTTGTTTAGTCAAAAATGAAATAAGACTGGAGTTTTGGAGGATCGTTTTGTCCATTTCTAGTAATAATGGTGTGAGAAAGTCATCCTTTTTGCCTTGATCAACCCCCTTTTTTTGACTGATGCTTTTGGTAACTCACTCTGACTGTTCCGTGGGCTCTGCAAACCAGGCCTAGGGCTAGTGCTCTGATTAAAAAGGTATATGGTAATTAGGTGTAATTACAATTGGCACTGACAACTTACCTGTAAGTTCCTAGTATGTGGTAGGGCATGTAGGTATAGAGGCCCAGCTGCTTTGAGGCACTTAAGTGTGTACTGCTGTGTTGTCTGCTGTCATTTCAAAAGTCAAGCTGCTTTTAAATTGAAATGACATGCAAACTCGATTTTAGTTTTATAGGTACTTCTAAAGTATTAAACTGCCTTATTTCTATATATACATCATCCCTAAGGTCTACCCTAGGTGCCCCCATGGTAGGGTGCCATTTAGAAATATGCAGGGACATTTTAAATTCTTTTTTATATGCCCTGGTGAGGGAAAACTACCAATTCGTTTTTCCTCCATTGTAGCATTTTAGCTCTATAGGCTAACATGGGGATACAGTAATACAATGGAACTATTGATAGGAGTGGGCTAAAATAATATTTCAAGGACTTAAAGATTGGTAATGATAAATCCAACAACTTGCCACTGTCTAATTTATTGTAAATAATACAGAAAAGAAGTTATGGAACTTTCTTTCCTGTTAGCCAAAATCTAGCCTGCTAGCAGCCTCTCCTGATTGGCCAGCCATTAACAAGCTTATCCAAACTGCTTTAATGAGGTGATACGTGGCCTGCATAGAGACAGAGGTTATCTAGTGGGGGGAGCTTTGCAGCTGCAGAAAACAAGCCAAGAAGGGGGCTGGGTCAATCAACCTGGCCTTCAAAAAGAAAAAACAGTAAGGAATGCCAGCCAGGCCTACCCTCTCTTCCTATACCCCCCAACCAGATGCGAGCCCCAGGAATAGAATTTGCAAGAGGTCTGGAAAGGGAGTGTTAAGGGAAGTGAGCCACACCAGTAGGTTGACTTAGCCAGCTCTTATTTCTCCATCTTGAATTTAAAATTGAAGTGCTTTGTTGGACAAGAAAATGCTACACTTTGAAGGAAGCGTCATGCTTTTGGGTGGCACCCTGTTCCCCATTGATCAGGGGTGCCCCCCTACATGTCACCCCAAAACATTGGATACATTTGTGAGAGATGCATAGCAACTTAGATCTGCTGCCTGAAATTACAAGGAGAAGAAGGACTGCCCTGCTGGAACCCTGGTCTGCACCCCAAAGGATTGCACTCTGTAGGACTGCTCCAATGCACACTTGGAACTACAACCCTGAGGACTTTCTTGCTTCAAAAATGAGTGGATTCCCTGAAAGCAGCAGGTTAACAGAGCTCACTTGCACCATCTCCCCCAAGAAGTACCCAGCCTGGAGTTCATCCAGTGGACTTTTAAAGATTTGGCCTCGTGCATTGTGGGAACTGTAGTCCCAACTTCTGAGAAGCAACTTCGAGGCTCTGGAACCTTGGATTTGTGCTGTGGACACTTTGAACCATCAGAGGAACTTCATGAAGAAGTTCCAGAAGTTTTGAGCAACTTTAGGAAAAATCTGCATAGGGTGACCGACCCGACGTCGAGAGTCAAGTCGACTACATCACACCGCGACACGGCCTTGATTTCTGATTTGTCCTGCTGAAAGCTCCAGAGATCAAGACTTCCAGGAGTTGATCAGAGGCTCTAGCTGAACCAAGCCAACAAAGTTGCTGCGAATACGGTCTGCTGGAGAGAAGTCCCAAAAAAATCCTTGAGAAAAGTTTCTTAGTGGGAAGGTAAAATTTTGACTAAGGCGTCCCGCTTAGTGTATCAGAACAGGGCTCCATCGCGGCCGGCCTCAAACTTTGACTTTGTCCATGTCAAGCGCACCCAGATGTCCCAAGTTGGCATGATATGTTTTTAAGCTCTAGAATGTGTATATTCTTTAAAAAATCATATCTCCGGTTCCCTGTATTGGATGTTTGTCATTTTGGTGTCGTTTTATCATAAAAATATTTCGTATTTGTATACATTGTTTGTGGATTTTTATTGTCTTAATTATTTAATATATTGGTGTTTTTGAATGCTTTACACCCCGGTCTCCTAGGTTAGTCCTGCCTGCTCGCAGCCAGCTACCAAGGGTTGAGCCAAGGGCAAATGTATTGAGACCTTGACTGGACCTTATATTGCGTTGGTCGCCTTATTGCTAGTGGCAAGTGCACACTTACCCCTACCAATAATCCACCTTCCAAGAAACAGTTGTTATGAATCAAGTTGAGTTAACCATCCAAACCCTATTGTCACATGCCTACACTAGACCCGGTTAAGAAACGCCATTTTACATGCTCACGTTCTTAATTTGCCCTCTCTCCATAAACACGCTTACATTTGACACACATTCATTTGCGTGCACATGCAGGATAATATTCTTTGAACTCAGTTTAGCTTACACTACCACTTTGTAGGCACTCTATCAAAACACCTTGAGCATTCTGTACAAGGGCTAAGTTCATCACGCAAGATGTTGCTATTTTTTTAGGCTGCTCAGCGACAGAGCTATCACAATAGAATAAACAAGAGCGGCCTGACTGGGGTTTCAGCATGGTAATATTGGTGATTTCATTATATATACACGAAGTCAATCCTTTGCTTAAACAGAGGATTTTTTTCACTGGCACTGAGAGGTCAATCCTTGCCGGAATTCTAGCTCAGCTGATTCCTGTTTACCTCATGCGAGGGATGCGGCCCAGCTCCCCAGAAGGACAGGCAGCTTGATGACACTTACCCACAGGTAGCAGGGAGTTTGATCATTCTAGAGGGATTTGGCAGATTCACTTACCCTAGATATGATAGGTTAGGATGCGCTAGGTAGGAGTACAATATAACACAGTACTTGTATGCAAGCATCTATTCTCTGTAATCAGCAAAATGGTTGAACTGTTTATCTTTTTCACCATTCTAGAAATGCTAATTACATTATTGTATTTTACTCAAGAATCACAATGCTTCAATAAATATTGAAATGCTTTACTGTGTGTTTCTTGTGTATCTCTTTGGGTATGCATAAGTAACTAAATGAAAGGGTTCTAGATCTGTTACCATGATTTCCTTGGGGAGTCAGGGTTGTCATGTTCTGAGGTTGCACATCCATTTGTTACCCTGTAAGGTCAGGGGTAAGGATGGTGCACTGTGAGCTAGCAGGACTTCGGCCAACATATCCCGAACGTCGTGTGGAATAAGTCTTGCACAGTTCCAATGGTTCTGTTGTCCAACAATCGCACAGTTTTATTTGGGAAAGTATAGGCCGTATGACACTGTTTGAACAGAAATGCTGATTGGAAGTTTTGAAGCTAGCCAATCTAAAACCTCATTGGTCTTTAGAGAGTAAGTTCTTCAGGGAAATCCTAGGCAGTTTGTTTTTCCAGAGGAATTGTTTTTAAAAATGCCATCTACTTTGGCAAAAAGTCATATGAGAGTATTGCAGGAATCATACTTAACAGGTAATTTACCATTGGGGTGACCATCAACTTAACAGTTTCGATCCTAGCCCAAATGTTAAGAACTTAGGAGACCAACTTTAACATTTTTTAGGTGTAATCTTTTCATTATGTTTGGTTGCCTCAATAATATTATCATTGAATTCAGTACCAAGGTACTTTATAAAATGGAGCTGCCACCAAGAGTTCTTTACCACCTGCTGCAAATGGCCCTTTCTGCAGGGTTATTATCCCAAACAGTTTGCCTTTCTACTCCCCTTTTTCTGACCTTGTTTTTGTTGGTGTTAGGGTTACGGGCAATTTACCACTGCTAACTAATGCTAAAGTACATGTGCTCTGTACTCTAAACATGGTAATATTGGCTTATCCACAATTGTCATATTTAATTTACCTACTTAGGGGCTGATTACGATGGCGGGCCCACCATCGTAACCTGATTTACCCCCCACCATATTATAATGGCGGGGGTATCGCGGCGGACGCAAAGTGCTTCCGCCGCTTTTCTGCCGGTCGGCAATCATTCCGATTGCCGGCCGGGCGGAACTGGGGCACAATATGGTGGCGGTGCCTAGCAGGCACCGCCATCTATATTATTTTGCATGGTATTGAAGGCCTTTCCATGGCGGCGATGCCGCCATGGAAAGGCTGGCGGGGATGTGCTTTGGGGGCCTGTGGCGGGGCCCCAGGGGGGGCAGGGTGGTGGGGGTTGCACTTAGGGGGTACCCATGGTACCCCCCTCCATTTCCATGCACAAGGTGGCAGGCACCGCGCTGTGCCTGCCACGTTGTGCATGGAAATGCACAACATGGCAATTTGGCATTGCGGCGGGTGCTTCTGTAAGCAGCACCCGCCGCAATGTCAAGTATGCGGAATGCGACCGCCAGGGTGGCGGTCGCATCCTAATTAGCGGTGCGGGACTGCTGCATGTCTGGCGGCCGGTCCCAACACTGCGAGGATGGCGGGCGGACTCAGGTCCGCCCGCCATCCTAATAGGCCTTAAGTTCCTAGTAAAATGCACTCCATGTGCCCAGGGCTTGTAAATTAAATGCTACTAGTGGGCCTGCAGCACTGATTGTGCCACCCACTTAAGTAGCACTTTAAGCATGATTCAGCCCTGCCACTGCAGAGCCTGTGTGTGCAGTTTAAATTGCCATTTTGACCTGACACGTAAACCTGCTTGCCAGGCCCAAATCTTCCTTTTTAGTACATGTAAGTTACCCCTAATGTAGGCCGTAGGCAGCCCTAATGGCAGGGTGCTGTGTATTTAAGAAGTAGGACATGTACTTTTAAGTTTTACATGTACTGGTGGTGAAACGCTCTTAAATTCATTTTTCACTACTGCAAAGCCAATCTCTCCCATAGGTTAACATGTCGACTCCCTTATAACATTTTGTAACCATAGTTTCCCATTGGGACAATATAGGAAAATCAAATGTGATTTCTCTGGACACAACTTACAAACACAACTTATGGTGAAGTTTGTTTTTAAATTGCAGTTCTGAGCATGTCAATTTTAGAAGGTTGGCATTTACTTACTTAAACTATTTGGTGCCTTGTTCCTGTAAACACAAAGAGCATGGAATGCATGGCTGGGGTGGGTGACAGCTGGCTTCCTCCAATCCCTCTAGGCAGCCACACACAAAGGCAGAGTAGGTGTGACTGAACAGCCATCAGCATGTTGATTTATCATCCTGATGCAAGATGAGAGGGAGGAGCTGACACTTCCACCTGAATAGGGCTGTGCCTCTCCCCACACAAAGGGTTGCATACCCACTATAGTGGGTTTGGGGCCAGGGCAGGAAAGGCAGGGCATTGTGCACTTCAAAGCATCTCTTTGAAGTCGCCCTACTACACAGGCACAAATGAGTATAAGTACTGGACCTCTGACATCATGATTGGTGAACATTGCTAGAACTAAGAACATTCTGCCAGGAAGAGCTGCTGTGCTGTAGGAGGGATTGCCACTTTGCTAACTGCTTTGCTGTGTTGGCCTGCTGCCTGCTGATTTCTGTGCTGTAGGAGGGACTGACACTTTCCTGCCTTCTTTGCAGTGTTGGCCTCCTGCTTCTTGCCTGGGAGTGAGAAGGACTGGACCTGCTCTCTACATCCTTGAACCCAAGTTTCTCTAAGGACTTGCAGGCTTGCCTCCTGTTATGAAGACTCAGGGCCATCAAAGACTTCCTTCAACTCTTTTTCAGCTGCTGTACTCTACCACCTGTGAGTCCTGCCGAAAGGCGCCAACTGAGTCCTGAGCCTTGAAAGCAGCTTTTTTTCTACAAAAATCGACACAGTGATGACTTTGCGCTGATCAGAACTGACACAATGCCCTTCGACACTTATGTAGTGCCGGTTCGAGGACATACCCGCATGGCTCGACAATGACGCGGGACCCAACTGCGAGGCTCAACGACCGCACACCACCTGCATCATACGTGACTTGATGCAGATGTGGGACCCGACTGCGAGGCTCGACGACGACACATTGCCTGCATCGAAAGTGGCTCGACATCGATGCATCTATTTGCCTGTGTGGATCGGAATTGAGTCTTTGATGCTGATACTTGCTCCATCCAAGGTACGTTTTCAGCAGACCCTGCGTGAGTCCTGTAGCAGGCCTGCCCTCCATCGCAATTCTGTCTGAACTTTGGATTTAACCCGGTCCAGCACAACCTCAAACAACCCCCAAGCCCTTTTAGTTTTAAGCACCATATTGCAGTTTGTTCTTTTTATAAATTCATATCTCAAGTTCTACTTATTGGATATTTGGTGTGTTGGTCTTTTTTACCTAGATAAATATTCTCTATTTTTCTAAACTAGTGGGGAGCAGTGTTGTGGTGTTTTCACTATGTTACTGTAATTAAAGTGTTGCACAAATACTTTACACATTGCCTCTTAAGTTAAACTTGACTGCTCTGTGCCAAGCTACCAAAGGGTGAGGTTAAATAAGGTTGTGTATCTGACTTACCCTTACTAGGATTGTGGTCCCTACTTGGACAGGGTGCATACCTCTGCCAACTAGCTACCCAATTTCTAACACCACCCAATTTATTTAAAGCAATTATGTCAAATTTTCCCCTGTTTAGAGTATAACTAGAGATCAAAAAGAAAAGTTCCTATAGTATCAGTAAAGGCTTTAATAGAATGCTCAGCATTTTCAGTAAAGAAAAATGTATCATTTAAATAGGCGGCAGCCTTGACTATAATCTTTTTGAATTTTATGTCAGTGATTTAATTAATTATTCTAATCAAATGTAGAAAGAGCTCAATCACTAATATAAATAAAGCTGGGGATAATGTTCAATCCAGTATAGTACCGTGCCTTCGATTAAAATATTCCAAGGATGTTCCATTCAGTCTAACTCTAGCTTTCTGTTTAGCATAGAGGGCTATCAGTATCTGGATAAAATCACCCCCTAACTGAAATTTGTAGAGAACAGCTCTCAAAAAAGCCGCACTACTTTAGCAAAAGCCTTCTGGGCATCAAGAGCCATTGCAACAGTAGGTGACTCCAACAAATGAGCTTTCTTGATAACATGACAAAACATCTGATAATGTCACTGGACAACAACTTTTTAATAAAGTCTGCCTGGATATGGTTTATGAGTAGTTTTTCTAATCTGATTGCTAGGACTTTAGCATATATCCTATAATCCAATTTCTTTAAACAAATAGGTCCATAGTTTTTAGGCGGGGTAAAGTCTTTCTCCTCTTTCGGTATGGTGGAATAAGTCAATTGAGGAGATTGTATTAAGGGCCAAACTGATTTATAGAATTGAGCTGCATACCCATCAGGTCATAGGGCTTTATGTGATTTTCAGTTGTTAATAACCTTACTAATTTGTTCTAAAGTAATATTATGCATTGAGTTTTATACTATCTTCATTAGAAATGGAAGGGAGATAGTTTTTCCCAAAATTCTAAACATTTTTGGGGGTCCAGATTGGGCTTGTTGTCATAAAGTTCTGTATAAAATTCTTTAAAGATTTCAGCAATTTTCTCAGAAATGAAATTTGTATTTCCAGTTTTATCTTCGATTTTTTTTTTTTTTTTGGGTCAAGCCTTATGCCTTGTACAATAGGATAGCGTTTGGTAGAGCATAAATCAAAAAAGGCAATAAGCTGTTATAACAATTTAACATTAAGCATCTATACCAAACTTCCTCATATTCCAACCAAGTGCAGTTCCGGTGTCAGCAAGAGTCAGGAACCCATGGCTCTTCTTTTTTCTATGTTCAGGAAGATTTTTCTTTCTTCAAGATGCTTTCTTTGCAGGTCCAAGAATGTTCTGGACAGATGGTGGTGATGTGTCATTCTTATTCTGTGTATTAGCCATTGATCGGAGGATTCACTGCACCCAATCCACACTATGTTCTCACAAAATTCCAACAAGTTTTTCAACACTTCCTCTCTGAGGGGCATATTTGCAAGCCCCAGTCGCCACAGGAACGTCACTTTTAACGAAGTTCCTGTGACGATGGGAGGTTCACCTTATTTACAAGGCGGCGTTAAGCCACTTAACGAGGCTTAGCGCCGCCTTGTAAATAAGGCACCCTTTCATGCTATACTTAGCATGAAACAGGTGGGCAATGGGTGCTGCAGTGGGCGTTCAGTCACAACAACCATTGATTTTGATGCTGACCCCTATTTACAAGGGTGGCATAAATAGGAGGCAGCGCCAAAATTAAGACCAGGGAAAGCCTGGTCTTAACATGTTGAAACGAGGAGAAATGCTTTATTTCTCCGTGTTTTTGCTGTTTCTATGTGTGCTGCATTGTGGGACTGGTGAGCGTGGCCTGGCCCGGCTGCTGCCTCTCTCGATCAGCGGAGCGCAGGAGGAGGATGGTCAGCCCTGCACTGCAGCGCAGCTGGCGGTTGTGGATCCAGATCGTGTGTGGGCGAGGGCAGTCCCACTGAGGCTTCTGCAGTCAGCTTTGGAAGGGTGCGGGTCGCTGGATTGCGGATCGAGGCTGACTCTCATAGGGGGCACCGCACTGCTGGAGACAGTGCCACAAGGTAGGCTACCCGGCTACACTCCCGAAGGCTCCGTGGTTATAGGCACCACGGGTGAGCCTGGGACCAGCCGGTTGCAGTTGTCCGCTCCCCACCACCCCCACTGCATGGTGTGGCATCTCACCTCTCCCTCCGATGAGCCAAATAGACTGCTCCTTGGCCTGCAAGGGCCTGATGCCTTTCTGATACATGTGCAGCACTATGTGTACATGCTCCTGCAGATGCGTACCACCAGTGACGTGCTGCTGTGCGCCTGCTCACTGCTGTAATTAAAATATCGCCCACCAGGAAAATACTTCACCTGGATGAACAGCGGGGTGTGCCATGCACGCAGTGGGAAGTACGCATGCACTGAGTGCGTATGGGGGTGAGATCCTGTCTGCCTTGTCTCTCACTGTACAGTCTGATGGCTGCTCACTCATGATTTGATCACTGCAGCAGGCTGGGCAGGACAGAAGAAGCATCACCTTCCTGCAGAACACCTTAGAAGATTTGATACCTCCCCTCTATGCCATCCCTGACCCATTTAGCTAGAAGGCCACCGTGCGGGGAACGTGCGGCGGCATGTGCCAGGCGTGGAGGCCCTCATGCTGGAACTAAGGGCCGGCTTCAAGGCTTTAGACACTCGCTTTGACTCGCTGGACAGGAGACTGGAGGTAATGGGTGCCCGTTTGGACTGCCACGAAGGCAGGCTGGACACTGCAGAGGGCAGAATCTCCAATCTAGAAGATGGCACTGCCCAAACCACCAAGTGTCTGGAACGTATGGAACGTATGGAAAAGCTTCTGAAAACGATGGCCCTTAAAAATGAAGATTTGGAAGCTAGGGGATGTCGCAATACCAGTTGCCTGGTGGGCATCCCAGAATCCACAAACACAGGGCAACTGGATGGTTTCATGAAGCAGTTAATACAGGACCTATTCGGTCATGAGGTCTTCACTAACACATTTGTTGTGGAGAGGGTGCACCGCACCCTGGGCCCGCGTCCAAACCCGGGCTCCCTCCGCGCCCGATAATCGCCCGGCTCTTCAATATTAGAGACAGAGACACTGCACTGTGCCTGGTGAGGGAAAAGTGCCCTTTGACATGGCAGGGCTCCACAATCTCGTTATACCCTCACTTCACTGCAATGGTTGAGGAGGCCCGCTGGAAGTTCGCCGGCGTAAAAGTCACCCTCCGTAATCTGAGCTTGAAATGCGGGATGTTATAACCTGCACGCTTACGTGTAGACATTGAGGGCAGATCGCGCATTTTTGAAACACCTACCACAGTGCAGGAATTCTGCAGCACATACTCTACCGTGCAGGCTGCCCATCCTGCAGCTTCACCAGCCTGGCCCCCCCCCCGGTATCCAAGTCAGGAGCCAGTGTGGATCTGTTCTCTGCCAGTTAGGTGATTAGTGACTCACACCCAAAAAGGGCACAGGAATAGAAACCTTTCTGTAAGATGCGTGGATGCCTGTCCGAGTGGGCAACATGTGTATTGTGGGCTCACTGCATATGTATGTTACCAATTATATTACACTTTGCATGTACTGGGCATCGGCGTACCGTTGCCACCCCCCAAGTGCGGTTGCACAGTAGTATTAGTCAGTTGTTAGCTAACCTCTTGGGTTCTTTTTTGAAAATGTTTATTGGATATCCTTTTTTTGGGGGGCATAGGGGTTCCCCGTAGTAGAAGACATGGGGATGGGTGGGGGGGAGGGCAGGAATTGCACCAAGTGGTTCCAGGCTACCTGTGTTCATGTTTATTGTTATAACTGTACTAAGCTTATGGGTATGGCAGATAGATCGCACCCCTTTGCCAAACTTACACTTATGTCCTAGAACATTTGGGAGTTGAACAATACTCGCAAGTGTAAGCAGGTAGTGCAGTATCTACAGAGACACCAGGTCGACATTGCCTTTCTTCAAAAAACGCACCTGCCATCAAGTGCAGCCTCCAACTTTGCCGCAGGCTGGGGCCCACACAGATATATTTTGCTGGCTATAGCACTTATGCCAGGGGTGTAGTCATATTGATTCATAAAAGGGTGCCATTTCAGTTGTCAGCGGCATACGCTGACAATGCAGGATGATATGTATTAGTAAAGGGTTGCCTCCTAAAATACGTTATACTCCTGAACATTTATGCCCCGAACATAGATGATCCTGAATTTTACTCGGACTTACCAGCCCAAATAGAACAGATGGAAGCAGACCAAATCTGCATGGGGGGCGACCTTAACATCTTGCTTGATCCCAAGAGCGATAGCACCGCCTCTACCCAGGACACAAAACCTAGAGCTCGATGCACATTAACAGCCCTTAGAGGTTCATACATGCTTACTGACACCTTGCGACATAAATACCATGCGCAATCTGCCTACACACACTACTCTGCACCACACATGTGGACCCTCATAGATTACTGGCTCCTGACGTCTATGCTGTCTCCTTGGATTGCGTCGATGACACACCTGCCACATACACTGTCAGATCACGCCCCAGTTCTCCTAAAATTGTGTATTCCGAAGGCAGGCGGGGTAGAAAGGACATGGAGATTCCCAGACATGTCTCTTCGGGATGAACCATTCAAAGCTGAACGCAGGAATACTTTGAACTTAACACAGGGACTGCAGAGTCCAAAGCCATGTTATGAGAGGCTTTCAAGGCCTACTTAAGGGGGATGTGCATATCCAAGAATGCTGGTATACTCAAGGATCTACGACGCACACTGTCCAAAGTAGAGGCACAATTAGCAGCACTGGACGCAAGCCAAATTTTGCATCACCAGCCGTCCAGTTTAAAACGTTGTGCTGCACTGCTGACTGAGTACAACGAAGCAGCAGAGCGCGAAGTACACTACCTGGGCAAATATGCAGCAGCTAGACATTATGTGGAGGGTGAGTGACCTGGTCACACACTAGCGTGGCTACTGCAACCCCTGAGTGGCCAGACATATATTTCCAACCTTCTGGGCCCAGACGGTGCACCTATATCTGACACTATTGGTATACAAAAGGCAATACTTGACTATTACTCAGATTTATACAGATCGAACGCCCCCGCAGACAACGCGGGCGTTAATCAATATTTGGACGAAATAGCCATGGTGTGGCTCTGTTCGGCCCACTGAGACTTCCTTGCAGAGCCATTCACATAGAAGAGATTATTCAAGCGATTGACGCTATGAAAGACTCAAAAGCTCCGGGACTCTATGGGTTCTCGGGTAACTTTTACAAAACATATAAACATCTCCTGGCTCCGCATCTGCTAGAAGAATTTCAAGAGGCCCTGGAAAATTGAATACTCCCTCCCACACTTCGTGAGGCAGTCATAGTATTACTCCCCAAACCTGGTAAAGACTCAAGACATTGCGGCTCTTATAGGCCGCTTTCATTGTTAAATTTCGACAATAAAATACTGGCCAAATTGATAGCCACTCAGCTCTCACTTCTTCTTAATCAATTAATCGCACCAGCCCAGTCTGGGTTTGTTCCACATACATCCACGGCTATGAATCTGCACACACTGTTTGCGGCACTCCACAGATTTGCACCCAATGCTCCTGTGGCAGCGGTTTTATTGGATGCTGGAAAAGCATTTGATTCTCTGGAATGGCCATTTCAGCACTCAATACTTGGGAGGATGAGCATACCATTGGGGTTCATCTCACTCATTAGACTGTTATACACAAAGCCCACGGCTAGCATCCGGATAAATGTCACTATAACATCCAAATTTGACCTTATGCGAGGGACGTGGCAGGGATGTCCACTCTCCCCCTTGCTTAGTGTGATAGCACTAGACCCCCTGGTGCCTCCACAGAGGCATACAATTTAAAACAGGTCCATTGCTCTTCACGCTGTACGCTGACGACATCATATTATATGTCCAACACTCCAGCGATAACCTAGGTCCTCTGATTAGGGAAATAATTTGTTATGGGGCACTGTCAGGTCTGCGTATAAACTGGGGCAAATCTAAAATTTTCCTCCTGACACCTGCCCCTAGCAATAGGGACACTGACTTTCCGGTGAAATGGTGCAAGGATTCTGTCAAATATCTGGGCATTCATATACAAAGGGACCCGGACCAAATAGTACGGCTTAATTATGGCCTGGCAATTGACAAACTGACCAATAATGTTGAGAGATGGCTGAAATTACCTTTGTCCACGGCAGGCCGTATTGCTATAATTAAAATGGTGGTTCCTCCCAAGCTTATATATTTATTTCAAAACATTCCTATTCCTCCAACCAAGGGTTTCTTTATGACACTACATACCCGTACCCTACTGCTCAGGCTTGTATGGGGGCAGGCAACCGCAGATCAGTTGGGATACTCTTACTTTGCCTTATGAGCGCAGCGGGTTTGGGGTGCCCAATTTTCATATATATTACCTGGTAGCTCAGTGCAGCTTTGCCAGACATTGCTATCATGTTGACACCAGAATTCCCTATATTAAATGGGAAGCAGACCTAATATACCCTACATCACTGATGGCAATCTTACCTGCGGGCCTGCCGCGTGATCCACGTGACATCCAGACGGTTTCAACAACTAGCTGGGCCTAGAAACGACTTATTAGAACAACTGGGTACCATCTATTATACTCCCCTGCAATGCCATTGTCCGGCAACACTTGGTTACACATCACACAGGAAGCTATTTTCAAATGTACGTTGGCTAAATACGGCCTGGAAACAATAGGAGACCTGTTCCCGAGTGGGCATGTCTTTACACGCACGGAGGATCATCACTTTATAGATGCTCCATTGATGGATCAATTTATACTTCGGAGATTTTAGGGCACACTTAGGGCCCAAGTTCCCAGCTACCCCCTTGAACCTGCAGATTTTCCACCCCTAACGCTACTCCTTAAGGGCACTGATGGGGACCATCTCATGTCCAAAATTTATAAGTCAACCATATCCCTGTTGCCCACGGGCAATGCAGGCGTGCGTGCTACGAGGGAACGTGACTTGTGTCATTCCCTTTCTGATTTCCAATAATTCTACAGCCGTAAGAAAAACGCGCAAGGTTTCATTAAACCATACACATAAGCTTTTGCATTTTAAATT
Organism: Calotriton arnoldi; assembly: GCA_963921515.1. NCBI lineage: Eukaryota > Metazoa > Chordata > Amphibia > Caudata > Salamandridae > Calotriton > Calotriton arnoldi. Next base: position 43,108 of record CAWUFW010006166.1, read on the forward strand.
CCTTTGGCGCACGTACATCACCCCGCTAAGATGCATTGCATAGACCCATCCCGTTCACATGCATGCCCCAAGTGCAGTTCCCCTTCCGCAGATTTTGCCCGCATGACATGGATGTGTGACCATTTGGCCACATACTGGAGGGCAATTTTTGAGGAACTGGCATGGATGACACATCTAGCGCTCACGCCTGCACCATTGCTGCCATTAATGGGGATTGTACATTGCAGCCCGAAGTCTATACGTCGATTTGTGGGGATAGTACTGTTGCTCGCTAAAAGAGAGCTGGCCATCAAATGGGGTAGTAAACACCCACCAACTTTAAGGGTATGACTGCACAGTCTGATGTTTTGTAATACAAACAGCGACTTATATGCACAACTGCAGCCACCAACATCACGACCACATGATATATGGTAACCACTGAGCGTATATTTGCAGGAAATCCAGGACATTACTGATTCTCAGATTGCACAAGGGACTCCTTCGCAAACTACAAGTGTGGCCATAAACACAGCATCCAGCTCATAATAGGATTCACCATGGGCAGAAATGTGGGGCCTGGTTTCGCACGTCACAGTTGCATACCAGACGCAGCTGTTGAGATACTATTACGTTTGAAACTACAACATGTGCTGTATACGATGTGCTATTTGAATATTATGTTTGTGCGATGCTTTATTTGTTTGAAAACATAAAGGGGTCTATTACAATGGCGGTCGGATGTCCACCGCCGGGCCGGCGGTGGCGCCCGCCATACCGGCTGCGGACATCAACCCGCCATCGCATCCAGGAAAACCGCCGGTCACATTAGGCTGGCGGTGGTGTCCGCGGCGGTGGGAAATTCCGACCGCCGCTTTACTGCCGGTTGCCATCCGCTCCCCTGCCTGGCGGATGGAGCAGGACCGGGATAATGGTGGCGGTGCAGAGCAGGCTCCGCTGGCAGGATTATGATGCTGGCGGTAGCCAGCCTTTCCTCAGCGGTCAGACCGCCATTGCAAGGCATGCAGTGATTGTCTTCCGGGGGCCCGTTGAGTGCCCCCAATGTGTTGGGGGGAGTGTGGGTGCACTGGGGGGGTACCCATGGTCCCCCCTACATTTCCCTGTACCAGGTGACAGGCACTGTGCAGTGTCTGCCACGCAGTGCAGGGAAATGCAGGACATGCTCCTTTCGGCATCGCGGTGGTGCTGCGGGCAGCAGCAACCGCCTCAATGTTAATGCCCGCGATCCGACCGCCACGGTCTGATTTCGACAGCGGGTCATCGTAATTCGACCAGCGGTGATGTCGTGGTACATGCGGGCAGTCTTTTCCCGCTACCAAGGCGGTCGGGGAGGTTTCCCGACTGCCATCATAATAGGCCCCAAAGTTGTTGTTTTTTTAAACTTACATATTTTGAAAAAACTTGCATAGTGACAAATGTTTGTGAGTAATTGCTCACTGTGAGAGTACAATATTCTCAATATGTAGAATGACACATTTTTGTACATTAAGCACTCGGCCTTTAGGGCTTACAAAGCACTTTACAGGTGGCTTAGCTAATATGCAAACATTGTTTTTTCTACATGAGACAAGAATATCCTTTTCCATGTTGTACTGCTGAATTTTTAAACTGTAATCCTCCTAGAGCACAATCAGATTCTCTAAAGGCATTTATTTTTGTCATTTATGTGGCCCACATATGACCTTGAACTTTCTCGCCACTTGTGCATGTCTTGAACCATCTACCTTGGCCTAAAATGAAAGCAAATATTTTAGGAGCAAAGCACACAGGTTGTGCCACTGTTTGGCAGTTGCTTAGTACACAGAATCATAAAGCCAGCAAAACCAGACAGGAAAAATGTGGGAACAAAAATTATGTACTTTCTCACAATAAAGCATCACATTTTTACACAACTAGGTTGAAAGAGTGCCTTGTGACAGTTTATCTATATGAAAATACAAAGCACATGGATTTACTTGAATGCAGAGGCATATTGTCTCACTCTCATTGTTTTCTTTAATAATCCTTATTATGTTGCCTTTTTGCAAGTATGCATTTCATGAAGAAATAGTGCATCAGCAGCCATTCCAATTAAAAGAGACATGAACACTCTTGCCAGCAAAGCGACAGATATTCAGAACTTTCCCTATTTCTTTAACAGCTATTAATTGACAGAATAGTAATTATAACAATGTTTCCATAAAATGTACTTCTTAAGCATTTTATTAGAGAAACTGATTAGTATTAATACACTTGAAAACATTTTACTGGATTTTGAGCCAGCTTGAATATGAAAATAACTCTTTTAAAGAATGCCCTTTGTCCTATAATTCTAGGGAACAGTGCCAGATTTCGTTGCATCCAGGAATCATGCGTGATCAGTAAAGTGAAGTCATATTTCAGTAGTGCAGGGAAAATCTAGTGACTTTAAAGTTGTTGAGGAAACTTGTCATGAGGCTGACTGAGGAAATGCTTGACTGTTGCTCAGACAATATCTCTTCCTGGCTCTATCTGACAGCTGGAGGTGGGCCGGCACTACCTCATGTCACAGAGCATCATAGGATGAATGTGAACACATATCTAGAATATTTTTGCAAACTATCTTGTTGCCTTTTCAACATTAGGGGTGGGCATAACTCGTGTATGTCAGTGTAGCATAATCATGCAGCTTTACCAAAGAATTCTGCGAGATTACTCTTAATTGCGCAAAAGAGTAATTCAGCATTTAGTGCTATTTTTAGCACAAAAATGCCCCCTTACATCCAAAATAGGCGCAAAACTGCATTTTGCGTAAGGAAATAGTGGTAAATGCAACAAATCACAAATTGCGGGTGTGAGTAGCCTCCCATGCTCGTTACATTTTCTTCTTGGGCTAGGATTTTACTCCAACGTACTCCCAGCATGTACACCTATGTTCTTAACGCAAAATGCACACTTGTGTCCAAAATGGACACAGGGATGCGCTAAGAAGTAGCAATAAATGCAGTAGAATAAGAATGGTGATCGGCCACTAGTGCTCGCTAAATGTGCTCTCGTGGTAGTGTACCCCCCAAATTACTCATAACTACGAGAGCAGGAGTAATTGCGTAATTATTGGTAATTCTGAGTCAAAGAGTAATATGTAATTACCAAAATTTCTCTGATTACTCTGGCGTGCTTGAAATAATGCCCGGGCGTATTCAGCATATCCATTGTTCTTAGTGAGGATGAGCATGCCAAAAGATGTAATATGTGTGTTCTCAATAAATCAGGGAGAACGAAAATTTTACTGAGGGTTGGCTATTGCAATTTTAGTTATCTATTGTAGAGCAATTAATCTCTTTCCAATGAAGTCAATTACTCTCGTGTCCATAGGTGTGTGAGATTAACAAAATAGCTTTCTTGTAACTATAGCAGTTTACTGCTCATGCAAACCATGCCATCGAGCTGTCTTCATCTCTGACACGTAAAGCCTTGGTCCCAAATGTGCCATTTGAATCAACAAATGTCTTATTAGCTTGCTCATTGGCCAAAGCTTACATTTTTGTATCTGTTTGAAGGTCGTCTGAAAACCTTTGCATAACGTGAGAATGCTGCATCTGTGTAGTAGCTCTGTTGCAGTTTTGTCACTTGATCTTCATTGGAGCCCTTTACATGGGGCCCTGTATATGATAACCTTCACATTTGTTTCCTGTATCTGCTTATGTAGCTTATGCTCATTTGCAGAGCTCAGGTATCCCTTTGTCGCCCAACTCTGTGATTCACAGATATATGTTTCTTTTGTTGATAAGCATTTTTAGACTTTAAATTGGCATGTGGACAGATATTCTTTAACAGGCTTCCAACTTTAATAGTTCCCTCAGTCTGTTTGAAGACCATAGTCACTGAACTTATGTTGAAACTAAAATTAGGAAGGCAGTTTCTGGTGCATAATGTAAAAGCTTTGATTTAATGTTTAGGCTCCTACTAAATTCAAATACGTGGTACAAACGTGGTCTGGAAAGCTTGCAACCCATGGCATGCACTTAGATACTAAACTGATAAAATACTGCTGTCCTTCAAAAAGGACAAACTAATAACTTTACGATAACAATGGATGAAATAGACGTGATATTGAATTTAAGCATGTGGTACTGTTTATAAGCAGTATAAATGTTTGCATGACGCTAGATGACCACAAGGCATCCAGAATTCCCATTGAATCAAACACAGAGTCACTACAAAGAGATTACTGTTCTCCATAGTCTACAACTATGAAATGTGTTAGGGAGCGGATGTCATAAAAATCCATGTTAAAACATACTCATGGTAATACTTGATAGTGTGCTATTCAAAGTGTCACTGCTTAATATTCAGTATCACACAATAAAACTGCATTTCCACTTGTGGCAGTGCACCCATTAAACTGTGAAAAAACCAACAAGGATCAATCAAATGATGTTTTGAATAGAATTTTAATCCAGAAAATAGTGTCAAATGTGTTCTGTTCATTACAATTGTTGTTCTTTATGGAAAAAAAGCTGCACAACAGAACGGAGCAAAAACAAAATTGCCACTCTTCTTTCTCTACGTGAACATGGCTAATTGCTACACCAATAAAATGGGCGTGTCATGTCATATGTCTTTGTTCAGTCGAAAAACTCTTGGCCTGATTTTCAAAGGTTATGTAAGTTTGCGATTTTTTCAATTCACAAAGGAATTTTGCAAGTAGTGTGTTTACAACTGCCGAGTCTCCACACTTATGGCAGAGACTGTGCACATAAAAAATAGGCAGTCGTAAAAATACTACTTGCAAAAGTGCTTCGTCAATAGAACAAAATCACAAACTTACACAGAAGTGTAAGTTTACATTTGTGAATTAGGGCCTCTACATTTTATGAATGACAGTTACAATCAACAAATGGCTGGTAAATATGTTGACATTTGCAACACACAATGATAAGGCACGGGGCTTAACAGGCCTTAATACTTTTCTCTCTGCATAGTTTGCATGAGGTCTGCGAAATAACGAAAAGGGTATTTGCCAGATCTAATAATGAAGAGAAATTTAGAAATAGAATTTTAATCTGCTGAAAGACAGATGGATGAAGACCACAGTGAGAGCTTAAGTCCAGCGTTTCCAAAACTGTGGCTTGCGACGCACCAGTGCGCCAAGCAATTTCTGGTGGGTGGTGAAAGAGAAATAAATAAAGATGCCTTTACTTTTATATTTATCTTGTTCCATTTGCTATGCTTCAAGGACAGAAGTCAAATGTCAGGCTAGGTCTTCTGACAAACTGCTCCTCATTCTTTTAACATGGGGTTAGGTGTTTACTTTTCTTTCTCTGACTGCAAAGTGAGAGGAGATATTAAAGTGAACTATGTGACAATCTTGCTGGGGTATAGGGAGTGTGAAAAGAAAGGCTGTAAGATGTAGTTTTTTTGTTAAACACAACAAAATGTAAATACCTCTAAATTAGCTGTTAGGAGTGATGCAACAATTGTAAAGAGTAGGTTATTTTGGCAGCTCACAGCATTTTGAAAGCATGTCTCCTATTACATAAACAAATCACCCACCTCTTGTTAGTTAAAGGTAGGTGGGTCCTGGACATTTGTAGTTTTATAAACTATGTTGCGGTTCTAAAATGTTTGGGAAGTACTGCTCTAGGCAGCAGTGCTTCAGAGGCATGGGGAGCCTAAAAACAGAAAAACAAATACTATTGGAGGGACTAACTATGCATAGATTCTAAATTGAGGGATATTCAGGGAGAGACAGGGATGAGAAAGTGCGAAGAAAAAACACCACAAAGGGTAAAAGAAGGAACTTGTAAGAGTGAGAGAAAGGAGAAGGGAGTGTCTGGTAGAGGACTAAAGAGGCATGAGGTGCATTGAAGAATACGCAGCTTTCGTATTGAGCACACCAACATTTAATAGCAATGGCTTTGGGTTTCTGAGCAGAGTTTTGGACACCGGAACTCATTCTTTTACAAATTAAACACTGGACCTGTTTAATAAGACATGAAAGGAGCAAGAGTCATTAAGAATCAAAAGAAACATGGCTTTGGCTGAGAGAAGAGAAAACCATTGAGTGTCTGTCAGACACATTATTCCTAGTTGTTTGACTTTAATTGTGCCCTCAGAGCAGAGGCGGCTTGAATTGGTCTGGGATGGTATTTCATAAAACACAATGTAACATCCTGTGAGTAGTACAGTAGTTCTCTAGTAGCTTTTTTTTTTTTTTACAGATGGGGACATATTAGAAGTGGTTGTTGATTAAGAATGGTTGGTCGGACGTGCTGCATTTATTTGATATTTTGACGATCCCCAATCAAAAACAAATAAACTGTTTAGCAAATATTTTGAAATACCAATTTCATCATACATCCATTTCTTTGTCAACAGGTACAATAGAATACAGAGTAAAGTATCTTTATTCTTGTTCACAAGTAGGGGGTGAAACTTGTGTTGACTGTACACCATATGAACTTGACACTCTATGCGAACTAGACTAGACACTTAACTTTGTATTCGGTTTTACTTGTATTTATTCAATAGCTTTGATCTTCAAAGCCTGGATGAAAAATGAAATGTACATGTTCTGAAACTGACGTTTCCAAATCTTTGCTAAACTGTGTTGCTTTCTGGTGATCACTGGGCCCTTACCACCAGTTTTGGAAATGTATGAACTTTTATCAATGTATTCCGGCTATGTGAAGCACTTTTGATTCCAGGGGCTCCTCTTCTTTCCTTAAGAAAAACAAATAAACAGCCTTTTGCTGCATTTGCAAAGAGATTTAATAAAGACGTCCACCCGATCCAGCCAACCACATAATCTATGTTTTGACATTCCAGAGACCTCTGGCCTGAAAATGTGGCTATAACAGCTCAATAAATGCCTCACATCACAAAATGCACGGAAACATATCCAGTCGGGTTTCAAAGTTGATTTCAACATTGCTGATCTGATTCAGAAATTTGCAAACGCAGGGAGCTGACCTCAACTGGGTAGAGATTTTTGACTTATCAGAATTCACACGTTTTCAAGGTGAAGCCTAGAAACCTACAACAGTCATAGATTTCCAGGTGTACGCATAGAAAACATGCATAAATTAGATTTTTGTATTTAGGCATATGCATGTGCATGTTTTCGGATAGAATGAAAAGAGTGAGTGCTAATACACTTGTTTGCCTGTTTTTCTTTTTCTTCTCCGTGTGAAAAATATTTCCCAGTCTAAAAACCTTGCCCTCTGCATCCACACCATTGTAAATTGTGTCCCATTCTTTTTCACACTGCTGCCATTGACAGGAGTTAAGAACTACCCATTTCCAGTCTGGGAAAGCAGGAGCTGATTTTTACAGATTATATAATGGTAATCTTTATTACTCCAATTACCCAATATTGTCCCAAATAATTTGTATGTACAGATGATCATCCTGGCTGTCAACAATTCAACCAGGGAAACTAAGGGAATAATTTGTTTAACAGTGGCTGCCTGCACTTTTACCAGGGAGGGGGCGGGGCCCATACACGCACACATACACACTCACTCACACTAATGCATTCACACATGCGCACATGCACACAAATATCCATTCACAACACTCACTCCCAAATATTCATCCATGCACCAAACATTTAAAATAAAATCATACTTACATTTGCAGCACTGCCTCAGAGATCCCAGGAGGGTTAGGACTAATGCCTTCCCTCTTTGGGGAAATTAAGGTCAGGCAATGAGGTAAGGTAGCAGTCCCTCACTTGTCACAGACTGCTGACCCCACCCCACTCTGTGATTAGGTGTCGGTGATTGACACTAGGCCCTGGGCACCCAGGGCTTAAAACTGAAGCGCCGAGGTCTGAGGCATTCAGTGACGCTCCCCCTTGTCATGAGGGTGAGGGCATCGAGGTACTTTGCCATGCTAAAGATATCACGCCCCCAGAAGTTGTAACTTCTTCAGCCCGGTAAAGTTCAGCTCAGGCAGCCTGGAGCCTGTACATTTAGAGCATGTCTAACTCCTGACTGCCTGACCTGAAAATAAACAGTGCCTGTCAGCCTGAACTTTGCTCAGTCTGACAGACATTCTTCATAGTGGCCAAAAGATGAGGGACGTGGCCCCTCAGTCCATTAGGACAGGCCACGGCTGGTGTTTTAACATGTCTAGCTTGAAATGCAGTTGCTGAATAAAACAGTTAAAATCCTTAAGATGTATAATCAAACAGCATTCCCCAGAGGCCTTTACCGCAGGAAACAGGAGAGTATGCCCAAGACCTGTCTCCGCGGGTTAAAATGGAACTATTTCCATGCTTCTGGACCAAATCAAGGACCCCAGGCATCATATTTTCATGTTACAAAATTCTGGAACTGGTCAGTGGACACTGTACCAAACTCTTGCAAAATGTGCTTAATGTCCAGTTTGTAATCATGGCAGATGTCATCCTCGGTCCAAGTGTCCATGATAGTCTTTGCCTAGATGTAATGGACGTAGAGGCAACCAAATCAAAGGTTGCAGACATGGGGAAGCATTGTCAGAATCACTGTTTGGGCTTGAAAGAAGAGACTTAAAGGGGAGCCCTGTGTTTGAAATGAAGAAGACTAGAACGAGCCTGGAATTGTCTGTGGTTATAGTTGTGAGCAGGGCAATGGTGGATTAGCTGGTTTTGCATCTGAGTTAAAAACCTATGCGTTCTTCTGATTTTTAAAAGCATAACACAGAAACTCCTCTAGCTGGTCTTCAACCAGTCGTGTTCCCAAAAATGGCTAATACATCAGTCTCTCCGTCTTCTAGGTAAATCTGTCAATGAGCAGTCTGACTGGACAAAATGGCAAAACACAAAGCCTAGAGGATATTTCAAGTAGCTTTTGATAATAATTTAGCCCGCATTTTCATGCCCGGTAGTAAAATGGTGAACTCATTCCCAGCATGGGCAGAAGCAGTTGCTGTCTGAAAATCCTAGATTAGAGATTAAGAAGCATAGATTGCATAAATGCAAACTCTAGTGGTATAGTTTAATATAGTGAAGCTCTTCTTGAGGACTGCTTCCACTCTTTGGTCTGCTTGGTCATCAACAGAGACCTCATCAGATATCACAGAGGAATGACCTGCCTGGTTGCATGAAAATGGATCCAGACTGATAGTCAAAGGAAGATCTAGTTCCTCTTTAGCTTCTTTAGCTAGAGGATACAGGCATGTTAGTGCTGGAGCAAGAGTCAGGATAAATTAAGTAGAATGGTCATTCAGGCTAACCCTCACTCGGTCAGGCCGATGTACCTTAGTCGTTGAAACAAGAAGCGGTATCTAATCACTAATCACTCTGACAATATCATCACTAATCAATATTAGGTGTGTCAATGAAGCGATTTGGGTCAAGTTTAAAGGGTTTCATAATTTCAAATCTTCAGTAGTTTATTTTTTTTAATAAATCAGATGTATTTATCAATCAATAATTCAAATCAGGTTAGTATCAATACAGTACATAAATCATTAATAAGCGCCTTCTATAAAAGATAGAATCCCTATTCTAAAAATAAATGAGAAATGAGTCAATTAGAACCCGTAAAGAGTTGTATCTCGAGAGAGTGAGAGCTAGCACAAGGCTTCAATAAATTCAGTTCAATAATATGAAGAAAGCAAAGCAGAACATACCAGAAAGAGAAGTTCAAGAGACTCAGTAGAGTCTCAGTGCAATAAAGCACAGAGTCTGGGACAATGGAAAAAGGTCTCAATCAAAGCTCTGCAGACCAAAGTCTGCAATATGCGTGCCAGCATGAGAGGTTGGCCAGAGAGGTAAGAAATGAAGAGCTCTGTACTAATGCTGGAACACACACTTATATAAACAACAGAGTTGGTTAGTATCAGCAACTGTTGCATCTTTTGTCTTCTTTCATTCAATTACCGTCTGAGGTTTTCCTGGGAACAGTATTACTCCTCTCTGTATTTTGAAGAAACAATGGGCTAACAATTATGTTAACTAATATTGTTGCACCTAATATCTAACAAGGTTTAGCTCCGCTTACGTCTGAGCTTTCCCACAAATACTTATACTAGACTATCCTAACTAAAGTAAGTTATGTAGAAATTGAAACATCTTCCAGGAAAAACTATAAACATTTGACAATGACATAACCTGAAAAGAAAAATGAGTCAGTTCAAGGGGTCAGCATGCAGGATTTTCTGCTGATTCTTCATATAAGGTTGCTTAGTTTTTATTTTAAAGCTATATCATAATCAATGATCCATTGAAATTTTGACAAACAGCAACATTTCTATAAAATATGTGAATCATGTTACAAAATGTTAATCTTTTAATGAAAAAGCATCTTTTAGCAAGGATCAAATGTACACATTTTTGTTATATCTTCATTGTATATGTGTTTGTTTTCACAATAGGAATTTGTCTATTTAACATTTCTAAATGAACGACTTTTAAAATTGCAATAGAACAGTTTGAAGCCTAGAACGTGTAATTGTGACAGCGTTGTACATTTTTCATCATTTAAAAGCATTTTCTTTTATTTATGCTTGCATGTTAATTTTCTACACATTTATTAAACATCTAAGTTATTGCTTTTTATTCAAATGCCCTATTATGAGCATGCTGGCTAAATCTGTTTTTCAGGAACCACCATCAATAAATATTACCCCACAGTATTACTCCTGGAATCTTTGAAAAGCCTCTGAGACAGAACAAATCAAGGTCTGAATTTGTTGGGCAGAAAGCAAGGGAGGAACCCCTTTCACCCTATTATGATTTTTTTCTTAATCTTCCAATGATTGTGAGCAGAATGGCAACATTGAAATATGTAGTTCCTATGGTCTATTATAAAGCTAGGACAGGAACACCCTGAGGCATGAGAAACAGCTCCCAAAAAGTACCTAATACTTCAGGGACCACAATTAGACAAAGTACTGCCTGTGTGGGGTGGGTGAACAAAATACTGATTTGGGTCTACCACAAAAATGCTCTTATCTTGAAGAAGTCTGGCCTCAACAATCACCAAGTATCCAACTTCTAAAAAGGGGAAACTGACTCCAGATGCCCCCCCCCAATAAAAATAGCAGCAGAATATAAAAAGACCCAAAGGGATCCCTGCAACACTGAACCTACAGAGATGATCCCTGGGGTAAAAACAGCAGGCCATTTGAGCACGAGAGGGACTCGGCCCTGCACTCCGCTGAAGACAGGATAAAACATCCTCTGAGAGACCAAACTGAGAGTCAATGGCTGTCCTTGATAGAGTCGCAGCCCCAGAAATTGTGTCCTCCTTGGTGAGCTCCTCTGCTACAGACAAGCATTGGCTTCACCCATGTCTAGGAAAGAGACAATAATGCAGGCCTGAACACAGACAGCTGTCATTACAGACTGTCCACTTGATCTAAGAGGCATGAAGTAGGCACCACGCAGAGGCCATTAGGAAGTGGTTTGGACCACTCCCCCACCACCAAGTCCTACACTCTGTGTTAGTTACTCTGGGACCAGGACCGTATGGATCAGCAGAGACTTCATACCTTCCTGAAGGACAGTCGAGTTGCAAAGTGCATAGCTGGAGTAAACAATATTTCCCTTGCAGAGAGTCCAGTTTTCCACCATATGTACTAGGTGCCAGGAAATATATAATATACATAATAAATTATAGTTATAAAATTTAAAAAAGATCTACTGCAATTAACAATCTCTTCTCTCCAAGGATCATCTAGTTGTTTTTTGTTTCCTAATTTCTGTGACTTTATACACAGACCTCGTCCAGCCAAATATACAAAGTACCCAAATGCATTGAGCAGACAAGAAAACTGGACATCTTAGGTCCTTCTCTCAAAATTCACGGGCAAGGTTCTCTACAATAGACTGCAATCTATGTTGCCATGTTTGATACATAGTGATCAGAACAGGTTTTTCCCAAAATGGAACACTTACACAAATCTTTGTAGACTTTGCCATGTCTTACATCAGATACCTATGCATGAGAAAAAAGCTGTCGTGATATCCTTGGACATAGAAAAGGCATTCAATTCACTTAACTGAAGATACACTTTTGGTGTCCTTTGCAATGCTGAGATGGGTGAATTGTTCAACTTGTAGGTCAAATACCCCACTACAAGCATTAGGATGGACTCCTAATCTCTCACCAAATTAAGACAGAACATGGGACTAGGCAGTGCTGCCCCTTATCCCTACTGTTTTCCAATACTAATGTTACTACTTGAGAGACTCCGCAGTAGCGGAAAAGAATTCCATATGGTACAGTACCAAATGAATAATTAACCTACATAAAAGTGTATGTTTACCTTTGTGAATCAGGACCACAAGCACTAAACATGACTATTACTAATTTTTGCATACATGTGAAGCGAATGTGAAAGAGAATGAGCGTGATAAAGAGAAAAAAGAGAGAAGGTGAGATAGAATGATAGAAGGGAGAAATAAACAGAGAGAGCAAGAGAAAGAGAGTGAGAGAGGTACAAATAGAGAAACATTAGTCCTAAGAACACTAAGAGTCTTACTGTGCGCCGGGGCGGTGGGGTCAGGGAGCTGTAGCCTAAAGTCCGTCAAAAACTGGCAGATGTTGCATCCACCATTCTCTTTGATCTCCCACCTTATTTTGAGAGCATGTATATGTGCATTTTCCAATGGCAGAGAAAAAGCTGGTGTAGCCATCAGGACATCCTTGTGGTGGACCCAACAACCATAAGGAATGGTGATGAAGGAACCACCCTATGATAGCTTCTCTGATGCCATTCCTGCCAGCATTTGTTCTGCATCGGTCCACAATGTCAACCACGGCAGCCCTGGGCAGAAAAACGTTCAGCCTCTCATCTTCTCCATGGAAATGGGGGTCTATATTAATGTTATTTCTGAAGAAAGAAATAAAAACAACAAGGACCCCCTGAAACTAATAATAGTTCCTAGGACAGGGAAACAGCAAATATAATGTAAAAAATCCTAGGCAACTTAAAACTTGTCGAAAATCAAGTCTACATAATATCAATTAATAAGTGCAAGATCAGTGTACAGCCATATTGTTTAAAATAAGTACATTTTATTATCAAACATAAAAACAAACTTATTTTTAAGCACAGACATACAAAAATACAATGTACAATGTGTCATAAAAATATCTCTACATACAATCACGAAACATATACATAACACAAAATACAAATGATATCAGGATTTAATCAAACATTAATAATAGTGTGGTCCCCACAAGCCACACAATATGGGTACATTTGATAATCATAAAAAATCGTATTTATATTTAAAAAGCAATAACTAAGCTATTGAAAAAGTGGGTAGTGTACTCTACGCGCGTTTCGGCGTAACCTACGCCTTCTTCAGGAGAAACCACTTTAGCCTCTGACCAGCGCCCACAATCGCTTAGACAGAAATACTCATTCAACAGAACTTTACACCAGATGTCATAATAACGAAATATCCATAGAGATTAAGCTGAATAACAATCTTCAATGTAGGTGGTTTAGAGGTTTTGGAAAAGAGATGGAGAATGACAATCTCAAAATGGAAATATCTTAAGGTATAATAATGAAGGTTGCGTCCTTAATGAAGAGGTATAATTATCCAACAAGATACAAAATGAACCAGAAAATTTTATCCAATGAATGGAAAAGTATAATAAAGATCCGTCATGCCGAGAAGTCGATGAACCGGCGTCTCGCATCTGGCAAACCTCAAGGGCCTTATTCATCTTAATCTCTATGGATATTTCGTTATTATGACATCTGGTGTAAAGTTCTATTGAATGAGTATTTCTGTCTAAGCGATTGTGGGCGCTGGTCAGAGGCTAAAGTGGTTTCTCCTGAAGAAGGCGTAGGTTACGCCAAAACGCGCGTAGAGTACACTACCCACTTTTTCAATAGCTTAGTTATTGCTTTTTAAATATAAATACGATTTTTTATGATTATCAAATGTACCCATATTGTGTGGCTTGTGGGGACCACACTATTATTAATGTTTGATTAAATCCTGATATCATTTGTATTTTGTGTTATGTATATGTTTCGTGATTGTATGTAGAGATATTTTTATGACACAGTGTACATTGTATTTTTGTATGTCTGTGCTTAAAAATAAGTTTGTTTTTATGTTTGATAATAAAATGTACTTATTTTAAACAATATGGCTGTACACTGATCTTGCACTTATTAATTGATATTATGTAGACTTGATTTTCGACAAGTTTTAAGTTGCCTAGGATTGTTTACATTATAATTTCTGAAGAAAGACCAGTGCTCAGGGATCTTTCTTAGTAAACAACATGTGCAACAGGAGCATGTCATGCCACTTTGAAAAACCTGCCATCACTGTTTTTTGTTCCCTGAAGCACCTCTTGCCTTGGATGCTGGAGCTGCATTGGAGGAAAATGGAGGAAAATGTTTTACATCTGTCACACAACTTTTTCAGGAGGCGTGCCAAATTTCAAATAAAATCTATAGGTGTCTCCACCCTAGTGCAACAGCGCCAAAGGGCTATCATCATCTTTTTTGTGAATCAGTTGATCTCAACAATAGCCCCATCATCTCACCATCACATACCACTGCTCCTATTTCAACATGTTTTAAGCATTATCATCTTGCCTTTTTCATGTTGGCTTCAGTATTTTCCAAATATCATCAAGATTAAGATAGTGACAGACTTGTGGTGCTGCAACAAACTGCTTCTTGTTTCTTACAAGAGACCTTAAGATGACAACTTTTTATCTTCTGTTATGTTAATTTGACGCCCAGCACCTCTCTCTATCCAACATCTTTACCTTGCACATTCTCCATCAGGTCTTTCTACTATGGTATACTGTGATGGTGTTGTGGTGATGCAGTGGTGGTACAGGTGTTGAATGTGGTGAACACAGTGAAGAAGGTATACATGATCATTTCTTGAGTGCTGAGATACATACCTCATGACACAGCCAACACATTCAATAATAGTGGTCAGAATCAGAATATATTGTATTCAGTTAATTAAAACTGTAAAATCACACACAATATACAAAATACATACACATAAAAACAGACTAAAAATCAGCAATAATACATATAAAGTAAAATAGTCATCAGAACATTGAGAACAGAGTAAATGAGGGAAATAGGTCTGTGGCATTGTGGGTCTGCTATTGCCCCTTTTTTGAATACTGGTATAATGATGGACCTTGACCAGGAAGATGGCAAACCTGTTGTACACGTAGCATAAAAAACATGAGTTCAAATTATACTCCAAGTAGGAAGGTTTGACTTGTATAAATCAGCAGGGACCTCATCGGGGCCAGGCGCTTTGTCCTTTGACATGGTTAAAATGGCCTCTGCCACCTCCTCCTCAGTGAAAACCAAGACATAATTGCCTCTGATGGGTGCCTGGACAGGAGTCCTGGGTTCCTCTGAGGGACTTCCGTGTATGCCCTGAAAGTGAGTTAGCCATGTGTCGGAGGATATAGTACAATCAATTGTACTATTAAAGGCCCCTGTAAAGAAAGGATGGTTAACAATATCCCAAAACATGGAACTATTTTTAAAACATTTACTTGAAGTAAGTCATCCCACCCTTTTGCTTTGATTTTTTTTTGTGGGCATCCAGAGTTTGCTTGTATATTTTCCTACTCCTAGATATCTTGCCCTTATACTGGGGAATTGTTTTATGACTTTTAACAGCTTTTGGTGCGCCTCCATGCACTTATGATCAAACCACCTCTCCCAGCCAGGTTTAGAGCCACCTAGAGGTCTCCTGATATTGTTTGCTACCTGTAAACATATCCTGTGAAAGATATCACCATGGGTATCATCATCTAAACACAAGCATACATCTTCCCCACAAGCAGTGAACAGATCATTTAAGAAGCGGTCAGGGACAACCTTGCTCTATTTCAATCTACAGGCCTGATTCTGGGCATAATGTCAGTATTCTTGGGACCAATATGGGGCCGACTACCTCCACCCAGCCCCATTCCAGGGGCAGAAATAGAGGGTTATGGTCACTAAACTGGTTCCACTTAACCTCAAAAAGCATGACAAATTGGACCGGAAAAGTGGACAATTTGTTTTATCAATGATAGATTTACAGCTTCTGCCAGTGAATGATGGAATACCTTCCCCCTCCACCCCTTCCCCAATATAATGTAAATTGAAGTCAGCAATGATTTCCTCGAGTAGGCCCCCTTGCCGCGTGTTCTCAAAGTAGGCATTTGAGTGGATCCCTAATCCAGGATGAACAGAGACATGGCACCCCCTTTGATAAAGATGCAAGTTTAAATCACCTAAAATGATAACTGAATAAGGGGAGTTTTGTTTTTCCCCAAACAACTCTAAAAAGGATTTTAAACAGCAAATGTTCAGAGGGCGTAACCCCAACAAAAGAATTATAAAAGTTCACAATCAGTAAATTTGGCACATTTACAAAAACTATCTGGACCTCTAGGAGGTTGATGGAGCCTGTGTGGAGCTTCTGTGGGGTACACAGGGTTATAAGGGAGATTATGGTGAGTAAACCACCCTGCCTGACTGTGAAGCTAGGGCAGGCTCAAAATAAGAGGTATACCCATCCATAAAAAATGTATTATATGTATCACAGGTTTCTTGCAGGCCCACTATGTGCTGGTCTAATAAGGTGTTAAGCTATCTCCCATCCTATCTTTTACTGATTAGTCCTGCAATATTTCAGGATCTGACCTAGTTACTATCTTGCCTGGGAGGGGGCACTCAAGCGCCTTAATGTCCCTGCACTGTGTTAGAGTCATCGGGGAAGGTCTCAGTCAGCCATTGATATCTAAATGGCTCAGCAGCTGAAATCTATAAGTTAACTTGATGGGGGCACCCTGAACATCACTCTCCTGAACTATTGGCCCTCTCGCTGGAAATCTGGCCAACCCTAGACGATTGACATTCATAGGGAGATAAATGAAACAGAGTGGCAACACTCTAATTCCCCTACTGTAAGTACTAACCTATGAAAAACAACCCTCCTACTATTTCAGGTTGGTCAAAGGTAAGGACAAGACCGTTCTTCTGTTTTTCTCCGTGTACCCACCCAACCCACTTGTCTAGCCATGATAATATGTCAGGAAACCTTTGACCCATTCCCCATCAGGATATTACACCAGAATTGGGCTTTGCAAATGAGCTCAGAGGTGAATTCTACCACTCTCTCTCTTAAGGGGGGACCACCACCAATACAACTACCACAGGGGTAGATTCAGGGGGGATCTGTAGTCTGAAGGTAATACCCACTGGCTCTTTCATCTCGGACAGGGGGCGAGCCCCAGCCCTCCTATTGATAAATTAAGAGGCAAACCTACCAGGTAACAAATTCTGGAAGGGAGGAGACACTAACCCGCTTCATGTAGAGAATTGGGCTGATGCATTAGGGTAAACCTTGGGAAGAATTATGACTTTGTGAGGGTCCCCCATAGTCTCGACGGAAGACCTAAAAGAAGAAGAACCCGAGACAGGCCTAACAACAAGGGCATTATTACCTACTTGAGGACTTGGAGAGAGTTGACCAGCAGCTCCACTCAGATTCTCCACTAGCAGAACATTCAGGTCAGGGACTTCACCACATTCTGATATAGAGCTTTAAACATAGGTTCCTACTACTTGGATATAGACTCCCAGTTTAGTTACAGAGGTAGGGTTAGGCAATTTAGAGTTATGTAGAGGGACTCCCATACCAGGGGGGAAATTATTCTACTTGTTGGTTACTAGAAACAATCCCCCACATTTGGGTCTAGCCCTGAGGGCCTTTTTCTTTTTTTTTGCGGGTGAAGCCCTCTCAGGGGATGGAGATCCCACAATAAGTTTATCCTCTGCTGGGAAGGCTCTCCTCATGAAGGACTCAATAGTCACCAAGTCCCCTTGCACAGCGGGCTGTGAGGCTTCAGGTACCACCACCCACACTGCCCCTTCACAGTCTGCTCATCGGGCTGAGCACGTTTTTTGCTGCTCCTAGGTCCAGCTTCTACTACACGCTCTGAATCTCTTCAGTAAAAGCTCCCACTGCTGTTGTGAGGAGTGAGATGATTGATACACAATTCATGGGACATTGGGGGCATCTAGATCTGGATTGCCAGTTGATTTACGCTTGCCCATGATAGATGCCGGATGTCAAATGAAGGAGGGATGGCTCAGCCCAGCCTCTAACAGTCACTGATGGGCGTAGGACGGACCCGCCCTTGGCCAGAGAGCGTTCGGTGCTGCAAGATTACAGAGTGGCCTTTCAAGGACTCTGTGATTAGACCCCACCCATTCCTGAGGCTGCTTGTGCAAACGTCAAAAGTATAAAAATATGTTTTAGTAAATCTTTTTCTTTTTATATACATATATTCACTGTACATAAAGACTGTGAGACCGAGACATATGTAGAAACATTTTCATATAATACATTTGGGAGCACCACCAACAACACCGATTATCTTTTGGATGTTTTGGCCGTCACTTGGATACAGACCCCGTTACCTAGTCAATCGTGCAGATATTCTGCATTTCTACCCAGGCAGTACCTTTCTGGCCCCTAGAGCGCACGTATCATCTTCAGCACATTATTTTCGGTAGTCCCAAGCGGCTGCGTCACATCGAGACGCATGGACTCTGTAGTCCGACTCTTTCCTTGCGAACCTTGGTTCTCTATGTATCATTTTGCTGACCATTTTCTTTAGCCCAGCATTATAGATTTTTATAACATTCGTGGGACAGTGGCTTTTTAAATCATCGGGACTTATAGTTTAGGTCCATCCACACTGTGGCTACATATTGGGATCTGCCACAGTACTGTGCCTAACATACCCTGAAGAACATCTATTTTGTGCCTGTTTCCATTCTGCTTGGAGTAAGTGACCAATTAACCATTGGTTAAACTTGAGATTGAGCACCCTTCACAGTATTATAACGTGTGAGAGTATATTCTATGCAGAGGGTTTCTTACCACTGAACATGATGCATTCACACAGCGCCCTGATGAAGGATATGTTCATCTTCTAGCTACTTCCGAAACGCGCGTCGGCGCACTTCTGTTGATATATGCATCAATTAATATTTGATTAATTCAAATATAAGTATAGAATTGACAATTGTTGTTTGTATTTTTTGTGAATGTCTTTTTTACTATGTATGTTTATTGTTCACTTGCTTTGATATTGTGTTAGTTTTCAGATGTCGCCCACCTGGGGCCCTTGGGCAACTCCTCAATGCCCTTCCCCCCACCATAGCGAATCTGGCATGCCTGCCATCTAACTTCACACTATTAGGGGATCTCAATATCCACCTAGATGATGCCTCTGACCACACCACCAAAGAATTATTATAAGCCTCTCTGCACTACAACTTAAACAGTTACTGTTCGAACCCACTCACATTAAAGGCCATTTTCTTGACCTTGTCTTTAGCAACTGCACAGAACTTACAACGGGAGCTCCATCCCTGCTCCCTTGGTCTGACCACTTTTTGATCCCTCTGTCTTGGGTTACCTCCGATTCCCCCCTCCCCACTAATACGATCACTCGTAGGGAACGCAACTGGTCCAAACTTCCCTTGGAACTCTGGACGTCGGCCCTTGAAGCCTCAAGACCAACTAGTAACCCCAACCCCATCGTAGCTAATGAGGAATTCAATTGCTGGATTCATAGCTCCTTAGATGCTGTGCTTCCCATGAAATGCTCTCAAAGAAAACGTAGTGGCACAACCTCTCCCTGGTATTCTCCCAAACTACGGGAACTTAAACGACATTGTAAAAAGCTAGAGAGGAAATGGCGACTTGATTACTCTCCTACCAGCAAATCCGCGTATAGGGAGGCAATAAAAACCTATAAAGAGGAAATTAAAGCCTCTCAAGCAGTTTTCTATGAAGAAAAATTAAGGCAGCTGCTCTCTCCCCCGAGGAAATCTATCGGATTGCCAAAACTCTCCTCAACTACCCCAGAAACAACCCAACCCGATTGATGCTCAAACCCGCTGCAACAATCTGGCAGATTTCTTCCTCCAGAAAATACAAAAAATATATACCTCTTTTCCCCCCCACTAAGCTTGATCCAGCTCTGGCCACTATCATCAGTTCAGGACGTAGACCCTCAGCCACTCTGGATACCCTCCCCCTCTTGATCTTACCATATTAGATTCCATCATGCACCGGGTGAAATCTGGCTCCCCCTTGACCCGGCACCCCCACGTGCCTTGGTGCCGGTCATAGGAAACATCCTTCCTATTACCCTCGACCTGCTCAATGCCTCCATCTCCTCTGGCATTGTTCCCCCTGGAAACGGGCCATGGTCAAGGCTCTCCTAAGAAGCCCAACCTTGACCAAAACAACCCTAGCAATTACCGGCCGATCTCCCTGCTACCATGGTTGAGTAAGATCCTGGAAAAATATGTCAACTCAGTACTGGCAGAGTTCCTGGAAAGTAACCATCTACTTGATATCTCCCAGACTGGGTTCCGTCCCCAGCATGGAACAGAAACCGCCCTCCTCACAGTAACCAAGGAGGCCAGGAAAATCCTCGATCAAGGAGGTTCTGCGGCAATCATCCTCCTCGATTTAAGTGCCGCATTCGACACTGTAAATCACGACATACTGATCCACAGACTTATGAACTTAGGAGTGTCAGGAAATGCCATCACCTTGTTCAGATCCTTTTTAGCTGACGGCTCCTTCCAGGTTTTCGAGGGTGATATTGTTTCCACCAGCTTGTCGCTCAGTTGTGGTGTACCTTAGGGCTCCTCCCTGAGTCCCACTCTGTTCAACATTTACATGAGCCCCCTAGCTGAGATTGTCCGGCCTTTCGGCATAAAAATCATCACTTATGCCGATGACACTCAGCTAGTGGTGGCCCTAAACCAGCCGGACAACACACCAAGCAACCTAAGTAGCTGTCTAGAGGAGGTGGCCAACTGGATGACACTTTCCTGTTTAAAATTAAATGGGGACAAAACCGAGATTATGCTCTTAGGAAACACTCCCTCCTTCAATGCGAACTTACTGTGGCCTACCTGCCTCGGCCCGCTCCCGCCCCCAAAAACACAATCAAACGCTTGGGCATCTGGCTGGACCACTCCCTTAATTTTAACCATCAAGCAGCAAAGCTCTCAGCGTCCTGTTATGGATTACTCAGGCTGCTACGAAAAATCCTTCCCTTTCTTCCACTTCAGGCAAGACAAATCATGGTCCAGGGCCTCATTTTGTCACGCTTGGACTACGGGAACGCCCTTTACCTAGGGGCCCCTCAATCCACTACTCGCAAACTTCAGATTATCCAAAATTGTGCAGCCCGCACACTCCTTCAGATCCCCCGTCGACATTCAACCAACCCAGGATTAAAGAGCCTGCATTGGCTCCCGGTCAGGGAAAGAATTCAATTCAAGGCCCTGTGCATTGCTCACAGGGCATTCTGGAAGACTGGCCCAGCCATCAGCCAATCGCTGATCACTCCCTACCAACCTAACAGACAGCTTCGATCGGCATCTTCTTTCCTCGCCCTAGTCCCCAAAATCAAGAGAGCGAGGTGTGGCGTCCGCTCTTTTTCCTACAACTCAGCTAAACTATGGAACACTCTTCCCCTTCACTTGCGGGCAGAGCCCAACCTACTACCTTTTTGTAAACTCCTAAAAACTCTGCTCTTCAACAACCCCTTATAGACCTCGACAGCCTCCTTGCCCGCGTTTGTCTGCAGCGCTAGGACGCCTCAGGGTAGCTACCGCGCTTTATAAATGTTCTTTTCATTTCATGTGTTGTCAGTTGTCTCATGGACTTCTTGTTACACTCCATGTTTTGTATGTCAGTGCTCTTTTATAGTGTTGTTGGTGGTGCTCCCAAATGTATTATATGAAAATGTTTCTACATATGTCTCTGTCTCACAGTCTTTATGTACAATGAATATATGTATATAAAAAGAAAAAAGATTTACTAAAATATATTTTTATACTTTTGACTAATAAACTCTAAAAACCACTGGTGTGTATTGGAACAGTTTATGTATCATGGACGGATTGCTATGAACTAACTAATATTGTTTTTGGAGAAACTTTTGTTGTTGCAATTTGTTGTTCTCCCTGCCTTCTTCTCCATTGTCATTTAGTATAATCAGGGACTCTCTTGTGTTTTCCTTAAGTGCTTATGCAAACGTGCCTCCTGGCACTCTGAATGCTGGGGGGTGAAGTACCCTCAAACAAGAGAAGTCTGCTGGTGCCGAGCACCCCTTCCTCCAACTTTTGTAAGTCCCGCCACCAATTTTTGTAAGTCTAGTGGTCTTTTAAAACATGCCACTTTAAGTGATAATAATATCACAGTCTTTGTACATCACAATAGCAGGCCACAAATTCGACATGACAGCACTGTCATGTCTACAAAAGACAATGTGCTCCCTGGTGCAATTGCCAGAATGATAAACCATGATGGAGGAAAAAGAGGAAATATATATTTTAAGGCAGTGAAGGGTTGTTACCAGTACATATGTATATAATCACACCTTAAAACATGCACATCCTATGGTCTGAGGAGTAGCTGGGATGATACCAAATATTTAGTCAATGAGATTTGCCCTGTGGTTTTAATAGTTTACATTTAAACAGCGCAAACCCTCACACACACAAGGTGATATGCTTCATCATAGGGTCACATTTCATTCTAGACGCAAGTCCTGGAAAACCAAGGTAGGATGAGAAGTCTTTCCATGATGAAGCAGGTTGCCTAGAGAGAGTGAGGGTCTGCGCCATTGATTTATGAGCTAGACAAATGACAGGACAAATCTCATTGATTAATCTACTGGTATAATCCATGTTGCTCCCTCAGGCCATTGACTGTGGAGGTACAACTATTACCATTACTAGTATACTATTCCCAAGTTGGACAGAACCAAGTCATAGATGAACAATTGTCATTAGTAAGCTGATGGACAGCCATTGCAGACAGAAAGTTTCCTTTGTGGGAACCAGGTGATTTACATTATCCGGACTGTGCTGATGTTCATAGTCCTGCTACTGACGTTGTAGGTGTTGAATATCTGGTTTGCTGAGCTGAGATGGTAGGCTAGTACCATTTTATCTTTGGAGGAAGATGGTGTTCCAATAAAATTGTTTGGGCTGTGTTCTACCATATGATCACCAGTCTACCTATGTTAGCGCTTATGATGTGCATTTACCTCACTGGCAAATCAGGAAGCTGACTGGTGTAGCTCCACACACTCGGGGCCACATTTATCAAAACTTCACAAAATTCAGCAAGCCACTTTGCTGCACTGTGCTGCATGAAAGCGCAGGAATGTGCCATATTTACCAATATACAGTGCATTCCTGTCCTTTCCTGGCACTGGGACACTTTTGACTACATACCCCAAAGCAGACACCCTTGCGTCATGTTGCAAGGGTGCCTGTGATGAAGGCAGGTTGTTTTTGTGCAGGAACGGACACCTTCCAGCAGAAAAACAATCCTCAGAAGCGTTTACCTCTTTCTAAATGTGCTGCAGGATGTAGCACACTTAGAACAAGAAAACAACAAGAAGAAATAAAAATATTTCTCCTTATTGTGCGTGCCTCTGCAGACACATTCCCAGATCTACCAATGTTGGTGAATCTGGGAATGTGTCAGAATCCCTGGGTGGATGCTTGGGAACACCCACAATCCACCCATGGCACGCCTCACTGTCGCAGAAAAACACAAGGCAGCGATTTGCACTGCCTTGCGTTACTCCAGATTTAGCAAGCCACTCAGGGTCACGCAAGATGGCCTTGCATGGTTTGATAAATCTCATTTAGGTTTTATGTCACCCTTGCATGGCACAAGGGTAATGCAAAACCTTGATAAATATGCCCCTGATAATTTCGATGCCGTTGCATATTCTCCTGGTGGTGCTGTTGTTCTGGCTGGTTGTGATGATGCTTGAGTTGGTAGTGGTGATGCAGATGCAGCTACTTAGGCCCTTTCAAAGTCTATGGCAGTTGGCTCCCTGCTCCTATTTTTGCACTTTGTAGGTGACTCCTCCGATGGTTTTCATCATTGCAATTTTGAGGCACGCATTATGACTTCACTCATGTTAATATTCTGGCACGACCTGGCCAACATCTTATGTGTAGGTTTTGCCCCTGGGCAAGGAGGCATGTGCCTTATTGCTCCTTATTTCAACATTTAACCTGCAGTATTTTCCTTTACATGTGGCCATGGTCATGGGTTCTCTGGCAGGTGTGCTACATTATTTTTGTATTGCTCTCAAGCAGAGTTCTAGACTCCAATGGATGGTAGGGATTCAACCAAAGTACGCCTAGGACTGTGTTTGGGGGCAGAGGGACTACCTGTGCCAAAGGTTTTTTTTCTCAGGAGGAGGGACTGCCAGGACTTTTACTGCGCTGCCATGCTTTTAGCGATTGGTCTTTTCCTGCAGCGCAGGATGCCCAGGACTGTGTTTGGGGGCAGAGGGACTACCTGTCCCAGAAGACCTTTGCCCAGGAGGAGGGACTGCCAGGACTTTCCTGCGCCACCGCGCTTATAGCGTTTGGTCTTCTCCCATAGCGCAGGACAGACGCGAAGCCAGGGCTGAGGGTGAGCCAAGGATGGCCCGTCCTGCACCCTACAGAGCCCGGAGGAGGCTGGGATGGCCCACCCCCTCTGACTCCAGGTAGAAGTCTTTCTCATTTATTTATTACTAGACGCCGTAACATCTCTGAATAAGCTCACGGAGGCCTCAAACTCATTAAAACAAGTTTTAGGGCACACTATCACCCTGACCTTGAAACCCAGTACTCATGGTGCTGGAGAGACAAAGCTGACTATGGGCCAAAGCCAGTGTGTCCATGAGAAAACTAGGCCTCTGATTGTTAGTAGACCGGGTTCAGCAAAAAATGCCAAGCCCAAAATGGCCATCGACCAGCATTTGCCAAATGGCGCAAATCCAAGGTCACTCGGTCCTTTCCAGCCCAACGTTACCTTTACGCTGGCAAAAAATCCCTCATATCAAGCAGTCTACACAGTTTACATGACTAAAGTCCTGAAATTACCTTCTGATTCACAGGAGGGCAGAGACTTGTTGAAAAACAAAGTCCTCCATTGGATCAGGCATGTGAGAAATTGCCGATCAATTGTTACTCCGACATCCTCTCTGTCAAATGTCTCACAAGGTTGGCTGGCCCATGGGACTCGATTGAAATAAACTTAATTTCCCCTGACTAGGTAAATGGCCTGATTTCCGTGGATGCCCGTACCTCACCTACTAATGGTTTATTAATATGTTTCAAGATTAACCATCCGCCCTCTGAAACATGTAACTCTGAGTGGGAGGGCAGACTTGAAAAGGTTTTAATCTCGGAGCATAGAGTGCCCAACTTGTGAATATCACATGCCACAGAGCACTAGCATCCAGGAAAATGGATTGTCTGGGCTGGACTGACTGCCAAATTCCCCTGCCCCTCCTTCCTCTATACACCTTTGTGCCCTGGAAGAAGGCAGTTCAGTCATGCCTTTGGTGTTCAACAAGGGGCAGCTGACAATTTCTAAAGCCAGAAGAAGAATAAATAATGACTCTGTCTTATTAACAGGTCCCAAACTGTCATCACTGCCTAACTCTGGACTCCACATTCCATGGAATATCACCTCTTCTTATTTCTTGGAACAGTGCGGGTAAAAGGGCAAAAATGGAAGATGAAGACTAGGGATTGTATATTGACTACTTTGATCTGTGTTTACTTCAGGAGACGTGGGCCATCAGTCAGATACACAGGCAGTGCTTTACAGCACATAACATTGAGGCCATTCCATCTACCGCAGGCAGGCCATGGGGGGAGGGTAGGTTGTATTATATGGTAAAAAATATCACTTGGATGTGACATAAGAAAAATCAACATTGACTCCCATGATTTACTAGTTCTTAGTATAACTCCAAAGAATGGGTCTCCATATTTGGTGTTAAACATTTATATTAGATCTACTTCCTTTTTCTAAATATCGCACACTTTAAATATTTTAAGTTCGACTATGGCAGACTTGGTTCTCACACATCTGGGGATTATCGCCAGCGATTTTAATACATGTTTTGAACCCTATACACTCTATTTGGATCAAGGATTATTCCTGGGAAATCCTCCCTTAGCACCACGTGCAAACCACCCAAAATGAGTGCAGCGGCTTTACAGATTATAGGCATAATGGTTTCATACGGCCTAAAATCTGAAAATGGGCGTTTCCCTTCAGATAGTTGTGAGAAGCCTACCTTTGTTAGGGGGAATATAACAGCCACATCAATTTTGTGTTATTGGACCTAAGAATTGTGCATGAGGTTTCAGACATGGCAGTCATTGACCCCCATGATAGCGACCACTTCCCAATCTTGTTGCTCTGGGACAAGATGTCAAACAAGGGGAGAGAGGTTTTAAATAGGCAAGACTCCTTAAATCTGGTGGTGGTGAGCAATAATAAGTGCTCTGTAAAATGAGAGGCTTTTTCTAATTCTGAGGAATCGTTATCCAAATTATACCAACTTGTAATTGAAGAGTTAAATAATTTCATGCACCACGAACTGTCCCCATGGCAGATAGTGACAGTCCACTTTCTATACTAGAGTGGGCAATTTATTTGTGAAAAACTGTAATAATACTGTGAGGTCCAATGAAGGGTTTAATGAAGCGTGCAAAAGTGCTAAAGGAGCCCTTGCTAAAACCTTACAGAAGCGCCTGGATCGCTCTATGCATCTTTACATTCGAATATCTTGATCCATTCCAAGTAGAATGCACATGAATTCTCATGATGTTCTGCTTTGTTTCAGAGTTTGGCTTAGACCTTTCTAAACTGCACGTGAGACTCCCTGAGGCTTTAAAAACAACACAAGCAGGTTGTGTTCTATGTCAGGACCGCAGGCGATGATCATGCCTTCTTTCTTCACTTTATTAACACAGCAGCCATCATTAACAAGAAACAAACTACTTTTCCCATGAACACTTGGGAAAACTGTAGTCAAAATGTTCAATAAGGAACAGTCCTGTCAGCACCAATCAGGGGGCACGGAGGTCCAACATAGTCCTTCCTCACTGGCCCTTCGCCCTCTTTCTTCGCTGCTGCGCAGCCGAGCTAAGTCCACTTTTCATTGCTTATCGATTTATGCTTGTAGTATGTGATTTGGTGTTTACTTGGTTTAGCGATTTGACTTGCTTTATTGTGCGACTTCGCGCGTTGTGTAGGTGCTGTTTATCGGTTGCAGCGTTTCGCAGCCTTTTTTACTTAGACCACGGGAGCGCTCGGCACTCCTACGCGGCCGGATTTGGTGCGGCTCCCGTTGTCTGGTCCTCCCGCCACCAGAGGGCGCTGGAGGCGACACGAGATGGCGGCGCGCAGGTTTGAATCTCCTCCCGAAGGGGTTCGATCTGCGCGCCATTGTCTGGAGCCTTCCTGACCTGAGGTAGGTACAGGCCGAACGTGTTCAATGCTGTTTGAACGCTCTGCTGCCAGTTTCAGATAATAAAAGCTCACGCTGCAGCAGAGCCTGTATTCTTTTCCCTGACTGGGTCTGTATTGTTAGGCCTCTGAGGCCTTTTGGGACACGAGCCCAGGTTGGGCCCCATCTAAATCATTGCACCGGGGGAAGTGTCCCAGGGCTCAGACCCCCTTCGGTGAGTTTCTCGCACGTAAGACTAGGCTGACACCCAGCCCCCAAACGAAATCTCCTCTGTGAGAGCCCTATATTGTTACAGGCTGACACCCAGCCCTCTGTTGTACCCTCTCCAGGTGCCAAGGGTTCCTTAGCACTTCCATAATGGAGTATGAGGATGACGTCCAGGGGATGGAGGACCCCCTGACTGATCTCCCTTGGGAGGATGATTTTTACGATGCCGTGGATGCATCTATCCACAGAGTGGTTTTGGAAGCCATGGCCCCTTTAGAGGAGCGACTGTCATGTCAAATAGCCCAGGCCTGCACAAAGCTAGAGGCTCATGTCCCCCCTTCACTGTCCCCTGGGGCTCCCCCTCCCCCACCTGATTTGTAACCAGTCCCTCCCAAACGCCCACGAGAATCTGGGGTAGACCTGGATGCCTTTGACAGGCTCAAGCAGGCTTTCTTAGCCAGCCAACCCCCCTTACCAGTAGGGGATGAGGGGTTACAGCCCCCTGACGCTGCCGCCACAGACAATGATGCTGGGGATCCTGATAATGAGCCTGGCCCCTGTAGACCATGGCTCCCCTCTAGCCCCTCCCAGGACACTCAGGGCTCACTGGGTACCTCGGACATGCTCGACCCAGGTGAGATTATACATCCCCGCTCTTCTGAGTGGGCCCCAGCCAACAAGGTTGCAGCGTATGTGGCGGGGCACATTCGGCGGCCACTAGAGAAAGAGGCCCGTAATTGCCTCTGGGCCAAGTGTCCTCGTCCTTCTCTAGAGGGGACAGTGGCTCTTACTCCCGGGATAGACACCCGCATGGGCACCTTCCTCCAGAAATTCATCAGGGATCCCAAAAAGGGGATTGATAGGTCCTGGCGGGCATGCCAGAACAATCTTCTGGATATCTTGGGTCCCCTCACAAAGATTCTGGACATGGCCGAAGAGGCAAAACTTACAGGTTCTCTTATCTCCCCAGACACTCTTTTGGGGTGGGCTCAAAGGGCTGTTATATTTCCGGGCAATGCTAATTGCGCCCTTTCCACACAGTGTCGTCGCTCTCTCTTAATTTAGGTGGACCCAAGGCTGGGGGATCTCGCAGACTCAGAGGCGGGCGCCATTGCCCAGGGAGGCCTCTTTGGAGAGCCATTCGTTAAAGAACTTGGCAAATTTGTAAATACATTTACATCCCTTGATAAAGCCCAGAGTTCCATTAAAAAAGTCTTCTTCCGTGTTTCCATGGGGCTGGTCGAGGTAGGGGCCGCTCGACCGGCTGCCCGTCCAATCAGTATCCTCCAAGAGGGCATGAGAGGTCTATGTGGCAGGGGCAAAGGATTCCGAGGAGCGGCGAACTCCACAAGCCCTGGTGAGTGTTTTCCCTTCTTCCCTGTTAAGGGTAGGGGGCCGTCTGGCGAGTTTTTTCTGGACTTGGACTTCCATTACAGGGGATGCTTGGGTCCTTCAGACAGTGCAAGGGTTTCGCATACAGTTCTTTGGTGAGCCCACTCAAAGGGTAAGACCCTGTCCCATTCAGTTCTCTCAGAAAGAGGCTGCCCTGGTGGATGAGGAAGTTGCGTCCCTCCTTACCAAGGGCGCTATTTCCCTCTCAAGGATTCGTCAGAAATATATTTCTGGTCGACAAGACCAATGGGGGCCGAAGGCCGGTGATAAACCTCAGCGAATTCAACGAGTGGCTGATCTATCGCCACTTCAAAATGAAGGGGATTCACCTTCTCAGAAATGTCCTGCGCCCCTTAGACTGGATGCCTATCTGGTCATTCCAATCTTTCCACCTCATCGTGGGTTCCTTCAGTTCATTTGGCGGCAACAGACGTATGTGTTTACCTCCCTTCTGTTTGGCCTCTCCTCAGCCCCTTGGTGCTTCACCAAGATTCTCAAACCGGTGGTGGAATACCTGAGGGCTCGAGGTATACGGTTGATAGTGTACCTGGACGATCTGCTCCTGATGGACCAGTGCCCTCGCCAGTTGACATCCCACCTCCAGACGGCGGTGGATCTCCTCCAGAGCCTAGGCTTTGTGGTGAACGAGAAAAAGTCGCTTTTATCGCCTGCTCAGAGGTTGACCTTCATAGGTTTCGTTATAGACTCCACCTAATCCACTCTGTGTTTACCCTCCTGGAAGGTGTCGAAGATTTGGCACGAGCTGAGACGCACCTTCTCCAGACAACAGGTGTCTCTCAGGCAACTGGCCCGGGTAGTGGGCCTCCTCTCTGCATCGATCCAGGCCATTTTTCCGAGTCCT
The DNA here is from genome assembly GCA_963921515.1 of Calotriton arnoldi. Taxonomy (NCBI): domain Eukaryota; kingdom Metazoa; phylum Chordata; class Amphibia; order Caudata; family Salamandridae; genus Calotriton; species Calotriton arnoldi. The sequence continues at coordinate 72,865 of CAWUFW010006166.1, forward strand.
GTCCACTATCGGGCCCTTCAGCGTCTTAAGGCACGTATCTACGCAGAGGGTGTCCCTATTCCCACAAGGTGATTCTTTCAGAAGAAGCTCGAGAGGAAATTCAGTGGTGGCTAGACCACATGGACGCCTGGAACGGCCTGGCGATTTTCAGATCAGCCCCGGACCTGGTCATAGAGTCCAACGCCAGCAGGGCAGGTTGGGGTGCCAGTTGGAGCACGGTCTCCACGGGAGGTTTGTGGTTGCCAGAAGAAAGAAGATTACATATCAACTGCTTGGAACTTCTAGCAGGCTCCTTTGCAGTTCGTTGTTGGACGAAGGATTCAATACGGTCTTGTGTCCTACTGAAAATGGACAATGTCTCGGCGGTCCGCTATATCAATCACTTGGGGGCACCCGCTCCAAAGCCCCCTCGGACCTTGACGCAAGTTTTTGGCAGTATTGCCTGGAGCATCAAGTTTCTGTCACGGTAGAGTACCTTCCCGCAAGTGGCCGATTTTCATTCCCGCAACTTCAAAGATTCCAGTCTTTGGAGACTAGACCAGGGAGTCTTCATGAAGTTGCAGGAGCATAGGGGCCCCTTCTCAGTGGACCTGTTTGCCTTGAGATTGGACCACCAGCTCCCCCGGTTCTTTAGTTGGAGGCCAGACCCGCTTGCCGTAGCCTCGGATGCTTTCCTCCAGGACTGGAGCCAGGAGAAGGGGTATGCCTTCCCCCCCTTTGCAATGATCACAAGGACTTCAGCGCAGGTCAGGAGGCAACAGGCGGAGGTGGTGCTAATCACCCCCCTTTGGAGATCGCAAGTTTGGTTTCCAGTTCTACTGGAACTTTCCTGGGATTCTCCAATCCTACTCCCCCAGTGTCCGACTCTCCTCTTGAATCCCGACCAGGATCTGCATCCACTGATGCAGGAGGGCTCTTTGTAGCTTATGGCCCGGCGGATTACAAGGGACGATGGGAGGTCCTGGGCCTTTCGGAGACAGCTGAAATCTTCATGTCCAAAGCGTGGGCCGACAGTTCTGTCAAAAGATACAGATCGGCATGGGGCAGATGGTCCCGTTGGTGTGTGCGGCGGAGTCTTAATTCCTTGGACGCAGATGTAGTGCACGTTGTTAATTTCCTAGCCCACCAGGCTTCTAGTGGCCTAGCTTACAGATCGATAAATACCTTCCGGTCAGCCATTTCAGCTAGCCATGTGCCGCTGAACGATGTGCTGATCGGGGAACACCCCCTTGTTTGCAGGTTGCTGCGAGGTATTCGACTTTCTTTGCCTCCAGAACCACGCTACCTCAGCTCTTTGGGACGTAAACCAGGTTCTCAATCTCTTTCTCTCCTGGCAGCCTAATCGCTTTCTGTCACGGAAGGAACTCTCCACTAAGCTTGCTATGCTGCTCTGCCTCATATCTTGCCGCCGCATCTCCGACGTGAGGGCATTAGACATCACAAGCAGAATATTTTCTCCTAACGGGGTGACGTTCACTCTCCACAGCCGGACGAAGTGCCACACAAGAGTCATCACTTATCCGGAATTCACGTATTCTCCTAAGTTGTGTGTGGTCCAGTGCCTGAAGGCGTATGAGGAGATGACAGAAGAGTTTTATCCCCCAGGGGAGCGACAGCTGCTAATTGCGCTGCGTAAGCCCTTTAAGGTGGTTTCTTCCCCCACCATAGATAGGTGGGTTAGATGGGTCATGCAGAAAGCTGGAATTAACCTGTGGGTTTTTGGGGCCCACTCGACTCGAGGTGCAATGGCCTCTAAGGCATTCGGCTTAGGTGCCCGTTTGTAGGATATCCTCAACGCGACTGATTGGTCTTCGGACTCTATCTTTAAGAGGTTCTACTTCAAGCCGGTGCTGGACATGGCTCATCTAGTGGTGAGCAAGCTTTAAACTAGCATAATCCTCGCCTCCGGTCCTGACATAGAATGAAAAATCTCCTAGCTATCGTAACAGAAAGTTTCAATTCTATTAAGGACTCAGAGGCGAGGATTATCCCACCCTTGGGTTTACTATGAAGATCGCCCTCCCCGTATAAGAGTAAGTAATACTGCTTGGATTGGGAAATTGTTTTGGTACTGCTTGAATTGTCTTGGTTGACATTTTTCTGATGCTATTGCTCGATAACTGCTTTTAGTTGCTCTTATCCTGCCGGCTTTAGTAGTTACGAGACCTGGTGGTGACGATGTCTCTTTGTCTTTGTAGGATCTGATGCAAACAAACAGGATTCATGAAAGTGATTCAACGGCTGACTTCGCGCGACGAAAGAGGGAGAAGGGCCAGTGAGGAAGGACTATGTTGAACCTCCATGCCCCCCGATTGGTGCTGACAGGACTGTACTTTATTGGACATTTTGACTACAGTTTTTCCAAGTGTTCATGGGAAAAGTAGTTTTGTTTCTTGGTAATGATGGCTGCTGTGTTAATAAAGTGAAGAAAGAAGGCATAATCCTCGCCTCCGAGTCCTTAATAGAATTGAAACGTTCCGTTACGATAACTAGGAAATTGTTCATTAGAGCATATGCCCATACAGCATAATGAAAGGGAAAACATATAAGAAGGGTGTTTGCCTCCATAGCATCCATGGAAGGGCTTCTACATGGAAAGCAGGGGACAGGTTTTCAAAGATTTGACACAACGCAATGTAGCAAGACAACTTGCTGCGCTGCTTCAAATGAAGAGCGCAGGAATGCGCCATGTCTACTAAGATATGGTGCGTTCCAACTCTCTCTCTGCGCTGGGGCACTGAGTGCAGCCTAGCACCAACGCAAGCCCTCTTGTCCCATGATGCAAGGGTGTCTGCTTTAAAGGCAGGATTATTTTTGTTCAGGAACGGACATCTTCCTGCACAAAAACAATCCTTTGAGGGTTTTTCCTCCTTGTATGTTTGCTGCAGAATGCATCACATGTAGAAAGAGGAAACAACAAGATGAGATAAAGATATTTCTCCTCGTTAAAATATATTTCTGCTCGTTTCGCCTCACGTAGGAAGCCGTAGTATTTTGACACATTCACAGGTTTACTAGTGTAAGTAAATCTGGGAATGTGCCAAAAACCATGGGCAGATGGGTGGAAACACCCATGCTCCACCCATGGAATGCCTTCCAAGTGCAGAGTAACACAAGGCAGCAACTTGCGCTGCCTTGCGTTACTCCAGATTTACTAAGCCATGCAGAGTCATGAAAGCTGATTCTGGGTGGCATAGTAAATCTCACTGAAGCCCCCGTGCTGCCTTGCTCTGCCTTGCGTGATGCCATGGCAACGCAAGAGCTTCCAAAAATCTGGACCCATGTAACCTGTAGGACTCATTTGGATGATTACCTACTGTATACACACACAAGTGGATGAATCTGCTCTTGAATTTGTTTGGGAGTCTTTGTGTTTGGGACCTCTTTATTGTTTGAAGTTGCCAATGTAACAATACTTTTTCCACACTTGGTCGGAGTCGTGCTCTAGTAAGATTTGATATTTGCAGACCTGTGACATTCTCCTGATACGCTCACACTTACGACTTTGGTGGTGCATTAGACAGATGATTACGTCCTGTCGAGACCCATCTTATAACAACTGGTCGAGCCATCAACTCCTTGGGTTATTTAGTGTCTATGTACACTCCTGAATCTATATGTTCACTTTTTGTAAGCACTGCATTGTCCGCTCTATTATTCACTATATATATAGCAACATATCTTAATCAGATGAGTTACAAAATCTTAAACTAAAAGAAAAGTGGCTTTGATTGCAGTATTCACTTTATGGCATTGGTCAGACATCGCAAATACATAAGCATGATTTATCTGATTCCATTTGAGCCATACAGTAGGTAAATCATTCAAATGAGTCACACAGGACATTTGTTAAGATATTATATGAATACCTTAGCCCACGTTGGCATATAGGGTTGTCCTTGTTTTGTGTACACCTATCTGGAAACCAGACTGCTGCCCCTTAATTTAATAGTGAAATTACCTTCGCTTTATGGGCTTCCAGTGGGGGGGAGACAAAAGAATCCACTATATTGAGCATTCAGTTCATTTAAGGCCCCTTCCATTACTAAAGTATTTTGGGGCATATTTATGTACCCTGTTGCGTCGCTCATGGACCACGCAACATAGTACAAGAGTGACGCAACTCAAAAAATAAGATTTATGAAGCCATGCATCTGAAGTAAAGTAGTGCAAATCACTGCGTTGCCTTACCCTGCGCCAGGGAGGCGTCCCATGGGTGTTGGGCTGCTGTTCCCACGCAACATCCATTGATTTTGACACATTCTCCGATTTGCCAGAAGTTGTAGACTTGGGAATGTGCCAAAAACCTACACCTCCCCAGTTGAGGCGTGGCGAGGAGAAATAGCACGCATAGAAAGAAGAAAATGCCTCAGGGGATTGTTTTTGTGCAGGAAGGTGCCCCTTCCTGCACAAAAACAATCCACCTTTCAATGCAGGCACCCTTGCACTATGGTGCAAGGGTGCCTGCATTGGCGCTAGGCAGCCAAAATGGTGCCAGCACAGGCGAAAAGGAAGGAATGCACAGTATTCTCTTGAATACGAAGCATTCCTGCCCTTTCCCTGTCACATTGTGTAGTGCAGCAAGGTGACTTGCTGCGCTGTGCTGCACTGCGCTGCATTGCGTGTCAAACTCATAAATATGCCCCTCAGTGTCTTTTGCTAATGCTTCCATTTTAGCAATTGATACCCAAAAACCCATTTATTTATACTATTTTATCTTTGTTCAGTTTAATTTACCCCCTATTCCATGTGTGGTAGATTTTTACAAAATATCAATATTTTGGTTTTAGTTTTATCATGAGTTATTCATTACACTATTTATGATATTGAGGGTACACTGTAAGCCGATAAAACATTTATCAAGTAGAACAATATTATCAGCATAAGATATGCTGATGGTATTAATCCCACCAAAGTTTGCTGGAAAATGTTTACTTTGTTAGTCTCCATTTATATCTGCAATATATACATTGAACAACAAGGGTGCAGTTATTCACCAGTCTTAAGGCTCTACCACAGTCTCTCTTGCCACGCAATGTATCTTTTCTTAGCATGATCCTCCCCCAATTTTCTGTGTTTCATTTACTTATTATGGTTTAGAGTGAGTTGGGAACACTCATCCTACATAATTTTACTCATACAGTGGATTTAGTCAATATCAAAGGCCTTAGATCAGCCGTCGAATGTACACTACAGTGTGTCCACTGGCCCTCGACACTTTTACAATGCATAGTAATCATGATCAGTGCATGTTGCATCGTTGAAAAGACTTTCCATAATGCCTATCAGGGACAGAATGTTGTTCTATGCTACCCAGTTATTTTATGCTATCAAGTAGTGTCCTAGCTAAAATCTTTGCATGTAAGGTTAGCAGTGTAACATTAAAGCAATTTTCTAGTAGATCATACCGATGAAGATTGGCTTCTATATTGCTCCCTTCCCCACAGCAGGGTATTTACCAGATGTACTCACACGCTTGTATACAAGCAGCAAATGTAGAGTCCACATTTGTGGTTTTATGGCTGCTCCATCTATCTGGGTCTACTGGATTTCATGATTTACTTCGTTTTACTCACTTAATCTGATGAGGGAAATGTTCTTAGGGACAGTTGTGTCTGAGGAAAGTAAGCTGTGCTCCTTTCATTGCATGCCTCCTTGAACTGCTCTTACCTTTTCCACTCCTCTCTGCATCAGCCATTGGAGGCCAAGGTGCTCCATGGCCTGTTCTTTATTCACATCTACCCTATGAAGCAAAACAAATCATTTGTACTAATGTTCTTTTGACCCAGGCAGTCCCTGTAGGTGAGTGTACAGCCTGACAAAAGGAACTTCTAAACAAAGGGTAGTGGGCAAGGACCTCGCCCCTGCAGAAACACATAAAGAAAGGAGATGGGCTGCCTATTTATCCCTTATGTCTTGTGTCCAGCCATAGCTAGGAGAGCAAACATCATGTATTGGTTGCAGGAGTGTCCGAGCCAGATACACAACTATTACAGGATGCATCTACTCCCATGAATATAGAGTGACTGCATTCATTAGTGGAAGCTAATTTCCATGGTACTAGATAGTACCTTCATCAATATTTACTTGGCATTGATTGTATCCCTCCAATTGCCACTCTTTCATGATACAAGCTTGTCCTTTGAGCAAAACAGCTCTGAGGACCAATACGAAGAAAAGGCCTGTACCAGAGGCAGGGATCTAAGCTAGCACCTGCGATCAATAAGGGAACAAAATCTAGGACTGTTCAAAAGGACTGTTCCCACTGACATCTGAAGGAATCTGAGAAGCAACCTTAGTCAGGCTAAAACTACAGGCCCATCTCCTACATGCACTAAATGAAGACCTCTGCCCAGAAGGGGTTGCCTGAGTGAAACATATTGGCACTGCTGGCTCGCCCAAACATCATAAATGTCAAGAGCATCACTCTGAATCCTCAACACTGTGCCAGCAGCTGTGGCCCCTGCTGCTCCTGGCACCAACTCCATGACCAAATCTGAGCAGCTTTGATGAATGAGTATTTGGAAGCAAAAAAAATGGAATCAAGACATCCCTGAATTTACCTTTATCATATCTCCCTCATTTCACTGTATCGGAGGCAGTGTTAAACCTTTATTCATGAGGCAATGTGTCCGAGTGTTAAGGCACCTCTCAAAGCATCAAAAATCAGGGAAAATAGAAGGCATTAATTAATTGATTGATTGGGCCCGATCAACAACTGAGTTCAAAATCAATAAAAAGTTAAAGTCTTTTATTACCGAATTAAAAAATAAACGGTGCACAGTTAATGCCATGAAGGCTCACAAATAGGGAGTTACACAGAATATTCAAAAATCTGAAATCCCAACTGAGCACAAAATCAGGAAAGAATCAGACAGCATCCCTAGTAGAATAGGAACACCTTCTGGGTAACCACCTAAATCAAGGGTTTTTATACATTATTTTTGCATATTACAACAAAATCTCTGCACAATTATCATGGTGTCAGCAAAACATATAATTTGTTCAGCAAATATAGCACATGAAAAATAAACATCATATTGCCTTAACACCTAAGCACTAACACACTACATATATAATTTTACAGCACACACAATCCTAAAGTCATCCGGAGGTGCTCAAACAGAACAAGATACATTACTAATAATGTGTTGTGTGATTGGATAGATCTCAGTGAACAACCAGAAGACTTTGTAACAGGTTACAAGATATAGTTGAACTGGGGAAGGTTCATCTGGAGCAGAACAACAACAACAGTGGAAAATAACTCATCACATTGCATCCTGATTGTGCGCTGCGGAACTTACGGGGAGAGGACGTGTGTGTGGGGGGGCATAGATTAGAGACAGAGATGACTTTCATCTTGGACAAGATGGTGTTTTACACAGATATGTGGCCTACTTAACATACATTAGGAAACTTAGGGCCAGATGTACGACCGCTGAAAATTGCGACTCGCAATTTGCGACAAATTGCGACTCGCAATTTGCAAGTCGCAAAATGGTACCTACGAACAAAAGAGAACACATGATTGCGAGTCGCTAATGACTCACATCGCAATTTTGGCTCTCGTCTATTTGCGAGTCGCTAAAGGCTCGCAAATAGCGAACTCCGCTAAAAACACTTTTTGCATACGCAAATTGTGAGCGCGGCAGAAACATGCCAAAATTGCACTCTCAAATTGCGAATTTGAAAAAAAACATGGAAAACAGTTCCTGGTTGAGCTGAAGGACCCCAAAACAGGAAGTGGTGTCCAAGCATACTCCTGAGCAAAATCCTCAGCACATGTCCAGGTGCAGCAGCGCAGTTCAACACTGCTGTGTGAGCATGACTGAAACCATGAGCAGCAAGGCCAGCAAAAAGGGTGCCAAGGAGAGGCTGAGGAAGCTCAAGTTTTCATAAAAGGAGCTGGATATTATTATAGAGGAATGCTGCAACCACCATGAGGAGCTATTTGGGAGGGCCTCACACTGTGTGCCAGAGGCAGACAAACGGAAGATCTGGTGTCGTATGCAGCAGCGCATCAATGCCCTTGGAGTGGCACACAGGTCCCTGGATGACATAAAGAAGCGCTGGTACGATCTGCGCTCCAGGGCCAAGAAGAGGGTGGCAGCACGTCTGGAAGAGGCACTACGGACCGGAGGGGGGCCATCCATTGCATCGGAACCTTCTGCAGCTGAAGCCATGGTGGAAAGTACCCTGGAGAGGGCGGCTGCGGTAGGCTTTGGGAGCCTTGATACATCACAGCCAGCACCAAACCCAAGTAAGTGAGAAAAGTGTTTGTGATGTTTGAATACCCACTAAAGCCTGTTCTGCACATGCATACTAATTATCCACAACCAAACATCCATTTCCACCAAACAAGCAACACAAATGTTGCATCATGGGAGATGTAGTCTGTGACATATACAGTGTAGTTAAGGAATGACTTGAGCTGATAAACATTGCAACACCACTGAGATGGTGACTCACATATTTTATTTTCTTCTTCCATCTTTTGCCACATAGACACACCACTGGGAGGAGAGCACAGTGACGATGACACTGCGGGTAACATCACAGGCTACAGCCAGTGTGACACCAGCCTCACAGCAGTCACCAACATCCCAACGCTCTCTGGCCACCAGGGTGTGGATGTCACAACCAACACAGCAGTCCCTACGGCGTCTGCAAAGTCAGTCCTCTGATGGAGCAGCCAGTCAGCTTATGTCTGGAGGCATGCAACAGGCAATGTTGAAAATACAGCACCTGCAACAGAAGACACAAAGGCAAATGAATTTGAGGATGACACAGGGCTTCCGCAACATCACAGACAAACTGACTGAAAATCAGAGCCGGCTGGGAGCAAAATTGGATGCCCTCACAAATACAATTGCTGACCTAGCCAAATAATGGTCAGAAGAAAGGGCGCAGCTTAGGCGCATGGAGCGCAGCAGAGGCCACAAATTGGACACTCTGAGCAGGGCCATTTGTAGGCTTGCCCATGCGACAAGCCAACACAGCAAGCGCACCCTGGGGCTCCCGGTGGAGATGGGCCACTACAGTGGGGATGTTGCTCGTGGCCTGGAAAAAATCACTGCAGCAGTGGAAACACTGCAAAAAATATGATTGTTGGTGGAGGTGCTATGGGTGGCACAGATAGTGAGGTGTCAAGCCGCAGTAGCGTCTCCGCTACGGAGACACCTGTAATGCGCCTTAGCAGCAGCCGGCACCTTGGATTGGGAAGTGGCAGCTCTGGACAGGCTGGACAGAGAGACAAAAAATGATCTCTGTAGGGTCACTGCACAATGTTTGGGCCACATATCATTCCTATGTTGTGGTGATGTAACCACAATGGAGTTACTTTGTAGTTCAGGCCTACATTTTCAGATGGACAGGTTGTTCTTAGTTTGTTTGTGGATGCTTGCACAATAAAGCACCAATTGAAAGTCACAATTTGTTCTGTCTTATGTATAGGAGAGTGGGTAATTAATGTGTACCTACCTTTAAAAATAGCTATCATATCATTCCCCCCTCTGCTGCAGCACTACCTTCCCTTTGCTGTAGGGCAGGTGGTCCTGGGTCCTCATCCTCCGATTCTGTGTCAGACACATCCATGGGCAATCCACCCCTGCAGGCCATCTTGTGCAGCATGGCACATGTTGCCACGATTTTACAGACTGTCTATGGTGCATACTGCAGAGCTCCGCCACTCTTGTGTAGGCACCTGAAGAGCGATTTCAGGATCCCAATAGAGTGCTCAATCACAATCCTGGTGCGCCTGTGTGCCCTGTTGTACCGCCTTCCATGGATATTGTTGGGAGACAGGTATGGTGTGAGGATCCATGGCCACAAGCCATACGCACTGTCACCTGTTGTGGATTTTATGATGGCGAGATGACATGCATACAGACATACAATTCATCTGGGGACAGGAAAGATCATTACCTAGGAGGTATCCATCATCAAAGTCACCTCTTTCTAACCTCTGGTATATGCCACTGTGTCTGAAAATGTATGCATCATGAGTGCTTCCAGGATATTTTGCTACAGGTCTGTGATGATGTTTTTGGCGTCACAAACAACTTGGATGTTGAGGGAATGAGTGCTTTTCCTATTACAGAAGATGTATTCTATGTGGGATGGGGGACATATGGGCACATGGGTACCATCTATGCACCCTATGACCTGTGGGAACCTTGATAATCTGTAAAAATCAAGTTTTGTTTATCAAGTTCCTCATCATCCCTGGGCATGTATATGTTTTGATGGATCTGGTATAGCATGGCCTCTAGGAGCATGGCCTCTAGGAAATTATGGAAAAATGCGAAAGTGCACTCTGCGACACACCGCCAGCCACTGCAATGACATCCTGGTAGCTACAAGTGGCCAAGAGGTGGAGGGAGCACAACACCTGCACATGTGTGGAAATTGCATTGCTGCGCAGGGTTCTGCTCTCAAGTTGTGGCTTCAAGCTATCTGTGAGGTCTAGAATGACAGTGCTACGCAGCCTGTACTGGTCATAAATCTCCTCCTCTGTCTTCTCAAACAATGTTAGCCTGACTCTGAATATCCTCTCGTGTCTCCTCGTGTCTCCTCCTCCTCTGCTGGGCAGCCAGTATCCTCATCCTCCTCACTTTCACATGCAGGGCAGCCATTGTGGAAAGGTTTCTTATGCATTCTGGGGCTGTTTTTATAGGTTGGGCCTGGTTACCACTTGTTTCTGGTTATTGGTAATTTGCATGCGCAAATGGGCCAAATTGCGCATACTCGCAATTTGCAACTGCTCTGTACATTGTATTTTGCGAGTCGCAATTTGCGAGTCGCAATTTTGGGAACGCAAAAAGGGGTCGCATTTTTTGCGAGTCGATATTCATTCGCTTTGCAAATTCGTGATTTGCGAGTGCCTTTCGTACATTGCGTACGGCCATTTTTGCATGCGCAAATCGATTTGCGACCGATTTTGCGCATGCAAAATGGTCATACATCTGGGCCTTAACTTCTACACATCATAGAAAACTTGTTTTAAAAGCAATTATATTATATCAGTTGTACAGGAAATTGAATGTTGTTGAGGTCTCAGTTCTACATGCGGAGGCACATGTTCTAAAGCCTTCGTTTGTTATTGCTGTACTCAACTGCTCAAAAAAAGTTTGCATCCTTCATGTTGTGAGTCCTTTTTAGGTCAAGCCTAAACAGCGCTTGCGCTGTAGGCGATCTGTTGTATCTACTTTGTGGAGTCTGACTCCTCCTTTGCTTAGGATTGGCTTATCTGTGTGCCATTTAAAAATGCAAATGTGGCAATGGTTGATGGGTGTCGCATGTCCCACCTTTCATCACAAGTTAACTCCCATGAAGTATTGCTGCGGGGACGAGCAGGGACGAGCACGCTACTTGAGTGATTTTATGTTCTTTTTTGTTTGTTTTTGCTTGAATGTGCTTTCGCTATAAAGCGTGTTCACTCGATGTTAGAATAGATGGGTTTTATTTTGTAATGTACTTGTATTTTGTTTTGTTGGCTTTGTGCTTTTTTTTTTCTTTGATTGTGTAAAAGTGTTTCTTGTATATTTTGTTTGTTTTTATGTAATAAATGTTGCTAAGTGTACGTTGGCCCGTGCGTGTGCCTATTTTTTCCCCACTCAGGACGTCCTTGGCCTCCACTTTTAACTTTGTCAGTCAGTACTACTGATTCCCTGTTTAGGTACTAGGCCATTTTTAATAAATGTACAGCCACGGTGATAAATGTAAAATTGGGCGCAAACCCTCTTTGTGCCCACTTTTACACTTATGGATTTTGCACAAGTTGGGCTCATGTGCAGTCACAATTTCTTCCAGATCTAATATAGAGGAATTGTGTATGTAAAACAGAGGTATGAAGGGGAATGCGGGGAGCAAAAATATTGGAAGGACCGCTTTAATGGAATGGAATCAATCACAAAAAAATTACCTCATGGTCTGAACAACTTATATTTGCCTGGGTGGTCTTTGCACATGGGTCTAACGTGTCACTTAAAATTGAGGTGTTACGCTTTTTATCTCCAACTCTTTGATGGATCACTAACTTGTTCTAAACTAACTCGTTTTATGTCTCACAATGCCCAAAGTATGCCTCAAGTATTTCCCACAGAGTAACAAATCACGTGGAGGCTACTGAATATTATTGGCGCATTGTAGCAGTAATGACGCGGCCCATCAAGACAGTGTGAATATCAATGGTGACTTCAGAGCAGAGACAATCACAAGTGCAGGCCCTTGGAGCTATTGCCCCGAGTCACAGGACTTCTTCCCTCAATGTCTTCCCAGATGTAATTGGAGGCGCCATATTCCAGTTCAAAATGTCCTCCTATCAACCAGTGGGATATAGAACTTTATTTCTATTGGTTCAAGCAGTGCTGAATTTTGTCAAGCACACGATCTGCACTATCAAGTAGCAAAAATCTCACCAGTCAACCAAACACCTAAGCTACTTACAGCTGACTCTGTATTCATCCGAACATCACTAACTGATGATGTTGATCCAGCAACTGTTCCCTTTTTTGATAGTCAGAACCTGCACAACTAGCACTGTTTTGGGGGCTTAACCATGCATGTTCGGGGCTCTTGTGTATGAAATGAAGTATTTATAAAGCGTTGACTGCCACTCCGAAAGGAGCATCCTGGCGCTGGTTTGGAGGTGAGAAGGAGCTCAGGCGATCTTAAATGAGAGAGAGAGACAGAATTCATCTGTGGCTCCGAAAATCCAAGTTTTCAGTGCTTTCCTATATTGAGTTTCAGTTTTTAACACTCTCAGATGCATTGGCAATAGGTTCCAAGCTTTGGTACCCAGGACGGCCAATGTTTTTCCATCTAAAACTGGGGGGTTTGAGGAGGTTAGCTGATGAGGACCTGAGGGTTCTGGTTGTAATGTAGGGGGTGAACCTCTTTGAGAGGTACTTTGGTCCTTGTTTAAGGGAGGCTCCAAAGGTGATTAACAGAATTTTAAAGAGTATTCTTTTATGCAGTGGGAGCCAGTGAAGGGTTTTTAAGGCTGCGGATGCTGAGGACCTTCGTGGTAATTTTAGTACCAGCCGGGCCGCCGCGTGTTGGACCACTTGGAGTCTTTTTAATGTTTGTTTATTGGCTCCCGCCAAGAGGCTGTTGCAGTAGTCCAGGAGCGAGAGAATCAAGGCGACTGCTACTGATTTCCTTACGGTGAGTGGAATTAAATTTAAAAAAAAATTCAAGGATTTTATGACGCTGAAGCAGGTCCCTGCTACAGTCATTGCGTGTGGCTGGAAGGTGAGCGCAGAATCAAACTGTACTCCTAGGTTTCTGGCTACCTTCACCGTATTAGGCGGAGGAGTTGTACCTTCCGGCCTCCACTCACCTGGCAAGAACGAGACCTCTTTTCCTATCGGTAGGATCTCAGTTTTATCGGTGTTGCACCTGAGGTGGTTGTCCTTCATCCACTGGATGACCTCTGTTAGGCATTTTTTTAAATTAAGTTCAGCGTCCGTGGAGTCGTTGTCTAACGATAGGATCACTTGGGTATCGTCTGCGTAGGATGTAACTTCGATCCCAAATGATGCTATCAGGGAGATGAGTGGGGTCATGTAAATATTAAACAACAGCGGGCTTAACGATGAACCTTGTGGCACTCCTGTTGTGATGGAGCGTTCGACCGAGAGGAATGTTCCAAGGGACACAGCTTGTCTGCGATTAGAGAGGAAGGATTTTAGCCAATCCAGTGCAGTGTTGGAAATCCCGCTGGCTTTGAGTCTTGCCAGGAGGATACTATGTGAAATAGTATCAAATGCGGCCGACAGGTCGAGTAGAATCAGCACAGCCTTCCTGCCTTTGTCAGCTATAATTTTTAAAACGTCCGTGATTTCTAGGAGCGCGGACTCTGTAGAGTGCTTGGGTCGGAAACCTGTTGCTGAGGGTGGAGGATATTGGTGTCCTCGACGAATTTGTTAAGCTCTTTGTAGACAAATGTTTCTGTAATTTTTCCCAGTAAAGGAAGAAATTATATTGGGCGGAGGTTAGAGAGGACAGAAGGGTCAATATTTTGCTTCTTTTTCAGTGGTTTAACTATTGCTAGCTTCCATTCATCTGGCACTATGCCTGAACTTAATGAGGAATTGACAATTTGATTTATTATAGGGTTGACAGTGTTTAAGATTTGGTGGAGAATCGTGGGAGGACAGGCATCTAAGGGAGAACCTGATTACATACATGTATGGAAGTACCTCCTCTTATTCCGTGACATGAAACAAACTTGAAGACACTTGTTAAGTCAGACATTTCACTTACAGCTGTGACAAACCAATGTGCTCTTCGTACTCTGCCTGCTCACTTCCCTTTAGTACAAGCAGGCCCCCTCACCAGATCACTTGGAAGCGGCCTTCAGGCTGGTTTGCCAGAGCTCTGAAGTTCTCCTCTTCTATGTATGAATAATTCATCAATTCTAGGGGGTCTTTGCATTAACCTGCTTATAAAGTTGTATATTACTCTTTTAAGACTGATCAAAATGGTAATTAAATCAAGGGGCCACATTGAAAGAGTAGCGCGGCGGATACCCACTCGCAAGCATCATATTAACGTGCTGGCTTTGCGTGTGCATTAAATTAAGGCAGCATAGCACAGACTCCCTGGTGGTCAGCCACAGATGATATGATGAATGAGCTGGGCGGTGAATCTGGGATATTATACTCCACCCAGTAAGCTGATTACACCTTGGTCACAGCTCTCAGATTTCCTCGATCTATGAGTAAGTAGATCATGCAATATAGGCTTTTTTCCTTGCAATCAGAGATTTGGAGTTATTTTTATTCCATTATGAAATGAAGGCTATAAGTCCCAGAATGCAAATATTAAACCCATACTGGGTGATCTACTCATGCAAAAACCTAGTAAACTTAAAAGCTCTGATTGGCAACAGTAGCCACTTAAAAAGGCTGGTACAGTCATGCGACCGCAGCAGGACAGAGCATCTGTGGGTGAGCTGACAGCAGCCACAGGCTGGCATGTGGGCAAAATGGCGGGCAAGCTGAGGTGGAAACTGAAGGGACTGCATTGTAAATATAAGCAGGTGTGGTCCGTATGGTATTATTTATCTACTCTAGTGTACAACATGGTGTTGGGTGAACCTCAGCCTTCTGTGGTGCTAATCCTGAAGCCTTATGAAAGGCGTGGATCTGCCACACCTGTCACTTAGTGGTGGCAATGGCATGTGTGCAGCCCAGAGGATTACAAACAACAATTTTCAAACATGTTTACTGATCCCTTTGGTAACCATGTAATTCTGTGTCTTGAGGGCACGTTTCTAGTCCTACGTCCTCTGTGACCATGTCAAAGAATTCTGAGACTTGTAATCTTAGTTCAGTTCTCTTCAGCCTGTTGGGTTACAGACTTGAAACTTGAAAGGTTGTGTAATGGGGTCGATGGTTACAGCTAATGTTTCTGTATGTTTCCTCAATGTTTGCTTCAGTACTTTAAATGGAAACATAGAAGTGCAGGTACTCACTATTTAGAGTATCTGTTTGCTCCTGAGAAGTGCTGGTACTCTCCCATTAAATGTGTTGCAGCAGTGAAAGAAGTGCAGGTACTCAGTACCGGCCCTTTTAAAGCACTGGTTTGTTTACAGAATCATTGTCACTTTCAAGCCGCACAAAGCAAATGTGCAAACGATTCAAACTCGTTTGCCTGCCCATCACCTCTGGATGAACCTCCATTTTTACGTCGAGTCTGGGCAGCGCATACGCTGCTCTGCGAGCCATGCTGTATTGGATTATGTACTTGAAGCCTCGCCCATTCCCCGCGCATATTTGTCATTGGCTTGTGTCATTGTCCTTCGTAAATGCTGGTTCTGATTCATTATTAGGCTTCTTAGTCCCTCCTTAGTACTGCCTTGTCTTCATTTGTAACCTCGCATGAAGACTGGCCCTTTGAATTTGGTGGTTACACGGTATGTCTTCTTTAGTCTGTAAGCACTATTTTCTTTAATGAGTTTCTCTTACTGCAGGAGAGCAGGGGGGTCTCTCGTGCGCAGTTGTGACCACCGGCTTGTTTATTTAACTCGTAGCAAACGGGGAGCTCTTCAGGGGCCATGGGAGACAGAAGGGAGCAACTCAGCAATGCCTTCAAGCATTTGGAATGCAATAGGCCTCGCGTTTGCAAGAGTTTAAGCTATTGGCATTGTAAATGGCAATGCCTTTTATTTATGTTTTAAAAACCAAAACATAAATAAAAGGCATTGTCATATACAATGCCAATAGTTCAAACTCGCGTAAATGCAAGACCTATTGCATTGCAGATGCTTGTTTCTAAATGTAACAGTTGGAGACGAGGATGCACGTCTGCAGTTCCTAAAGACACATGCTGACCAGGACGATGTGTGAACTGGGGTGTATTCTTGATTCAGTATCACGCCTGTTGTTTGAAGTTCTACTTTGTACTATTATTACATAGTCGCATGTAGCAGCATCACACGAGGATGAACAGAGGGCTGCCACACAGGAATAAAGCAGTCACTCGGGTATCTCACTAAATGGTGATGGTGCAATTAACGAATAAGCAGACATGGTGACTGAAAATTCGTGCACTTTCACAGGCTCCACTCTCCTAGAAAACAAGTGCAAAACCGAAACTTGAATACTTAGGGCCATATTTATGAAGAAGTGGTGCAGCACAGCAAGTAACCTAGCTGCGCTGCGTCCCTTGGAAAAGGCAGGAATTCACAGAATTTAAGGCATACAAGCGCATTCCTGACTTTTCCCCCTTCGCTGGCGCACACTGGGCTGCCTAGCACCAATTCAGGCACCTTTTCTCCATGCTACAAGGGTGCCTGTGTTGCATGCAGGATTGTTTTGTGCAGGAAAAGGCACCTTCCTGCACAAAATCAATTTTGAGAGGCTCTTTCTATGTGTGTTACAGAATGCAGCACACATAGAAAGAGGAACAAACGAAGAGAAATACAAATATTTTTCTTAGTTACGCCTCTCCTGGGGAGGCGCAATTTTTTGTTGCAGCCCCAGGTTTACAAGTTCTTGTGAATCTGGGAATGCATCAAAATCCATGGATGATGCATGGGAACACCCATGCGACACCCATGGAAACGCCTCCCTGGTGCACAGTAATGCAACGCAGAGATTTGCGCTGCATTACATTACTCGAGATTTGCGAAGTCACGCAAGGTGGCCTTTTGTGGCTTCATGAATCCCATTTTTTCATTTGCGTCGCTCTTGCACCAGGTTGTTTGTGTTGTGCAAGAGTGACACAAAGGGGCTGATAAATATGTTCCTCATTATTTTAAGGCAATACACAGATGTTCAAATTTCAGCCACGTTTGTAATGCACAGGTTTCCGGATGTCTTTGAAATGTAGTCTACCTTAACTGGAAACAAGGTATTCTTTAATTCGTGGCATCAAAAACGCATGTCCAGCTGTAAAAAAAAATCATATATGGCTTACAGTTAATTAGCAACTAAAGCATATAGGGTAATGTGCATTTATAGTAAACTTCAAAAAAAAAAAGGAGATACTTCAAGCTCCCCTGTCATTTATGATGGGCTTATGTCGCAAACATAAGGCCCCATTTATGGGGTTTTGACGTGGTGCAGCGCAGAGCAGCAAGGTACCTTGCTGCTCTGCCCTACGACAAAGTGAAAGGGCAGGAATGCACCGTATTTATGCAATATAGTGCATTCCTGTTGTTTCCCCTTGCACTGGCACCGTTTCGGCAGCCTAGCGCCAACCCAGGCACTCTTGAGCCATGGTGCAAGGGTGCCTGTGTTGTCGGCACTAATCCTGGGAGACATAAGGTTTTGGTGCATCCCCAGGTTTACATGGTTTTGTAAATCTGGGGAACCGTCAAAATCCATGGGTGTTGTGCGGGAGCACCCACCGCGATGCCCATGAAACGCCTCCCTAGCACAGAGTAAGGCAATGCAGCTATTTGCGCTGCCTTGCCGTACTCCATATCTATGAGGCCATTCAAAGTCGGGCAAAGTGACTTTGCGTGACCTCATAAAAATTATTTTGTAATTTGCACTGCCAGAGTGTCATAAAAAGTGACGCTCTTGTGGTCCAAGAAGCTCATAAATATGCCCCCTGGTTTTGTAAATCTGAGGAAGCGTCAAACTCCACGGGTATTGTGTGGGAGCACCCACCTCAACGCCCATGGAACACCTCCCTAGTGCAGAGTAAGGCAACGAAGCGATATGCGCTGCCTTGCCTTTTGTTTTCTTTTAAGGAGTTTTATATAGCGCAAACTTGACGCGAAGGTATCAGAGCGCTTTACATGAGCACCAGTTGCGTTACAGACGGACACATTCATTTTTGTTGGGGAGATTAAGTGATTTGCCCAGAATCACAGGATGTTGAGCGCCCCTGCCGAGACTCGAACCCGGTTCCGCAGCTCCGAGGTCGACCGCTCTAGCCGTAAGGCCACACCCTCTGCCCTTACTCCATATCCATGAGGCCATTCAAAGTCATGCAAAGTGGCTTTGCGTGACCTCATAACTATGATTTTGTAGTCTGTGCTGCAAAAGTGTCGCTCCAATGGAGCAAGAGGCTCATAAATATGCCCCATAGTGCTCAATGGGCTTAAACAAATTGAAGTAATATGCATTTTCATTCAACATTAATAAAGAGTCATATGTAAGTTGTATACAGAAACTGACAAGAGATTAACTTTTCTTCAGAATATATGTGCGCATTTCTGAAAGAAAAAATAGAACTGTTTTCTCTTACTGAACCAAATGACCATGAGATAACTCCTCGATTCTGGTAAAGGAGCCGCTTTAATATCACCAAGTGCCATCGCAGAGGAGGTCGCGAGATTTCCTGCTGTAAAAACAATATATAACGCTGGGGCATATTATCAAGGGCTCTATCGCCGCTTTAGCGGGACTTTTTGCCGCTAAAGCGGCGATATTTTTAACGCCCTATTAGCAAGCTGTCGCTAACAGGCGTTAGCGACAGCTTTCCGGCGATAGCGGCCGGGTTTTACATCGCCTTGCATGTCAGCGATAATTATCGCTAATGACATGCAAGGTAGGCGTTCCCAACTAAAAGCGACAGAAAACAGTCGCTTACATACCTATACGCCTATTAGCAATACCCGCGAGCGATAAAAAACACGCGCTAACCCCGATTAGCGCTTGTTTTTAGAACTGATAAAAACATGACTTAGCAATGAAAGTCAATGGGAGGTGGATTGTAAGGTTAAGTCCCCAGATTTAGCGATAGGATTTTATCGCTGGATTTCTCGCGTTAGAGCTGGGTTTCGCCGCTATCGCTGGATATTTTATCGCAATGGAGATAAACCTTGCTAATAGCATGTTATTTCCGCGGTAATATCCAGCGATAGCCGGCGATAAAAGAAGGCGCGCTAAGCAAGGTTTGCGATATTTTTCGCATGTTCTTGCTAATATGCCCCGCTAATTCCTAATTTATGGCCATATGTTTTTCCCGTGATTTCATTTAAGCTAAGTTACTTCACCACCAAACGTTTGCGCTCAGATCACGCTCAGGGAGATGCTGTTTTTCTTCGGTGTTTTTGCTTAAGTGTTCTCTTTAGCCTGATACCTTCTCATTGCTGGAGTAACAGTGCCCTCTGTTGCTGCTGGATATTATTGCATTTTTATCAGTCAACTGTACATTCATTCCTTTGAGTGTTTAGATCCATTCTCTTTTATGAACTCTATCACGAATAACTAGTTAATGTTTTTGGATTGACAAAATTTACTCAGATCGTGTATGACTGCGTCTTTAATACCATTCGCCAAACGTGAATATTTTTATCATTCTATGCAGGTATATTTCTCCAGCAAGACAACAAAACGTTTGGGCCAAGGTACAAAAGTAGGCCCAGAGGCAGTTTTTTAAAGAATTTGCGCCAATGCAAAGTCACACAAAGCAATGCAAATGGCTGTAATATATTGATCAAAGTATTTACTTTCCAGTGCGGAGTTTTTGTAAATTGGAAAGTAGCCCTAATATAATGCAAATACACTTCGCCCTTCTTTGCGTTATTTTGCATCAAAGGGTTTTCCATGGGTGGTACGGGGAATTTCCTATGCTACCACTCACGGTTTTTGACACAAAGCCCTACATGATCTTACCATAATGAATCTGCAGTTTTACTAATTGTTATGCATAAATTGTGTATGAAACTCCTGTTTTTGAGGAACTGGGAGTGATTTATTTTCCTCCCGTGACTCTGCCCGATTATTTTAAGACTTCTACTGGCTTAGGATGCTGTCAGTTCTCCTTAAGAGTCTGACACCTAGAATCTGAGGGAGTCCATTGTCTAAGGGTTTATTCTGACCTTGTGACTCGTATTTTGTATTTTGGCTTTCATGGCAATCCGTGCATTATTATCTGTATCGTTTACTAATTATTCTATATTAAACCTCTTTAAAAGAGACAGGTGCCAGGCCCAGCTCTCCCCATGCTGCTGCATCGCTCTTGCTCCTGTCTCCTCGTTTCTTCTTCCCCGTTTTTTTCGTGCTTTCTCCTTGTTTCTTCCTAATTTTTCGCTGCTTTCTTTTTCCATTTCCCTCATTTTTTGAGTGCCTACTCCTTGCTTTTCCCTCATTTTTCCCTGCTTTCCCCTTGCTTCCCCCCACTTTTGATTGCTTTCTCTATGCTTTTCCCTCATTTTCACTGCTTTCTCCTTCCTTTCCCCCCGTTTTTTTAGTGCTTTCTCCTTGTTTTTTCTCAATTTTTCATTGAGTCCATTTCCCAAGTTTTTTGAGTACCTGCTCCTTGCTTTTCCCTCATTTATCCCTGCTTTCCCCTTGCTTTTCCCCCTTTTTTGATTGCCTTCTCCTTGCTTTTCCCTCAGTTTGACTGTTTTCTCCTTCCTTTTCACCCAGTGCCTTCTCTTTGCTTTTTCCTAATTTTTCACTTCTTTCGCCTTCCTTTTCCCTAATTTTTTTTAGTGCTTTCTCCTTGCTTTTCCCTTGTTCTCACTTTCTCCTTGCTTTTTACCCCATTTTTAAATGCCTTCTCCTTGCTTTCCCCTCATTTTCACTGTTTTCTCTTTGCCTTTTCCACAGTGTTTTGAGTGCCTTCTCCTTACCAGGAAAGGACTCAAGACCTGGCTGTTCGAATGAACAGATCACTACAAAGCAGTTAGCGAATCCATATCTTAATTTTTGAGTGAACCCAGTTTTAGAAACTCTGCTAAATTGTTGATATTGCTGCTATTTATTGATAAGATGGGGAGGGTAGTCTCTTGCCTCTAGATCAACGAAAGAGACTCTGGAGCTGGAATGCCCAAGGTAAAATTTGGGGTGCGCAAGACATTGGAGTTCAGAAAATGATTGGGGTTTAGCTCCCACAACTTTTGGTAGCAGAAGATGGTTAGCGTAAAAGCACCTCCTCTGTAGAGGTCCAAAAAGGGAAACAGCGTTTACAACAATGTCAGAACAACACGGTACCTTTACAACGTGGTCAGTACAATGACAGTGTTGTTACCACGCGTTCCATTACAACGCAAGTCATTACAACGACTTGCTTTAGGGAACTTTAGGTGTTGGATTTTCAATCCAAAACCTTCCCTACTGTTGTACAGACTGGAGTCGGAATAGTAAAATATACTATTTCAAACTCCACTTCTTCCCTAAAGCAAGTCGTTGTAATGACTTGCATTGTAATGTAACGCGTGATAACAACGCGGTCGTTGTACTGAACGCGTTGTCAAGGCATGCGTTGTAAACGCATGCGTGAAAATGTGATACAATCGCCAACTTTCCGGTGCTAGAACCTTCTGGGAAGTGACTAGCTGTATTGACTGTGTGTTCCTGAACCAATTTGGAGTGTAAGTATAAATAGGGAGAAATTGAGTTTGTGAGCTGTGATTGTGTCATGAAGAATGAGTTTGTAATGTTGGATTTCTGTTTTTGTACTGAGTTGTTTGGATATGTGATGATCGAGATTTTCGTTTGGTGGAATGATTACTATTGTGATGATGTATTATTTATAATTGTGATCCTATTCGAAGAATCATTTTGCTATGGGATAGAATAGAGTTGGTTATTGAATTTGTCGTTAATTCAGGTTCTGAGATATTGTTCATTTTGTCTGTATTGTGGTGTGTAGAGTGAGGTGCCACATACACATCTATGGGGATTCTGCATTAAAAAATATATTTTCCAGGTTTGAGAGTTTCATTTGAGTTTTTGTGCTTACCCTGAATGCACCGGGTGGAGTACATTAGCTGGGGGTAGATTTCTGCTGGTCAGAGTTTGACTAGTGAGAACCTTTATAGGTTGTCCTGGTTTATTCTGTTATTCATAGCTGTTTTTGATTTAGATATGCTCTTGTATTTGAGTTTGTACGGTTTGCGATTGAGTTATGCTGTGATACTGACTTTTATTCCTTTCTAGGATAAACAGACAAAAGGGATTAATTGATTAAAAGTAGTTTAACATGCTACTGTAACTTTTTTCCTGTTCACAAAGAACTCATGCTGTGATTTATTGCCTAGCCAGGGAGTCATGCTGGGATTGGTGAGACGTCACTACAAAGCTGTGCTCTGATTAGTTGGATGCTGGCATTGCCACACTGTGATAGGTTGACCTTTGACAGAGCCACACTGGTATTCGTTGCTGATCAATAGTTTTTTTTAATTTTCTTTTTTTACCTGTTTTTATTAGGGTTTATAGAAGTAAACATAAACAGCAGTATATTCCCCGAAGAAGGGGGGAGCATAGTGTTACATAACCATCACAATGCAGTTTATTGAGAAGTGGTAGCTAGTGCACAGGGCTGTAAATAGAAAGTGATAGGTGTTTATTAATAGAGCGATTTGCCCATCTGGGGAGTGACCCCAGAACATGGGAAGGGAGTGATGATTCGGGCTTAGAGGTAGGCTAACCTGTAGCTGGTGGTGACGCCGGTGTTTCGCGTGTGTCGGACTCCAGCCGTGACGTCGATGATGGAGAGGGGTAGTTGAGTGCTGGGCCAGGTTGCCGAAGCTACTGGTGGGGGAGATTGTTTGACTGTATCATTAACAGGCGGTTGGGAGGGGGGAAGGACAGAGGAGTGCCTGGTATAGGCATGAGTGAGTAGAGACTGGGGCCAATGAGTGCACTGTCAGGTTCACGGTGGTAGATCACCGCTTTGAGTGAGCAGTTGGAATTGGGTAAGGAGAGTGTCCCATGCCATAGAAAGTGGATGCCTGAGAAGGTGTCAGACCTCATCATGTCATCAGGTTTCCCCTTGGGGCATCCCCCATCTTCGCATCACCGTATGCCATAGTGTCACTGGTGGTGTTGATGTCGTCCTCCACTGTACGGTGAGGGTTCTCTTAGGCAGTAAAAGAGCCATGCCAGCAAAGCATGTCATCACCTTGTTTCACTTTCTGCATTTAAGAATCCCTAAGGGGCAGGCCTCCCAAGAGTAGATGAATCCTAGCCATGCATCTATGAGCCACCGATGCCTGCAGGGACCAAGGGGACTGGGGTGTGATTCTAGGGAGTAGAACGTCTCTTACCATGGCCAGAGCAAGAGGGCCCAGCCCATGGCATGTCTCTCAGGCTACCCCCTGCCAGCCAGCATGATACCCATTGCAGTTGCACCATTAAATTGTAGGGTTTGAAGGATGGGGCTCCGAGTCCACCTCTGCCAACTGGTAGTCACAGTTTTTTCATCGCTATTCGCGTTTGTTTCCCCAGATGAGGTCTCCCACCAGAGTGTCCAGTTCCTGAAAGAGTCACCCGGGGGGGGGGAGAGGGGGGAGGGATATTGGGAAGGTTTGAAAAGTAGTAAAGGAGCCGGGGTAGTATTACCATTTTTGACAGGGTTATTTTCCCAGTGGTGGCTAAGGGAATATTTTTCCACAGCTGTACTTGGGATTTCAGCACAGACAGTGTTTACCTCAGGTTACCATCATAGAGGTCAGCCGGATAGTGGTAGAGATGAACTCCAAGGTATCGGACCGGGGTTTCCTGACAGTGTAGTAGGGTTCCCCCCAAGCTGCATCTCTAATGGGGCTATGCCGGGATGCAGTGAATATAGAGACCCACTGCTTGTGCGAATGCCTGAAGCATGTCATTTATGGGACAGAAGTCGGAACAGACACCCCGGAAGTACAGGAGTAAGTCGTCTGCATATAGGGACACTGCATGAGTCCTATCATCTAGAGGGATCCCCAGTTTTGTCCTTACATGCGAAGCCGAATAGCGAGGGGCTCCATTGCTATTGCTAATAGCAAGGCCGATAAGGGGAAACCCTGTCTAGTTACCCTACCCACCGATAAAGTAAACGAGTTGAGCCGTCTCAAGCTGAACAAGGAGGTGGGATTTGTTTACAATAGTTTTGTGTGCACCAGAAGGCGCTTGCCCACCCCAACTCGGTGCAACACCTGGAAAAGTTATTCCAGGTCAGAATTGCGGGAATCGCTTCAGGGCTTGGTCATGCACTTGAACTAGGCACCTGATATTTTTAGATGTGCTACGACCCGGGACGAAGCCCTTTTGGTCTGGGTGAATAAGCTTGGGGAGGATCTGAGCATATCTGTTTGCCAGTATCTTCCCCATAATATCTTCTTATAATCTGCACATCCCGTTGGACCAACCAAGCAAGGAGGTGACCCGATTTGTGACCTTCTCATTGTGTTTTGGCCACATACATGCTGAAGTTAAAGCAGCAAAGGTGTTCCAGAAGGGTCATGTGGTGTGTCTGGCCTCAGCCAGCGCAGGGCCTTTAGAGGTGTCATGTTCCGCTACCCTCTCCAACAGTGGCATGAGCTGTTCAGCCTCCTCAATCTCCCTGTTCAGTATCCCGGGGACCCCTATTATCTCCTGCAGACAGACCCCCCCCCTTGTGACCACCTTGAAAGCATTCCACTTGACCACTCTATTGGAGGTCGATTTATGGTTCTTGTTAAAGTAGTGCCTAATGTGTGACTTGTGTCTCGTGAAAAACTGGGTACTACAAACAGTCCCGGGGGAGACGCCATGTAGGTGTTGGGGGGATGGGGCGGTCCATTGCAAAATCCATCACATGTGCATCAGAGTCTGAAAAAATGCATCCCAGATAGTCAGCATTCTGGTCTGCATCTAGTATAGAGTGACTGCAGAGAATACGTATGCACAGGTCATGTGGTGCAGAGTAGAAATAATAGAGTCAGGAATTCGGGTGTTTGGTCCTCCATATATCTGCAAGTGTCCACTGATGGACCCACCCCACAAAGCTCTCTGATTGTGTGTGTAGGGGTAGCGAGGGAATGGTGGGTGGGAGCAGTTGAGTTGTGTATCGAACATGCAGTTGTAGTTCCCGCACAATACCCATGATACCCGAGTTCTGTGAGCCAGTTTGTCTGAGAGTGCAGCCCAAAAAGCACTTTGTCGATATTTAGGGCATAAATGCTCCCTATGAGAATGCAGAAGCCATCGAGCTGGCCCTAAATTAATATTTACAGCCCTTCTCTATCAACAACAGTGTCGAGCACCTGTAAGGGGGACCCTGGCCGGATCTAAACAATGGCCCACCGGGTATATGCCGAGTAGTTGGTGGCATATACTGACACCTTCCGTCGCTTTATATAGGAGTACACTGAGTAGCGCTTCCTCACTGTGTGCATGCCACATACATTCAGGGTGGGGAATTTAGTGTTACTGGACCGAACTACAGTGTATGATGTTGTGTGCGGTTGCCCCAAGTGCATGATGTCCTCTAGGGGCCCTCCCTGCATGCCTCATTCCTGTCACTCTTTCTTCATGAAGCAAATGATGCATGCCTACCTGGCCTAATCTTTGGGGGAGAAGTCAAGGGAACATGTCAAAAAGCACAAACAACAACTCACGGAGCCTCCCACAAATGGCAGTACGCCCAAACTCATTAATTGATCAACCATAGAGCAATTTGGGGAAGTGACTAAGCATTTGGGGCAATGTCCAAATACATGATTGCTCTGACTGTCAACATCTGAGTTGTGCTTGGCCCTGTAGTGAGGAACCCACACTCCTTGCATTGTAGGTCCATGGTCCCGCAGTCTTTGAGCGGTGGGCAGGCCGGGGACATTGTATTGTGGTTGGAGTGATGCTGAATTGTGGTTGGGGAGTGGATTGACTATACTCATCTCCTGCGCTCAACCACCTGTGACAAAACTATATTATGCAGTCTGTGATCTCAGGAGTCACTGGTGGGTTGGAGCTGTCCGTCATGACAGAATCATCATCTGAGGAGAAAATATGTGGGCCTTCCTCACCGTCCGAAACCCGAGTTCCACTTCCCAAGGATGCTGCCACCTGGAGAGCTAGGCAGCGGTCCTCAATAGTTTTTTCCAGGGCAGGAGACTTAATTGGTGACAACAGCAGAGAAGGCACCTGGTGCAGCAGGTGTTGCATTGTGTTGTTTGTCGGCCAGGTCCCATGCATCTCTAGGATCGGTGAAGAAGAGGGAGTTTGCTGTCAATAAGGATTTTGAGACAGGCTGGGAACAGCAGTAAGTACTGGGTGCGTAGAAATTGGAGCCGCTTCTTGACCTCCAAGGAGGAGGTGCACTGTTGTGGCACTGCCTGGGTGTAATCTGGGATAACATGATGGTCTTGTCCTCAAGCTTTAAAGGTCCCGTCACTCAGCAGCTCGAAGGATGGCATTGCATTCTTTGAAGTGTAAGAACTTGGCCAACATTGGGCGTGGTGGTGTCCCCTGGGTTGGTCAATGCACCGGCACCCTATGGGCTCTCTCCAGCGAGAAGAATAGGGTTGCGGAGACGAAAGTCTGAACTAGTTCTCCAGAAATGTCAACGGATCACAGCCTTAAACCCCCTCCTGTAGGCCCAGGATTTGCATGTTGCTCCTGTGGGAGCACCCCTTGTCGTCTTCCACCCTCTCCTCAAGCGCCCGTACCCAGCCCTGGTGGTCCTGAATAGCGCGCTGGTTGCCTGTGGTTTGTGGCTGTCACAAGGCCAATATTTTTTTCATTTCGGTTACCCTTTTCTATGAGTTTTCGGTGGTCATCGTGTAAGAAGCCCTACTCAGCTACCAGGGAACCAGGCTTGGTTTCCATGGAGATCCGGGAATTTTCTATGGCTGCGAGAACCATGTCGAGGCCGAGCCCAATGATCAGATTTGGGCAGATTGCTGGGCCGTAGATGCGAAGCTCTAGCAGAGAATGAGCGCCATCTTAGCCAGCTAAGCCAAGCCCCCTGTTCAATAGGTTTATTTACAATGCTCTATTTTGATTACAAGTTTATTTAGCTAGTTTAGATTTAAATCAAGGGAAATGTGTTTGCAAAGTTCAAATCTGAGGATGATTTACCAAAAGAGTGTCAGAAATTGCTGAGCCAAGGAACACCAGCATATGAAGTGATGGTTGAGATTGGGTATTATACATGTACCTGGATCTTTGACTAGAATAAATATACAGCACATGATGAGGCATCACTGTTTTCATTAGAGGGGATCTTTAATTTTAGAAAGCTAGATGTTTGAAGACAAAGGGGCCGATTCCGATCTCGGCCGGTAGGGCTCCGAATCGGATTTGGCTTTACCGGATCCGATTCGGAGCCCTGTTTCCCGACCGATTCGTACGTGCGTCCGGGCGAGCGAGTACGATGCGAAATCTCCGACCGACTCGTTCGCGAGACCCAACCGCACCGACCGACTCGTTCGCGAAAGCCGACCGCTCCGACCGACTCGCACGGACACGACTCGCACCGCGCAATGGAGACGTTCCCCGGCCGGATAAGTACGATGCGCGCCTCGAGCAATCCGACTGACTCGCGCCGTCCAGCTCAAAAGAGCAGTCGGAGCTGCACTTTGGGGGTCCGTGTCGGACCCCCCTTTACGCGTAGCCGTGCGAGTCGCACACAGGGGGGACCCATGGGTCCCCCTACCTGTGCATGTACGGCGCGACCCGCTTCGACGCGTACCCGCTGTAGGGGCGCCCTTGTTCGCCTCGCACCCATTGAGTCAATGGGAGCCCGCGTACGTGTTGTACGACCGCCTCCCATTGACTTCAATGGGAGTCCGACCGAATCGAGTCCGATAGCATGCGTGCGCATCGTACTCGTTCGGTCGGACTGCTAGGGTCCGATTCGGTCGGAAATCTCTCCGGGTCCGGCTCGGTCGGAGAGATTTCCGGCCCGAATCGGAATCGGCCCCAAAGTATGTATGAAATGAGCCCAGTCCCCAGAACTACACAGTTTCAGGCATTAAAGAAATGGGATCACATGGTGACCCAAACAAGATCAAAAAGAAGGACTGAACTATAAAGAAGTCATTCAGGAGTGGATAGAAAATAAATTGGATCATCAAGAAAGAGTTGGAGAGAGGCTATGATTGAATGTGTGAAAACCTTCCCTGCTATAATTACTGGATAAGAGCAGGATAAAGAGAAAAATAAAAAGAAAGTTGTGGAGTCAGATGTTGAAGATGATCAAATCATAACTGAATTGTTGAATTCTAGACCTTGTCCATTTACTGACAGAACACAGGAGATAACCCAGATGGCTGTAGGGATTGATAAGGATGCTGGGGGAGTTACTGGAATACTATAGGCTCCAACAGGAGTTGTAACAAGTGCACCTACAGAGGTTACAGCTACGATGTATATACCTAGTACAAGTAGAGGTGGAGTACTAGAAGATAAGACAGTTAATAATGAGAATATTTACACGAAAATCAGGATAAATTGGAAGCCTTCTTTTCCTTGTCTGATCCCTTGGAGACATGTAAACTGGCCATGCCACTTTCAGACTCTGAGTCTGATTGCAATCCATCTGATGGCAGAGAGGTGTCAAGGTCCAAAGAAGAAGGGAATAAAATGAGCGCCATAGATGGTTCTAAAAGTCACTGTCATGAGATTGCCCTTGCTGATTTTAGTGATGATGACTTGCAATGGGGCCCTGAAGGGTTTGAATTTACACCTACTAATGAGACTATTCGGGACGCATCCACTGCTATATTCCCAAAAGACTAGGCCAATCAAGTGAAAACTAGGGAAGCTCCTCCCTTTGCTGACAGTCCTGGGCTACTGGGAATGCAGCCAGCACAAGAGCAATCACAATCCATGTTACAAACAGGTGTGGTAGGGGAACCCTCCTGAGCCTCAATTTACAATCTGTTGCAACTGCATAGGGAGGGATATAAAAAGGATTCGAAGTCTCTAAACACTTCCCATCTGGAAATGCAGGTGGTACTGCGGAAAATGTAAGAAAAAAATGGATACATTGCATTGCCGTTCGAATGACTTTGAAACTCAAGTGGCTGAGCTGGCAGAACCAAAAAAAACAATAAGAATCATGTGAGCCAGCATGCAGACCAGTTGCATAACAAAACTGGAGGGGGCCCCCCTGCAAAGTACATAAAGGCCCCAATCAGCCCTCACTCAGGAGCTCTTATGCCAAAGTACTATTCTGGGGGGGACCCCTGGAGCTAGAGGGCCCCCCGCACTGTGGGGGCCTTTGTTGCGCCACTGATGCAAACTATGTCTCAGAAACTTGAAGATGTTGAGAATAGAATGCGAAGTAATAATTTAAATGTACTGGGAAACCCAGAAGGAAACGAGGAAGATGACCCAAGAGGATGTATTGTCTATCTAATTCAGCAGTCATTCCCTGAACTTAGTGACTGGGACATTGATTGTCAGATACAAAGGGCACACAGATTTCCCTTCCATAAATCTGACCGGGGCTGTGCTGTACACAGCGTCCCCAAGCTATCTTGATCTATGTAGGGAACTTCATGTTCTGACAGCAAAAATTCCAACTGGCCCGCCCTAGCTGCCCAGTCAGGGCCTGCGTGGTCAAATTCTTTGTTAGGTCTGACTTCTGTCAGGAGACTGTTGAACGTAGATGGCAGAAATTATTTCCTACTTTCAGACATAAGAGTAGGGCTGAACTGAAGCTTCTCAAGTTAGAATTAGAGCATTTGCTTCTACTTAAGTCCAGTAATGATCCCAACATCGAACTGGGTACATTCAGACAATTAACCATGTTAAGGATACACTAGAAGAAAATGATCTGGGATAGGGCTTGCTCAAAGTACCGGGCAAAATGTCTGTCATGCTTTGAGAATAGTGAGTAGATTGGGTAAGTGGTCTTAATATCGAGTTTCTAAAATCGATATATTATAATATCGAGTTTAGTATATCGACAGTACTAAATATTGATGTTAAATATATCGATGTTAGAAATATCGATTATAAGTGTTGTTAAAAATATCGATGTCAGTAATATCGAATGTCAAAATATCGATATGTCAAAATATCGTTATTATTTTTTAATGTTATGTTTTATGTTTGTTTTTGGTATAATATGAGTTGATTAATGTTATAAAAAATAAAACATTTATTTTAACTTTTTAGGAGCGGGATGTTGGGTTTATAGGGGATAAGGGTGGGGAGCGTTTTAAAAAAAATTAAAATTAATTTAAATTTTTTAAAAAATTTATAGAATTAAATTAACAATGTCGTTTTAGGAGTGGGATGTTGGGTTTATAGGGGATAAGGGTGGGGAGTGTTTTAAGAAAATCGAAATTAAAAGGCCCATTAGGATGGCGGGCGGAAGCACCACCGCCGTGCTGGCGGATGCAAAAACCACCAGTTACCGTCCGCCCGCCGCAGCCCACACGCCCGCCCAATTAGGATGTGAAAAGACAGCCAAACACCGCCCGTAAGCCAGCGACGCCGTCCGCCATCAAAGTGCGCCCATTCACGTAGCGGCGCGGCCCAATGGAGACACACCGCCCGACGAAATCACGTACCGCCCGGCATACAAATTACGATGCCACAACCAAACAGCTCCCCCGGCTAAGAGACACCGCACGTGAAAGCAAGGCGGAAACCCGAACGCACAGTATGGATAGCAAAGAGGCGGACCCCCGAGCATGAATCCAGCACTGCAGGCCCTCCCCATGCTCTACCTGATGCAGAACCTAGGAGTCAACGCACCGCGGAGACGCAGGTAGGCAGACACACAACAAGGGCACGCAAACACCGCACACACTGCAAGGGCGGGAAAACTGTATATGGCCCCCCCGACACCCCTGCGTGGACACGACACATCCACCACTGCACCCACACATGCGCACAACACAGAGGCCAACGGCAGCACCATGTATGCGCCGCACACAAATTACACAGGGTCACAACCAAACACCACACACACCAGCCCCACCCAGAACGCACATGTCACGTGACAGCCCTGCCACAGTCATGTCCCCAACCGGCAAATCACTGTTGCCAACCTGACGACACACAAGTGACCGGAACATGTCAGTGATGTCACGGCAAATTAGGACACACCCCTGTGTGCAAAACACGGCGAAGCACACAGCAGCGGCAACATCACCGAGCAGAATCTGGACCCCATCGGCAAAAGGCACGCCAGTACCACACAGAAACACCGATACCACCCTGCACCCAATACCAAGACATGCAATACGTAACATTAAATATCCCGGGGACCGACAACAGGTGGGTCCAATTATAACACCCACACACAAGGCCCAACGAATAGCGGAAACGCAGCCTGACGCCCACACACGGGAGAGGAGACAGCACTGAATGACCTTCCATTCCCACTCTGAAACCACATCCTGACTAAACAAGCCGGAGAATACAGTCAATGTCCCAAAAAAAAACAACACAGGCATGCAGAGGGAAGCGGCCACAGGGCAGATAGCGCATAACACCAAAGAACATTCAGAACGGAAAAAAGAAATGATAACACTCCCCCATGTGGTTCGCATGCAAGTTATCTGGAAGGAGTCAGACACCACTGACCTTGACCATTCAGAGAAGCATGTGGGACGAGGGCCCGTGTCCTCCGCACAAGCCAACATAACACAAGTCCTGCCTCCCTACGACCATTACAGAATTCCCAGCAACGTCGGAGGTTGCACCCTGCAGACTGCACAGACGGCCGGAGCACGCCATCACATCGCCCTGCAGCAAAATGGCACTTGCACCACACCTACCCAACTACGCCGGACAGATGAAGCTGTACAAACATAACCTGATACAGATATTGGGATGTGAAAATCTGGCCTTGCTGAACGTAAGTTACCGACTAACTTACCGCATCACATTGTTCAGCTGCGTCATCCCCGTCTTCTACTGTCGGAGGTGTCCCTTCCACTATCCTGTGGATATATGTCTCTCCAACCCGGCATGTCCAAGGGCGGACCTGGGATGTATGACGATACCACGCATGCATAACATCGCATGCCATTAGATCGTGGTTTTAACAACGCAAGTCGTTACAACGACTTGCGTTGGAGGGGGCTGGACTTAGGAGTAGTTTAATTTACTATTCCAACTCCAGCCTACGTACAGTAGGGAAGGTGTTGGATAGTAATTTAAACTACTCCTTGTCCTATAGCGCCCTCCAGTGCAAGTCGTTGTAACGACTTTCGTTGTAAAAACCGCAATCTAATGGCATGCGATGTAATGCATGCGTTCTAAAGGTTGTTTCCCGCGGACCTGCTACAACTATTCAACCCCCTGGACGTCCACGACAGGGTCTGTTCAGCCTATGGGGGCATGGCGTATGTGGCTGCTATCGGACCCACACTGCAATGGGACCACTGTGCCTCCACACGACGGATTATGGATCACAGTTACATCGAATGTCATCCAACATGTCCCATCATGCTCCTACAAGGGACAACTTACGACCAACACCTTGACAGCCACCATCCGCTACATTGGATGGCATCCATGTTTACCACCAATGCCATGGAAGCCCTGCTGGAAGGTATCGCATACCTGACAACCTGTCAATTCGTCGGGCCCCGACGCTGTTCCCCCAATTGAACAATCATGTCCCACACCGTACCCATGCTTGGCTTCCGCACGGACTAGGCAGTTACCAGTACAACAACTATACCATACAACCTGCAACTGACACCACACCATCAACTACACTGCCATGACATCTGATATTTTCGGGACATGCACTCTGTTCCTCATCACATCCAGTAACTCTGCATGAACAGGGGGAGGCAGAGGCATGGGATTTGTGTATGGCAACCACATGGACAGAACTGCACGTACAACCATGCCATGATATGGATCCTGCGCCCATGAACATATGCACCGGTCAGTGGACAGTAATCATCCTGCTGTAGTATGTGAGAGCTGTCACCTCACCTCCCTCTGAACGTCCGTGCCAGGACCTTTGCATGGACACCAAGTGCATCCACCAACAACATGAGCCCAGTGACTGTTACATGGCCAGTACCCACCACATCGCAACAACAAGTGGGACGCAGTTGCATGCACGTAAGCCCATGCCCTGATGTCACCTCCACGCACATGTGTATGAGTATCTATAGCAGCAAACCTGTAACATGGAACTGAGATGCACTGTGCCCATGATGACAAGCGGACTGGTAGGCTAAATGTATACTGTCTGTGTCAAAGTCAGCAGCACCACAGTAATTAGCAAATGTACATTAGCACAGCAACGGCTAAGCAGTTGTAACTCTGAAGCACACATCCCACAGTCAACAACTAATGACATGTACCCCTACACCCTATGCTATGTGCAATCATGCTGAGTATATCCTCCACATGCATTTCGCTGCCAGTAGTGTCCACTATACTGCATCACAGAGGACATAAGTCCCAATACATGTTTTGAAGCAAAAATGTGTCTCTGCTGATTCATTTCACAAGTACGAATGAGAGAGGATGAGAGTGTGTGAAGTACACGGCAGTCGTGAGATGACCATGTAGTCCACTGTCATTGGATGTCAACGCAAATGAGTTGCACAACTGTGGAAGACACACATGTGTCATGTGAAGTGGGAGTTACGCATGGCTCAGGTGGGTGGGTGTGACGGGTAGGTGCGCACATGCAATGTTGAAACACGCTGTGTTGGGAGGATTCAGGAACAGTACATTGCCGCTCTCCTGGGAATTTGTAAAGACCACCTGTCTGGGGATGAATGTGAACTCGTGTGTGCACAACAGGCGGGCACACGATCAATGCTGCATCAAGTGTAGACGTCAGCCCACCCTCCGTGGACATGCTGGACACTGCTGTGCGTCCGCCAGGCCCTTGCCAAGGCACTCACATCCCCTGTCGACCTGGTGTATCCCCAACATTGTCCACTTGCACAGGCAATCCAGGGCACGGGATGGCAGTGGAGCATGGTGGGTGAGAGGTCATGGCGCGCTCCTCCTGGTCACATCACGCAGGCAACACATCCTCAATGTGTAGTATGGCACAAGTCAAATGGAAGTAGTGGGGGGACGCACACATCACAAGCAGGAGTGACGTCACGGAAGGTGGCTCGCACCATCCCACCCATTGCCAATACACCCACACACGTTACATGCCATTGCAACAGAGAAGCCAGCGCGTGCACAAGCAGCTCCAAGCTCGCCCCAGAGAGGCCAAAGAGTGAATGTGTGGGGCCATGAGCTCCAGTTGGACGCGGCCTGGCCCGCTAGGGCAGCTACAGCCTCTGTGTGTTGCAGGTGGTGTATCCGGACTGCGGAGCCTGTCATGCATTGTCAATGTTGCCCGTGTCTCGAGTCGGGGCACCACGCAGGTGGACGGCGTCCCGCCACTTATCATACCGTGAGACAGACCACTTGTTCAACTGGACCCACACATACACTCCATGGCCTCTCTGGGGCGAGCTTGGAGCTGCTTGTGCATGCGCTAGCTGCTCAGGTGCAAACGCATATTGGGGTGAGCGAGGGAGGCCATGAGGACAGTGCAAAAGATGACTGTTTGATTTTCAGCCAGTTTAAGGAATGACCCTGATGTGGTCGGAAAAAGACGTGTCTCGTGTGTATTGCAACTAGTAGATCAGCCGATGAACTTCCCATGTCTTGCATGTAGCCCCGCACCCAGCCCCGCCCACTCGACACATTAAAATGAGTACCAGCACCACATTCTACCCATTCGAAGCACTGACTGGGGGTGACAACCATTGGACAGTCTTGTGTAGTCCACCCACGCGTACATGTGGGCCCTCCATGATCCATGTCACCTGCGGCAAAGTGATGTCATGGGCAATGACGGAAGTGAGCAGAGCTGTCTGCCCCACGCACAGATGGTGCATCAGCTCAACAGACCCAGCACTGAGTGCAGCAGGGGTCACATGTGCAGGGGCAGTTGTGCCTGGTGTGAAGGCACATGCATATAGACAGCACATCGAGCAATGTGTAGTCTGCCCACATCTACTGTCCATTGTCAGGCGGACCTAGAAAAAGATCACAAGGCAACACATCTGTGTGGGTGTACCCACTGTGACCAACACTGCGCAACCATCAACGTACTCGCCCTGTGCATGGCCCACCCCGCAACGGAGGTCACATTCAGTGCCACTATCTCACACACACATCCCTATCACGAGGCACGGTGTGTCCAATCGACAGGACTGAGTTAGCGCTCATCCGGAGGGTCCTGAACAGGAGACACATGTAACCCACTAGGCAGTCTGTGTCGGCACCTACTGGCATTGTGCAGTCAATGTGCAGGCCAGGCCTGCTGGGACTGAGAAGGGCAGCATGGCCCCAGCCTGACTTCCACACGACCAACAAGTGCACTGAGACCTGCATTGCCAATTGTCTGTGTCACTGGATGTCTGACATGAAGTTGCCATGTACCACCACTCGGGAGGGACAGACAGGTCAAAGCGCCCGAGAGCTCACATACCCATGCCACCTGCAGTCAGCATGGTGAGCAGTGCATGTTTGAACACCACAGGCTCTGACTCATAGTGCTGCGGAGCAACGACATGTGTGTCCCCCACATGCACTCCCACACACACTGCAGTTGTCTCTCACACACAACTTTCGCAAGGAATAGCCATGTGCAGTGTGCGTGGAGCTCGGAATCCAGGATCTCCAGCTCCTCGCTGGTGAGTGGACCTGGACATGTCCTCAGCGTCATCCACGTGTAGGTGGAGTGGTGGCAGCAGCAGGTGTTGTCGAGGGGTGCCAGGCTGCAGTGCCAGGTAGCTGTGGTTATGCCTGTCCCACTCACACACACATATAACCCCCTGGGGCAGTTTCAGTGGGTACAAGCTGCTGCAATTCGTGTACCATGTCTGGCAGCTTCAATTGCAGACGTTGGCCTGCTCCCAGCTGGCCATGGACGCCTACCTCCATAGTGGAACACGCAGGGTGCAACCGCGAGGGTCATTGGAGTTGGCCGTAAGGGCCTGGCCCATGGCGGGTACAGTCCGCTGATGCCATGTGCACCACACAGTATAATGTGCGCAATGCATCTGCAGGTGTGGCCATGATTTGCGTGTGGGTGCAGGTCCACAATGGACAGGGCCACAACATGCTGTGTGCATAGGCAGGGACGGCCAGTGCTCAGCCTCCACATGTCTGTTGGCACATCATCATGTACACATTGGCATGGGAGCATGGGATATGCATATGCACACACATGCCATCTTTCACTATGTACATCTGCCACTTGGCACGTGCAATGTTACGTGTCACTTGTGATGTGTAATTGCAAGCACACAGCCGTGTTGGCATGGGGCTGTCAATGTGTACACCTGTCAATGTTTCTGGAGGTGTGATCCGTACAGTGCTGTACATAGGGTGCAGTAGTGACATCAATGACTGTCTCATATCCCCTCGTGCCACAGGTCCCACTTGTTTTGGCCGCTCAGCCTGTGTCCATAGCGTTGTTGGTGTGTGCCCTACACACCCAGCCTCGGAAGCAGTGTGATGCACAGCAGCTAGTCATGTTGCCGTGGTGTTGCCGCTTGCCGAATATGCAGTCTGTTACCATCAGCATGCCTTACAAGTTATTGAGGCCTAGATCCCCATGTGCATGCTCATAGCAATGGGGTGTGTCACTGCCCATTGCTATTGGTAGGGGACCTGTGTAAGTGTATTGTGGCTGTGCTGTCCCTACTTGTCAGCTGTTCTGTTATTCAATTGCCT
The DNA here is from genome assembly GCA_963921515.1 of Calotriton arnoldi. NCBI lineage: Eukaryota > Metazoa > Chordata > Amphibia > Caudata > Salamandridae > Calotriton > Calotriton arnoldi. Next base: position 109,710 of record CAWUFW010006166.1, read on the forward strand.
GCTCAGTCATTTATGTTTTGTGTATGTGAATATGCCATGTGGCGTGTTGCTTTGACATGTGTCCACTTCCATCTTTCCTAGGCGGAGACCAAACATTCATCGCCCCTACCAATTGCTGTCAGACATGGTGGATGTGGAGGTCATCCGCAAATATCGTCTGGACCGACCCACCCTGCATCGTCTATGTGCCTTGTTGGAACCCCACCTCCGTCCTCGCAGGGTGTATCCAACAGCATTCACCCCCACGGCTAAGGTGATGGCTGCACTGCATTTCTTCGCCACTGGGTCATTCCAACACACAGTGGGCAGTGGAGGTGGGATGTCCCAACCCATGTTCAGCATGGTGCTCAGGGATGTACTGTCAGCCATGATGCTGTACAGGAACAGATACATCCGATTCCCCAGGGCTCGTGAATTGGCGGCAGTGAAGGGTGCTTTCTATGCCCTTGGACGGATCCCCCACGTCGTTGGTGCAATAGACTGCACCCATGTTGGCCTTGTTGCACCACAGGCCACTGAGCACCTCTACCGCAACCGGAAGCACACGCACTCCCTGAATGTGCAAGTGGTGTGCCTTGCGGACATGGTGATTTCACACGTGTGTGCGAAATTCCCAGGATCGGCCCATGACGCGCACATCATGCGCAACAGCATCCTACCACGTCTGATGACCGATCTGCAACCGGACCGTGGCTGGATTGTTGGTGAGTATGTGGAGTAGTGTAGCGTGCTGGCTGTGCGATGCTGTCTTGTGTCCAGTTGGAATTGCAACGGTTCTCTGTGTCCCTCACACCCAGGTGACTCTGCTTACCCGAATGGGCCCTGGCTGCTCAGCCCATTACGACGTCCTGGGAGCCCAGCTGATGTCCGCTACAATGAGGCACATGGGAGGACCAGACGTGTGGTTGAGCGGACCTTTGGCCTCCTCAAGTCCAGGTTCAGATGCCTGGACCGCACCGAGGGCGCACTGGCGTACTCCCCACAGAAGGTGTGCCAGATAGTTGTGGCTTGCTGCATGCTGCACAATCTGGCTATCCGCAAGCAGATCCCCCTAATTGTGGATGACGGAGATCAACCAGGGCCCCAGCCTGCAGACCAGGACAGCTCTAGTGAAGAGGACAGTGGAGAGGATGAAGCTGTGAATGTGCGTCAGCAGCTCATCGCCCGCTACTTCACTTGACGGTGAGTGTCCATGTACGACGGCTGATGTAGCTGTAGTTGTGCAGGTGTATGTGTGCTCTGTCACGGGGGCCTTTTGTTCACTGAGTGCTGTGTGTCAATGGTCCATGTCCAGGTTGGTATGCCACTGACAGTGGCTGTAGCATTGTGCCCTGTTGCTCTGTGAGATGTGTGTACATTGCTTGTAGTTGGTGACAAGTACTGTGTGATGAGTGTGTGACACACTCATTGAATGTACTCTTGTTCTGTTTTTCACCCCTAGGTCCCTACAGCCTCTCCTGTCCCATCGACATACCACACAGCAGATGCATTTCTGCTCATGGTGGCGATTGCACATCGTTGAATAAACCCAGGACACATTAAGCCGATTGTGATCAAGGTGTATTTATTAACAGCGGTGACATGTGATTGTGTGCAAGGTGATGACAAATGTGGTGCATGCTGTGACAATGAGTTGACGGTCATGGCTGCGTGATGGTCAAGGTGTACCCATGGAGTTCTATGTCCACAGTCCAACAGACACATGCCATTCACATGGCAGTGTGGGGTAGGATCGTATTACAAGTCAATGCAGTAGGTGGTCAAGGTGGCTGGCTGACTCACTGGCGTTTGGTGCGTGCGAAGTCCTCTCTGGACACCTGTTTCCTCTTCGGACGGCCCCTTCCACGTTTGGTAGGGGGGTGTGTTGATGTGCCGCTGGTGGTGGCTGAGGAGTGCTCACTCGCTGTGGACGCAGGGGAACGCGATGCTGCACGACCCTGCGCCACAGCAGGTGGTGGCGGAGGTGGTGTTGCTGGCCTTGCTTGTGCCCTCCCCCACCACCAGCTGGCCCATGAGGGCCGCGATTTGGCCCATATGGGCGTCCATGGACCTCAACACCGCAAGGACCTCCCGCGTGTCGCTAGCCGACCTGGCCCATTCTCCTTGGGCCTCTTGATAGGCCCCAAGGACTCTGTCGATTTGCGGCAGGGCTTGGCTCCCAGGCACAGTTGGCGTTGGCCTGGCCCTGCTCCTCCTACCAGTACTGCTGCCACCGACCTGCCCACTAGCCACATTGCTCACCACGGTCCTCGCTCTGGCTCCCAGGGTGGAGCCCGACGGCCGTGCCAACCCTTGCGCAGGGGCTGTGGTGAGGGATGGCGTGGTGGTGGTGGTGGTGGTGCGGCGGTGGTGGTGGCCGCAACGACCGTGGCAGCAGGGGTCTGTGACTGGTCAGCAGCCCTGGGTGATGGGTTGGTGGGCAGGAGGGGCCCTGGGGAGCGGTTGTGCCCTGCCACTGCAGATGGGCCTGCTGGGTGGTCCGCGTCCGATGAGGTGTCCAGCTCCTCTACATCCGTGAGTCCGGGTCGGGGGCTTGCGGACTGGCTGTGCTGGCTGCTGTCTCCCTCTACAGCATCCAGCAGTTCGGCACCTGTGGGGAGAATGAGATAGGTCATTGTGTTGCACCTGGCAAAGTATGTATTGGTTGTCTGACATTCACAGTTCGTGCACTGTCGTGCACAGGTTTCCCAGGGGCGTGTGTGTGGATGTACGATGTGTGTATGCGTGGGCTAGGCAATGGAACTGTGTGATGTGGACATGTGGCATGGGACGGATTAGCAATGCCGATGGGTGTGTGTTGCTATGCTCCTACATTTTGTGGGTCGGGTGTATGCGGGCTCCAGGACCATCGACGATGTTGGGTTGAACGATGCTTTTGGTGTTCAAATGGTACGCTTAGAAACGCTGATGCCAAAAGGGGGTTCAGCCCCTAAACGCTTTTGGGTTGAAATATGCTTTTGGGGTACATACTGTGAGTAATGGGTGCAGGACGTGACATGTGTTCTGGCAACATGACAGTGCATAGACGAAGGTGTGTGTCTGTCTGACATGCCCGGCATATCTGCTGACTGTTATCATTCATGGACATTACATTGGTAGCATTGTTGTGAGTTCGTGCTTGTTGTGTGCCACACGACGTATTGCAGATGGGCCAAATCCTTTGTGTGCGTGCTGCCCTCGTACATGTGCATCAATGCAGTGCTCTTGGGGTGTTGACTACATTATGTGTGTTGTTACTCGCAGTGTGACGTGCGCTTCAGTCACTGCAGGCACATGATTTGTCATGGGCAGGTATCTTTGCATGACTACTGTATGAGGGCCAGCTGTTCGGATGACATACCTTTCATGACACTGGGGCTGAGAGATGGGATGGATGATATGTTGAATGTGCATTGTGTGCCTGTGTGTTTCATGGGTCCAGTTGTCTTTGTGTGCAATATTGTGGTTCCAAGCTGGTACTTCTAGTAAGGTCTGTCTTACATGGGCGTTGTTGTCCGATGTGTGGGTGACAGGCAGTTAGGACTACATGGACAAGACTTCGATGGTGTTGCTGATGTGTGTGGTGGGTGGCACAGTGCATGCCGTGTGGGTCTGTACTCCAGTGGGACTTGTGCATGCAGACGTGGCTCCTTGGGTGTTGCTGTATCTGTGATGGGTCATGTGGGGTATGACTCTGTAATACATGTCCGTGTGCACGTTGGTCACATGATTGTGACTGGGAGCAGTGCTGCGTGTTCCTCTGCTACGTGACATGTCCCATGTGTCAGTCGTAGTACAGTCCTCATGCCTACAGACACCCCGCCCTGTACAGTTTCCCACCTACAGGTTGTTTTTGAGTGCGCAATGCAATGGATGCCACATGGTGCTGGGAGGGAGGGGTGCTCCACCTTGCTGGTCTGTGGGAGTGGGGGCCTGGTGGGTGTTGTACTTCAGCTGTCCCCCTCCGACCCACTGACATTGTGTTCCGGCTACTTACCTGTTAGTTGTCGGTTACTGCAGCTGTGCCTGACACATGGGTGTGGGGAGTGCTCCACCTTGCTGGTCTGTGGGAGTGGGGGCCTGGTGGGTGTTGTACTTCAGCTGTCCCCCCTCCGACCCACTGACTTTGTGTTCCGGCTACTTACCTGTTAGTTGTCGGTTACTGCAGCTGTGCCTGACACATGGGTGTGGGGAGTGCTCCACCTTGCTGGTCTGTGGGAGTGGGGGCCTGGTGGGTGTTGTACTTCAGCTGTCCCCCTCCGACCCACTGACTTTGTGTTCCGGCTACTTACCTGTTAGTTGTCGGTTACTGCAGCTGTGCCTGACACATGGGTGTGGGGAGTGCTCCACCTTGCTGGTCTGTGGGAGTGGGGGCCTGGTGGGTGTTGTACTTCAGCTGTCCCCCTCCGACCCACTGACTTTGTGTTCCGGCTACTTACCTGTTACTTGTTGGTTAGTGCAGCTATGGCTGACACATGGGTGTGGGTGTGGGGAGTGCTCCTTCTGGCGCTTCTGGAGTACAAGGGGACCTGGTGGGAGTTGCGGTGCTGGCTGACTGTACACATGCCCCCATGGTTTTGTTAGTTGGTAGGTTTGGGCTGGGTGTGTGGTAGTGTCTGTTGCATGTGTGAGTGTTGTCTTGTGTATTGTGTACTGGACATGGGGGTGTTTGTCCCTAGGAGCTATGGCATAGTGGTAGTGCATGTGAGTACATGGCGGTGTGCTGGTATACGTTTGTTTGTACTTACCAGCCTCCACTCCCCCTGGTAATCCGGTGAGGATCTCCGGATGTATGATGACTCGCACCTTCTCCTCCCACGCCTTGAAGGTCTTGAATAGCGCGGGATTACCTCCGCCAGTCCTGGCAGCCAGCTCACGATTCTTTGCCTCCTTCTTCTTGACCACGCTTTTCAGGTCGTTCCACCTTTTGTTGATTTCGCCTCTGTTGCGTGGCACGTTCCCGACTGCATTGACCTGGTCTACGATCCTGCTCCACAACCGGGTTCTGGTGGCTAGTGGTGTCTGTTGGACCTGGTTGCCATAGATTTGTGGGTGCACCTTGACGATCTCGTCGACCATGACCGTCAGCTCAGTGGAAGTGAACTTGGGCATTCTGTGTGATGCCATGGTGTGTGTTTTGGTGTTTGTGGTGCTGGTGCGGTGTGTGGTGTGTGATGTGCAGGGGGTTTGTGTGGCCGGTGTTTGGTGGTGGTGGTGGTGATGTGTGTGATTTATGCGTGTCTGTGGTGTGCTGCTGTCCTTTCTGTCTCGCTGTGTTGTGTGCTCTCGTCCTCAGTTTGTAATGTTGCAGGGGGTTGTGGTCTGTGAAGGGGCTGGTTTTGTACTTACCTATGTGGGTGTGTCATGATGGTCTGTTGTTTTCAGGTGTGTTGTGGCTAGTGTTCTGGGATTTGTAGTTGATTTGTTTGTCCAGGGGGGGGTGTTTCCGGAATGTGTACTGTGTTTGGGTATTTGTGCGTGGGTTGCTGTGTGGACTTGTTGGCCATGTTGTGTGTGTTTGGTTTTGTCTGCGGATGATTTCTGTGCATGGACGTGGCCGCCAGTGCTTCCGCCGTGTCCATTTTCGTCACTGTTGTTTACGCTGGCGGGCGGTGTATTTGTGGTTTTCCGCGCTCATGTCGGTGCGATCCTAATTTCACGGGCGGTGTCTCGGTCGTCAGGGCGGGCGGTTTTGGGTTGTCGTGCGTCTTTCCGTCCGTGGCGGGCGGATGGACTTCCACTCGGACATGGGCGGGCGGTATTCTTTGTTTATTTTCCGCCTCCGGCGGTTTTCGGTTCGCGGCATTGTAATTGCTCGGTCGGTATTCAGACGGTGTAGGCGGGCGGATATTTTCCGCTGTGGTAGTTGGCGGATTTTTTACCGTCTGTCATCGTAATGGACACCTTAGTTTAAATTTTTTTTTTAATTTATACAATTAAATTTACAGTGTTGTTTTAGGAGCGGATGTTGGGTTTATAGGGGATAAGGGTGGGGAGTGTTTTAAAAAAGAATGAAATTTTATTTTAAAATGTATTAAAATGTATACAATTAAAATTACAATGTTGTTTTAGGAGCGGGATGTTGGGTTTATAGGGGATAAGGTGGGGAGTATTTTAAAGATATACATTTTTAAATTATAAAAAATTTAAAATTAGAAATCTATTCGTAAATTTTTTTTTTTGGGGGAGTGGGATGTTGCATTTATACATTAGAAGGTTGGGGAGTGTTATAAAAAAATTGAAAATATTTGCAAAAAAATTTACAATTTTTAACATTTCAATTTTACATTTATTTTTATGAGTGGGATGTTGTGTTTATAGGGGATAGGGGTGGGAAGTGTTTGAATTTTTTTTTTTTTTTTAAATATTAAAAAAAAAAATTACGAAATTATTTAAAAAAATATTTTATGAGTGTGATGTTGAGTTTATAAGGGTTAATGGTGGGTAGTATATTAAATTAATTTAATAATTTTAATAAAGTAGCTTACTAAATTTTGAAAAATGATTTAAAATAAATAATATTTTTATATTGTTTAAATTTTAGAATGAAGGTGTGTAATTTGATGGAATATTTGCAATATTGTTATTAAAATATTAAAAATTATTTTCACAGAAATTAAATTTTGAAGATATTTTGAAATATGTTGGTTTAATACTGTAAATTTTAATAAATGTTATTTATATAAATTATAGTTGATAAACATTTTATATTTAATATTTTATATTTAAATAATATTGATAATTAATAAATGCAATTTATGTTTCCTAGGAAAAATATCTAAAATATTAATTTTTATACAGTAATTTGTGGATATTAATAATAAAGTATTAGGGGCCTAATACGATGGTGGGCGGACTTTGTCCGCCCGCCACCGTAAAGGAAAATGGGACCGACTGCCAGAGGTGCGGCGGTCCCGCGGGGCCAATTAGGATGTGCCCGCCACACTGGCGGACACATTCTGGACTTTAACATTGCGGCGGGCGGTGCTGTAAGCAGCACCCGCCCCAATGTTAAAGTGGCATGTTGTGCATTGCCATGCACAACGTGACAGGCACTGCGCGGTGCCTGCCACCTTGTGCGTGGCAATGAAGGGGGGTACCATGGGTACCCCCCAAGTGCAGCCACCCACCCCCTCCCCACCCCCATGGGGGCCCGCACGGGCCCCCAATTTGATTTACCGTATGCCTTTCCATGGCGGAGTCTCCGCCATGGAAAGGCATACCCACTGCACACATCATAATATGGATGGCGGTGCCTGCAAGGCACCGCCACCATATTGTGGGCTTTTTCCACCCAGCCGGCAATCATGACGATTGTCGACCGGCGGAAAAGCGGCGGACGGTCTTTCCATCCGCCGCGGTATCCCCGCCATAGTAATATGGCGGGGGTGAATTGTGGTATGATGGCGGGTGGATTGCCACCGCCGGCCGGGGGGTGGCGATCCGCCCACCATCATAATAGGCCCCTAAGTGAGGATAATTTTAAAAAAATATATTACATTAAAAAATTTAATATGTATAATGTACATATTTTTTTTTTATTTATTTATGAAATATATTAATTTTTTATCTATATTGTTATATTTACTGTTTTGGAAAAATAAAGCTTAATAAAAATATATTTATAAAATAATTTACTATATTTAAATATTGTAAATTATTGTTAATGTTATTATTAAAGGAAATTAATTTAATGTACAGTTTATTTACAAATGTAGTTTTTATTTGAGAAGGAATAGTAAATTATATATGTTTAGTGTCCTGCACCTTCCCTGATTTAATAGTAACTGGAGTGGGAATAGTAAATTCTATGGGGCCGATTCCGATCTCGGCCGGTAGGGCTCCGAATCGGATTCGGCTTTACCGGATCCGATCCGGAGCCCTGTTTCCCGACCGAATCGTACGCGGGTCCGGCCGAGCGAGTACGATGCGAATTCGCCGACCGACTCGTCCGGGCGTCCCGACCGCTCCGACCGACTCGTTCCCGGCTCGAACCACACCGACCGACTCGCTCGGACTCGACTCGCACCGCGCAATGGATACGTTCCCCGGCCGGGTAAGTACGATGCGCGCCGCGAGCAGTCCGACCGAGCCGCGCACTCCGTCTCGAAAGAGCTGTCGGAGCCGTACTTTGGGGGTCCGTGTCGGACCCCCCTGTACGCGTAGCTGCGCGAGTTGCACACAGGGGGGACCCATGGGTCCCCCCTACCTGTGCGTGTACGGCGCGAATCGCTTCGCCGCGTACAAGCTGTAGGGGGCGCCCTTGTCCGACTCGCACCCATTGAGTCAATGGGAGCCCGCGTACGCGTTGTACGACCGGCTCCCATTGACTTCAACGGGAGTCCGACCGAATCGAGTCCGATAGCATACGGACGCATCGTACTCGTTCGGTCGGACTGCACGGGTCCGATTCGGTCGGAAATCTCTCCGGGTCCGGCTCGGTCGGAGAAATTTCCGGCCCGAATCGGAATCGACCCCTATATGTTTAGGTGCCGATTCCGATCTCGGCCTGTAGGGCAGAGAATCAGATTCGGCTTAACCGGATCCGATTCGGAGCCCTTTTTCCCGACCGATTCGTACGTGCGTCCGGGCGAGCGAGTACGATGCGAGCGCTCGTGAAATTGCCGACCGACTCGTACGCGGGTACGACCCGCTTCGACCGACTCGCACGGACACGGCTCGCACCGCGCAATGGAGACGTTCCCCGGCCGGGCAAGTACAATGCGCGCCTCGAGCAGTCCGACCGACTCGCACCGTCCGGCTCAAAAGAGCAGTCGGAGCCGGACTTTGGGGGTCCGTGTCGGACGCCCCTGTACGCGTAGCTGCGCGAGTCGCACACAGGGGGGACCCATGGGTCCCCCCTACCTGTGCATGTACGGCGCGATTCGCATCGACGCGTACCCGCTGTAGGGGGCGCCCTTGTTTGCCTCGCACCCATTGAGTCAATGGGAGCCCGCGTACGCGTTGTACGACCGGCTCCCATTGACTTCAATGGGAGTCCGACCGAGTCGAGTCCGATAGCATGCGTCCGCATCGTATTCATTCGGTCGGGCTGCTAGAGTCCGATTCGGTCGGAAATCTCTCCGGGTCTGGCTCAGTCAGAGTGATTTCCGGCCTGAATCGGAATCGGCCCCTCAGTGTCCAGCACCTTCCTTGATTTAATACTAACTGCAGTGGGAATAGTAAATTATATATGTTTAGTGTCCAGCACCTTCCCTGACTTAATAATAATTGGAGTGGGAATAGTAAATTATATGTGTTTAGTTTCCAGCACCTTTCCTGATTTAATACTAACTGGAGTGGGAATAGTAAATTATATATGTTTAGTGTCCATCACCTTCCCTGATTTAATACTAACTGGAGTGGGAATAGTAAATTATATATGTTTAGTGTCCAGCACCTTCCCTTATTAAATACTAACTGGAGTGGGAATAGTAAATTATATATCTTTACTGTCCAGCCCTTTTCCTAATTTAATACTAACTGGAGTGGGAATAGTAAATTATATATGTTTAGTGTCCAGCACCTTCCCTGACTTAATACTAACTGGAGTGGGAATAGTAAATTATATGTTTTCAGTGTCCAGCACCTTTCCTGATTTAATATTAACTGGAGTGGGAATAGTAAATTATATATGTTTAGTGTCCAGCACCTTCCTTGACTTAATACTAACTGGAGTGGGAATAGTAAATTATATATGTTTAGTGTGCAGCACCTTCCCTGACTTAATAGTAAGTGGAGTGGGAATAGTAAATTATATATGTTTAGTGTCCAGCATCTTCCTTGACTTAATACTAACTGGAGTGGGAATACTAAATTATATGTGTTTAGTGTCCAGCACCTTCCCTGACTTAATCCTAACTGGAGTGGGAATAGTAAATTATATATGTTTAGTGTCCAGCATATTCCCTTGGTTTATATTTACTGGAGTGGGTGCAGTAAATTATATATGTGTATAGTTTTGTGAAGTTATAAAATGTATTTGGTGTGTGGTGGGAATGTGTTTGAATCATAAGATTATTAATAATGATAATTAAAAAATGTGTATAAATATTATTAGTAGATATATAATATTATAAAAAATATACATTGACTTAAAAATAAATTTTAATCATGTATAGAACATAAAGGGCCCCATTAGGATGGCGGGTGGACTTCAGTCCGCCCGCCACCCTAGCGGTGCTGGGACCGGCCGCCAGCGGTGCGGCGGTCCCGCACCACCAATTAGGATGCGACCGCCACCCCTGGCGGTCGCTTCCCTATCTTTAACATTGCAGTGGGTGCTGCTGTAAGCAGCACCCGCCGCAATGCCAAAGCGGCATGTTGTGCATTGCCATGCACTAAGTGACAGGCACCGCGTGGTGCCTGCCACCTTGAGCATGACAATGTAGAGGGGTACCATAGGTACCCCCCAAGTGCAGCCCCCCACACCCCCTGGGGCCCGCAATGGGCCCCCAAAGCAATTTCCGCCAGCCCTTCCATGGCGGCATCGCCACCATGGAGAGGCCAGAACCGCCAGGCATCATAATATGGATGGCGGTGCCTTCCAGGCACCGCCACCATATTATGCCCGAGTTCCGCCCGGCTGGCAATCGTGACGATTGCCGACCGGCGGAAAAGCGGCCGACGGACTATCCATCCGCCGCGGTACCGTCCGCCATGGTAATATGGCGGGGGGTAAATGTGGTTGTGATGGCGGGCAGATCGCCACCGCCGGCCGGGCGGTGGCAATCCGCCCGACATCATAATCAACCCCATAGTTGTTTATAGACAATAATTACACATGTGAAAATGTTTTAATGATGTTTATTTTTGTCATTGAAGTAGTCATAGTAGAATAATATATTTTATTTAATGCATACAATATAAATTATGAGAGATACAAAAAAAAAACACAATGTTTCTTTTTTAAATATAATAGATGTTTGAAATATTTATACTTTATATATAATAATAATGGAGAAAAAAAGTTGTAACATTGGTGAAATTTTTAATACAGGTATGTATATTTTTTAACAGTAAACACATTTGTTTTACATTCTTTAAGCATAATTATTTTACACAATATAACTTTTTATAACAGTTGTACAGTTTTATTTTGTACTTTGAACATTTATTATTTGGTTACCTATGTTTTAAACATAAAATAATATAGCATTTTAAACATGTTTTTCATACAAGTAAACATTTAAAATGAATTAAAAAAAATTGACATGTAATAGTAATTTTTAATTAATATTATTAATATATAAAACATTAATAATATTAATTATTACATTGTTTAATTTTATATATAAATGTTTTGTAATTTGTAAATATTTATTTAACATTTGTTACATTTTGTACATATTTTTAATAAGCATTGTACATTATATAAAATAATATGGAATTATAATAATTATATTATATATTTCATAATATTTATTATTATAATTTTACAATGTAGAAACAATGATATATAATTTTTAACATACAAGTAAAATGTTGTATTTTTTGTAACCATTTCTAAAGGTTATTAATTACTGTATATCATGTATTTAAATCAAAGTATTGCATTTTCAAAATTTAAGCAGCCATTTTTGTTTTACAGTTAATATTTTGTAACCGCTTACTTTTGTTTTGGGTCATTTGTGATGGGAGAAGCTCGCGGTTGGAAGCTGCGTCGCGTTGAGGAAAGTAAGTGTAATTTTCTTTAATTTAACTAAATTTTTACTGAAATTTGAATCTAGTTAGGTGGTAGGTAGTGTGTCTAGTGTTAGCTTTTTGTATTTTTGACGAGTATTATGTGTAAATTAGATTTTACCGAGATGTCGATAGTTAGTGTTTGCGGCCTCGTTTAGAGAGGTTAGAGTTTGTTGCAATATGTGTGGATATGGTATTAGAAATGTTTGTAATTGTGTTTAATTATAGTATATGTGTATGTTTGTGTGGGTGGGATTGTTTTCGTATTTTATTACAGGTTTTCGTTGTTGGAAGTCGACGTTTGGGGGAAATTGCTTTTTTTTAATTAAGAAGTGTGTATTAGTTTAGTAAACTAATATTTATTTAACACTTTCTTAATTTTTCGGGATGTCCTGGAGCGTTTCTTTTTTTTAATACTTTTTTCGGGTTTTTTATGGTTTATTCGAGTTGGATTCATTGACCTAGGATTGTTTTTTAAACAGATGGATTTTTCCATTTTTTGGGGGCATTTTTTTGGGACGTTTGGTATTATGATATACCAGGATGGATTTATTGGAGTTGGGATATTATTTCTTCAGCTACAGAAACGGTAAGTTATTTTTATTAATTATTGTGGGAGGAAAATGTTAAAGAAATTACTGTTATTTTGTGTTATATTTTCTAAAATATAATTAAGATGTCAATATATATTTAAGTTTTAAAATAAATATATGAGACAAAACAATTATATTTGTAAAAATATAAAAAAAAATATATTTGTATTTTTAAATTGTTTTTGGAGAAAAGTATTAGTATTTTTAGTGCAATTATACGTTAAAGTAGACTTTTAGCTATTGTTGATAGGTATTCTAGGCCTCTTGTTGTTGGATATAGTATTACTTTACTTTGTAGGTATTCAAACATTTGTTTAGTTTCTTTGGTAAGTTTTGGGGCGATTTGGGTTACAGATTGCTCCATTCTTAGGGGCCGATTCCGATTCGGGACGGAAAACGTACCGACCGACTCGGAGCCGGAATAAATACCGACCGACACGTACCGGTGCAGCCCGACCCGCAAAGTACGATGAGAAGCGTGCAAAATACGACCGACGCGTACGGAACACAAGCCGAACGACCGAACGGCGCGGAAAACAGCCATCCGGCCAGAAAACCACGTGAAACAAACCGACCGACACGCACCAGGAAGAATCCCGAACGAAACGTACCCGCGAACTCCTACCCGCCAAGTACGATGCAACACGTGGAAAACACGACCGAGTCGCACGGGGCCCAAGCCGCACGACCGACACGCATACAAAACTGCGAGCCGAAGCAACCCAAAACCCCGCGACCGACGCGTACGCAGCACAGAAAACAGCACAAACACAGCGTGAACGAATCTGAGAGGCTCGCACGAGACAACTGGAGGGTCCGACTCAGTCAGAAGAACGTCTCCTACATGCACAAAAAGAACCAAGGAAAAAAAAAAAAAAAAAAAGGCCAAACAAGCAATTACAAAGCAAATAAATACTGTGTGGGGAAACAGGGAACAAAGACACACCCACAACTCCACCCATATAAAGGACACAAATCCCTACCATGATCCTTTGCAAATTCAAATTACCTGCCAGCACTCAACACCAACAGACAGCAACCACACACACACTCACAGCTCATCCATCACACAAGCCACACACCAGCAGCACCACAACAAATAGCACCCTCACATACACCCAGCAAAACACACACTCACACACCCTCACTTGCACACCAACACACACATCACACATCACACACCATCACCACCCAACACCATGCCCCTAAAGAAGAATCACAAGTTCCTAGATAGTGAATTGGAAGTCCTGGTAGATGAGATCCTCAGGGTATAGCCACAGCTGTTTGGTACATTGGTCCAACAGACACCCAGGTCGCAGAAAACCAAGATGTGGGAGAGGATCGCCGACAGGGTGAACGCACAATCACCATGTTTGCGCACAAAGGTAGACATCCAGAACAGGTGGTATGACGTGCGCAGGAGGGTCAAGGAGCTGTTGAAGAAGGACTACATCGTGAGCCAACACACCGGCAGTGGCCCTCCTGCCAAACCAGTATACCTCAGGCCCTGGGAGGAGAAGGTGCGGGCCATCCTACCACCAGTGAGCGTCTATGGACTAGAAAACATCCCAGAGCCTGGTGAGTACACAACAAATGTACACAATATTGTGCCACAATACACACACATCACTGTCAAGGGGAGAGTCAAACCATGCACCCTTAGCAAATACACACCAACCAAAACAGATCATCCCAAAATGTGTGTCAGCCAGATAAACACAATACTTGCCAGCTCATAGTGATATGTAACTGTGTCATGACATGTACAAACCCAACAACAAATAGAACTAGGCAGTGGCACAAATCTAACCAACAAACACAGTCAGACATGTAGCCACCACCACAACACCACCTCACAGGGAAGCTCACTGAAAGGAAGGAATACTGTGTATGCTGGGCAAGTCAGTGTAGCCAATAGCATCATGGGAGTCGTAGTCACAGAAATTGCCCACCCTCACAATGCGCACATCAACACCACCATGAACCATGCCCACATCACAGGGAGTGGAAAACAACTGACAAGATGGCTGACACTGGCTACTGCTGTGGGGAGCACAAGGCCCTGCTGGGAACTGTGCACCAACCAACAGCAGGACACCACTGACTGACATCCTGAAAGACAACTTGCACTCCCTGAAATGGAAGCACGTTCCATGGTGGGATATCTGGCTGGGTGGGAAGGAGGACTCACAGCACTGACCATAGTCACCAGCAGCTCCACCCACACACCCCCCTAACACAAACTACACACAACTCACCTGGGAGAAAGCATTGCCTCACACACTAATCAAATATTCCACAAAGAACCACAACCCTGGGTCATGCTGTGTGAAGCACAGGGACACACATGGGACTTGTAGCAAAACAAACCCCAGGATAACACTGTCAGCCATCTTGTCAGCACAGGCACACAACCCCACAGGGAAGCAGAGTCAAAAGGAAGGAAGCATGGGCATGCTGGGAAGGGGGTGGAGGCAAAAGCATGATGGGAGTGGTAGTCACAGCCCAACATCCCCCACCCACATGGCCCAGCAAGAACACACCCAAGCATGCACACCTCACAGGGAGTCAAAAGCCACTTCAAAGATGTCTGACAATGCTGTGCTGTTGTAGGGAGCACAAGGCCCTGCTGGGAACTGGGCACCAACCAACAGCAGGACACCACGGTCAGCCATCTTGCCATTGCTGTCACTCCCACACACAGTGAAGTACACTCAAAAGGAAGGAAGTATGGGCATGCTGGGAAGGGGGTGGAGGCAATAGCATGATGGGAATGGTAGTCACAGCTCAACATCCCCCCCACATGGCCCAGCAAGCTCACACTGAAGCATGCACACCTCACAGAGAGTGGAAAGCCCCATCAAAGATGTCTGACACTGGTGCTCTGTTGTGGGGAGCACAAGGCCATGCTGGGAACTGGCCAACAACCAACAGCAGGACACCACTGTCAGCCATCTTGCCATTGCTGTCACACCCACACACAGTGAAGTACACTCAAAAGGAAGGAAGTATGGGCATGCTGGGAAGGGGGTGGAGGCAATAGCATGATGGGAGTGGTAGTCACAGATATTGCTCACCCTCACAATGTGCACATCAACACCACCATGAACCATGCCCACATCACAGGGAGTGGAAAACAACTGACAAGATGGCTGACACTGGCTACTGCTGTGGGGAGCACAAGGCCCTGCTGGGAACTGTGCACCAACCAACAGCAGGACACCACTGACTGACATCCTGAAAGACAACTTGCACTCCCTGCAATGGAAACACGTTCCATGGTGGGATACCTGGCTGGGTGGGAAGGTGGACTCACAGCACTGACCATAGTCACCAGCAGCTCCACCCAAGCACCCCCCTAACACAAACTACACACAACTCACCTGGGAGAATGCATTGCCTCACACTCCAATCAAATATCCCACAAAGAACCACAACCCTGGGTCATGCTGTGTGAAGCACAGGAACACACATGGGACTTGTAGCTAAACTAACCCCAGGACAACACTGTCAGCCATCTTGTCAGCACAGGCACACAACCCCACAGGGAAGCAGAGCCAAAAGGAAGGAAGAATGGGCACGCTGGGAAGGGGGGTGGAGGCAATAGCATGATGGGAGTGTCAGTCACAGATATTGGTCACCACCACAACTGTCCCATCAACACCACCCTGAACCATGCGCACATCACAGGGAGTGGAAAAGAACTGACAAGATGGCTGACACTGGGCACTGCTGTGGGGAGCACAGGGCCCTGCTGGGAACTGGGCACCACCAACAGCAGGACACCACTCACTGACATCCTGAGAGTCAACCTGAACCCACTGCAAGTGTGGCATGCTTCATGGTGGGATAACTGGGCTGGGGGGAGAAGGAGGTCTGGATGTCAACCAAATACAACCCATGCAGACCATGTACACACCCCAACATTCAAATTGAAATGCACAAAGTATGCAGGACAATGTGCTACACCAATATCAACCTCTGACTGTGACAACTCAGGGCAATGCAATGTACAGGGCCGCATCCAGAGGTACAGTCATAACTGTCAGGTGTGTCAACCATTGATGCCTGCAGAAACATAACATACATTGTGTGTGTCTCCCAAAAACAGGTGATGATGGGGACACAGCAGCAGACGCTGAGGAGTCCCTGTCCCAGGATCCAGGGGAAACGGAGCTCACTGGTGTGGAACAGCCTCTGACCTCCTCGGATGACGAAGACCTACCTGGCACCTCCGGAGCGAGTCAACATGCAGCACCAGCAGGACCACCAACTGCACCCCCTGCACCCACCCCTCCAACGACTGATAACACACAAGCCACCCCTGCCGACACAGACAGACCAAGGACCACCAACAGCACACGGACCCCTGCCCAACGTGGGGCTATGGACACCAACACCACCAACAACCCCCAAGGGGGCCCAGGGTCACCTGTGCGTGCCACCTCAGGTACTGCACGTGTCGCCAGGGGTGGTGGGAGGGGTGGGAGACATAGGTCGCTGCTCGCAGAGGGGTCTGGACTGCATGATGACCCACAACTGGCACGCATAGCCGATGCGTACCAGTCCAGCACCGGAGAGTTCAGCCAGGTAGTGGGGCTCCTTAGGGACATTAAACAGCAGCACGCTGCCCATCATGCCCGCTTGGACTCACACATGTCCCGCGTGGAGTCCAAGTGGGACACACTGCAAGAGTTGACGGCGGTGCATAGGGACATATTACAATGCCTCCGCCAGATGAGCAGCAACCAGTCAACACCTCCCTGTGTGCCCACAACATCTGCTGCTGAAACAACTGCAACTGCCACAGGGAGGCAGGATGACTCTGGTGGAGAGTCCCCTGCACCGCAGCAGCCTGCACTTGAGGGTCCCCCCCAAAGAAGAGGGGTCGTCCGAGGAGGGGCAACTGAGAGGCCGATGGCCATGTGCAACCCCCAGGAAGCCAACACCTGTTCTGGATAATCACCTTTGTGCGCAAACTGTTCACCCTGTTGACTGCAACACAACCCCCACATGACATGGGGAGTACAAGTTGGACCAATGTCTCAGATGACTGTGGACTTGATACAGGACATTTCTGCTACCAGGACTTCCAATTCATCTAGGAACTTAGGATTGCAATCAAAATGTACAGCACTCACCATCCTGTGCACTATTCGCACACATGTATGACAATAAACACACTAATACACCATACCTGCCTCTGTCGTGATTCAAACGTGGTTACTGTCATGGAGATGATGACCAGCGAAATTACACTGTGCATGCTAACTGCTACAGCAAGTACAACACAGGCATGTGAGTCATGGCAACGTGACACATATGAGGGAGACTCACCACCACGGCTACACAACAAATACACACCTAGGCCATCTGACTCATTGCCTACACTGATGTTGCCAGGAAATGCGGTGCAATGCACAGACACAACACCTATTCCCAGTCTTAGTCAACTAGCCCACTGGTGCAGTAAGCAAATGTCAGTCAAATGTGTGACCACAGACAACGCACATCACAAAGTGAAGCACAGGTTTATTACACATTTGCAACATGTTGTAACCACTACAGATGCAAGGTAATCCCACCTGGCAGCGGGCACACAGTCAACAAGTGTAGAAGGAAGGAAGTCCATGGGTGTGGCACACATCACCTGTAGGGACACGACAGCTACCACCCTGGAAGTCGAATCACGGTGTCGGGGATCACAGTTGACCAAACGACTCTGAAAGTACCCTGTGAAGGACAGAAATGACACACAGTCAAAAGCACGGAAGAACAGGACAGAACTGCAATACTCATGCCCAATACATGTCACAAGATACCCACCCAGAACCAAGTAAGCATGTCAACACTGTTGGGGAGTACAGACTACCTGTAAGGACACATCGCTACACGCATACAGTCATGTAGCACATGGACATACTCAAACAGCACCAGAGCACCACCAACACATATCATGCAAACTCACATCAGTTACATGACATCTCTGGATACTTACATTCAGCTGAAGAAGTTGGTGATGAGCTGTGTGCGGACATCACCATCATCATCATCATCACACTGGCATCGTGGTCCAGGCAAGGATCCTCCACAGGTGGCGGACGTTGGTCATCGTCATCCAGGATGAGAGGCAACTCCTTCCGCACTGCCAGGTTGTGTAGCATGCAGCAGACGATGACAATCTTGCACACCTTTGCTGGGGCATATGGGAGGGCCCCTCCTGTCTTGTCCAGGCAGCGGAAGCGGCTCTTCAGGAGACCAAATGTCCGCTCAATCACTCTCCTCGTCCGACCATGTGCCTCATTGTAGCACATCTGGGCTGGTGTCACAGGGTTCCTGAGGGGCGTCAGCAACCACGGCATGTTGGGGTATCCGGAGTCACCTACATACAGACAATTGCACATTAGCTGAGTTAGAAAAGAGGGTGGAACACTACATTGCAGAACACACACAATGATACAAAGTCAGTACACACCAACAAGCCAGGCACGCTGGTTCCGCATCTGTGACATCATCCTTGGGATGCGACTACTCCTCATCAAGTAGGCATCGTGTGCAGAACTGGGGAAACGGGCACACACGTGTGAGATGGTCATATCTGCAAGACAGACCACCAGTGCATTGACCGAGTGGTAGTGCTTGCGGTTCCTGTATGCCTGCTCCTGGGCCTGTGGTGGTACCAAAGCCACATGTGTCCCATCAATGGAGCCAATGACATGCAGCATCCTCCCCAGGGCATAGAAGTCACTCTTCACGTCAGTGAATTGTTGGAGTCTAGGGAAATAGATGTACTGGTTCAGGTATATCAACATAGCCTCCAATACATCGCGGAGCACACGGCTGAACATGGTCTGTGACATCCCACCAGCAGTCGCCACAGTGTGTTGAAAGGTACCGGTGGCAAAGAAGTGTAGGGCTGCCAACACCTTCACCTTGGGGGTCAGCGCTGTAGGGTACAGCCGGACAGGTTGCAGGTGTGGTGCCAAGCGCACTGCCAAATCATCAATCAGCTGCCTGGTGAAGCGGTACCGTCGGATGCTGTCACGTTCCACCATCGTTGCCAGGTCAGGGAATGGTCTATGGACAGCTGGTGCCCTGCAGTGCATAGGTGAAGAAAGAAAGATTGTCACTCACCCCACATATGTGGCATTGTACACACTCAATATCACACGATACATCATTATGAGGCACAAGTACATGATGTGTGCAGTTCCGTAAGGACATGTATGGCACATACATGGCCAACATCCAACATCACAGTTCAACAAGTGGCATCAATAAGTCCCAGGTTGTGCCATTGGGTATCATGAGGACGTGTCACATTTCCCATCTCCTGCTGCCACGTTACAAACACACCCCACAGTGACATGTGAGGACAGATGTGCCCCAGGCATCACAGCTCAACGACAGGTAGATTCCCAGGGACCCTGTATTGCCACATGGACACTGGCATGACATGGCGTATCATGTATACACCACAGCAAAACAACCATGACCCCCACAGGTAGTGGTCCCTGTTGCCTCGGCAGGACAGACATGGATGTCTGTGACACACACATGCACAACATCAAAGTCCATGCACAAACAACGTGGATGTGGAGACTGTCTCCCATTGTGCACATGAAATCCGAGACATTGTAAACACAACATGCACACAGACTGTGGAGGACCATCACTATTGTGCCAATGGGTCACCCTGGGTTAAACATACCATCCCACATGGGACTCAGGGGGCATGTGACATGACATACACATACACCACCATGAAATGTGACCATGCCACATGCTCAGATATGAACAGTTGCACATCACAGTGGTCATGTACACGAAACACCAAGGATACTGTCCCCATGAACACGTGCACAGCCTGGGGGTGGCTGCCCCAAGTGACACCCACAGAACAACATGTTCACCCCCATACACGGAATAGGTAATGCAGCCTTACATGCCTTAGGATACAGTTTGGACAGGCTGTGGTGTTGTAGGTGTGCCCCTCACTCCCTGGGAAGTATATGTGGCTGGCATATGTTCACCTGTGACAGGCATGGTGACATATGCCAGTGACATGTACAGGGACGCGTTGGACAGCAATGGACCAATCGGTGCGCACACATTGGCCATTGCATTCAATGTGTGCTGGTACGCGTTGTATTCGCAATACGCGTTGGACAGCAATGGACCAATCGGTGCGCACACATTGGCCATTGCATTCAATGTGTGCTGGTACGCGTTGTATTCGCAATTTGCGTTGGACAGCAATGGACCGATCGGTGCGCACACATTGGCCATTGCATTCAATGTGTGCTGGTACGCGTTGTATTCGCAATACGCGTTGGACAGCAATGGACCGATAGGTGCGCACACATTGGCCATTGCATTCAATGTGTGCTGGTACGCGTTGTATTCGCAATACGCGTTGGACAGCAATGGTCCGATCGGTGCGCACACATTGGCCATTGCATTCAATGTGTGCTGGTACGCGTTGTATTCGCAATACGCGTTGGACAGCAATGGACCGATCGGTGCGCACACATTGGCCATTGCATTCAATGTGTGCTGGTACGCGTTGTATCCTGGGTACGCATTGAACAGCAATGGACCGATCGGTGTGCCCGGCCGGCCCATTGCATTCAATGTGTGCGGGTACGCGTTGTATCCTGGGTACGCGTTGAACAGCAATGGACTGATCGGTGTGCCCGGCCGGCCCATTGCATTCAATGTGTGCGGGTACGCGTTGTATCCTGGGTACGCGTTGAACAGCAATGGACCGATCGGTGTGCCCGGCCGGCCCATTGCATTCAATGTGTGCGGGTACGCGTTGTATCCTGGGTACGCGTTGAACAGCAATGGACCGATCGGTGTGCCCGGCTGGCCCATTGCATTCAATGTGTGCGGGTACGCGTTGTATCCTAGGTACGCGTTGAACAGCAATGGACCGATCGGTGTGCCCGGCCGGCCCATTGCATTCAATGTGTGCGGGTACGCGTTGTATCCTGGGTACGCGTTGAACAGCAATGGACCGATCGGTGTGCCCGGCCGGCCCATTGCATTCAATGTGTGCGGGTACGCGTTGTATCCTGGGTACGCGTTGAACAGCAATGGACCGATCGGTGCGCACCCATTGGCTATGGCCTGGCCTGGCAACGGACGCGTTTTCAAATCTTGAACGAGTCTGATGCTGGAAATTCAGTTGGTCACCCACAACAATGTTGCAAATTCATGGGTGTCATGAAGTTGAACTTTTGAAGGATGCTGTGGGCGTGTGTAAGTGGTGCAATTCCATGGATTGGCCAGATTCAGAAGATGCTAACGACTTGGACCTATCACTTTGGACACATGGGACAGTAACTGCCTCTGCAGCACACATATAATGCTGGCTGTTCCCCTGAGAGCTCACTTGCCTGCACTACATGCTCCAGGACGACATCTGCCACCACCACTGCTGCTGTATCTGCACCCTCTGGACCCTGCAATGGCACGTACTGTGGAGAGAGCCCCAGCCTTCAGCACTGAGGAGAACCAGGCCCTGCTGGACAGCCTCCTTCCACAGTACAGCAAGCTGTATGGGAAAGCAGGGGAGCAGGTGAGTGTGCTGTCCACTGCCTTCCTAAATGTGTATGTTGTCTAACTAGCAAAGCTAACTGTGCACGCCACTGGCCAGCAGGCTCACTGAGTAGTTGTCACCCCCCATAGTGTGTAGTTACATGCACTGAACAGGTATGGTGCAGTGACAGTGCATTTAAAAAAGGTTTTACTCCCCAGGCAATGATACCATGTAGTGACTGCTGGCATACTGTCCATAGCCATCGTTGCACTGCCTGTGTACATCATGTGCCCCTGTGATTGAGACATGTATATCCAACTGTGTAATGCACGGATATGTTGCATGTGTAGTAATGGCATTCTTACTTTGTCATCCTCACAGGTTGATGCCCACCAGAAACAGCAGATATGGCTGACCATCGTCCGGGCAGTGAAAACCCTGGGGGTCTACAAGCGCCGGATCCGCAACTGCCAGAAGAGGTGGCAGGACCTTCGGGGCTGGACCCGGAGGATCGCACGGGTCCAGCTGAAGCTGTCGCCTCCTCGCAGGAGGGGCGGACACCGGACCCTGACCCCCCACATGCTCAGGATCCTGGCGTTGGTCTTCCCTGATCTGGATGGGCAGCTGAAGGCCAGGGAGCAGCACGGAGGGGGTGAGTCCATGACTGCATTGTGAACTTTGTCTGCCATGCTATGTGCCCTCCTCTGGCCTGGTTAAACTTCCACAGCACATCAGTCATGTGGTCCAGGACCCATGTCCCTCGATTGTGCACTGCCCACTCCTCATCTGATACCCAGGTGTGGCCCTTGCAGTCAGGGAATTGTGTCACTTGGGTACTGTGTCCTTGCAGTTTGCTTGACTCAAGGTGGGGGACAGCATCTGTTCCCCTAACTGTGGTGGGCATCATGGGTGGGTCCATTGCTTACACAATGCCTGTGTTCTGACATGTAATCTGCGTGTTACTTTGATATGTGGTCCAATTGCTGAGCTGATCCACCACATGTGCCTGGGGTAACTGGCACACACCCAAGCTGCGGGTGGGAACACTGTTTGGGTCCCAGGAGTGTGTATATTACGTGTGTCACACATACTTAGCCAGCTGCCTACTGTCCAGGGTTCATCCCTCATTCATGTGGGGCAGGACAGTCATGCCTACTCTAGGCCATGCAATGCACTCTGTACTCCCACTCCCGTGTATCAGCTGACACGTTGTGCTCAGTGATATGTCCCCTCAGGTGTCAGCCTCTGTGTCAGTGTGCTGTGGCTTCGATGTCAGGACTGCTCGGGTGTTTATCGGTTGGGGCTCAGCATGCCACCGGAGATGTGACCATAGGAGACGATACTTGTGTGACACATAGGTGTTTGAACACCTGACCGTGCAGACTGGGGTATGCGAATGTGAAGTCCATGCAGCTGTTTCCCATTCACAGCAGATTGTGAGGTGCTCAGGTTCAGAGGCTTGTGTTACAGGTCACCCATATGTCCAATCAGTATGACCTGGACAGATAAGGGTTCAGATGATGTGGTGTGTGGGGGATGTACATGTGCACTTGTTCAGCTCCAGGACTTGCATTCCCCATGACCTACTATTGTGACACAGTGCAGACTGTTGTTGTGTGGCTGCCCTGCCCATGTGACTGGAGACAGTGATGTATGACTTAGCAGGCATGCCTGTGCCATGGCATGTGACTTCCTATGAGTGATCCTGCAGGGGAGTGACATGTGCTACATGCACATCATAGTGGCAATGGCTATCAGGACATGGGTGCATCATGGTGTCTGTCGCTGGTATGCATCACATGCATTTCATATATGACTCTGGGCATCCCTTTCATCCGGACACCTGTACTGACTCAGTGGCAAGAGTTGTGATGTGTGCATGTTCACATGCTTCACCGTGTTCTCTGCACCATCCAACTACTGTGTAGGTGGTGCATGTGTCCACACTGGGGTATTGCCAGCCAACGGACGCCAGACAGATGGGTGCAAGGCCAGGTGGGATGTGAGTGCCATGGTTGACGATCAGAATGACAATTGGCTTCTCCTATTCTGTTTGGGCACTTTTAGCAATGTTCAACTAAGGATGCCAGGGCTTGCTCTGTATTGTGCTGTACTTACTGTGGTGTGTGCGTTCGGTGCAGGTGACTGATGTCTGTCTGTTTCCCTATTGTTTGCAGATACATCCACGGCCACAGGAGGGGACAGCTCCACGGACCAGGAGGAGCCGCAGAGCCAGACTGGGTCAGCAGCCGAGGAGTGGTCGGAGGGACCCAGTGGCACGGAGGGCGAGGGGAGCCACACCGAGGAGTCCTCAGCACCATCCACCTCAGCTGAGGACCACAGCAGCTTGGAGGATGACTCCCTTATGGAGGCGGGTGTCAGCAGCCACCACACCCCAGCTAGTGTTGCTGTCCCCGCCACCACCACCACCACCGCCCTCCCATCGGCTCCCATTCCCGAGGTCCGTGGAGGCTCCCATGTTCGGGAGCATGTCTCCTTCGGGCCAGGCACCGCACCCCCTGCCCCTGTGTCCCCTGCTGCCCTGAGTGAGGAGTCTGTGTACCTCCTTCGCCAGCTCCATGTAGGGCAGACAGCGATGCTGAGTGTCCTCCATGCACACACCACTCTGTTGACTCAGCTGGTGTCGTTCATGGAGGGCATCTCATCGGGCATGTCTGCCCTACAGAGGGGCAATAGGTCCATGGACTCCTCCCTGACGGCAGCAGTGTCCCTCCTCCAACAGTCCCTCACCCTTCCTGTCTCTGCCCCATCCACACTCCCCAGCACCTTTCCTGTCCCAAGCACACACACACCGGCACAGGCACACACCAGCACAGACACGAGCAGCACACAGACACACACGCCACAGACAAGACGCATACGCACGCACAGTCAGGGGACTGAAACCACACTCACAGGGGATGGGGCCCAGTCACACACACATGCATCCACGAGCACTGCGCAGTCCACAGTTGCCTTT
This sequence comes from Calotriton arnoldi, assembly GCA_963921515.1. NCBI lineage: Eukaryota > Metazoa > Chordata > Amphibia > Caudata > Salamandridae > Calotriton > Calotriton arnoldi. The sequence goes on from CAWUFW010006166.1 coordinate 134,488, forward strand.
CCCTCCAAAGCCCCCTCCGTTGCCTCACCTGCAACCCCAAAGACCCAGCGGCTCTTCCTCAGTGACCTCGGCCTCTTCCCCTCCGATCCAGCTGATACAGCATTCAGGGGGAAGAGGAAGCCCACCCACACGGAGCGGAGTGCCCCTCGCCCCGGACACCCTCCCCCAGGCGCAGACCAACTGACGCCCCCATCCGCAAGTCCCCCCGGACCCGGAAGAGCAAGACCCCGCTGCCGCCCTGCAGCTCAGGCACCAAGTCTCCTTCCTCCATCCCTCAGGCCCCCACTCCACAGGTGCCCCCACCACACCCTGCCCCAGGTTCCCCCACCCACAGATACACCATCCCCAAAAGGATCAGGCCTTCTCCCCCTGCCACTTGCTCTTCCGGCCCCACACCCCCCGCTGCGCTTGTCTGTGCCACTGGTGTGGAGACGGTGTCCTCCCCTCTGTCCAGCCCACCTTACCTGATCCCCATTCTCCTCCCCTGGAGGTAGGCACTGCAGTGGAGTCCACTACCACCCTGTCTGACTTGGGCACTGCAGTGGGGAACCTGTCCACTCCATCTGCACGGTCCCCTGCAGTCTTGCCGGCACCCACACCATCAGAGTCATGCCCCCCACTTGTGCCGGCACACACCATGTCAGACACCTCCACTGCAGTTGTCAGTGGCTCTCCAGCACCCACCACCCCTTCCCTGCCTCCTTCTGGTGAGCCATGATCCTGTCCCTGCGGTGCCTGGCCTGCCCCCCGTATGCCCCTCCGAGGGGATTGTCCCTGGTTTTTATCAGTGCAGGCATGCGTAGGGTGACATCTGCCACTGTCACCCTGTTTTGACTTTCATGTTGGACTGGCCATTGGCCTTTGTTTATTTTTTGCTGGACATCAACTGTTAGACCCACATATGCTGAATAAAGCACCTTTCTGTTCTCTAGTGCTTTTGCTTCTGATGTACATGTTGTTGATGATGCTAACCATGCCCTTGCTGCAGTGATGGTGATATTTGGTCTCATGATAATGAAGTGTTACTGTGCAGGAACACATGTGGTCCAGGGGGAATGTGTCCTATCCTGTGGTGTATCCATGTCATCCTTAGCAGCATCTGAGGGTGTCATGTGTTCAATATTTGGCAATGGGATTTCCTACTTACATTAGCAATTTCACATCTGTGGCTTCCACCCCTGCACATCTGTTGTGCCTGCCATTGTTCAATTAGTCTACTTCCCTGACCGTGTGGCCATCTCCACTGGACATGCAGGTTTGGGCATCAATGGGGAAGGACTCATCTGTGTTGTCAGTGCAACATTGCTATACAAGTGTGTTGGATCTGTGCTGATGATTTCGTTGGCACTCCCATGACCAGGCTGATGTGACGGGAGCCTTCATTTGGTGCTAATTGTTGACTGTGTGACCAAGTGCTCAGCTGACATGATGGAGCCCTACTGAGGCAACATATGGCACAGCTTTCCTCACACAGGAGTGGAGTCCCCTCATGGCAGTGTGTACTCCTGTGACATTGCCTGCGCCCAATGTGTGTGTTGTATGAGCATGTCTGTGTGTTCACTTCCGTTTTGCTGTGCATGCTGGGATCCCTAGTGTTGTTCCTGTTTGTGATGCTTGCTGAGTTGACCTATGTTCCCCCAAAGTCTTCTCCCTGGATTCTCTGTGATGTGGGTGCATGGCACATTACTGGTCATCAGGGTGTCACCCATAGGTGTGTTTGCTGTCAGGGCTGAGTTTGTGTGCAGACGCAGATGGGTCACAGTCAGGATTCCCCTTGGCACTTGTTGTTTACACCTGTCATGTGATTTCCAGTTTGTGTTATCTTTCAGTGATTGTGACACGTTGTGTGTGTGACTGCTGGCACTCCTCAGGGTCAGGGCTGCAATGTTGGTAGTTGTCTATGTGTGTTCTTTGTGGGTGACCTTGGCTTCTTCATTGGTGTGGGACTGTGGCTGGGATCCCATTGGTTGGTGTGGTATTGCCGTCATGTCCATGTACAGCGTAGTGTGCAGTGTGTCAGACATTCAGGAGTCTTGTTGAGTGGCCATGTGTGATGTGTTTCTGCACCTTGGTTCCCACCCACCACCCTGGGATTGTCATGGGTGCATGTGCAATGTCACCAGTGCATGTGTGCTTCACTGCTGCACATTGTTGGAGGTCGAGGTGTGTGGTGTTGAGTGTGTGTAGATGAGAGTTGTTGCCCGGCTAGACCCCTGCCTCCATGTTGGCCTTGGCTTACTGGCCGTGCTGATTGATTTGTGCTTGTGTAGGTGTGATGGTAGTTTGTTGCTCAGGACACATGACTGTGGTTCACAGTGTGAACGACATTTAGCTTTGTCATCACAGTGGGATTGTAATGCAGCCCAGGGTCACCACATTGTGGGGGCCCTGGGGGTAGTGCTGTGGTGTGTCTGTGTCTTGCTGTGTCAGTTGCTGTTCCTACATGCTTGTGTGACATGTGTGATTTGTGCTCCCTCTCATCTGACAATGCCTGATTGCCCACATAGGGGATTTGGATCCATGAGTTACCTTTGTGTGGCACTGTATGCACATCTGTGTAATTGGTATTCAGGCCTCCTCATGTGTTGTGTGGTTGACTGGGGACACTGGCACCCCCCCTCACCTGTTGTGTTTGATGTGCAGTGTGGGTCTGCCTGTTTGTGTTTGTGCATCTGCACCACTGCATTGGCATATCTTTGGTGTGCCATTGGCTGTATGTTGTTTGGTGGGTTTCCCCTGCTGTCCCTGGGACTCCTAGGTCATCGGTCAGCACAATGATCATTGTTTGTGTGTCCCATTACTGCCATGGTATGTTATCTGTTCACCTCACATCTACAGTCTCCACAGGGTATCTGCATTTGTGTGCCCATTGGTGCAAATATGTGGGTCTGCATTCTGATGGTCACTTCTGTCATTGTGTCATTGATGAATGTTGACAGTGTCAGCCCCCATGGGTGATGTTTGTCTGCACATGGCCAAAGGTATGTCTTATTTGCACTGCAGTATTTGCCTCCCCCAATCTATGTTGCAATGGGACACATGCACTACTTTGCCACTGATGTGTTTTATGTTCTGTGACCAGGAATCATCCATGCAGTTTGGCAGTTGCAGCTTTTTCTTTGTTAACACTTGCATTTTGGTCACTGTGATGATGGGGGTTTGGACCCCATTCCCACAATGTTCAAAATGTGCTTCAGCTATGGACCACACACTTACATTTTGGTCACTGTGAGGATGGGGGTTTGGACCCCATTGCCACAATGTTCAAAATGTGCTTCAGCTATGGACCCCACACTTACCTTTTGGTCACTGTGATGATGGGGGTTTAGACCCCATTGCCACAATGTTCAAACTGTGCTTCAGCTATGGACCCCACACTTACATTTTGGTCACTGTGATGATGGGGGTTTAGACCCCATTGCCACAATGTTCGAAATGTGCTTCAGCTATGGGCCCCCACACTTACATTTTGGTCACTGTGATGATGGGGTTTTGAACCCCATTGCCACAATGGTCATGGCCTGCTTGCATTGTGGGGGCCACACACAAATATGTGTGGCACATGTGATAGGGGGTCACATTGTATGTTCAAAGTCATGTTCAGTGTTGTAGGCATTTGACACAGTCTGCACACGCTTGTCATGGTGTTGGGGGGATGTCTTTTTCTTGCATTCCCTAGGTTGTAGTGTGCTGGTTGTGTCATGCATTGTCCATCCTATGAGTGGGGGTGGTGTTGGTGGTAGGCATCCAGCCCCCCATGGGTAGAGGTGGTAGTAGTGACAGGCATCCAGCCCCCCATGGGTAGAGGTGGTAGTAGTGTTAGGCATCTGGCACCCCCTGGGTAAGGGTGGTAGTGGTGGTAAGCATCCAGCCCCCCATGGGTAGGGGTGGTAGTAGTGACAGGCATCCAGCCCCCCATGGGTAGAGGTGGTAGTAGTGACAGGCATCCAGCCCCCCATGGGTAGAGGTGGTAGTAGTGGTAGGCACCCAGCTCCCCATGGGTAGAGGTGGTAGTAGTGACAGGCATCCAGCCCCCCATGGGTAGGGGTGGTAGTAGTGACAGGCATCCAGCCCCCCATGAGTAGAGGTGGTAGTAGTGGTAGGCATCCAGCCCCCCATGGGTAGAGGTGGTAGTAGTGACAGGCATCCAGCCCCCCATGGGTAGAGGTGGTAGTAGTGACAGGCATCCAGCCCCCCATGGGTAGAGGTGGTAGTAGTGACAGGCATCCAGCCCCCCATGGGTAGAGGTGGTAGTAGTGACAGGCATCCAGCCCCCCATGGGTAGGGGTGGTAGTAGTGACAGGCATCCAGCCCCCAATGAGTAGAGGTGGTAGTAGTGGTAGGCATCCAGCCCCCCATGGGTAGAGGTGGTAGTAGTGACAGGCATCCATCCCCCCATGGGTAGAGGTGGTAGTAGTGACAGGCATCCAGCCCCCCATGAGTAGAGGTGGTAGTAGTGGTAGGCATCCAGCCCCCCATGGGTAGAGGTGGTAGTAGTGACAGGCATCCAGCCCCCCATGGGTAGAGGTGGTAGTAGTGGTAGGCATCTGGCACCCCCTGGGTAAGGGTGGTAGTGGTGGTAGGCATCCAGCCCCCCATGGGTAGGGGTGGTAGTAGTGACAGGCATCCAGCCCCCCATGGGTAGAGGTGGTAGTAGTGGTAGGCATCCAGCCCCCCATGGGTAGAGGTGGTAGTAGTGGTAGGCATCCAGCCCCCCATGGGTAGAGGTGGTAGTAGTGACAGGCATCCAGCCCCCCATGGGTAGAGGTGGTAGTAGTGGTAGGCATCTGGCACCCCCTGGGTAAGGGTGGTAGTGGTGGTAGGCATCCAGTCCCCCATGGGTAGGGGTGGTAGTAGTGACAGGCATCCAGCCCCCCATGGGTAGAGGTGGTAGTAGTGGTAGGCATCCAGCCCCCCATGGGTAGAGGTGGTAGTAGTGACAGGCATCCAGCCCCCCATGGGTAGAGGTGGTAGTAGTGGTAGGCATCTGGCACCCCCTGGGTAAGGGTGGTAGTAGTGGTGGGCATCCAGCCCCCCATGGGTAGAGGTGGTAGTGGTGACAGGCATCCAGCCCCCCATGGGTAGGGGTGGTAGTAGTGACAGGCATCCAGCCCCCCATGAGTAGAGGTGGTAGTAGTGGTAGGCATCCAGCCCCCCATGGGTAGAGGTGGTAGTAGTGACAGGCATCCAGCCCCCCATGGGTAGAGGTGGTAGTAGTGACAGGCATCCAGCCCACCCTGGGTAGGGGTGGTAGTAGTGGTAGGCATACAGGCCCCTATGTGTATGTGTGGCATTGGTGAGGGCTATCCCGCCCCTATGGTGCTGCTGTTGCTGGTGTAAGTATTTCTGCATCCCTCTGTGTGTGATGTGTCGGGTACGTGTAGTTTGTTTTCGTTGTTGGTGTCTGACTTACCTTCTGCGCCGTACGCGTCCGTGCCTGTTCCGGTAATAGAGGTAGAATATTGGTAGGATCGGCACGATGGGATTCATGGTTGGTTCGTCTCGTTCGTCTTTCTCTTTGCTTCCCCTCGTCCTCGTCGCTGGCGTGTTCGTCTCGTAGCCGTGGATCGTGTTGTGGCGCGAATCGGAGCTTATGTGCGCCTCGACCGGATGCTTTGACGTGCCGTGCGTAGCGACGGGTTCGGCGCGTACGGGAAGCGCATCGTACTTGTCCGGCCGGACGGGGCTGCATTTTTGCTTCCGTGCGGCTCGATTCTGCGGTTCCGGATCCGCCTCGGTCTAAGTTCAGGTCCTGTATTGGGTGAGTACGACTGGGTCGGGATTTGGGCAGTTGTGCGCATCGTACTTGCTCGTTCAGACATATGTGCGGATCGGTCGGGAAACAGGCATTCGCCTGGATTTTTTCCCGACCGAATGGTATTAGGTGCGCCTCCGATCGGAATCGACCCCTTAGTTGTTGGTAGCTCTGTTCTTTTTGGAGAGATTGTAGGAGTTTTAGTAGGGTAGGTGTACCTCTGCCTGTTGTTGCTTGGAAGGCATTATGCCATCCTTCAACAGAATTGTTTGTTTTGGCTTGTTTATTTAGTGTGCTAAGGTATACATTCCACCATGGTATGTGGAATTTAGGTAGTCTTCTATGTCCTGATCTGTGGAGTCTTCCCACCGAGGTATCCTCAAAATAATCTAAGAGGGAACTTAATTTTTGTTCATTTCTTTGGTAGTATGGGCTTTCTAGTAGTAGGTTGTAGTGTTCGGCCACGTCAGTAACTGGGACGTAGGCTAGTGCTATAAGTTTTTTAACTTGATATGCAAAAGTACTGTCAGTTGCATATTCAACACTTAGGGGGTGATTAGGATGGCAGGCGGATCACCATCGCCGGCCCGGCGGTGGCGATCCGCCCGCCATCGCAACCCGATTTACCCCCTGCCATATTATAATGGTGGGGGTATTGCGGCGGACGCAGAGTGCGTCCGCCGCTTTTCCGCCGGTCGGCAATCGTTCCGATTGCCGGATGGGCGGACTTGGCCACTAATATGGTGGCGGTGCCTACCAGGCACCGCCATCCATATTAGGATGTGTGCGGAAACTGGCCTTTCCATTGCGGCGATGCCGCCATGGAAAGGCTGGCGGGGATTCGCTTTGGGGGCCCGTTGCGGGCCCCCGGGGGGGTGGGGGGGAGAGGGGCTGCACTTATTGCCATGCACAAGGTGGCAGGCACAACATGGCATTTCAACATTGCGGCGGGTGCTGCAGCCAGCAGCACCCGCCGCAATGTTAAAATCCTAGGTGTGACTGCCGCGGTGGCGGTCGCATCATAATTGGGGTGGCAGGACTGCCGCATGGCAGGCGGGCGGTCCCGTTACCGCTAGGGTGGCGGGCGGACTTTGCCTGCCACCTTGTGCATGGCAATGTAGGGGGGTACGAAAGGTACCCCCCAAGTGCAGCCCCCACCCCCTCACCACCTCGGGGGCCCGCAACGGGCCCCCAAAGCGAATCCCCGCCAGCCTTCGATGCCGCCATGGAAAGGCCAGTTTCCGCACACATCCTAATATTTATGACGGTGCCTGGTAGGCACCGCCACCATATTAGTGGCTAAGTCCGCCCGGCCGGCAATCGGAACGATTGCCGACCGGTGAAAAAGCGGCGGACGCACTTTGCGTCCGCCGCGATACACCCCGCCATTATAATATGGTGGGGGTAAATCAGGTTGCGATGGCGGGCAGATCACCACCGCCACCACCGGGCCAGGATGGCGATCCGCCCGCCATCCTAATCACCCCCTTAATGCTGATTTTTGTAGGTGTCTCCATAGACATTGATTGAAATGATAATAGCAACCCTGAATTGCTGTATGTGGGTAGCATTTTAGGATTGCATTAATCATTGCTTGCTCAAAATCAATAATTATTTTCTGTGGGAAATAATTATTGGTTTCTTGTTTTATCTTGTTTAGGATTTCCATATAGGTAGAGTTTTGTTTATTAAGGGAGTAAGGCGTAGATAAAAGGAATGTTTGTGTTTTGGTATAGGGCGTGGACTGTGTATAATTGATAAAATGGTTTGGGACATATTTTAAAAGTCCCATCCATCATCCATGTTTCTGATTGTTGAAGTTTGGTTATATTATTTGCAGTAGCAAACATAATAATTATTTTGTCTTTGCATTTGTTATCGTAAAGTATAAATGGTTCTTCGTTATGGGTTATTGCTAGTTCTGGGGGAATTTGTGCCTCCTCAAATGTTTTTGGGGCAGGTGTGGTGGTGGTAGTGGCTTTTTTTTGTCTAGCTATTGTTCTTTTTAAGGAAGCAATAGAGGGCATTTGGGCAGAAGCATGTTGGGGTACTCTAAGCAACTCATGTTTTAAGATTTCTGTGGTGGATTTGTCTGAGCTAGTGCTAGCGTCTTTAATGGTATGTAGAGCACTTCTTATTTCACATTTGGGGGTGGTTATGTTCTTTCACATATGTAACAGTTGTTTCCTTGGTTGTAGCCCTCCCATAACATTTATTGGAATAGTATTTACTGCATTTCCAATTAACTTTTAGTCCACTTTGGTTTTCTTGGGTATAGACGTACCCCATATAACATAGTAAAATTTTTCCTTTTTGAGAGGTAATAAATTGTGCACCTTCAGTCATTGTGTTCTTTTTGATGCTAAGAGAAATGTATATAAAAATTACTCAAAATAATACAGTATATATTTGTTATTGATATATATACATTTTTCAATATATACTTACAATGTTGATTATGATGTAAAATGTAATCCTGTTGTACTTTGGAGTCCATTACGATGACTGGCGGATGCACCTCCGCGATGCTGGCGGTAACGCTGTTTTCCGCCCATGAGCAGCGGTGCACCCGTCCGCCATATTACAATGGTCAAACTCAGCCCATTGCCCATCCGCCGCGGTGCTACATGCACCGCCATCAAAACGCGCCCGCCACCGCGGCGGAGACAACCAATCCAGAGGCACCGCCGTGCGAAATGGCGTCCCTCCCTCCGTACAAATTAGGATGCGCCAAACAGCCAGTCCCACCGCCGCGGAGAAACCGGCCATTCTGAGCATACGGAAGCACCACAGCGGAGCGCCAAATCGATACCCGGAGCCGACCGCCATGGACCCTGCACTACACGTCTTTCCGGCGCTGTACATGATACACCTACAGCAAGCCATGGACCGTCGCGGACGCCGATGCAGGTACGCCATCACACAACTCCGACAACAAACACAACCCACCAATCCATGTCCGATGTAAGGTGTCTGCCCCCACCAGACACCCTTGTGGGGACAGGAACACAACCACAGGTGTAGCCACACATGTCCCACCTACCACAAGGCCACCCCTCCACACCCAGGCCACCATGTCCGCGACCCTGAAATAATGCCCAGTTCACGTGACCGCTGCGGTGAATCTGCGAGACAAAATGCACACAATGTAGCAGGCTGGGCCAGCGCTAGGCAGGGGCAGTGCCCAAAGTACACAGGGCAACACCTCAACACTCCACACACTAGGCCCACCCACACCATGAAGGGACATGCCAAGTGATCTCCCTGTGCCCCCACATGCCCATAAAACAGCCAGGTGAACACACACACTGCACCACACAACAAACAACTAGGGAGACAGCCTCATCAGGTGTGGCTGCAGAGTAACACACAGCACACAAGCACTGGGCCAGGGGAACACACACACCACAACAACACCACACTCATGGCAAGTAAACTGAGTCCAAGCACAAAATAAACACACACAGACAATGAACAAACACACCAATGGACACACAGCCTGCCAAGTCACACAGACATACCCCACACTGACACACCGCAACAAACACAGACCACATGCCAACAGCAATGTAGGACAACACATAGGCAACTCAAAGTGAGGTGCACACAAATGGAATGGCAAGGAGCTGAACACCAAAAATGTGTACAACACATGCAAGGGAAGGAACACATCACATCCAGCCCAAAAATCCACACATGGCAGTCACAGTGAGTGAAGTCAAACCACAGTCACCTCACTGCAACAACTCAAGGAGACAGCAAGGCAACCCATGAATAGGCACAGGGATGAAAGGAAGGGTATGAAGTCCAACCCTGATCATCCACACATCTGAATCCAAATACATCACAGGAGTATGTCAGCAGCACAACACACAGGGCCCATTGCAACACTCCATGACAGTCAAACACAAGTATGAACCTTCACACAACGCCCATACCCATCACACCAGCAGCACACAACACCACTGACAAACACACAGAAGCTTGCCAATAATATCCAGTCAAGACACTGACAAGCAAACACACCCCCTGGGTGGTATTCACAAACATCACACACACACAGGTATGGCAGTACCACTGTATGCACAAAAACAACAGTCAAACACAGAACACAATCAAAACACACACACAGAACTACTACAACTACAGACAAGACCTGTGCAAATCCAATGGGAGCACAGACACAACAGGAGTACACAACCACATCAGTCATGAAAAACGCACAGACAACATACCACAACACATATAAGAAGTGCATCCACTAAAAACAATAATGGAGAACAAAAGGCAGAACTGGGCCTACAATGACACAGAGACAGACATACCACAACACACATCCACTCAAAATGGTGTCACAGTGTACCACATGTCTGCACATGCACAACCATGACCATAGACACATCAAATGTGAGAGGAGAAAACACCAAGGATGCACATGAAACAAGCACTGCAACCACAATAGACCTCAGTCCATGTGACAGACACACAAGTAAGGCACACCACAATGGCAACACACCTGAATCAAACACAACAACAACACAGACACACTGACAGGAAAATAGAACACCACACACAGAGCAACAGTCAACTGCATGACACAACACAACACAAGCACTGCACACAGCCACATCAGTCATAACACATGCACAGGCAAAGATATCAACATGCTACAAAAGCCAAACATCAGGGGGTGCACAACAGGCAAGGACAAGGCAACATCAACTCACAGCACTGCATGCACACCAAGCCTGTGTGTGCACAACACACATACCAGTTACAAACCAAGATGAGTGACACACCTTGAACACACACAACAACAATCTAAACATCACACACACACCAACACACCAAGGAAGCCAATCAGTCCCCAGCAAACACACATACTACCAAGCCAACACACACAGATGCAGAAGTCTGGGACACAAAAGTTGAAACAACATGATCAGAGGAAACAAGACATTGGCATTGTTGAAGTGGAGAATAGAGCATGTGTCACAGTAAACAATACCAACACACTAACCCTTTATTTAGCAAGGACATTGACAAGGCAGACAACAGGAGTACATTTCTTCTTTTTATTTACATTTCACACAGTCATGCAGCAAAAGTCAGACAAGAGCAAGGCCAGTGGCAAGTTCAAAGTGCAGGTGAGGTACATGAGAAGCTGCACAGGCAAGGGGTAAACAGCAGTGAACAGCAAGGCCAGTGGCCAGGACACAGTGCAGGTGAGGTACATGAGAAGCTGCACAGGCAAGGGGCAAACAGCAGTGAACAGCAAGGCCAGTGGCCAGTCCAAAGTGCAGGTGAGGTACATGAGAAGCTGCACAGGCAAGGGGCAAACAACAGTGAACAGCAAGGCCAGTGGCCAGGACACAGTGCAGGTGAGGCACATGAGAAGCTGCACAGGCAAGTCTAGGACATCAGTCGACAACAAGGCCAGTGGCCAGTCCAAAGTGCAGGTGAGGTACATGAGAAGCTGCACAGGCAAGGGGCAAACAGCAGTGAACAGCAAGGCCAGTGGCCAGTCCAATGTGCAGGTGAGGTACATGAGAAGCTGCACAGGCAAGGGGCAAACAGCAGTGAACAGCAAGGCCAGTGGCCAGTCCAAAGTGCAGGTGAGGTACATGAGAAGCTGCACAGGCAAGGGGCAAACAGCAGTGAACAGCAAGGCCAGTGGCCAGGACACAGTGCAGGTGAGGTACATGACATCCAGCACTGGGAATGTGTGGTACAGTACCCTACCATGGTCAGCAACACACTCAGGGTGTCAAAAATGGGCAGTCCATGGTACCACTGTGGGAGAGACATGTGTGTGAGGGTGACACACTCAGACTTGGCTGGCAGTATGACTGGGAGGTGGCTGTCTGTCGGGGCCTGTTGGGGTACTGGCTCGGGGAGAGAGAGGCCCAGCTGGGGTAGAGCCATCAGTGTTCTGGGAAGCTTGAGGGCTGCTAGGTCCAGGTGTGGTAGAGCCAGCAGTGGTTTGGGAAGCCGGAGGGCTGCTAGGACCAGGTGGGGTGGTGGCACGTGGAGGTGGACTCATGCTTGCACGAGACACAGTGTGTGTGGGAGAAGTTGGAGGGGTGCCCTTCCGCTTCTTGGGGATCTGATATGGCTTCCCTGTCCTGGGATTAATGCCAAGTGGGGTGTATACAACAGGCACACTCGTCACAAAAGCTGGCTCATGTGCAGATGCTGGTCCCCCTCTGGGGACGTGCTGAATTCTTTGGGACGCTTGGCCCCGGATTGCCTCTGCCCCTGCATCACCTGTTTACCAGGTGTCCCCCTACAGTGGCCTCCTTTCTCTGCTTCACAGGGCTCTGGATGGGAGTAGATGTTGTGGGTGAACTTGCCTTGGAGCTCTTCTTACGTGTACCCTTAGCAGGCACCTGTTTGTCACTGGGCACGGAAACTGTGTGCTTGTCTCTGCGAGATACTTTTGAGACAGGTGAGTCCTTGGCTGGGGATGCCTCTGAGGCATGTGAGCCTGAGGCCTGCTCCTTGCCATCCTTGCCCTGGGTGTGGCCTGAAGTGCTTTTGCCTCTGCGCTCTGGTGTGGGTTTACCTTTCTGTGAGGATGGCTTCTGCGGCCTGGACTGCTTGGGCTGCTGCTGCTGTGTGCTGCGTGTGCTGTATCTGTCCCTTGATGTCTGGGGTGTGTGGTCACTATCATCAGATGCGGCCACTGGCAGGGTGGTGGGCCTAGGGACTGGAGCTGGAATATGGGATTGGGCAAGTTGAATGGCTGCTGTCACTGCAGAGGAGAGAGACTGTACAGTCCGGTGTAGCCCACCCACGTCGGAATGAACGCCCTCCATGTAAGCCACCACCTGTGCCAATTTTTTGTCATGGTCCAGGAAGGCATTGAGGAGAGCTGTCTGACCCACACACAGCTGGCGCAAAAGCTCCACAGTGGTGCGAACACGGGCAGCAACAGTGGGAGTAGCAGGGAGGGTGGGCACTGAACGCTGTGTGGTGGACGTGGAGGCAGAGTCCCCGTTTCCCTCGGCCAAAAACATAGAAGCGTCACCGCCATCGTCAGATGACGTAGAGGTCTGCGTCTCTGGCTGTGAGTCCTCTAGAAGACTACGGTGCCCCTCTGATGCGCTGGTGACATCCGTGTCACTATGCTGGTGCAGCAGTTGTGCTTGATGCCTCACCACTGGTGTCCGTCCCCTGTCCTTCCATGCCCATGTGAGATGCTGCATGAGAGAGAGATAGAGGTAGGATCAGTACATTTGCATCAAGTTCACAAATATCAGCAAGGGAAGCATCACTAATGATGAACAATCATCCATGTTGGACAACACCATGGGCAGTAACACTGTGCAACCTCAATCCAAACATCAAAATTACCGTGGCATAATGCAAACTTGGCATAATTCACCCATGTGATGGACACACAGCCAATTAGCCTGTTGGTGGCTTCAGCTAACCAGACACACATATCCCTCTGTGCACACCTTGGGCCCTGAGGGGGTAAAAGATTCTACTCACAACATGTTGCCACTGTCACATCTTGAGCCAGCAGAAGTGTCCAACACAGAGACAGACTCCAACATATCCGCACACAATGGCCATGAGCACATGCCATCCACCATGTCGTATCTTGGGTCACAACTACAGTTGCACATTGTTGTTAGATGTGTAGCCAGCACAACTCTGACGTCAGGCAATGCACACATTGATGATGGCACACTCAGATCATGCACTCTGCTTGACCCTGACATGGGATGTCCGTGACGACACAAATGAAGATAATATCAGAAGGCCACAACTACAAATATGAACTCAAGGGCCATTACACCAATGACATGGGAAGGTACATGTAGGGGAAATGCATGACAACTGCACCCAACACCGCGGCCACTTACATGCCATTGCATCACACTAGCAACATCACAGCCCTGCACTGGCCCAGGCTTGGAGCACATGCAGCCAAACAACACCCAAAGTCACACTCACAGAATACTCACTACAAGCTTGCTGCTGATGCCCCTTCAGACGTGTATCCAGTTCAGGCTGCGTCACAGCTAAAATGCGTGCCATTAGTGGTGTCATGCTGCGCCGCGCCAACCTGCCGGACCGAGGGGTCAGCCCCAGTGTCATCTCGGCCATGTTCCTGCTCAGCCGGCAGATGTCATCCCACCTCTTGTGATAGTGGGAGCGCCGTAGGTTGGAGACACCCAGTGCACGCACCTTGCATGCAATGGCCCTCCACACAGCCTTGCGCTAGTTGACTTTGGGCTGCAGACAGGGGAGACAAGAGGGTGCAATAATCAGTGTAACCTACCACCATTTCACAGTGCAGGAGCATAACACAGACTCATACCAACTTCAGCCATAACTTCAGCAGAGACAACAAATCTGCGACATTCAAACATCATCATGTGTGAAAAACACATTAATGCATGCAGATATGAGGGTGGACGCAGTACATGCCTATCTCAAAGCCATGCAGGATGCCAGCAGAGAGCAAAATGTGTATGCTGACCACATCTACTGCAAGTTTCTGGGAATACCAAGACATGCAGGACATCACTACATATGTCACTGTGAATACTCACTGTGCCCAACACTGCGCAGCTCTCAAAGCACTTGCCCTTAAACTGCCACACTGTGTCATGGATGTCACATTGAGGGACATGACCTCACAAACGCAAACCCTCATCACAAGGCCTGTCGTGTGCAATCTACATCTCTGTAATGGCTCATTGACGGAGAGTCAAGAGGAAAAGCACAGATTTGACACTCTGTACATTCAGTGTTGTGTCACTGTCTGATTGGGCAGTGAATGTGCAGGCCAGTTGGGGTCACACAGAGGTCCAACGTGGGGCATCTCATCTTTTACATGGAGGGACTATTTGGAAACACAAACAGTGCCAACACATGCGAGTATGTGCACATGCCGGTGGTGATGGAAGAGTCTGGGCACAAGAATGTTTGAATGTACAGTGTCATAGGTGAATGACCAACAAGAGTGTCACCCTGGGGGACTGAGGTCCTGAGCATAGTGCAGAACTAGAGATGAGGCACATATTGAGTGAGAAACAATGCCCTCACTACCCTCTGGACAACTACACTAGCTGAGGCCACAGATGGGCCTGTGAAGGACATCAGAGACACACAAAGACATTCAGACTGAAAATCACTGTCCTGACTCCTGAATTGAAAAGGTGCAGCGTCACTGTATGTTTGACAAGACATCGCATTTCCCTCACATCTGGATGTGCAGGCAGGCAAACGTGTGGAATAGGCTCAACACACCTTCCCCCTGGAAAGAGCATGCTAGGCAGTGCATGACCCAACCCCACACTCTCATGCACATACTGCAGCAGATCAACTTCGTGTGTGCCCCCCCTACACTCTCACTCACACCCTGAGATACTTACCACGACATTAGGCGCACCATATAGCCTTGGATACTGGGTGAGCACCTCGTCCACCAGGACCTCCAGTTCCTCAGGGGTGAAGGGAGTGGCACAGATCTTCGCTTTCCTCGCCATCACTGTGGGCAGGAGACAGCAGCAGCGGCAGTTGGTGGTGAGGGGTGTCAGGCAGCAGTCCCTGGAGGCAGCAGCAGGTGAGGGGTGTCAGGCAGCAGTCCCTGGAGGCAGCAGCAGGTGAGGGGTGTCAGGCAGCAGTCCCTGGAGGCAGCAGCAGGTGAGGGGTGTCAGGCAGCAGTCCCTGGAGGCAGCAGCAGGTGAGGGGTCTCAGGCAGCAGTCCCTGGAGGCAGCAGCAGGTGAGGCCTCTGAGGCAGCAGGCTCAGTGAGCTGTGGCAATGTCTGGCTCCCTCACACACATATATAACCCCCAGGGCTCGTGTCTGTGGTTCTAAGCTGCTGCAATTGGTGTTCCAGGTCTGCCTCATTCAAATCCATCCAATGACTGCCTCCGCGGTGGCTGAGCACGCCTACCGCGATTTTCAAACTTGCATCAGGCAACCGCGATTGCGCTTCCCATTGGCTGGCAGGGCCTGGTCCATGGCGGTGACACACCGCAGGGGACAGGCGTGCGGTACCGCGGTGGTGCATCTTTCAAGTGCATCCAATGACCCGCCCCGCAGTGGCGAAGCACGCCTAATGCGATTTTCAAACTTGCATCAGGCAACCGCGATTGCGCTTCCCATTGGCTGGAAGGGCATGGTTCATGGCGGTGACACACCGCTGGTGGCATGCGGTAGCTACCGCAATTCCGGGCACATGCATTGCTATGAGTGACCGGGATCTGGGTGTCGGAGCATGGCAACCGCCATTAGACATGTGCATATGCCTATCAATCCCGCTATGGTGTCTTGGGCCATGGCGGTGACACACCGCTGGTGGCATGCGGTAGCTTCCACGATTCCGGGCACATGCATTGCTATGAGTGACCGGGATCTGGGTGTTGGAGCATGGCAGCCGCCATTAGACATGTGCATATGCCTATCAATCCCGCTATGGTGTCTTGGGCCATGGCGGTGACACACCGCTGGTGGCATGCGGTAGCTTCCGCGATTCTGGGCACATGCATTGCTATGAGTGACCGGGATCTGGGTGTCGGAGCATGGCAACCACCATTAGACATGTGCATATGCCTATCAATCCCGCTATGGTGTCTTGGGCCATGGCGGTGACACACCGCTGGTGGCATGCAGTAGCTTCCGCGATTCCGGGCACATGCATTGCTATGAGTGACCGGGATCTGGGTGTCGGAGCATGGCAACCGCCATTAGACATGTGCATATGCCTATCAATCCCGCTATGGTGTCTTGGGCCATGGTGGTGACACACCGCTGGTGCCAGGCGGTAGCTACAGCGAGGGTGCAGCATGACATTGTTGACTATGGGCGTGACAGTGTTGTCTGAGCACTTTTAAGGCACCAATGGACACATCATGCTGTGTCAATGTCATGGGTCATATCTGTACTTCGAACAGTGGTTGTTAGACCTGGCACCATTGGCATGGGTCTCCCTTCCATTTTTCGCTGTTGTCTCTGTTTTGCTGGTGTTAGATGCTCTGGGCGCTGTGCCACTGCCGTTCGGTGCCACAGCGCGAATGCTCCCTGTGTAAATATGACATGTGAATTGGTATATCCATGATTGGCTTATTTGGTTTACCTGTTAGTCCCTAGTAGTGTGGCCTGTGTGTGCCCAGGGCTGGTAAACCAAATGCTGCTGGTGGGCCTGCTGCGCCGGTTTGCGCCACCCACAAAAGCAGCTTGTAAATTGTGTCTCAGACCTGCCACTGCAGAGTCTGTGTGCAGTCCAGAACTGCTATCTTGGCTGTGAAGTGCACCCACTTCCCAGCCCCTGAACCTTCCCTTGGCATCATGTAAGTCGCCCCTATGGTAGGGTGCATTGTATGTATAAGGTAGGACATGCCTTGGTGTGTGTAGCATGTCCTGGTAGTGACTTACACCCAATTTCGTTTTTCACTACTGTAAGGCTACCTGTTCCCCATAGGCCAGAATGGGAAAGTTTGACTATTACATTCTATAGTCCTAACTGACCCCAGGAACATGGTAGAAAAACGAATTTAGTATGCCTGAGCTCAGGATATTAAAATACATCTTTTAGTGAAGTTTATTTTTATATTCTGTGTTTGAAAATACCACTTTTAGAAAGTAGGTATTTTCTTGCCCAAGCCTTCCAGTGTGCTCTGCTGTTATGTGTATTGGCTGTCTGGTTTTGGAAAGACAGGGCCGGCTGAGTCAGACCTGGGTTGAATAGAGAGATCTGTAGTTGGAGTATGGGGAGGGGTAGCTCCTTGACCTGAATAGGGCTGTGCCTGGCAAGGTGAATGCTGGCTCCACCTCCTACTGTGCGTCTGATGGCAGACCCCCTCTTTCTGAAAGGAAGGATGCAGCCTGGTAAACAAAGTGCTCCAGGACTAAGCAGAACTGGTTCTGGCTGGGCTCAGTGACTTGTAGCTCCTGAGAACAAAGACTTTTGGGGTATAAATATCTGTGCTAAAAACCCCTACAGTGTGTTGCTCATGGACATCAAGACGAACCTATGTCCGTGTAACTGAAGGAATCTGCAGGAGGTGACTATCCTTGTGCTTGTGTGCTGTCTCTTGGATTGGCCTGCAGTGGTTACCATTGGACTTGGAAGAAGAGGGAAAAGGACTTTGAGAGAACTTTTATTAATCTTGCTAAAAGCAATCACCCAAGGGCTAGGAGAGAGCTAGCCTCCTGTTGAAGTCTCAGGCACATCAGACTTCACCACCAGCCTCCTGATTCCTCCTAGCGAGGATTTCTATCTGCAGGTGAGGCTCCTGTGAGTTCCAGGGCCTCTAGTTCTACTACGGAGAAGAGAGTGCTGAAATCGTCGCTAACGCACATCTGCGAGCCGCTGCAGCCGAAAGCGCCCAGAAAATCATTGCGCTGCTGCCGCCGAGTGCTCGCTGCCAAAGATCGACTCATCACACGTTGCGGGCCGCCGAGTGCTCGTTAACTCCAGAGATCATCGCTTCACGACATCGCAGCGCGGACGCCGGGCGCCCGCCCTTCGCATCGCATCGCAACAGGATCGTCACTCCCTCGCGGGGTGCCACTTCTTCGCATCGCAACCCGGTCGCACACGCTACACGACCGTCGCCTCACCTCCTCCCTCGCGGCAAGGAGTCAACGCACCAACAGCCTAGCGTACAGAAGCTTGTCGCACCGTCTCCACACGCATCAGCAGATCGGCGCATCATCCTCCCTCGCAGCAAGGATTTATCGCATCGCCGGCCTCGAGTGCAGCGACTCATCGCTACAGCTTCTTTTCGACAATTTCTTGCCTTTGCTACGAAATCCAGGTACTTTGTAAGTAACAGGGTCGCAGAGACCACTGCTTTGAACTGAGCTCATCTTTGCGCACTTTGAACTATTTTTGCAGCATTTCAAGAGTGATCCGATTTGACAGTATTGTGGCCTTTTTATCGTTATCGGTCTTGTGCTAAATCTATATATAAAGATACTTATTTTTGATAACTACTCATGTGCTGTCCCTTTGGAGTGTTCCTCACTGTGTTACTGTGTATGGTCATAGATGCTTCACACACTGCCTCTGAGATAAGCCTAGCTGCTTGTGCTACGTTACCACAGGGTCGAGCAGGGGTTATCAAAGGGTGTGGCCCTCTTACCCTGACTTAGGAAGAAGGGTCCCTACTTGGACAGTGGCCAACAACTGCCAACTAGAGACCCCCATTTCTAACAGTGGTCACTTACAAAATATCATGGCACTTGATGGAAATCAAATGGGCTATAGTAAGTAATGACAGCCTAAATTTCATACCTAACACCAAATGCCACACTGTAAGTACCAATGGGGCACATTACTCCTACACAATTTCATATGTGAGCCCACATTTACACACATCTTCATATCTGACCCCCAAACTTGGCCCCAATTTCATATCTGATCCCAATATTTACACACATGTCCTTGTCTCACACAATATGTCACTATACAGTACATGATTGTAGAAACATCTCAGCATTATTTTCATGAGTCACCACATGTGTCACACTGTTGTCTGTTTGGTATCACCTGTTACTGCCTTCATGTAATGTTATTGTTCGCAGTAGCAAATCCTACAGTATATGTCCACATGGACATGTGTGTGCTCTACATACTCAAGGATGTTAATTACATCACCGGCACACTTTGCATTCTGTACATCCTTATCATTTTTCACTTGTATCCCTGCCTTGGGTATGTTTTGTCTCCGTATCTGCCAAATGTCATTACCATTACTTGTGACATTGTGTCTGGTATGTGCTCATGTTGTTCGGTCTGTCATATGTGATTTTGTTACATGTATATTTCCACAGTTGTGAGTGTGTTGATAGTAGATTTGATGTGTGTGGTGTGTTACGTTGGTGCCTACCAAGGACAGGTGCATTGACCTTGTCCACATGAAGAATGTTGGCTTGGTGAGGGACTGTAGCCAAATGTGGGGCTGGTGCTCACTGACTGTTAAGTTTGACATGGCATCTGTGACCAGTGGAAGGTGACCCACAATTGGCCTGGACAGTTCAGCATTGCGTGTGCTTTCATGTGCAGTAAGTGTTTGCAGTTTTGGCAGGGCGCACAATTAGGACACGTGTGCAGTGATATTGAACTGACACGTGTGGATAAGCCTGCTATGGTGTGGTAGCCTTTCGTGGGCACAAGCTGGTCCTGCGCTGTGTGGTTGAACTGATGGTGCTGTTGACTCAAGCTAATGATGGCATCCAAGACAGGTGAGATATATCTTGATAGGGCTGGCTGTGGCACCCATCTAACTCCGACTTTTGTTGTTCTAATGGTATCAGAGGCCAACAAGTGATGCACAGCCAGCATCTTTGTCTGCAGAGGAATGTTGAGAGTCCGCTTTGTTGTTCCTGACAGGCTGTGTGGCATGTGGCTCAGGATGCTTTTGATAGTAGTCCTTTGGTACCTGTGTCTTGCGATGACATCCACTGTTGTTATGTGCATGAGGCTGTTGTGTCTTCGATATTTACTCAGTATGTCCATGTGCTGACTTTTAGGTGTAGTGGTGTGGCTTTGTCCGGGTGGTGGTGTAGGTTGTTTCTGTGTCACTGTTGTGTGTCCAAGCAGCTGGAGTATTAGCTCCATGGCAAATGTTGTACTTCAGTTGTGTGTCTGGGCAGTGCTAGCTTCATACTGCATGTCATAGTGCAACTTTAGTGCAGATTGTCGTTTGTCTACAGTCCTTTTGGATCACGTACCTTATCCACTATTTGTGTGCCACATTGACAATCTGTGTGCCTGCTGATGATATTTTGCAGTTGTGTTGTTGTGTCTTGATTAACGTCAAGACTGCATATGCATATGCTGTTCATTATTAGTCATTGACTGACTTAGAATTGTGTGTATCAGCATGTATGGCTTGTCTACTGATGACAGTGGATATTGGCACAGGCTTGTGAATATGTCTGTGAGTGTCTCTAGACTTGTGTGGATTAGCATTGGCTCACATTCCATGCTGAGTCCTTCATAACTGGATAAATTGTGTAGTTCATGTGTCCCCTGTCATGTTTGCACAAGAATGTGTGGCACGTACAGCAGACATTTTGTAGCCAGCAGTGTTTCTGTTTCACATATGTCCTGTATCATTTACTGTCCATGCTGTTTGCACCAGATTCTGGAATGTGACTATTACCATTCACAGACAGTTTCCATGTTTGTTGTTCTCACAGTGGTAATACTGAAGAACTGTAGTACATTGTGATCTCTATGTGTCACGACTATTGACTTGCACTGTATGGTGCATTGTGATGCCAGTCAATGTTTGCGCTGTGTAAATCAAAAGCCACGGAGTTGTGCACATCTCATGGTCTGTTGCAATGACGTGTCCCCTTTCATCTCACCTAGGAGGCGACCTAATGTGTATCGTCCTGTCACCCTGCTGGCTAACATTGAGGATGATGACGTGATACGCAGATTCAGTCTGGACCGCACGAACATCCAAGACCTGTGTGCCATGTTGGATCCTCACCTGCGGGCTGGCAGGACATACCCAACAGCATTGACAACTGAAACCAAGGTGATGGCGGCACTGCATTTCCTGGCTAGTGGGTCATTCCAGGAGACAGTGGGCATTGCAGGGGGGATGTCTCAGCCCACCTTCAGCATGGTGCTAAGGGATTTCCTGTTGGCCATGATGCGATACAAGGACCATTGCATCAGTTTTCCAAGGCGTGCGGCTTTGGCGGATGTAAAGGCGGATTTTTATGCCCTTGGCCACATCCCGAATGTTGTAGGTGCTATTGACTGCACACATGTTGGCCTGGTTCCACCACAGGCACGGGAACACATCTATCGGAATCGTAAACATTCCCATTCCATCAATGTGCAGGTGGTGTGCCAGGCTGATATGATCATATCGCATGTATGTGCCAAGTTTCCGGGCTCTGCACATGATTCATACATCCTGCACAACAGCATTGTGCCCCAGCTGATGGCAAATCTACTTCCGGAGCGGGCATGGATTGTGGGTGAGTAGGCAGAGTCAAGTTGTGTGCTGTGCGTGCCATGCTGTCCTCTGCCACAGTTGTATTACTGAATCGTTATGTTTATTTCACACCTAGGTGACTCTGCATATCCCAACAGACCGTGGTTGCTGAGCCCACTACGCAATCCTAGGACACCGTCTGACGTCCGCTACAACAATGCCCATGGTAGGACACGTCGGGTGGTGGAGCGAACCTTTGGTCTCCTAAAATCGAAATTTCGCTGCGTGGACCGGACGGGAGGGGCACTCATGTACTCACCCAAAAAGGTGTGTCAGATAGTGGTAGCATGCTGCATGTTGCACAACCTGGCCTTACGGAAACAAATCCCCCTGATCCTGGACGATGATGACCAGCCGAGGCCCCCACCTGCGAACCCACAAATGTCCAGTGACGAGGATAGTGGTGAGGAGGAAGGTGTTGACCAGCGTCAGCAGCTCATCATCCGCTACTTCACTTGAAGGTGGGTGACGATGTACAACTGGTCCATTGTCTGTTGATGTAGTTTTTTGGGTGGAGGTCTATGTGATCTTTGTCAGTGCATCCTGTTGTTGACTCAGTGCTGGCTGCCTATGTGTTGGATACAGGGTAGTTTGGCACGGCTACAGGATGTCTATGTTGGTACAGTTGCACATTGTAATGTGTGCATATTGGTGTACGTTGAGGACATGTGTTGTGTGATGGCTGTGACGCCACAACCTGACTAGTGACTTTTGTTCTTTTGTGTTTTGCTAGGTCCCTTCTGCCTCTCCTTGCCTACAGAGGTTCCATGCTACTGTGACATTGTAACCATGTTAAACATTGCACATACAGTGATAAACATGGAGCAGACTCAAATACATTGGTGAGTTATTGTTGTTTATTGTCAACGGGTATATGTGAGAGGGAAGTGGATATTTACATAAGTGTGAATGGTGTCATGGTCCAGGAAGGCATTGAGGAGAGCTGTCTGACCCACACACAGCTGGCGCAAAAGCTCCACAGACTCAGCACTGATGGCAGCAGGGGGGACAGGGGCAGCGATGCCTGGGGTGAAGGACACTCTTCCCTTTTTTGTGGTGCGAACACGGGCAGCAACAGTGGGAGTAGCAGGGAGGGTGGGCACTGAACGCTGTGTGGTGGACGTGGAGGCAGAGTCCCCGTTTCCCTCGGCCGAAAACATAGAAGGGTCACCGCCGTCGTCAGATGACGTAGACGTCTGCGTCTCTGGCTGTGAGTCCTCTAGAAGACTACGGTCCCCCTCTGATGCGCTGGTGACATCCGTGTCACTATGCTGGTGTGCAGCAGTTGTGCTTGATGCCTCACCACTGGTGTCCGTCCCCTGTCCTTCCGTGCCCATGTGAGATGCTGCATGAGAGAGAGATAGAGGTAGGATCATTACATTTGCATCAAGTTCACAAATATCAGCAAGGGAAGCATCACTAATGATGAACAATCATCCATGTTGGACAACACCATGGGCAGTAACACTGTGCAACCTCAATCCAAACATCGAAATTACCGTGGCATAATGCAAACTTTGCATAATTCACCCATGTGATGGACACACAGCCAATTAGCCTGTTGGTGGCTTCAGCTAACCAGACACACATATCCCTCTGTGCACACCTAGGGCCCTGAGGGGGTAAAAGATTCTACTCAAAACATGTTGCCACTGTCACATCTTCAGCCAGCAGAAGTGTCCAACACAGAGACAGACTCCAACATATCCGCACACAATGGCCATGAGCACATTCCATCCACCATGTCGTATCTTGGGTCACAACTACAGTTGCACATTGTTGTTAGATGTGTAGCCAGCACAACTCTGACGTCAGGCAATGCACACATTGATGATGGCACACTCAGATCATACACTCTGCTTGACCCTGACATGGGATGTCCGTGACGACACAAATGAAGATGATACCAGAAGGCCACAACTACAAATAT
This sequence comes from Calotriton arnoldi, assembly GCA_963921515.1. Classification (NCBI taxonomy): domain Eukaryota; kingdom Metazoa; phylum Chordata; class Amphibia; order Caudata; family Salamandridae; genus Calotriton; species Calotriton arnoldi. The sequence goes on from CAWUFW010006166.1 coordinate 158,161, forward strand.
GAACTCAAGGGCCATTACACCAATGACATGGGAAGGTACATGTAGGGGGAATGCATGACAACTGCACCCAACACCGCAGCCACTTACATGCCTTTGCATCAGACTAGCAACATCACAGCCCTGCACTGGCCCAGGCTTGGAGCACATGCAGCCAAACAACACCCAAAGTCACACTCACAGAATACTCACCACCAGCTTGCTGCTGATGCCCCTTCAGACGTGCATCCAGTTCAGGCTGCGTCACAGCTAAAATGCGTGCCATTAGTGGTGTCATGCTGCGCCGCACCAACCTGCCGGACCGAGGGATCAGCCCCAGTGTCATCTCGGCCACGTTCCTGCTCAGCCGGCAGATGTCATCTCACCTCTTGTGACAGTTGGAGCGCCGTCGGTTGGAGACACCCAGTGCACGCACCTTGCATGCAATGGCCCTCCACACGCCCTTGCGCTGGTTGACTTTGAGCTGCAGACATGGGAGACAAGAGGGTGCAATAATCAGGGTAACCTACCACCTTTTCACAGTGCAGGAGCATGACACAGACTCATACCAACTTCAGCCATAACTTCAGCAGAGACAACAAATCTGCGACATTCAAACATCATCATGTGTGAAAAACACATTAATGCATGCAGGTATGAGGGTGGACGCAGTACATGCCTATCTCAAAGCCATGCAGGATGCCAGCAGAGAGCAAAATGTGTATGCTGACCACATCTACTGCAGGTTTCTGGGAATACCAAGACATGCAGGACATCACTACATATGTCACTGTGAATACTCACTGTGCCCAACACTGCGCAGCCCTCAAAGCACTTGCCCTTAAACTGCCACACTGTGTCATGGATGTCACATTGAGGGACATGACCTCACAAATGCAAACCCTCATCACAAGGCCTGTCGTGTGCAATCTACATCTCTGTAATGGCTCATTGACGAAGAGTCAAGAGGAAAAGCACAGATTTGACACTCTGTACATTCAGTGTTGTGTCACTGTCTGATTGGGCAGTGAATGTGCAGGCCAGTTGGGGTCACACAGAGGTCCAACGTGGGGCATCTCATCTTTTACATGGAGGGACAATTTGGAAACACAAACTGTGCCAACACATGCGAGTATGTGCACATGCCGGTGGTGATGGAAGGGTCTGGGCACAAGAATGTTGGAATGTACAGTGTCATAGGTGAATGACCAACAAGAGTGTCACCCTGGGGGACTGAGGTTCTGAGCATAGTGCAGAACTAGAGATGAGGCACATATTGAGTGAGAAACAATGCCCTCACTACCCTCTGGCCAACTACACTAGCTGAGGCCACAGATGGGCCTGTGAAGGACATCAGGGACACACAAAGACATTCAGACTGAAAATCACTGTCCTGACTCCTGAATTGAAAAGGTGCAGCCACACTGTATGTCTGACAAGACATCACATTTCCCTCACATCTGGATGTGCAGGCAGGCAAACGTGTGAAATAGGCTGAACACACCTTCCCCCTGGAAACAGAATGCTAGGCAGTGCATGACCCAACCCCACACTCTCACGCACATACTGCAGCAGATCAACTTCGTGTGTGCCCCCCCTACACTCTCACTCACACCCTGAGATACTTACCAAGACATTAGGCGCACCATATAGCCTTGGATACTGGGTGAGCACCTCGTCCACCAGGACCTCCAGTTCCTCGGGGGTGAATGGACTGGCACGGATCTTCTCAGTCCTCACCATCACTGTGGGCAGGAGACAGCAGCAGCGGCAGTTGGTGGTGAGGGGTGTCAGGCAGCAGTCCCTGGAGGCAGCAGCAGGTGAGGGGTGTCAGGCAGCAGTCCCTGGAGGCAGCAGCAGGTGAGGGGTGTCAGGCAGCAGTCCCTGGAGGCAGCAGCAGGTGAGGGGTGTCAGGCAGCAGGCTCAGTGAGCTGTGGCAATGTGTTGCTCCCTCACACAAATATATAGCCCCCAGGCCACGTGTCTGTGGTTCTAAGCTGCTGCAATTGGTGTTCCAGGTCTGCCTCATTCAAATCCATCCAATGACCGCCTCCGCGGTGGCGGAGCACGCCTAACGTGATTTTCAAACTTGCATCAGGCAACCGCGATTGCGCTTCCCATTGGCTGGCAAGGCCTGGTCCATGGCGGTGACACACTGCAGAGGACAGGCGTGCGGTACCGCGGTGGTGCATCTTTCAAGTGCATCCAATGACCGGCCCGCGGTGGCGGAGCACGCCTACCGCGATTTTCAAACTTGCATCAGGCAACCGCGAATGCGCTTCCCATTGGCTGGAAGGGCATGGTTCATGGCGGTGACACACCGCTGGTGGCATGCGGTAGCTACCGCGATTCCGGGCACATGCATTGCTATGAGTGACGAGGATCTGGGTATCGGAGCATAGCAACCGCCATTAGACATTTGCACATGCCTATCAATCCCGCTATGGTGTCTTGGGCCATGGCGGTGACACACCGCTGGTGGCATGCGGTAGCTTCCGCGATTCCAGGCACATGCATTGCTATGAGTGACCGGGATCTGGGTGTCGTAGCATGGCAACCACCATTAGACATGTGCATATGCCTATCAATCCCGCTATGGTGTCTTGGGCCATGGCGGTGACACACCGCTGGTGGCATGCGGTAGCTTCCGCGATTCCGGGCACATGCATTGCTATGAGTGACCGGGATCTGGGTGTCGGAGCATGGCAACCGCCATTAGATATGTGCATATGCCTATCAATCCCGCTATGGTGTCTTGGGCCATAGCGGTGACACACCGCTGGTGGCATGCGGTAGCTTCCGTGATTCCGGGCACATGCATTGCTATGAGTGACCGGGATCTGGGTGTCGGAGCATGGCAACCGCCATTAGACATGTGCATATGCCTATCAATCCCGCTATGGTGTCTTGGGCCAAGGCGGTGACACACCGCTGGTGCCAGGGGGTAGCTACGGCCAGGGTGCAGCATGACATTGTTGACTATGGGTGTGACAGTGTTGTCTGAGCACGTTTAAGGCACCAATGGACACATCGTGCTGTGTCAATGTCATGGGTCATATCTGTACTTCGAACAGTGGTCACTTACAAAATATCATGGCACTTGAAGGAAATCAAATGGGCTATAGTAAGTAATGACAGCCTAAATGTCATACTTAACACCAAATGCCACACTGTAAGTACCAATGGGGCACATTACTCCTAAACAATTTCATATGTGAGCCCACATTTACACACATCTTCATATCTGACCCCCAAATGTGGCCCCATTTTCATATCTGATCCCAATATTTACACACATGTCCATGTCTCACACAATATGTCACTATACAGTACATGATTGTAGAAACATCTCAGCATTATTTTCATGAGTCACCACATGTGTCACACTGTTGTCTGTTTGGTATCACCTGTTACTGCCTTCATGTAATGTTATTGTTCGCAGTAGCAAATCCTACAGTATATGTCCACATGGACATGTGTGTGCTCTACATACTCAAGGATGTTAATTACATCACCGGCACACTTTGCATTCTGTACATCCTTATTATTTTTCACTTGTATCCCTGCATTGGGTATGTTTTGTCTCCGTATCTGCCAAATGTCATCACCATTACTTGTGACATTGTGTCTGGTATGTGCTCATGTTGTTCGGCCTGTCATATGTGAATTTTGTTACATGTATATTTCCACAGTTGTGAGTGTGTTGATAGTGGATTTGATGTGTGTGGTGTGTTACGTTGGTGCCCACCAAGGACAGGTGCATTGACCTTGTCCACATGAAGAATGCTGGCTTGGTGAGGGACTGTAGCCAAATGTGGGGCTGGTGCTCACTGACTGTTAAGTTTGACATGGCATCTGTGACCAGTGGAAGGTGACCCACAATTGGCCTGGACAGTTCAGCATTGCGTGTGCTTTCATGTGCAGTAAGTGTTTGCAGTTTTGGCAGGGCGCACAATTAGGACACGTGTGCAGTGATATTGAACTGACACGTGTGGATAAGCCTGCTATGGTGTGGTAGCCTTTCGTGGGCACAAGCTGGTCCTGCGCTGTGTGGTTGAACTGATGGTGCTGTTGACTCAAGCTAATGATGGCATCCAAGACAGGTGAGATATACCTTGATAGGGCTGGCTGTGGCACCCATCTAACTCCGACTTTTGTTGTTCTAATGGTATCAGAGGCCAACAAGTGATGCACAGCCAGCATCTTTGTCTGCAGAGGAATGTTGAGAGTCCGCTTTGTTGTTCCTGACAGGCTGTGTAGCATGTGGCTCAGGATGCTTTTGATAGTAGTCCTTTGGTACCTGTGTCGTGCGATGACATCCCCTGTTGTTATGTGCATGAGGTTGTTGTGTCTTCGGTATTTACTCAGTATGTCCATGCGCTGACTTTTAGGTGTAGTGGTGTGGCTTTGTCCGGGTGGTGGTGTAGGTTGTTTCTGTGTCACTGTTGTGTGTCCAAGCAGCTGGAGTATTATCTCCATGGCAAATGTTGTACTTCAGTTGTGTGTCTGGGCAGTGCTAGCTTCATACTGCATGTCATAGTGCAACTTTAGTGCAGATTGTCGTTTGTCTACAGTCCTTTTGGATCACGTACCTTATCCACTTTTTGTGTGCCACATTGACAATCTGTGTGCCGGCTGATGATATTGTGCAGTTGTGTTGTTGTGTCTTGATTAACGTCAAGACTGCATTTGCATATGCTGTTCATTATTAGTCATTGACTGACTTAGAATTGTGTGTAACAGCATGTATGGCATGTCTACTGATGACAGTGGATATTGGCACAGGCTTGTGAATATGTCTGTGAGTGTCTCTAGACTTGTGTGGATTAGCATTGGCTCACATTCCATGCTGAGTCCTTCATAACTGGATAAATTGTGTAGTTCATGTGTCCCCTGTCATGTTTGCACAAGAATGTGTGGCACGTTCAGCAGACATTTTGTAGCCAGCAGTGTTTCTGTTTCACACATGTCCTGTATCATTTACTGTCCGTGCTGTTTGCACCAGATTCTGGAATGTGACTATTACCATTCACAGACAGTTTCCATGTTTGTTGTTCTCACAGTGGTAATACTGAAGAACTGTAGTACAATGTGATCTCTATGTGTCACGACTATTGACTTGCACTGTATGGTGCATTGTGATGCCAGTCAATGTTTGCGCTGTGTGAATCAGAAACCACGGAGTTGTGCACATCTCATGGTCTGTTTCAATGACGTGTCCCCTTTCATCTCACCTAGGAGGCGACCTAATGTGTATCGTCCTGTCACCCTGCTGGCTAACATTGAGGATGATGACGTGATACGCAGATTCCGTCTGGACCGCACGAACATCCAAGACCTGTGTGCCATGTTGGATCCTCACCTGCGGGCTGGCAGGACATACCCAACAGCATTGACAACGGAAACCAAGGTGATGGCGGCACTGCATTTCCTGGCTAGTGGGTCATTCCAGGAGACAGTGGGCATTGCAGGGGGGATGTCTCAGCCCACCTTCAGCATGGTGCTAAGGGATTTCCTGTTGGCCATGATGCGATACAAGGACCAATACATCAGTTTTCCAAGGCGTGCAGCTTTGGCGGATGTAAAGGCGGATTTTTATGCCCTTGGCCACATCCCGAATGTTGTAGGTGCTTTTGACTGCATACATGTTGGCCTGGTTCCACCACAGGCACGGGAACACATCTATCGGAATCGTAAACATTCCCATTCCATCAATATGCAGGTGGTGTGCCAGGCCGATATGATCATATCGCATGTATGTGCCAAGTTTCTGGGCTCTGCACATGATTCATACATCCTGCACAACAGCATTGTGCCCCAGCTGATGGCCAATCTACTTCCGGAGCGGGCATGGATTGTGGGTGAGTAGGCAGAGTCAAGTTGTGTGCTGTGTGTGCCATGCTGTCCTCTGCCACAGTTGTATTACTGAATCGTTATGTTTATTTCACACCTAGGTGACTCTGCATATCCCAACAGACCGTGGTTGCTGAGCCCACTACGCAATCCTAGGACACAGTCTGACATCCGCTACAACAATGCCCATGGTAGGACACGTCGGGTGGTGGAGCGAACCTTTGGTCTCCTAAAATCGAGATTTCGCTGTGTGGACCGGACGGGAGGGGCACTCATGTACTCACCCAAAAAGGTGTGTCAGATAGTGGTAGCATGCTGCATGTTGCACAACCTGGCCCTACGGAAACAAATCCCCCTGATCCTGGACGATGATGACCAGCCGAGGCCCCCACCTGCGAACCCACAAATGTCCAGTGACGAGGATAGTGGTGAGGAGGAAGGTGTTGACCAGCGTCAGCAGCTCATCAACCGCTACTTCACTTGAAGGTGGGTGACGATGTACAACTGGTCCATTGTCTGTTGATGTAGTTGTTTGGGTGGAGGTCTATGTGATCTTTGTCAGTGCATCCTGTTGTTGACTCAGTGCTGGCTGCCTATGTGTTGGATACAGGGTAGTTTGGCACGGCTACAGGATGTCTATGTTGGTACAGTTGCACATTGTAATGTGTGCATATTGGTGTACGTTGAGGACATGTGTTGTGTGATGGCTGTGATGCCACAACCTGAGTAGTGACTTTTGTTCTTTTGTGTTTTGCTAGGTCCCTTCTGCCTCTCCTTGCCTACAGAGGTTCCATGCTACTGTGACATTGTAAATTAGATATCAAATGGGAATGGATCACTTGACCTGAGTAACCAGGGTTTTGCAAAATTTGTGCAGTGTACCGATAAAAAATCCTCATTCACGTACAAAAGTCGGAAAAGCGGTATATCTTGATTCTCCGCCCTGCTCTTAAAAACGTGACAGCATCATCATAGGGTTAGTTTTTGTATGCTTCCTCCATCCGGAGGTGAACCACTGGTTATTGCAGTAGTGATCAAAGAAAGGTGGAATTGTTTTTAGTGGAGTGAATCTCAAGAGGTGATGTTAAAAACTCGTAGACCCAGATTTGTTAATTTAATCAGTCTGGGTTCGAGATGTATTAAAATCTGTGTCGTGCGTGGGAAGACTAGTTAGTGGTCTAACGCACTGTAAGTGTCCATAAAAAAGGTCGACATGTTTCAGCCCTTGTGGTTGCCCATGTGGGTCAAGTGGGCTTTCTTCAGGACCTAAAAAGAAGAAGAAAAAGTGGTGGAGACCGTATCTTGTTTGGGTCTCTATGAATCAGGGTGTGTTGACCCGATTCTCATGCGGTCAAATAGTACCTGTTCAAAGTAAAAGAGGAAACAGAAAGAAAAAAGATGCGAATGTCACTTTGCGCATACTCCAAAATGGCGTGCTGTCTTTTCTCAGAAGGAATAATAAAGAAGGAAGTTAAAGCAACTAAAAAATGGCAATTCTTTCTCTCCTGCGTGATATTTTGGCAAACTTTTTAGGCAAAATTTCATTGGCAATATTTCCCTTTTGTCTCCCAAAAGGTGCTCAGTATGAAAATTCATTACCATGTGTTGTCTCCAAGCTCCTGGGGTGTCATGTTAGGATTTTTCGTTATACAACAGACAAGGAGAAACTTGGGTTTGTCTAATAGTTCTGCACCTTATTCTTTGTGTTAGTGCGGACCCCAATGGGGCTTTGAAGTCATATGTGCAATATACCTGTAGTCGCGAGTGTTCCTCAGAGAGAGCGACTTTGTAAACGGTCTGTGTTTATTACTGTTTGTAGACTGATGTGTGTTAAAGAAAAGTTAAGTGAAGTTGTGGCATTCAGAGTAGAAACATTCTTATAAACTAGTTCGCATTTCTAATAGATAGATATCATGCCCGTATACCGTGCACTGTGGTTAGATAGCTCAAGTGCGCGTGCTGTTTTGAAAAAGCAGGACGCGGGGCGCGTGTCGGCCATTAATTGTTGGTTAGACGTGGTGCTATTGCGGCTTAATCCATACTATGTCAAATAATGTCCGCCGCCTATTCTCATCGGACATTTTGATATCTATGAACATTACTGTATCATGCGCTAGCCGTTTATTAGATAAGTGCCAATGTCCATGTTTAAGTTACGTATTATCAACAACTCTTAAGCGGCAGACTATGTGGCATAATTTCATACCTTAAGTCCTAAATTACGGACTCCAACGGGCGGCCAGGGAGCTTGTTACCTGCTAGGGACAACAGTATAAAGCAGTTTAGATTCTGTTAAGTATAATACGTTACGGTTTTTCAGCTTTCCGTCCTCGTGGCTTCTTCTCCGTACCTGCTGTGCAGTATAACGCGACTTGTGCTGACACTTCCTCTGGTTGCCTGGATGTGTTCAGCTTCCGGCTTGTGATGTTTTATGCAGCCGGGGATAGAGCTAAAGGAAAGACTATGCGTAACTCCATTGTTAAGAGGGTATGTCATTAAAAATGGGAGTATATCGAAAAATGGTTGTAGCGGTCTGGCAAATTTGTTCAAGTGTGTTATCATAAATAAAATAAGTTCTAGTTGGGTGGTTTTATTTCTTTATCTATTGTGATGAGTACCTGCTGCCCAGTGTAAGCATGACTTGTGCTGGCTCTTCCTTGATGTATTCAGTTTTCGGCTTCTGATGTTAAAAAAGAGCCGGTATTGGAAAGGAAAAAACAGACTTTGTGTAGCTCTATCATTTAAGAAATGTTGACAGATTTGGCAATTCTAGTATAATTATCCAACCCAAGAGTTTTGTAAAGTGGTTTTTTGAGGTACAGATTAGATTTTAAAGTCCTATGCTCAGCCACGGGATATTGTCGATGAGCCCTTGGGTGTTTGTTTTAAGGCGGTGGACCCATCTCTGTTCCTTTTCGAAGAGTATTTTCTCTGGATTGTGATTTTTTGTTGCCAAGGTTTCCAAAATTACCCATTTTAAGTCACTGGTGGTGTGTTTTGCTTCTATGAAGTGGTTGCTCTTTTTTGTTGTACTTCTTTTGCATTTGACGTTGCTCTTATGTTCGCATATTCTTTGTTTGGCTTTCCGACATGTCATCCCTATGTAACGTAGGGCACAGGGACACCTGATCATATAGATCACGTGTGTTGTGTTGCAGTTCGTGTGGTATTTAATCGTCCACTTAAAGTTCGGCAAAAGTTGGATGGTTTTTGTTGCAGTTGTCAAATTGCAGACAGAGCAGGAACCGCATGGATAATGACCCACCACTGGGGGGTTATCCCATAGCCTTGGGGTCGGTTCCTCTCGTATTTGTGGTGGTGGTCTGGTATGGACCAGGATGTCTTTTAAGTTCCTGGTTCTTTTATTTGCAAATCTTGGTTTTGGCCAATTCAGGGATCCTGAAGTCAGGATCCGCCAATTTTTGTTAACAATCTTTTTGACATCGTTTGAGGCTGTATTGTAAGCACTTACAGATGTTACCACATCCCTTTCTTGTTCCTTTTGTTTTGTCTCCAAAAGGCTGTCTCTAGGTTGGTTTCTAGCCCTCTTTTGGCATCTGTTGATGGTTTTGTCAGGGTAGTCACGATTCCTCAGTTTGTCGCATAGGTCCTTTGCTTGACTTTTGTAGTCTTGGATGTTACTGCAGTTACGTCTAAGGTGCAGGAACTGGCTGTAAGGGAGGTTATCCCTGAGTGGTCACGGGTGAAAGCTTTTGTAGGAGAGTAAGCTGTTCTTTGATGTTGGTTTGAAATATGTTTTCGTTTGGATTGTGTCATTCTCAACATAGATGGTTATATTTAGGAAATCCAATTTTTTCTTATCTGCCGTGTAGGTGAACTTCAGCCATTCATCCCTTGTATTGATCCATCTATGAAAGTTACTCAGACTTTCCATGTCACCTTCCCAGATCAAGATGATGTCGTCTATATAGCACTTCCAAAAAAGAATCCTCTGTAGAAAGGGGTTTGAGATGTTTTGTGTGTCTGTTTCTTCGAAGTCGCTGACGTACAGCCCTGCCACACTCGGGGCGAAGGTGCTGCCCATGGAAGTCCCATGACATTGCTGGTACATGGTGTTGTTATATTCAAAGTAGTTCTCTGTTAAGGCTAACTTGCAGCATTCCAAGACGAAATGTCTAGGTGTTTTGAAGTCCCATTGTTTGTTAAAGAGTAGAGTTTCCAGTGTGTCTAAGGTCTTTTGTTGGGGGAGACTTGTATAAAGACTTTCTACGTCTAGTCCTACAAGTAGCATGCTTTCTTTTGAGTATGTTTGGTCTTTCAGGAGATTCAACAGGTCTCTGGTGTCCTTTAGATATGTTGGTGTTTGTTGTACCAGTGGTTTTAAGTATTGGCCCGCGAATTGTGAGAGTGGTTCTAGAATTGAACCAATCCCTGAGACGATAGGTCGTCCAGGTGGGGGTCTCCGTTCCTTGTGGATCTTTGGAAGAGAGTAAAAATACGGTACCCTTGGTGTTTTAGTTATTAAGAATTCAGCCTCATTTCTTGAGATCCAGTCGTTCAATTCTGCTTCATCGATCATGAGTTCGATTGTTCTTTGTAATCGTTTGGTAGGGTCTGTCATGATCCTTTTATAGAATTTTTCGTCTGAGAGTAGTTCTAAGCACTGTTGGTCGTACCTTTCTTTGCTAAGCAAGACAATTCCTCCACCTTTGTCTGCCGGCTTTATTACTAGATCTCCATTCTGTCGTAGTTCGTCCAGTGCCTGTTGTTCTGCATTCGATATATTCATGAAGGGTCTTTTGGTGTGGTCTTTTAGATCATCCACTTCCTTCATGACTGCCTGTTCGAAAGTTAATATTTCGATAGGGATTTGGTGGTTCATGGGGCAGAAGTTGGATTTGCGACGGAGTGTCGTGTCTCCATCCATGACATGTTCTTCTTGATGGTTAAAAAAGGCTTTTAATTTCAGCTTCCTGCAAAATTCAGCCATTTCGCACTGTAGCTTGAAAGTGTCAAGGGGGGGGTGTTGGAACATACCCAAGTCCTTTGTTGAGGACGTTTTCTTGTTCCTTAGTTATGGTTATGTCTGTTAGGTTGATTATGAGGGTGTCGCGCTTGTTCCTGGTTTTGTTCCTGTCATGCTCCTGGTGTGGACCTGTCGCTCCTGGTCCGTCCAGGTCACTCCTTTTCATCTTCTCCTTTGATTGGTCTGGCCTCTTCCTAAAAAAGGTGGCCTTTGTGTGTAATTTGGGCCCATCTGTGGTAGCATTGCTGGTCCCATTGTTGGCGGCCCTTGGAAATACGGGTTCATCCACCCATGAAAGTTGGGATTAAATGGATGGAAAGGAACTGATTGTGGTTGGTTGCCATAGTAGGGTGTATGCCAGGCATTTGGTCTGCAACGATTTTGGCGTCTGTTCTGTCCCCTGTTTCTCCTAGGTGTGTAGGAATCATCCCCACTCCAGTCTGAGCCATCTGTGGAGGTCCCTGCACTGGAATTGTTGTCGGACATGTTGTCTGGGGCTTTATAGTCTTCTGCAGCATATGGGTGCATTCATTCCATTGAGAACCTCTTCAGATCTTTCCCGAGTTTCTGTATCTTGTTCTGTGTAATATACTCTCTTGTCTCGTTCATTTCCCGGTTGATCTCCTCGAGTCTTTTTTTGTACACGGTGATGTGTACCATGTTTTTCAATTTGGCTTCACTCACTTGGATTTTGATAGTGAGTTCTTCCGTTAGTCTTGTGGCTGTTTTTATTATTAGTACTAGGTAGTCTCTAGTACATTTCCACGAGATCACTGACCAGACCTTTCTAAAGACTAAGTCTTGGAGGATGATGCATGGAGCATTGCTAACCCAAAGTCCTTTGGGTGCCGCATTGGCGCGGAGATATTCAGTCATTATTATGCCATGGATAGCCGTTCTTATTTGTTCTTTTTTCATTTCTGAGAGCTCGTCCCAGTCATTAGTTTGCGCTAGGGTCTGTGTCAGGTCCTTGTCTTGTAGTAGTGAGGGAAGAGAGAGAATTGCATTTATAAAAGTTTGCCAAAATATCACGCAGGAGAGAAAGAATTGCCATTTTTTAGTTGCTTTAACTTTCTTCTTTATTATTCCTTCTGAGAAAAGACAGCACGCCATTTTGGAGAATGCGCAAAGTGACATTCACATCTTTTTTCTTTCTGTTTCCTCCTTTACTTTGAACAGGTACTATTTGACCGCATGAGAATCGGGTCAACACACCCTGATTCATAGAGACCCAAACAAGATTCAGGCTCCACCACTTTTTCTTCTTCTTTTTAGGTCCTGAAGAAAGCCCACGTGACCCACATGGGCAACCACAAGGGCTGAAACATGTCGACCTTTTTTATGGACACTTACAGTGCGTTAGACCACTAACTAGTCTTCCCACGCACGACACAGATTTTAATACATCTCAAACCCAGACTGATTAAATTAACAAATCTGGGTCTACGAGTTTTTAACATCACCTCTTGAGATTCACTCCACTAAACACACTTCCACCTTTCTTTGATCACTACTGCAATAACCAGTGGTTCACCTCCGGATGGAGGAAGCATACAAAAACTAAACCTATGATGATGCTGTCATGTTTTTAAGAGCAGGGCGGAGAATCAAGATATACCGCTTTTCCGACTTTTGTACGTGAATGAGGGTTTTTTATCGGTACACTGCACAAATTTTGCAAAACCCTGGTTACTCAGGTCAAGTGATCCATTCCCATTTGATATCTAATTTACGAATAAGGAAGCTGAATGGATCACAGTTCCTTCTTTCTCCCCCCCTTTGATTTAATATATACTGTGACATTGTAACCATGTTAAACAATGCACATACAGTGATAAATATGGAGCAGACTCAAATACATTGGTTAGTTATTGTTGTTTATTGTCAATGGGTATATGTGAGAGGGAAGTGGATATTTACATAAGTGTGAATGGTGTCATGGTCCAGGAAGGCATTGAGGAGAGCTGTCTGACCCACACACAGCTGGCGCAAAAGCTCCACAGACTCAGCACTGATGGCAGCAGGGGGACAGGGGCAGGGGCAGCGGTGCCTGGGGTGAAGGACACTCTTCCCTTTTTTGTGGTGCGAACACGGGCAGCAACACTGGGAGTAGCAGGGAGGGTGGGCACTGAACGCTGTGTGGTGGACGTGGAGGCAGAGTCCCAATTTCCCTCGGCCGAAAGCATAGAAGCGTCACCACCGTCGTCAGATGACGTAGGGGTCTGCGTCTCTGGCTGTGAGTCCTCTAGAAGACTACGGTCCCCCTCTGATGCGCTGGTGACATCTGTGTCACTATGATGGTGTGCAGCAGTTGTGCTTGATGCCTCACCACTGGTGTTCGTCCCCTGTCCTTCCGTGCCCATGTGAGATGCTGCATGAGAGAGAGATAGAGGTAGGATCAGTACATTTGCATCAAGTTCACAAATATCAGCAAGGGAAGCATCACTAATGATGAACAATCATCCATGTTGGACAACACCATGGGCAGTAACACTGTGCAACCTCAATCCAAACATCGAAATTACCGTGGCATAATGCAAACTTGGCATAATTCACCCATGTGATGGACACACAGCCAATTAGCCTGTTGGTGGCTTCAGCTAACCAGACACACATATCCCTCTGTGCACACCTAGGGCCCTGAGGGGGTAAAAGATTCTACTCACAACATGTTGCCACTGTCACATCTTGAGCCAGCAGAAGTGTCCAACACAGAGACAGACTCCAACATATCCGCACACAATGGCCATGAACACATGCCATCCACCATGTCGTATCTTGGGTCACAACTACAGTTGCACATTGTTGTTAGATGTGTAGCCAGCACAACTCTGACGTCAGGCAATGCACACATTGATGATGGCACACTCAGATCATGCACTCTGCTTGACCCTGACATGGGATGTCCGTGACGACACAAATGAAGATGATACCAGAAGGCCACAACTACAAATATGAACTCAAGGGCCATTACACCAATGACATGGGAAGGTACATGTAGGGGGAATGCATGACAACTGCACCCAACACCTTTGGCCACTTACATGCCATTGCATCACACTAGCAACATCACAGCCCTGCACTGGCCCAGGCTTGGAGCACATGCAGCCAAACAACACCCAAGTCACACTCACAGAATACTCACCACCAGCTTGCTGCTGATGCCCCTTCAGACGTGCATCCAGTTCAGGCTGCGTCACAGCTAAAATGTGTGCCATTAGTGGTGTCATGCTGCGCCGCGCCAACCTGCCTGACCGAGGGATCAGCCCCAGTGTCATCTCGGCCACGTTCCTACTCAGCCAGCAGATGTCATCCCACCTCTTGTGACAGTGGGAGCGCCATCGGTTGGAGACACCCAGTGCACGCACCTTGCATGCAATGGCCCTCCACACGGCCTTACGCTGGTTGACTTTGAGCTGCAGACATGGGAGACAAGAGGGTGCAATAATCAGTGTAACCTACCACCATTTCACAGTGCAGGAGCATGACTCAGACTCATACCAACTTCAGCCATAACTTCAGCAGAGACAACAAATCTGCGACATTGAAACATCATCATGTGTGAAAAACACATTAATGCATGCAGGTATGAGGGTGGACGCAGTACATGCCTATCTCAAAGCCATGCAGAATGCCAGCAGAGAGCAAAATGTGTATGCTGACCACATCTACTGCAAGTTTCTGGGAATACCAAGACATGCAGGACATCACTACATATGTCACTGTGAATACTCACTGTGCTCAACACTGCGCAGCCCTCAAAGCACTTGCCCTTAAACTGCCACACTGTGTCATGGATGTCACATTGAGGGACATGACCTCACAAACGCAAACCCTCATCACAAGGCCTGTCGTGTGCAATATACATCTCTGTAATGGCTCATTGACGGAGAGTCAAGAGGAAAAGCACATATTTGACACTCTGTACATTTAGTGTTGTGTCACTGTCTGATTGGGCCGTGAATGTGCAGGCCAGTTGGGGTCACACAGAGGTCCAATGTGGGGCATCTCATCTTTTACATGGAGGGACAATTTGGAAACACAAACAGTGCCAACACATCCAAGTATGTGCACATGCCGGTGGTGATGGAAGGGTCTGGGCACAAGAATGTTGGAATGTACAGTGTCATAGGTGAATGACCAACAAGAGTGTCACCCTGGGGGACTGAGGTCCTGAGCATAGTGCAGAACTAGAGATGAGGCACATATTGAGTGAGAAACAATGCCCTCACTACCCTCTGGACAACTACACTAGCTGAGGCCACAGATGGGCCTGTGAAGGACATCAGGGACACACAAAGACATTCAGACTGAAAATCACTGTCCTGACTCCTGAATTGAAAAGGTGC
The DNA here is from genome assembly GCA_963921515.1 of Calotriton arnoldi. Classification (NCBI taxonomy): domain Eukaryota; kingdom Metazoa; phylum Chordata; class Amphibia; order Caudata; family Salamandridae; genus Calotriton; species Calotriton arnoldi. Next base: position 173,326 of record CAWUFW010006166.1, read on the forward strand.
AGCCACACTGTATGTCTGACAAGACATCACATTTCCCTCACATCTGGCTGTGCAGGCAGGCAAACGTGTGGAATAGGCTGAACACACCTTCCCCCTGGAAACAGCATGCTAGGCAGTGCATGACCTAACCCCACACTCTCACGCACATACTGCAGCAGATCAACTTCGTGTGTGCCCCCCTACACTCTCACTCACACCCTGAGATACTTACCACGACATTAGGCGCACCATATAGCCTTGGATACTGGGTGAGCACCTCGTCCACCAGGACCTCCAGTTCCTCGGGGGTGAAGGGAGTTGCACGGATCTTCTCAGTCCTCGACATCACTGTGGGCAGGAGACAGCAGCAGCGGCAGTTGGTGGTGAGGGGTGTCAGGCAGCAGTCCCTGGAGGCAGGTGAGGGGTGTCAGGCAGCAGTCCCTGGAGGCAGCAGCAGGTGAGGGGTGTCAGGCAGCAGTCCCTGGAGGCAGCAGCAGGTGAGGGGTGTCAGGCAGCAGTCCCTGGAGGCAGCAGCAGGTGAGGGGTCTCAGACAGCAGTCCCTGGAGGCAGCAGCAGGTGATGGCTCTCAGGCAGCAGGCTCAGTGAGCTGTGGCAATGTGTGGCTCCCTCACACACATATATAGCCCCCCGGGCTCGTGTCTGTGGTTCTAAGCTGCTGCAATTGGTGTTCCAGGTCTGCCTCATTGAAATCCATCCAATGACCGCCTCCGCGGTGGTGGAGCACGCCTACCACAATTTTCAAACTTGCCTCAGGCAACCGCGATTGCGCTTCCCATTGGCTGGCAGGGCCTGGTCCATGGCGGTGACACACCGCAGGGGACAGGCATGCGGTACCGCGGTGGTGCATCTTTCAAGTGCATCCAATGACCGGCCCCACGGTGGCGGAGCACGCCTACCGCGATTTTCAAACTTGCATCAGGGAACCGCGATTGCGCTTCCCATTGGCTGGCAGGGCCTGGTCCATGGCGGTGACACACTGCAGGGGACAGGCGTGCGGTACCGCGGTGGTGCATCTTTCAAGTGCATCCAATGACCGGCCCCGCGGTGGCGGAGCACGCCTACCGCGATTTTCAAACTTGCATCAGGCAACCGCGATTGCGCTTCCCATTGGCTGGAAGGGCATGGTTCATGGCGTTGACACACCGCTGGTGGCATATGGTAGCTACCGCAATTCCGGGCACATGCATTGCTATGAGTGACCGGGATCTGTGTGTCGGAGCATGGCAACCACTATTAGACATGTGCATATGCCTATCAATCCCGCTATGGTGTCTTGGGCCATGGCGGTGACACACCGCTGGTGGCATGCGGTAGCTTCCGCGATTCCGGGCACATGCATTGCTATGAGTGACCGGGATCTGGGTGTCGGAGCATGGCAACCGCCATTAGACATGTGCATATGCCTATCAATCCAGCTATGGTGTCTTGTGCCATGGTGGTGACACACCGCTGGTGCCAGGCGGTAGCTACGGCGAGGGTGCAGCATGACATTGTTGACTATGGGCGTGACAGTGTTGTCTGAGCATGTTTAAGGCACCAATGGGCACATCGTGCTGTGTCAATGTCATGGGTCATATCTGTACTTCGAACAGTGGTCACTTACAAAATATCATGGCACTTGATGGAAATCAAATGGGCTATAGTAAGTAATGACAGCCTAAATCTCATACCTATCACCAAATGCCACACTGTAAGTACCAATGGGGCACATTACTCCTACACAATTTCATATGTGAGACCACATTTACACACATCTTCATATCTGACCCCCAAATTTGGCCCCAATTTCATATCTGATCCCAATATTTACACACATGTCCATGTCTCACACAATATGTCACTATACAGTACATGATTGTAGAAACATCTCAGCATTATTTTCATGAGTCACCACATGTGTCACACTGTTGTCTGTTTGGTATCACCTGTTACTGCCTTCATGTAATGTTATTGTTCGCAGTAGCAAATCCTACAGTATATGTCCACATGGACATGTGTGTGCTCTACATACTCAAGGATGTTAATTACATCACCGGCACACTTTGCATTCTGTACATCCTTATCATTTCTCACTTGTATCCCTGCCTTGGGTATGTTTTGTCTCCGTATCTGCCAAATGTCATCACCATTACTTGTGACATTGTGTCTGGTATGTGCTCATGTTGTTCGGTCTGTCATATGTGATTTTGTTACATGTATATTTCCACAGTTGTGAGTGTGTTGATAGTGGATTTGATGTGTGTGGTGTGTTACGTTGGTGCCTACCAAGGACAGGTGCATTGACCTTGTCCACATGAAGAATGTTGGCTTGGTGAGGGACTGTAGCCAAATGTGGGGCTGGTGCTCACTGACTGTTAAGTTTGACATGGCATCTGTGACCAGTGGAAGGTGACCCACAATTGACCTGGACAGTTCAGCATTGCGTGTGCTTTCATGTGCAGTAAGTGTTTGCAGTTTTGGCAGGGCGCACAATTAGGACACGTGTGCAGTGATATTGAACTGACACGTGTGGATAAGCCTGCTATGGTGTGGTAGCCTTTCGGGGCACAAGCTGGTCCTGCGCTGTGTGGTTGAACTGATGGTGCTGTTGACTCAAGCTAATGATGGCATCCAAGACAGGTGAGATATACCTTGATAGGGCTGGCTGTGGCACCCATCTAACTCCGACTTTTGTTGTTCTAATGGTATCAGAGGCCAACAAGTGATGCACAGCCAGCATCTTTGTCTGCAGAGGAATGTTGAGAGTCCACTTTGTTGTTCCTGACAGGCTGTGTGGCATGTGGCTCAGGATGCTTTTGATAGTAGTCCTTTGGTACCTGTGTCGTGCGATGACATCCCCTGTTGTTATGTGCATGAGGCTGTTGTGTCTTTGGTATTTACTCAGTATGTCCATGTGCTGACTTTTAGGTGTAGTGGTGTGGCTTTGTCCGGGTGGTGGTGTCGGTTGTTTCTGTGTCACTGTTGTGTGTCCAAGCAGCTGGAGTATTAGCTCCATGGCAAATGTTGTACTTCAGTTGTGAGTCTGGGCAGTGCTAGCTTCATACTGCAAGTCATAGTGCAACTTTAGTGCAGATTGTTGTTTGTCTACAGTCCTTTTGGATCACGTACCTTATCCACTATTTGTGTGCCACATTGACAATCTGTGTGCCTGCTGATAATATTGTGCAGTTGTATTGTTGTGTCTTGATTAACGTCAAGTCTGCATATGCATATGCTGTTCATTATTAGTCACTGACTGACTTAGAATTGTGTGTAACAGCATGTATGGCATGTCTACTGATGACAGTGGATATTGGCACAGGCTTGTGAATATGTCTGTTAGTGTCTCTAGACTTGTGTGGATTAGCATTGGCTCACATTCCATGCTGAGTCCTTCATAACTGGATAAATTGTGTAGTTCATGTGTCCCCTGTCATGTTTGCACAAGAATGTGTGGCACGTACAGCAGACATTTTGTAGCCAGCAGTGTTTCTGTTTCACATATGTCCTGTATCATTTACTGTCCATGCTGTTTGCACCAGATTCTGGAATGTGACTATTACCATTCACAGACAGTTTCCATGTTTGTTGTTCTCACAGTGGTAATACTGAAGAACTGAAGTACAATGTGATCTCTATGTGTCACGACTATTGACTTGCACTGTATGGTGCATTGTGATGCCAGTCAATGTTTGCGCTGTGTGAATCAGAAGCCACGGAGTTGTGCACATCTCATGGTCTGTTGCAATGACGTGTCCCCTTTCATCTCACCTAGGAGGCGACCTAATGTGTATCGTCCTGTCACCCTGCTGGCTAACATTGAGGATGATGACGTGATACGCAGAGTCCGTCTGGACCGCACGAACATCCAAGACCTGTGTGCCATGTTGGATCCTCACCTGCGGGCTGGCAGGACATACCCAACAGCATTGACAACCGAAACCAAGGTGATGGCGGCACTGCATTTCCTGGCTAGTGGGTCATTCCAGGAGACAGTGGGCATTGCAGGGGGATGTCTCAGCCCACCTTCAGCATGGTGCTAAGGGATTTCCTGTTGGCCATGATGCGATACAAGGACCAATACATCAGTTTTCCAAGGCGTGCGGCTTTGGCGGATGTAAAGGCGGATTTTTATGCCCTTGGCCACATCCCGAATGTTGTAGGTGCTATTGACTACACACATGTTGGCCTGGTTCCACCACAGGCACGGGAACAGATCTATCTGAATCATAAACATTCCCATTCCATCAATGTGCAGGAGGTGTGCCAGGCCGATATGATCATATCGCATGTATGTGCCAAGTTTCCGGGCTCTGCACATGATTCATACATCCTGCACAACAGCATTGTGCCCCAGCTGATGGCCAATCTACTTCCGGAGCGGGCATGGATTGTGGGTGAGTAGGCAGAGTCAAGTAGTGTGCTGTGTGTGCCATGCTGTCCTCTGCCACAGTTGTATTACTGAATCGTTATGTTTATTTCACACCTAGGTGACTCTGCATATCCCAACAGACCGTGGTTGCTGAGCCCACTACGCAATCCTAGGACACCGTCTGACGTCCGTTACAACAATGCCCATGGTAGGACACGTCGGGTGGTGGAGCGAACCTTTGGTCTCCTAAAATCGAGATTTTGCTGCCTGGAGCGGACGGGAGGGGCACTCATGTACTCACCCAAAAAGGTGTGTCAGATAGTGGTAGCATGCTGCATGTTGCACAACCTGGCCTTACGGAAACAAATCCCCCTGATCCTGGACAATGATGACCAGCTGAGGCCCCCACCTGCGAACCCACAAATGTCCAGTGACGAGGATAGTGGTGAGGAGGAAGGTGTTGACCAGCGTCAGCAGCTCATCAACCGCTACTTCACTTGAAGGTGGGTGACGATGTACAACTGGTCCATTGTCTGTTGATGTAGTTGCTTGGGTGGAGGTCTATGTGATCTTTGTCAGTGCATCCTGTTGTTGACTCAGTGCTGGCTGCCTATGTGTTGGATACAGGGTAGTTTGGCACGGCTACAGGATGTCTATGTTGGTACAGTTGCACATTGTAATGTGTGCATATTGGTGTACGTTGAGGACATGTTGTGTGATGGCTGTGATGCCACAACCTGACTAGTGACTTTTGTTCTTTTGTGTTTTGCTAGGTCCCTTCTGCCTCTCCTTGCCTACAGAGGTTCCATGCTACTGTGACATTGTAACCATGTTAAACATTGCACATACAGTGATAAACATGGAGCAGACTCAAATACATTGGTGAGTTATTGTTGTTTATTGTCAATGGGTATATGTGAGAGGGAAGTGGATATTTACATAAGTGTGAATGGTGAATCTATGAGTTGGCAGTGATGGTAGATGAGACAATCAAGTAGGCACCACATTGATGTGGTGACACAGTCCAACAGACAGATGCCATTTCCATAGCAGTGTGGGTAAGGACAGTGTTCAAAGTCAATGGCAGGGTGAAGAGTGTTGCCATCATGGCTGGCTCCTTGACTGGCGTTTGGCAGGTGGTTTGCCACGGGTGAGTCCCAAGTTTTTCTTTGGACGGCCCCTCCTTCTTTTGGCAGGGGGGGCATCGTCTGCTAGGCCACTAGGGTCTGAGGAGTCACCCCTCTCCGTGCCATCAGGGGTGGATGATGAACTGTCATCCTGCGGGACAATGGGGGGAGGTGGAGGTGTGTGATGTGGCACTGGCCTATCCCTCAGTACCGCCACTAACTGGCCCATGAGGTCCACAATTTGTCCCATACGGTTGTCCATGGACCTCAGCAGACGTTGGAGCTCCAGGGCATCTTCGTGGGCCTGGCCCATTTGTGCCTGTGTTCGTTCATAGGCACCCACGACTCTGGTGATGTTAGCCAGGGCTTCGGTCACAGTGTCCGGTGTTGTTGGAGTCCCACTTGTCCTCCCACCTGCCCTGCTATCACTGGCCTGTTGCCTCACCACTCTAGCCACACGCCTGCCCTCCACAGTTGTTGGTGTTGGCTGGGCATCCTCTGTGGCTGGGCGTATGTTGCAGGCAAAGGTGGTAGTGGTGGTGGTGGTGGCGGCACAGGTCATTCCAGCAGGGGTCAGCGTTGTTGTTGTTGCTGATGGTGGGGGGGCAGTGGGGTCATGTGACCGGTTGCGCCCTGGCACACCAGATGGGCTGGCTTGGAGCTCCTCATCAAAAGAATCCAGTGACTCCGCATCCGAGTGTCCATGTTCCGGGGGAGGAGACTGGCTCTGCAAGTTGAGGTGTTGTCCTCTGCAGTCAGTTGTTGGTCACCTGTGGAACAGAGGGTACATGGTCATTGACTTACAGCCATATGGCTTGCTGTGTTTGATGTCTCTTATTTACATGTTATGCAACACACAGTTACGTATTTCATGAGTTGAATGTCTGCACAGTGTTGTTCGTCATGACATGATGTGGAGGTACATACATCTTGTTCCATGGTGTGACAAGTCATTGGATGCCATGGCCAACTTGACACTCTTTGTATGGGACTGATGAGTTGTCATCTGACAACTGGCTGCCATGCAACTTGATGTGATGCATCGAGGATGATTACTCTTCCCGACAGATGTTACATATGCACATGTACTAGACATTGTCAGATTGTTATCTCATGCATACCTTTGTAATGTTCTGTGCTTGTATTTATTTGCTCGACAGATCATGCCTTTTTATTGTTACTAGGGTCCTTCATGCTCAGCAGCCATGGAATTTGCACATGTCATTCTGTGCAGGGCATATTTGGTCCCTGATTTGCTTACACATGAGTTTAGTTGAGTCACAGTTCTGTTTCTGTCACAGTTACATACGCATCGCTGTCTGCATTCTATCAAATGGTATGTAATTGGGGTGTATTTTGTTGTGAGGTGTGGAATTGTGTTTGCATTAGCTCAATGCATTCGTTGAAGAATGGTGGGGTGCATGCACTGGCTGATTACCTGTACAGTTGGCATCTTTTGGGTGGACTTTCTACCACATGCTTCTGGGTGTGAGGGAGTGCTCCTTCATGCTGAGGGATGGGGCAGGGTGTGCCTGGTGGGAGTTGTGGTGCAGGCCTCCCTATTCCAAGGACACCTCCCTGGAAAGATGGCTACCTACCTGTTAGGTGAGGGTGAGGCACACAATGACTGCCACATGGTTGTGGGTGGGGGGAGTAGTCCGTCCTGCTCAGCTGTGGGCCAAGGGGGCCTGGTGGGAGTTGTAGTGCTGGCCTCCCTATTCCAAAGACACCTCCCTGTGAGGATGGCTACCTACCTGTTAGGTGAGGGTGAGGCACACAATGACTGCCACATGGTTGTGGGTGGGGGGAGTAGTCCATCCTGCTCAGCTGTGGGCCAAGGGGGCCTGGTGGGAGTTGTAGTGCTGGCCTCCCTATTCCAAAGACACCTCCCTGTAAAGATGGCTACCTACCTTTTAGGTGAGGGTGAAGCACACAATGGCTGAGGCATGCTTCTGGGTGGGAGGGAGTGCTCCTTCATGCTGAGGGATGGGGCAGGGTGTGCCTGGTGGGAGTTGTAGTGCTGGCCTCCCTATTCCAAAGACACCTCCCTGTAAAGATGGCTACCTACCTGTTAGGTGAGGGTGAGGCACACAATGACTGCCACATGGTTGTGGGTGGGGGGAGTAGTCCATCCTGCTCAGCTGTGGGCCAAGGGGGCCTGGTGGGAGTTGTAGTGCTGGCCTCCCTATTCCAAAGACACCTACCTGTGAAGATGGCTACCTACCTGTTAGGTGAGGGTGAGGCACACAATGACTGCCACATGGTTGTGGGTGGGGGAGTAGTCCATCCTGCTCAGCTGTGGGCCAAGGGGGCCTGGTGGGAGTTGTAGTGCTGGCCTCCCTATTCCAAAGACACCTCCCTGTGAAGATGGCTACCTACCTGTTAGGTGAGGGTGAAGCACACAATGGCTGAGGCATGCTTCTGGGTGGGAGGGAGTGCTCCTTGATGCTGAGGGATGGGGCAGGGTGTGCCTGGTGGGAGTTGTAGTGCTGGCCTCCCTATTCCAAAGACACCTCCCTGTAAAGATGGCTACCTACCTGTTAGGTGAGGGTGAGGCACACAATGACTGCCACATGGCTGTTGGTGGGGGGAGTAGTCCATCCTGCTCAGCTGTGGGCCAAGGGGGCCTGGTGGGAGTTGTAGTGCTGGCCTCCCTATTCCAAAGACACCTCCCTGTGAAGATGGCTACCTACCTGTTAGGTGAGGGTGAGGCACACAATGACTGCCACATGGTTGTGGGTGGGGGGAGTAGTCCATCCTGCTCAGCTGTGGGCCAAGGGAGCCTGATGGGAGTTGCAGTGCTGTTTGCCTGGACACATACAACACAGTAGATGTGGTCTACCTTTGTGATGTTTGAGGTGGTGTGGATGTAAAATCAGTGTGACCTGTGTGTGTTTTTGGGGTGCAGATGTGTGTACTTGTACCTCAGGGATGTATCTTTGTAGTTGTGCAAGACAGTACATGGCAGTTTCATGGTATACATTAATTGGTACTTACCAGCCTCCACTCCCCCGGGTATTTCTTCAAGACTCTCTGGATGCAGTATGGCAAGCTCCTTCTCCTCCCACGCAGTGAAGGGTTTTGGTGGGATGGGAGGGCCTCCACCAGTCGTATCAGCCAGCTCACGGTTCTTGGCCCTTCTCTTCTTGACAACACTCTTCAGGTCATGCCACCGCTTCATGATTTCATTCTTGTTGCGGGGCACATTCCCTACTGTATTGACCTTGCCCACTATTCTTGCCCACATGGTTGTCCTTGTGGCTAATGGTGTCTGTTGGACCATGTAGCCAAAGAGTTGTGGTTCTACTCTGATTATCTCATCTACCATTACTGTCAACTCAGTGTCAGTGAATTTTGGCATTTTGTGATGTGCCATGGTGTGTGCTGTGCTGATGTTTTGGGGTGCAGTTGTGAGGGTGGTGTAGGTGGTGTGTGTGTGTGTTATTGTGCTGGTGAGATGTGTGGTGTTTTGCCTATCCAATGTGCTGCAGGGTTGTGTTCCTTCAGGGTTGGAGTAGTGCAAAGGATTGTGGTCAGGGAAGGGGCTGGTTTTATGCTCAGCTATGTGAGTGTGCCAAGAAGGTGTAATGCAGTCAGGTGTGCTGTGTGGGTTGTCCTGTGATTTGTATATTTAAATTTGCCATGGGGGTGTGTCATTGGGATGTTTCAGGTTATTGGGGGGGCAGGGCTAGTTGCTTGTGTGCATTTGCTGGCCTTATTGTTGTTTTTTTTACTTGGCCGCCATTTTTTTTGCTGAGCATCCGCAGCAAAGGCTGTGCTGCAGGGCTTCCGCCGTATCTCACATTCATTACTGTTAGCGACCGCAGCGGATGGAGACAGCGGAACGTACCGCTGTGACATCGGGGATATCATAATATCATTGGCGGTCACTCCGCGTGTCTGGCGGCGGGTTGATGTGTTTCCGCTATGTTACCGCCCGTCGCGGTTGCATTTTCACTTTCTCTGCCCTCTTCGGGCGGTTTTTAGATGCCTCCTACCGCCGCGGACGGAATATTTTGGCGGTTGATCCTAATAGGGTCGGCGGGGTTTCCACGGTACCTGCGGACGGTGATTTTCCGCTACCATGGCGGTCGGTTGTTTTTGCGTCCGCCATCGTAATGACCCTCCTAGTTTGGTGTTTTCTTGCAGATTTCCTGAAGATGTTTCTTTTGGTGTAAAAAAAATTTTTTTAATACTTTTGTTTTATTGTGTACTGGGTGGTGGGGAATTTGGGAGAAAGTGGGGCTTTGGGTGGGTATTTTAGGTAACTGCTTTATAGAAAAGATTTTATACTTACTTTATTTTAGCTTTTATTATTCACGCTGTTTTTGAATTGCTTGGATGTTTTCAAAAATTTCTGTAGAGGAGATATAAAATTAAAATATAGATATTAGGTATTTATTATATTTAAATATTTTGTGTTGAAGAGTAGTAGTACAGTTAGATTATAAATGGAATTTTACTTACTTTGTGTAGTTTTAAGTTTTATTTCTGTAATGAAGTCTTGCGTTCTGGAAGCAATCTGGCAGAGTTTCCCCTTCCTATTTATTGTAGGTGTAAACTAAACATTATTTTCGTTTGGTTTATATAGTGTTTATTTAATTGATTGTTTTTTGTGACTGGGTTATTTTATTAGTGTGAGCCTTTTATTTGTTGTTGTTTATTGTTTCAATTGTTTTGGCAGTTCTTTTCCATATATGGAAAACGTTAATTGAGAAGTGGTTAGTGTCAACTTTTTTTTATAATGGATTTTGTGTGTGATATGTGTATAACATTTGGTTTGATGTTTAATGCTGTGTGCTTATTAGTTGTTTCTATTTTAAATTATAAATATTAGCGTGTTTACAAAATATTTTAGGGTTTTATATTTAAAAAAATTAAAAAGAGATTGTATATTTTTTTTTGGTGTGGAGTGCATGTTTATAGTGAAAATAATAAAATTGGTGTTAATATATGTTATTTTGATCAATATTTAAGTCGTCGACATTTTTAAGAAAACAATATTTTTGCTGTCTGTATTGTTGTTATCGATATTTTGGACATGTATATTTTTAAACTAAGTTCGATATTTTAGTTAACGATATTTATGTGTTTGATAATGGTGTAAACGATATTTATGTTTGTCGATAATATGGTGTCGATATTTGTGTATTTTTATAATTAAGTATAGGTTGTCGATAATAGTGTAATCGATATTTTGGTGTCGATAAAATGGTAGGTCGATATTGTGTCTGTCGATATTATGTCAGTGATCCAGTAGATTGGTAATCTATTATCATTGCAATTAAAAGACAAGAGTAATAAGAATTTAGTAACAAGCATAAGAGACGAGAGGGTTAATGGTATTACTGGTGGCCTACCAGTTCTCACAGTTTTCCATCAATTTTAATCTAGTTCATATAAAGATGATTGCTGAGCAACTCAGAGCTTAATTGATCACTATCTCCAGGTTGTTGGGCTCAACCAACTTACAAATGTGCAGAGAGCTAACTTACATGCTCCAATCACAAGGAAAGAAATTGGGACGGCTATCACTCAATTATCAACAGGCAAAGCGGCTGGACCAAACACTATCCCGAAGGAATTCTATAAAAAAAAATTAAATATTATTGGCCCACTCTTTTTTTAATTGGTCAACTCTTCAACTTTTTTTGATTCTGTTCCACCGTCATGGAGTGAGACATAGATTGCTATCTTTGCTAAAAAACAAGGATCCCCTAAATTGCGGCTCTATCACCCTATATCATTAATCAACTGGGATTGCAAAATCTACACATGCATATTGTCCAATCACCTGGCTTCGGTTGTAGGATAACAAGTTGACCCCACGCAGCATGAATGTATATTGCGCTCAATGTGGCAGTAGAATCTAAAAAAAAACAGCCGGGTTTCCTGGCAATACCTGTGGACAGTTATGTTGGCAAAGCCCTTTTGGCTTGGGGTTTATTACACAGAGCAGATGTTATACACATCACTAATGGTCAGAATATTTTGTATGGGATTGCTATCCGATGCAATTAGTTTTGGTACAAGACAGGGATATCCCCTCTCCCTGCTTCTATTCGCCATATATCTGGATTCATACGTTCGGGCCCTTGAGTTGTCTGCTCTCATTCCATCCCTGAGAGTGTTTAACTGGGAGGCTATACTTCTGGCACACGCTCATGACCATGGGATTTTAACATCATCTCCTCTGAAGTCTCCCCCTGTCATAGAGCAAGCAGTGGTGACAGATCTAGGGTTATAAGGTAAATGCAGAAAAGACAGAAATTATCGCTCATAGGATGGCAGAAGGGAACGATGGGCGATAACTCACATCGGATAAATATCTGGGCATTCGCGTTTCTGTTAATGTGGATGCTATCATAGCTCTTAATTACCAAGCTCTGTATCGGGACTCCCTATCCATATTTAGGAAACGGGTTAGATTACGCCTCGGTTTAATTGGTAAGTGTAATATAGTCAGAATGGTTATTTTTCCACACATTGGGGCCGATTCCGATGTCGGACGGACTCAGGTCCGTCCGACATCGGTCCGGAGCCGTAACCGACCGACCTGCTGTCGTCGGTTACGGCCCAGGCAGTGCGATGCGACCGAACCCTGTTCGGTCGCACTCATATCTCCCACAATGGGAGCATGCATTCCGGACGGAATGTATGCTGGCATTGGAGAAAGCAGGGTGCAGTTCAACCCTGCACCCTGTGGCCGGCACCCCAAGGTGCCTGCCACCGGGTGCAGGGTTCAACAGAGGGGCACCATAGGTGCCTCCAGGCCGCCATTCGGCGACCTTGCACCCATGGGGGTCCCACTGGGGGCCCCCAAAGACAGTGACCGACTGCCTTTTCGTGCCAGAAAGACCGGCACGAAAAGGCAGTGAAGACTGCCATCGTACTCCCTCGGTCGCAAAGAGGCAGCCGGGGAGTACAGAGGATTCCGGATGGCTGACGGGCTCTCCGAACCCGTCGTGAGCCATCCGGAAATCGAGTCGGATTCTTTTCCGACCGAGCCCATCGGAATGGCTCGGTCAGAAAGGAATCCGAGCGGCACGTTCCGATTCGGTCGGAAGGGCACCGACCATCGTTCGGTGCCCTTCCGGCCGAAATCGGAATCGGCCCCATAGTCTATCTTTTCCAGTGCATTCCCTGTATATATATACAAGAGCTTTTTCAAAAAGGTTGAAAGCAGCTGGCAGGATTTTGTGTGGCAATATAATAAACCCCAATACGCTATGAGATACCTTTAACTTCCTCTCAGCAAAGGCGGGCTAGCATTCTCATCTCTTTGGCTTTATTTTCTGTCTGCATTCATCTCGAGACTCTTTGCAGTTGTGGGGGTAGAGCATTGGGATTTGGCAGGCATATTTCCAGAAAACCAGCTCTTCCCACAGATGGTTATCCCTGATAAAGGTCTGATTGACATGGCTAGGCCTATTTTAAACACACTATGATCAAGACTCTTTTGGTGTATCACATGGTTTGGCAGAATATTCGATCTATCTGCCGTATTTGTGTGCTCCATCAATTTAATTCCTTCAGAACAATTCCAACTTACCAAGGTCATTTCAAGACAGTTATTTAAGGTGCTGGCATGACTCTCAAATTACAAGCCTGGGTCAGCTCTTTAATAACAAGGTTTTTTGGACATTCTAGGAAATAAGCAATGAATATCAACTCCATAAACTTGGTCCATTTTGCTACATGCAAGTGAGAACATTTTTATCACATCTTTCCTCTAATTGAATTAGCTTAAAGTACAATGAGTTTTTAGATACATTCATCAAAGCCCCCAAACGCGGTTATATTCATATTTTCTATTCAGTAATGATGAGCCTAAAGAAACAGACTTATGATTTTGAGATTCTATCAACTAGCTGGTCTTGCATATTGCAGTCTAACATCTGATATAAGGTGTACTAACATTCTCGCCCAAAGCATTTTAAACGTTTCTAGGCTAAGGATTCACTCCTTCAAAATACTTTATGATTTATATTGTACAATGAATAAGTTGTGTAAACGGGGATTGAGGTATACATACGACTGCTTTCACTGTAACCAGCCCGGTGCCAACACTTCATATTTTTGTCTCAAGTGAACAAATAGTTCCATACTGGAATAAGGAATTTGAAATAATGAGCCAACTTTGAAAGTTAGGAGTAAGGTACGATCCTAGAACAATCCTACTGGGCCATGGGTCTAATGTAGTATTGGACAAGGTTGGGTTTCTTCTTCTTTGCTGTAACTACGGCTAGACTGGCGATGGCTCAGGCTTGGATTTTGAATGATGTCCTGGTGGCAGGAGTTTGTGTTCCATTGTGGGCTGGAACTGGCAATCATTCATAGTCATCCAAGGTGCAATAAATTAAGGAAGATTTGGGAGCCAGTAAGACAGGGGTTATGTGATCTCACACCGGTTATGCACTTATGTATGACAGGAGTATGACGAATGGGTTCTGCTAATGCTTTTTTTGTTGACTTTTTTTGATATGTCTGATGAACTCAGTTTTTTTAAATGCATCCTACGCATACATGTCAATGAAATAGCAGAGATTAACTTAATTGAGTTCATATTTGTAACATATTGATTCCGCATATATACACTATATTATTGTATTTACTTGCTGTTTCGATTTGCTATTTTCTTTTCCAATTAAAAAAAATAGACAAGAAGACACAGGTTACTTCCGAAAGGGCAGTGGTAGTAGAGCCACCACCAAAAGAAATTTGGTGATTTTTGAAAATAGAATTTGGTGAAATGTTCCAAGGGAATGTGTATTTATGCAGATCTTTGAATTGCAATGCTGATGAAATAAGGGATCTGATAAAAGAGGCAGCTGGAAATGCCAATGAAGAACAAGTTTGGAGGAATCAGCTGAATTATAAATTGAACTTGACATATGATGAGATCAAAGAAATGGGCTTAATTACTTTAAGGGCTCATATTAAATATTTAATTGAGAAAACAAAAGACTGTAATGATTTGAAGAAATATCGAGAAAAAGGGAAAAAAAGGACAGCGAATAAAAAGAAAATGAAAGGTATTGATTGATCAGCAAGAAAGATTGCAAGATATTCAGATGTAGGGACAAATTAGGTACCCCTTAAGAGAAATATATGGGATGGAAAGTTTGTGCATGTTACATGGACAAGGGCTGATTTATATGCTTTTATGCATAACTTTCCAAAATTTCAAGAAGACCCAGCAAAATGGTATGAGGAAATACATAGAGTAACACAAATTTCCCCGATGTTATGGACTGATTTAAATACGTTGTTTGAGAATGTAGATCCTAGAGATCTGTGGATGGAGTGTAAGGTTGTTACTGGATGACCGACACAACAACCACCTATAATTGGACCTAATAATACACCAGTGGCAAAATGTGATTGAGTATTTGTAGAAGTGAGTTCCAGAAAGGTTAAAAAATTGGGAAAAGAGTTTGAGAACAACACAGGCACTTAAAGGTTGATGCATGTTTGCAAAAAACATAGCGGAGTCAAAAATGCAGAGAAAGATGGAGTTAGTGACTTTGTTCCTGTGTTTGTAAACGGATTGAGATCGGAGATTAGTAATGATATTCAACAAAGTGAGTTGTGTTGGCAGACAAATGGCATTGATGAGATCTTGATGTTGATGAAAAATAGTGAATATTTAAAGACAAGGCAGAAGAAGCTAAAGGAAAAGATGATGATTGCTCAGACGAAACAATTTAAGAGAGGGTCATGGATTCAAATGAGCACAATTATGAATTTTGTGCAGAAAGGAATAAAAGGAATGGATGTTAATGTTGAAATGATGAAAAAGCATACAGCATGCCACTATTGTGGGAGAATTTGACACTGGAAGAGGGAATGTAGACAAAATCCTAATAGAATTGAGGTACATTCAGATCAAAATTTCAAGATCCAAAGAGGTAATATGATATTGAATATGCAGAATTTGGTACAGAATATGAGAAATCAGAAGTCTTTTACAATGTGTATGCCAACAGCCTCAGTAATGCAACAAGACATGAGGAATAAAATGCCAGTTAGTTCAAGGTACCAGCAAAATACTATGATTCTGACTGATGTTACAGTTCACAATGACAGTGCTGGAGGGGGAGGAGGATTGCTCACTTGGAGCAGTCCTGGAGGTAGACCTGAGTGGCACATATATTGATGGAGAAGCCAATGCCCACCCTATTTCATTTTTGGCTACCCAATCTACAGTCGTTCTGTGGAAGTCCCAAACCTACTCCTTCCAGGAAGAGAAGTCCATGTTGTACGGATCAGTAATGAACAGATTGTTAATCAGGTTACAGCAGATGTTTCAGTTAAAATTGGACAGATGGAGAATAAACATTAGTTTAAAATATGTAACTCAAATCCTGTAAATTTACTTAGAAGGGATCTTTTTGTAAAATGAATTGCGTGATCTAAGGTACACCAGATGGTGTAATAATCGGAATTGCATGATTTAAGGTACACCGGATGGTGTAACAATGGGAAAGCATCATGAAGATTCAGTTTTTAAAATGAGTACCGAAGGAGCAAAAGTTGAGGTATACCCAGTTTTGACTTACCTCTAGATTTAAGACACACCGTCAAGGAAGAGGTATAGGATTACACAAGAAAAGAGATTGGATTGATTAAATGAGCAGAGCCAGTGAAAATAAAGATTAAACCAGATGCAATATTCCCCAGAACAAGGCAGTACAAGCTTACAAAAGAGGCAGAAAAAGGAGCAAAACCAGTGATTGAGAAAATGGTTGAGCAGAGAATTTTCTGAGAAGTGCTTGGCCGTTATTGCAGCTCTCTGGTGATGGCAATTAAAAAGCCAAATGGCAAATAGAGAATCATACAGGATCTCCAAAAGATAAACAAAATTGTGGTTCCTTGTTGTCCATTGGTAACGAATCCAGCAGTAATGTTGGTTCAAATTCCATCAGAAGCAGAATGGTATACACTCATCTATTTACGCCAAGCGTTATTTCATTACATGAGGACTCACAGTTCCTCTTCACTTTCTAATTTTTTAATAGATTTCTTGTGTGGTGTAGAATCCCACAAGGTTAAATTGAAAGTCCTTCAATTTTCTTGTGAATACTGAAGAAAGATTAAGAGAATCTAAAACTGCCATGCATTTCAGTCTTAGTTTAGTCTATTGACGATTTGCTGATTTCATCCAAGACAAAAGAAGACTGGAAATTAGATGCAATTGCTCTTTTGAATCATTTGGCTGAAAATGGACATACAGTCTCCCTGACAAGAATGCAATATTGTATGAGAAAATTATTTACCCTGGACACTATTTTGAAAAGGGTGCGAGGAAAGTCTTGAAAGAATGCATTTCTGCAGTTCTGAAATTGTGTCCACCAACCACACTAAAGGAGTTTTGGATGTTTCTTGCAATTGTTGGGTACTGTCCTCAGTGAATTTCAAACTTTTTCCAGATTGCGAAGCATTTAATAAGGTTAACATGTAATAACG
This sequence comes from Calotriton arnoldi, assembly GCA_963921515.1. Classification (NCBI taxonomy): domain Eukaryota; kingdom Metazoa; phylum Chordata; class Amphibia; order Caudata; family Salamandridae; genus Calotriton; species Calotriton arnoldi. Next base: position 190,274 of record CAWUFW010006166.1, read on the forward strand.
GACAAGATACAGTACCATTTGATAATGAGTGCATTGATGTATTTGGGAAACTGAAAGATCGTTTGTGTCATGCACCCGCATTTGGGATGCCTGATTGCAATATGATGTTCTTCCTATTTTGTCATGAGAAAGATGGATCTACACTTTCAATCGTCAACCAGAATCATGGGGGATTGATGTGCCGAGTGGATTATCTCTCAGGTGTACTAGATCCAGTCACTATAAGTCTTACAGGTTGTGAGGAAATCGCACTCTTTTAGTCTCCACTTTGCAAACAAAGAAGCCAGTAGTCGGAGGTCTACCAAAGTAACTTGTATTTAATATTGATGCGTGGGTGCACATAATCATAGCACTAGGATGGCTATGACAAGACTGGACTTCATTTTTTTTTTTACTTTTTTTAAAGTACAAAAATCATTATACAAAAATAAAAAGACCATTTCAAGCATGTCCTGCCCCCCCTTCCCTCCCACTGCCCCCCCAATGTCTAAAAGCGACAGGGTAGACACATGGTGGCGAGTGATCTAATACATCGTTACAGTATCCAATGTTTCAATAATTAATAAAACAGTGATTAAAGGGAAGGGAGAAGGATATATGTATATATAACATTATATCGACTTTGCACTTGTAAAAATTACAATATATTAAGTATGAACATCTTAATCCTGCACAACCAAAGAGGGTAAACATAGAATTGTATTCAAGCAGTAAATCTCCTAAAATTCCATCAACATGGATTTTCCAAGACATATTACTTTTATTTCATGTATCCCTGTTGTAGCTATCTATCTAAGCCAAGCAGATAAAGGTTGCCAAATAGCAAGACCCTTTTTTTTCCTCGACTTCCCTTTTTGGAGAAAATGGCCTTTTCCAAATGGTATATAGAAATCAGTCGTGCTAGCCAATGGGAGAATAATGGAGGGTTAGGATCCTTCCAGGATGAAGCTATACATAAACGTAAAATCGTCATGGCAACATAGATAAAAGCTCCTCCATTATTTCTGCTAATCTTTTCTTGAATGCCTAACAAAATGGTCGTGGGAGTTAACTGAGTTTCCTGAGGAAGAACTTTATTAAAAAAGTCTTGTATCTGACCCAGTAATGGCATAAGTTGGGGACACGTGGCAAACATATGTATTGAATATGCCCTGAATTCTGAGCATCTCGGACATAATGTTCCAGCCCCTGTTCCCCATTTGGCGACTCTGCTAGGTGTAATATATAGAAAAAATGCGGTTTTATAAAATTGTGCCTGTAGCTTAGCAGAAAGTAGATCGCTCTTGGCAGATTGCACAGCCTGATTAAAGATGTTAAAAGGTATGTTCAATTTCTGTTGCCATTTATTAGCGGTAATGAGCATGTCGTCGGACATTAAGCTGACTAATATATCGTATAGATATCCTATCCTGGGTAAGGTAGGGCTTCTTAATTTATCGATAAGATCTACCTTAGAAAAACCGGCAATCCCCCCAGTATTGCGAGTCAGGAAATCTCTTATGGCCATATATTTAAAGGACTGCTGGTCCCCCAAATGGTATTCAGTTTTAAGTAAGCCATATGTTTTTATGCCATCAGAAGTTATTAGGTCCCCCATTTTCAATATTCCTGCTTGATGCCATTCACGTAGATAAGAAGCCCCAAAGATTGCTGGTAGATTAGAATTGTTATTAAGGGGGGAATAGTAATTCAGATTGCCCAATCCAAAAGTTTTACGAATATTAACAAAAACTTTATAGACACTCATTAAGGTCTTGAATCTTACCCTTTTAAAATAACCAAAGGAGAGCTGCCTCCAGAGACATCCGGGAGTCTCTGCTCCTAAAAGTAATTGAAAAGGCGATGGTAGACCTTCCATAGAAGTAAATATATCATCTTGAAGCAGCACCGTGCTATATTGCATAACAGAGGCCCAATAGTAAAATCTTAAATTTGGTAACGCCCAACCACCCCTTTCGCGAGGAAGAGAGAGTAATTTGAGAGCTCGTCTCGGTCTGGAATATGCCCAGATAAATTCGGAGAAAATTTGATTGAATTTCCGTAGCATTGTTTTACTCATCTCTAAAGGGATAGCCCTAAAGAAGTATAGAAGTTTGGGAAAATAGGACATCTTTACAACATTACATCTCCCTACCATGGTAAGATGTAGGTTATTGATACGCTTAAGCGCCCGTTTAGTCTCGGTGGCCAGTGGGATCAAATTTTCCTCCACTATCTGATCGATGTTAGCGGTTAAGGTGACCCCGAGATATTTTGCAGTTTGGACCACCCTACAATCTGACCAGTCGATTTGGTTGTTAATAATGATCTGAGTTTTCCCTTGATTGAGGGCATATCCTGAAATCTTCCCAAACTTCTCAGCCTCTTGTTCTAGGGCAGTGATGGCACTCCGGGGGTCGGGAGTCACCACCGCCAAGTCATCGGCATAAGCCATAATTTTAGTATCAAGCCCAAATCTACTCGTCGCTCGAATAAGTTGATTTTTCTCAATTGCTTTAATAAAAGGATCAATATAGAGAGCGAAGAGCAGAGGTGAGCATGGACACCCTTGGCGGGTACCCCGAGAAATTTTTATCTGTTCCGTCAGAACCCCATTAATTGTTACGTTGGCTATGGGATGGCTGTAAAGAGCTTGTATGGCTTGTATTGCCTTAGGCCCAAAGCACATTTTCCTCATGACGGCCCAAAGGAATATCCAGGAGACCCGATCGAACGCTTTCTCAGCGTCAACTAAGATTAATGAGATCGGGTCACCGGCTACCTGTGCAGCATCCAAAAGGGTAATAGCCATTCCGATATGTTCCGTCGTGCTTTTTTTGGGAACAAACCTGTGTTGCCATTGTGAGACCAAGGACTCTATTCTCAGAGATAGTCTTGATGCGAATATTTTGGCGTATATCTTGGAGTCACAATTAATTAGAGTTATTGGCCGGTACGATCCCATTTCAAGAGGGGATTTACCCTTTTTGGAAATACTACTATCTTGGCATTAGACCAAGAGTCTGGTGGAGGTGCGCCATTAAAGATAGAAATAACCAATTGAGTAAAAAGAGTATTTATCTGAGGAGTAAATATTTTATATAATTCGACCGGTATGTGATCGGGACCTGCCGCTTTCCCATCCGGAAGGCTAGCCAGGGCTTTGGATATCTCATCCCATTCTGGAGTTTCCTCGAGCTGATCATGGTCTTCTGGGCTAAGCTCCGCTAACGTGAGTTCACCCAGATATTCCAGGCTTTCATCCTCTCTTAATTCTAAGGGTCCCACCTTGTCTTCAGAATAAAGCCTTTGGTAGAACTCATAAAATGCCTTATGAATCTTATTGGTATCATTTGTAATTTCGCTGGAACTGAGTTTAATTGATGAAATTTCGCAGGCAGACACCTGTTGTCTAATTCTAAGGGCAAGTTGGTGACCGATGTTATCACCACATTCATATACTTTTTCTCTAGCAGATGCCCATTTCATAGCGGTTTTTCTGCAAAGATGGACCCTATTTCTGCTTTTCTAGCTACTACTTCTAATTGGGCATTCTCGATTTCACCCCCAATTGGACTGCTAAGATTAATTTTTCCTCTGCCTTTTTCATCTTATCTTGTGCCCTCGCTAGTTGTTCTTTAGTTTTTTATTCTTCCTTATTGAAAACCGCAGGGTCTCCCCCGAATACCCGCCTTCATGGTATCCCATACCGTTCTAACTGCTGCGGATCCTATATTAATTTCTAGAAATTCTTTAATCCACCCCTGCATATGAAGTCGGTAATCTTCATCATATAATAATGCTCTTTCAAAACTCCAGCTCGAAATTTCTTCCCTAAGCCCCAGCCCCTAATTTTTAGCACAAGGGGATTGTGATCCGACATAAAGCGTGGGGCAATTTCTATAGAGCAGTTTTGAAGTAGTGATGAGGAAACCAAAAAATAATCTAGTCTGGCAAAGGAAAGGTGCGGAGCTGAAAAATAGGTATAGCCCGGATGCGTTGGTTTTAAAGTGGCCCAAACATCATTGAGCCCATGAGTTTGCATTAGGTTAAGCAGGGCCCGATAGACTTTAGGCTTTCTACCTCTATAGGACCATTGGTCAGTTATTCTCCAATTACTAGGTAGGTTAATATTTAGGTCTCCAGAAACAACTAGCGGTAATGGCCAATGGGCAAGTTCACCCGAAATCCAGTTGATGACCCGGGGTCGTCAGTATTACTCCCGTATATTGAGCATAATGTGAAGCTGGAGTTGGGGGAAGATGACATTCTGCAATAACCCACCTACCCAGAGAGTCAGATTTCACCCTGCTAGAGGTCAATGGATGCCTATTTTGAGCCAAAATTCCAACCCCTCGTGTCTTTGCACCCTGCGAGGTACCACCAATAACCCTATAACCCAGAGAGTTCAATAAGTACTTCTGGGATCCCTCTATATGTGTTTCCTGAAGGGTAATAATTTCCGCACCCAGTGAACGTAGACCCAGAGCCACCTTCTGTCTTTTCAGGGCATCGTTTAACCCGCAAACGTTGACGGACACTATTTTTAGAAGACTTTGATCATTCATATTGTTTGACATATTGATTCTTATCCTGAAAACACATCTTAAATCATACTACAATTTGTACATCCCTCAATATCCGAAAAATTATTATTATTATATTTTTTTGTGCATATTTCCTTTTTCCTATTTTCATTGACTTTACTTTGTCTTTTTTCCCCTTCTTTTTCAATATTTTAAATTCGTCAATTATCACATTTTCCAATAACATACCCCTTCCCACCACCAAAACGTGACACCTCCCTTCCCACCCCACCCCCATACATAGAGCAATCAGGAACGTCCTGAATGATGGTTGTCAGTTAGGTTTCCCTGCCGCGAAGCCGCGCCTTAGATTAACATATAGAATTATCGGCTAAAAATTCTTTATACAATATACAATATAAATTGGACCCTAAGTAAAGGGGTCAGACCAAAAAACCCAGGAGCTTCTCCAGTGTAATAAGCAGCCCTTGTATTACTAACCTTCCAACAGACCTTTATTTGCCTCCCTTTCTTTTTACCTTAACCTCCTCCAGATACTCCCCTGCCTTAACCTCAAATATAAAAATCCGGGTGGACCCATTCAAAATAACTTTTAATCGAGAAGGATTCATTAAAAACACTTGGGCACCAAGCTGTTGAAATGGGGTAATCATCTGGCGCAGATGCCATCTGCGTTCTACCGTTGTAGGGCAGAAGTCGGGTTTGGCAAAGAACATCACACCATTAGCCCCCTTTGGGGAGTTTGGACGGGCCTGATCGTACACAAATTGCCGAAGGAGAAAGTTCCCAAAGAACACTAAGAAAGCTCTTGGTTTTCCCACGGAAGAGGTACTAGCATTACGATTCATCTTAAGATGGAAAGGGAATCGATGCGCATGCTGGACTTCGTAGTCCCAGTTCCAGTCTACTTGTGTCGGGAAGGCTTCTCGTAGCAGTTTTACAATGTATCGTCTTGGGTCACCTCCCTCCACTCCTTCCGGAATACCTAGCAGGCGGAGGTTGTTCCTGCGTTGACGATTTTCTTGCTCCTCCATCTTCATCCTAACATCTCCCAGGCATGCCTCATGAGCAGACCCCAGATTCTTCAAAGTGGTTATCTCCGTTTCTAGGCTCTCTGTACGACCTTCAACCATGCTGACCCGGTCACTTATGTCAGTGCATAATTTGTTTAATTTACGCAAGCTCCCCTGTAACTTTTTGGCTGCCCCCTTAGCAGCTCGATTGTCAGAGCGAACTTCTGCTTGGAAGTCCTTGATGGAAGTTAGGATTGAGGATAAGGAGGGTTCTACCATAGGTTCAGTCACGGTTGCAGATTTGGCATTTTCCCAGATAGACAGTTGTTCAGTTTCTTCGCATAGGGGGTAAGACATTTGCGAGTCCGAGTAGTCCCATTTAAGTTGACTACGTCTTTTCTGGGGGTTTCTATTTTTCGTCTGGCGTTGTACCGTCCCTGTGTTTTTAGAAGGGTCGATATTAATATCTTCACTAGAGCTGGAGCTAATTTGATCTTCATCAGAAGTTGACAGAGAACCGTCTGAAACCGAGTAGAAATGTTCGCCACTAACCTCTGGAGTCCAAGGGGCTCTGAGGCCAGGATTGGGTTCTGCTCTGAGAATGTAGTCCGTGATACCTTTTGCAAGGTGATTTAGCCCAATTTCACTTTCGTCCATAGTTTTAGTAGGTTCTAGATGTGGGGGGCTAGCCGCGTCTTCAGCAGGTAGTGCAATAAGAGGAGGATCAGAAGGTAAGTTTGCCAAAACCACAGGACCCACTGTGCTACTTTGATCTATAAGTTGTTTACCCAGAGATATCTCTTTTGACACAAGCATAACATGTTCTTGAGACCCCGTCAAGTTAGATTCAGGATTTGAACAGTCCTGCGCGTCTACAAGCTGACAATCTGATTTGGACGTTGCAGGGGGTGTAGGGGATGGGGCGCCGCTCAAGGTAGTATCCGGAGCAATAGGTAAAGCCTTAGATCCAATAAACATTTCCACAATTGTTGGTTGAAGACTAGGCCTGGGCGTAGTTCGCGAAGTAGCGCTACGCGAAGCTACGCAAAGTGCAGTTCGCACTACGCGAGCTACGCGTAGCACTACGCGAACTGCGTAGTGCATTGTTCGCAATGATTGCACAGTGCCGGATGCTTGTCCGCACTGTGCAATCATTGAAAACGGCATCTTGCACAGTGCGAGCTGTCTTTACTGCCGCTCGAGTAGATTTTTACTCGAGCGGCAGCTTCTCAACGCGGACTGGTAGTTTCTCATTGCGAGCGGTCGCGAGCATACGCGACCACTCGCAATGAGAAACCTGACCTCCCCGCGTTGAGAATCTCGCCGGGAGGTTTATTTTCCACGCTCGCGATCGGCAACTTGATGTTGCTGATCGCGAACGAGAAAAAGTCTCGCCGGGATGTCATTTTGCTTGCTCGCGGTCGCCAACTTGACGTTGAGGACCGCGAGCAAGCAAAAATGACCGCTGCACTACGCTACGCGTGTTTGCACTGTGCTACGTGCAATTCGCGTTGTGCGAAGTAGCGCAAACTTCGCAAACTACTCGAGCGTAGCGTAGTGCTTTGCCCAGGGTTATTGAAGACCCTCCTTAGCTCCCCCAGCGCCCCCAGTGCCCCCAATCTTCCCTGTACCTCGTTTTGGGCAGATAGCTTCCCTTTTACCTTTTAATGAAATATCCGGTATTGCAGCCTCCCCTGGGGCAATGTTGCTTGGCGTGGTTTGGGGGGCCTTTAATTTGCTGCTTTTCCCGGTTCTAAAGCCCCTGGAAGACATCTGCAGCCTCTGTTGTTGCGTGCTTATTGAAATAAAAAAGCACAGAAAAAGCGCCAAAGGTGCAAAGTAGCACAGAAACAAAACGTGGATAAGGAAATGAGGTGCTCTTTCTAACGTGGTATGTCTCAGGTGTCGATTGCAAATTCCGATGCTTCTTTTGTGTACCTCCGAGCTTGAAACCACAGCCGCTGCCCTCGCGCTCTAATCCTTTTCTTAATCGGTAACAAAAATCCCAGAGCAAGCGCGAGTATTAAAGAAACAATGTAGCACAGAATCGGGCCGCAAATACAAAAATGTAACTTTCCTCCAGGTCCGGCGTTTATCCTGTCGACAAAGAGCGTTTCCAGGCTTCTCTGGATTGAAAAGCGAAGCGCTCGCGTCCAGCTGCTTTTCCCCTTCGACATTTTGAGTCAGACCGCATAGCCAATTGCCGAGAAGCACAACGTGCGCGGCTGGACGACGTGAAAAATCACACCAACACCATCTTGCTCCCAGGTCCTCCCCATCTTGCTCCCAGGTCCTCCGACAAGACTGGACTTCAAACTAAGATCTGCGAGGTTATTTATACATATTGCACAACCTGGTGATGTGCAAAATATTTACAGAAGGAACAATCCCTTACTAGGTAACAAGGTTTAAGGTTTGTTTGAGATTCTCAAATCCTGACTTACAATCGAACAAACGAGCATAAACATTATCAGTGGACATTGCTGGTTTCTTCATACATTGGCACACAGTCAAACAAACAGGTGTAAACGTTACAAGTAGACATTGCCTGTTCCATCACATATATTGGCAGATAATCAAACAATCAAGTATAAACATGGCAAGTGAATCCTAGATTAGCCTCAGACGAGCAAAGAGCAGGTATGTCAATACCAGGTGTGTAAAGACATGAGCAAAACAAGCCTGTTTGTGCTGACTTGACACACGTCAGAAATGCACCAAAGTTTGCGACTGAACATCTCGAGGAAATACAAATGGAAGAACTGATGGTGAACATAATGAATAAAATGCGTTCAGTATCATTTAACCCAAAATATCAAAATATCAATGTCCACTTAGTGGTATTGCTCACAAATTTTTCACTGGAGAATAATTTTTCATCTATTTGTATTAACATAAAAAACGTCCTCCTGTTGGACCATTGCTGCATTTGTCTGATGTAAAGATGTTGGAGAAGGGTGGCAAATTGCTGCCAGTATACCACAACACATTGGCAAACACTGTATGCACAGGCAACATCCTAACACTATACTCCCTAATACAACCACTATCATCAATAATTTCCTACCCCAAATAGTGAAGAATAAGGTAATACGATCCCAAAGGGAGGAAATATCGTCATTGGCAAATGCATGTACCTGTTGGGCTATTTTATGCATGTTCTCAATAGCCTGTTGTATATTTTTGGAATTGTACAGTATATAAATGCAACATTCAGTATGCTGAACTGTTAGACTTGGCATCTTTTGACATGTTTCCCCTGTCTTTTTGCTTTCTGACCTCCCGGTTTTAACGTCTGGGTACTGGCAGATTGCCTTAACCGATGAAGCCAAGGAGAGGTCAGCTTTCACAACCCCATAGGGGCATTACCAATTCCGGGTGATGCCCTTTGGATTGAAGAATGCCCCTGCCAACTTACAGAGGTTGGTCAACCAGGTGTTGGGGGGGCTGGAGGAATTCAGTGCTGCCTACCTGGACGACATTGCAGTGTTCAGCTCCAGCTGGGAAGAACACTTGCAGCACCTCTGGGAAGTGATGAAGGCTCTGCAGAGGGCAGGTGTCACGGTCAAGGCCAGTAAGTACCAGATTGGGCAGGGCCCTGTGGTGTACTTGGGACACCAGGTAGGAAGTGGCCAGGTGGCGCCCCTACAGCCCAAGATTGACACCTTTCTGGCTTGAGAGCACCCCAAGAACCAGACAGAGGTGAGAACCTTTTAGGTCTCACCGGTTACTACAGGATATTTGTTAAGGGCTATGGCACCATTGTTGCCCCCTTAACAGAGCTGACTTCCAGGAAACAGCCCAAGAAGGTGATCTGGACTGAGTCCTGCCAGAAAGCTTTTGATTCCCTGAAGGCAGCCATGTGCACGTCGCCTGGAGCTCAAGGCACTTGACTTCTCCAAGGAATTCGTAGAGCAGTCTAACGCTTCAGAGCATGGTGTGGGAGCGGTGCTCTCACAACTGAATGAAGAGGGCCTAGACCAGCCTGTAGTATTCCGTAGCAGGAGGCAACTCCCCAGGGAACAGAGGTGGAGTGCCATACAAAGAGAAGCTTTTGCTGTGGTCTGGGCACTGGAGATGCTAAGATCCGAGTTCAGACAGACCACAGGCACCTCAGATTGTTGATGCAAATGAGGGGTGAAAACCCAAAACTGTTGAGGTGGTCCATCTCTCTACAGGGAATGGACTTTACGGTGGAACACCGCCCTGGCACAGAACACGCCAACGCTGATGGTCTGTCCAGGTTCTTCCACCTTAGTGAAGAGAACTCCCAGGAGGTTGGGTAGTTCTCCCTACTTTCAGCTGGAGGGGACATGTGTTAAAATTGGCATCTTTTGGCATGTTTCCCCTGTCTTTTTGCGTTCTGACCTCCCTGTTTTGACTCTGTTTTTGCTGGTTTAGTGACTCTGCGCAATTTCTCACTGCGTTCATTGTTAAAGTGCAAGTGCTCCTGTTGTAAATTGGTATTATGGATTGGTGTTTCCATGATTGACATATTTGATTTACTGGTAAGCCCCTAGTAAAGAGCACTGAGTGTGCCGGGGCCTGTAAATCAAATGCTACTAGTGGGCCTGCAGCACTGATTGTGCCACCCACATGAGTAGCCCTGAAAAGGTATCTAAGACCTGCCACTGCAGGGTCTGCACGCAGTTTGTAACTGCCATGTCGACCTGGCAAGTGCACTCACTTGCCAAGCCCTAACCTTCCCTTTTCTTACATATAAGTCACCCCTACAGTAGGCCCAAGGTACCCCTGTGGGCAGGGTGCTGTGTATGTTAAAGGTAGGACATGTACTGGTGTGTGTGACATGTCCTGGTGGTGAATTACAGTGTATTTAGTCTTTCATCACTGCAAGGCTATCTGTCCCACAGGACAGAATGGGAGTTTTAATTATAACATCTTGTAAGCATAACTTTCCATTGGGACAAGATAGGCAAATGGAGTTTAGTATGCCTTGACTCAGAATGTAAAAATGCATCTTTTAGTAAAGATTGTTTTCAGGTTCTGTGTTTGAAAATAACACTTTTAGAAAGTAGGTATTTTCTTGCTTAGCCATCCTGTGTGCCTCTGCTGGGTTTGTGGATTGACTGTCTGGCTTTGGAGTGACAGGGGCTGGGGAGGTGCATTCTCTTCAGACAGCCACTGGGGGGGGGGGGTTGAGGTGTATCCGGCCTTTCCTGGATGAGTCAGGGCTAGGCTGAATAGACCTGGGCAGCATTTAGAGTAGTGGGAGGAGATTTCCTTGCACCTGAATGGGCCTGGTCTGCCTTGAATAATGCTTCTCCACCTACTGCTGGAAGCTGGGTCAGAGAGGACAGAACTGGTATGGACTAAGCACAGACACTCTCTGCCTGAGAGAACAAAGGGATTTTGAGTATAAATATGGGGGCCCAGACCCCAGAACTTTAGAACTCGCTGGAATCAAGGAACCTGCCAAGAAGAAGAGCTGGAAGAGCTGCCAGGAGGCGTACTGCCCCTTTGGTTTGTTGTTGCTTTCTTTGGTTGGTCTGCAGTTGCTGCTTCTGCCTTGTGCAGTGAAAGGACTGGACTGAACTTTCTTTTATTTGTGCTGAGTATCTATAAGTGACAAGAAAGTGGGAAACCCAATATACCCTTGGAGGCTTGGGCAGAACAATTGGTAGTAGGTGACTGTGCCTTCAAGGGATTTTGTTCAACAAACTCAATTAGATAATTATAAACAGTTAGTTGTATGTCAAGTCCCTACTGGTGACTGACTATTGATCAATCCGAACATAAATGCATTACTTCAAATACAATGAATCTGTAATAAACAATTTCGCAACACATGAATGTATTTTTCAAACTGTAAACAAATTTAATGTAAACAAATCATGAGGGGGTACATAAGGTTTACAACAAAACACTATGACCGAGGGTATTGATGTTATACAAAAGATAAACCTTCAAATCATAAGTGTAAACATCTATTCCAAATAATAAACAGTAGGACTTGAATCGATAAACAACAAAAAACAAACCCTAGACATAAGACGGATTACTGAGGAAATAGATGAGTTTGTCGACGTTTCGGTCTTTCTTGGCAAATCTGTCCATCAGACCATCTTCAGGACGAAGAATATGCTGTTATAATAGTCCCTTATGTATAGTTAGAGACTGAATGTGTACCAAATGGGAAATGACGACTTAAAAACAATTCCAGGTCACAGACACCAGAAAGGCCTGTTCAGTAGGCTAAGGTAAAGATCCACACAATATTTTATTATGCAGGCGCAATCCTGATATGATATTGCTGCCACTGCTTACATTAATCGAATTTCGAAGAATGAGCTACTCAGAGTCTTATTAGTGCCAGCTTCACGGTCCGGATTTTAATGATTGTCGCGTGGCCTTGAAACACGTACTGCTCAAAACAGACGGTATACACCAGTAGGGACTTGACATACAACTAATTGTTTATAATTATCTAATTGAGTATCTCCAAGGGCATGAAGTAGAGCTTGCCTCCTGTTCTGAAGTCTCAGGGACTGCAAAGACTTCACCAACCTCTGGGTACCGCTTTTGGAACCGCCACAGAGAAGGGAAACGCAACTGACTCCGTCACCGATTCCGTCGCTGGCTCTGTGTCCTGACGGCACCACAAAAGGCACTGTCCGCATCTCGCACCGCAACCCTGGTCTCACCGATGACGACATCCGATGCCACCACCATCGAGCCGCTGCTTGCACCGTGACCTGTGGGCACCGCACTCCGCACCGCCTCGCTTCACATCAGCATCCTGGTCTCACCGAAGCCGTTGCTGCAGCTGACTTCGACACCCGTGACCGTATCGTGGCTGGTGGCACCGCTCGTGAGTTTCACGATGCACCACCTCATCCCACACAGCTGTCTGGGCCGACCGATGCCAGCTCTCGCTAACCGGCTCTGTCGCTTGCACCACAACCTGCCAGCACCGCCTCACCCTGCACCTTAAGCCTTGGTCTCACCGACGCCATCTGGACGATCGTCACTGAGCTGCTGCCTGCACCACATCGAGAGGGCACCGCATACTGCACCGCTTCCATTTTGCAACGCAACCGCGATGGTTGCCACAACCGGCTCGCACCAACGTGCCAGCCGCAGCGAGAAAGGTACTGTTACAGAGTCTGTCCACGCTTTTGCTGGCCCATACCGACGCAGTCAGCTGGAACTGTTAGACTTTGTTGTTTTCAGCATTGAGGTAGCCCCAAATGGAGCTACCGACTCATACGAACTGGGGGCCCGATTCACAAAAGTAATCTGAGACAAAATCCTAACTTTACGACTTTCGGTATTCACAGACGGCATTTAGGAGTACTAAAGTTAGGATTTTGTCTCAGTTAAACTTAAGTTTGTCTTAAGTTTAACTTATGACCAAAACTTAAGATTGACAGACAAAATCCTAACTTTATGACGTTACCGAAAGTCGTAAAGTTAGGATTTTGTCTCAGATTACTTTTGTGAATCGGGCCCTGGGTTTTTGAGGTATTTATACAATTTTAAGGATATCTTGCAAAGTATATATTTTTAAGTACTGTTTGTTGGATTCTCATCGTTTTGGTTTTGTTTTGGATATATAAATATTGGATTTTTTTCTAAACTAGTGTGGTGTCCTTTTGTAGTGTTTTCACTGTATTACTGTTGGTTATGTGCAAATGCTTTACACACTGCTTCTGAGATAAGCCTGCTACAAAGGGGGTGAGCAGGGGTTATTTTAGGAGTTGAACTCCCTTACCCTGACTAGGAAGAAGGGTCCCTACTTGGACAAAGGTGAAAACCCTTGCCAACTAGAGACCCCATTTCTAACATGAACCCTACATAGTCCTCCACGTTCTGCAAGTAGCATATCGAGAACCAAGCGGTTTTGTAAAACCACGGAAAGCATAGCAGTCATTTCTCCTGTTATATTATCTAATGCTGGCATTGTTTCATTTATGGTGGCCTCCAATAACCATCCCAATCTCCTAATACAACTCGAATTCATAGCTGTCCCAAGAATAGGTAGTATTCATAATCCAAAGTCATTACCCTCCTGTCCAGCAGTATCTGTTTGATCTACTAAGAACATATTCGAGCTATCCCTTCGGTGATGACCAAGAGACTTTTGTGATTTAGCAAACCAAAGGTCAGAGGGAATTGCCCGAATGTGAGGAAGAGCCAATTCCAAATAGCAGGATCCCCCCCCACACTAGTGGCAGCCATGGGTTAGCCTTGGAACCACATATAAAATATATACCTTCACCTGGTGGGAGGGCACGATGAGTATGAGAAACACTAGCCATTGAAAAATGTACCTTGCAAACGTTATTACCCAAAAACAGGGAACCATCAGATTGTAGACATATTTCCCCATGTGATATAGTTACATGTGGAGATGGTGGGGAAGAAATGGGGGATCAGTGGGTGGAACTGTAGTGTTCATTCTAGTCAGGATTTCAACATATCGATAGGACATAAAGGAGTTATCAAAAAGGCTCTTATAAGAAGAATTATTTCCCCATATATTACAAGATGCGGGGACCATAATGTTATCCCTAAAATCATGCATGAAATCTATTCCGTCTGCAATGTAACAATGCACAACTGCCTGAAAAATGATAAAAAAGGAATCATTATAAGCTAATGACACAGACAGAAATGGCAGACTTGTTGCAGTGTATGCTAGAATTTTCATACATACCCAACTTTTTTGTAAGATAGTCATTTGTTTGTAATTGGTGTGAGCCATTTGAACAATTACATTGTTATGATATTCAGAAAAATTATGTTGGTGATCTAGCGGGATGATAGTTGCTGTAGAAGTGGCGTTAACCATTATCATATGTACAGGGTGGTAAACATTAAGATACCAGGTCAAGGCAAATATCAAAATGCAGATAACAAATACTATAACAACATCTACCAATTTATTTTTCTTCTTTGCATTTTCATTTACAACAGTTCCTATAACATTTTCTTTTGCCAAGTCTGCCTTAGTGATGGGTCGGCCAAAGAGATGCATCTCCAAGTGAACCATAGTTTACAGTGTTCTTATTTTACTAACTTCACTACACAAGTTAGTCCCTTAAAGATAAACTCTTAAGTGCCTGGCAGTTGGTGCATATTCCCTCCTAAGCACTTTACTATTTAATCTTTCAGTCTCCTTGGGCGCAGATTGTAGCGGTGTGCAGTAGGTGTGTTGTCTGTTATTCCAGGAATGGGTACTCTCTTGAGACTTGAACTACCTCTTTGAATGGTGGTGCCCTTTTTACATGCGATATATGGACCCAGTTCTTGTTCCATTGCACTGTACTGCAGTCTGGGTATCAGCAAGACCTGGACGAGGCCTTTCCATCGTGGTTGCAAACTGTTCTTTCTCAAGAGGTTCCTAGTCAGCACCCAGTCCCCAGACTTGAAACCACACACTTGTCCTTCCAGGGGTGGGGACCAGGTGTCTCTGACCTGTTGGCGAATGTTGGATAATCTGTTGTTCAGTTCTTTACAATAATCCAGCAATACAGGATATGGCATATCACGTAATTTTGAAGGAGATGCAAACCCCATTAACCTACCCATCACCAATTCGTATGGTGACAATTTAATTTTTGCTGTTACTGTCGTTCTCCTGGAGAACAAGGCTAAGGGCAGGGCATCCACCCAACTCAGTTCACTAGAAGCACATATTTTTGTCAATTTGTTCTTCAGTGTTCCATTACACCTTTCCACTAATCATGCATCAGCAGGATGATAAACTGAATGAAATCTCTGCCTTATACCTAAACCTTTACGCACCAAATCCATTATTTCATTTGCAAAAATGTGCTCCATTGTCATTCTAAATGCTCCGGGGTAAGCCGAACCCTGGAAAATATTCCTTCAATAGTACCTTTGTCGTAATCAAGGCTGTGTTTACAAAAAAGTATATCCACCTTTCTTACTGTATTGTTTTCCCATATTATTGAAATTGTGCTTACTAATATCCCATCTGCTCCAACATGAGCTGGCCCATGTGTCATTTGGACCATAGGCAAAACAAAACTGTCTGGTAAAATCCATCTATTTCCATTTGGACCTTCCATCCATGCCTGATAGTGTTGATCAAACACATATCCTTTTTCCTGCCACTTCTTCTTTTCTTCTTCATCTGCCAATTTTTGTACTTTCTTCACCTCTGCATACGGGTCATATTCCTCTACTTCATCATCAGTCCTCTCTACCACATACATCAGTGAGTGTTCTGCCAAAGTTGTAGTCCGTGCTATGTCATCAGCAAAAGCATTTCCTTGTCCCACCTAATCTGTTACTTTCTTGTGTGCACTGCATTTAATGATAGCTAATCTTTTTGGGAGAGTGATAGCATTCAAGAGTCTAGAAATAAGATGTCCATGCTGTATCGTAGCTTCACTAGAGGTAATAAATCCTCTTTCGGCCCATAAGCGGCCGAAGTTATGGGCCACTCCAAACGCATACTGACTATCACTGTATAGGTTTATTTTTAACCCTTGTGAGAATTAACATGCTCTAACCAGGGCTATCAACTCTGCAGCCTGTGCTGATGTTTGTTCTATTCTACATGTCTCAACTACAGTATAATTGGTGGTCATCGCATATGCCGCTGAGATAGTCCCATCTTTTTTCTTTAGACAATAACCATCGACAAACAAAGGTGCATATTTACAATAAGGTGGCGAAGCGTGTCGTTAAGACAAGAAGGCTAACGACACGCTTCGTCACTTTAGAAACGCAGGGCTGCACCATATGTACTAGAATATGGTGCAGCCCTGCATTTCCCCCTGCGTTGGTGCTAAATTAAGCTGCCTACCATAGTGCAAGGGTGCCTGTGTTGAGGAGAAGATTGTTTATGTGCATGAATGTTCTCCTGTCTGCACATAAACAATCTTTAAATGCCATTTTCTAACTCATATGTGTGCTGCTTAATGCAGCACACATTGAAGTTGCAAACGGCATTTTTTTTCTTTTTAAATGATTGTTTATGTGCAGGAAAGGGGACCTTCCTGCACATGAAAAATCATAGGCAATTTGCTGTTTCTATGTGTGCTGCACAAGGCAGCATACATGGAAACAGCAAAAACGAGGAGAAATAAAGCACTTCTCCTCATTTCGACTGTTTAAGACCTTCCTCCTATTTACGGTGCTCTTGTAAATAGGGGGCAGCATCAAAATCAATGGGTGTTGCGGTGGAACGCCCACCGCAACACCCATTGCCCTCCCCTTTTACGCTAAACACAGTGTGAAAGGGTGCCTTATTTACAAGGCACTGTTAAGCCACGTTAAGTGGCTTAACGCTGCCTTGTAAATAAGGCGTGGCCCCTATCGCCATCACAATGTCACTGAAAATGATGTTGTGGTGGCGATAGGGGCTTGTAAATATGCCCCAAAGTACCATCAACAATTGGCATTGGTACATCCACCAGGTCCACTTGACCCTTTGTCTCAGTTTCAGTAACAGTCACACAGTCATGTTGTACTACATCCTGTTCCAAAGGAAGAAGCATTAGAGTGGCTGGGTTTACTGTGTTACATCGTTCCAGAGTAAAATTCGGGGCCATCAGAGTCAGATCATATTGCTTCAATCTGGCATTCGTTAAATGTCGAGTTTTTGTTTTATTCAATAGTATGTCAACTGAATGAGGTACATATACTTTCAGAGGTATATTGGGCACAATATACTTCAAGCGAACCTGGTTCAAGACTCTAAAATTCTTCCATGTTTTCTCCGGTTTCTGCACACCAATTTTACCAATTGTATTCATGAGGGTTTCAGGGAGACCAGGAGAAAGGCTAATCTCCTGACGTTAGGCCAACTATTTGATGGCGCCGTTTTCTCCTCATTTGGTAATCTGCAGAAACAGGCTCCTCTTCCATCAACAGTCTTTTTTAGATATTTGCAGATGCACCATTTTATCTTTAGCCTTAAGGAAGAGGATTTGAGTTGTATGGATATCCCCTGTCTCAACCTTATTAGGAATGCCCCGTTCAATAGAAATTTTGGGCTGGTGTATAAGTCAATCTTTCTGTCATCTCATAAGCAGGTGGACAACTTGTTTCAGGTGAAGACTAGTAAGTGGAGTGCTCGGCTTAACATGGACGTCACATGTGTGGACCTTCGCTACAGTAATCTGTTGTTTCATTCAGCTTTTAATGTATCCTGTATCAAGGTACATCATCTCAAATGTATTAATGACTGGTACACTCTGCGTCCTCTCTTCATTATGTAGTTACGGCCGGATGATCTTTGCTTTCACTGTGGACTTGCAGGAGCTGACGCAGTTCATGTCTTTGCGTCTTGCGTATCGCTAAGCTTATTCTGGGAATTTCTCTTCAGCAAATTAGGTGGCATTTCTAAGTTGCCGATCGTGGCGGATCCAAAGCTAATTATGTTGGGTCATTCACCAGGTAGTCCTTCCTACTTATCAGGGCTATATTGTTTCTCTATAGCAATAGCTAGACTGGTTCTGGCTAGAATCTGGCTTTCTAGTGAGGCACCCTTTCCATGGATCTGGTGGCCAGGATTTCTGAATTTAGGTTGGTTGGAGATGGTGCTAATTGAGAGCGATACCTGGAGGAAATGGTTAGGTAAGATCTGGTATCCCTTGCGGGACTGGCTGGCGGAGGTAGCTGCTCCTCAGGACTGGTCTACTTAGCTTTGTAGTGATTTTTGTGTTCTCCGTGATGCTCTCCTCCAACTATATATTTTTCTTTTGTTTAATATCATGGCCTCTGTTTGGTCTTTAATTTTACAAAAAATGCATTTTAATATTAAGTCAATTTTGTTTATTTAGGTTGCTCTTCTCATCTGACTGATAAGTTTTGTGTTTGTCCCCCTGTGCTTGGCATTTGCCATTAAAAACGTAATAAAAATAATTTTTAAAAAAATATTTCACTGGGTCATGAAACAGATATTAAAAAGAGCATTGAAGATACAGTGGACTAGCACTGAGACTGACCACTTGACCATGGGAATTCACCTTGGCAGGATAGCCCCTCCTAATCAACACCTGATAAATGCCCGAATTTCATAACCAGGTTTTAGCAAATAGCTTTTTAAAGTGCCTCCCCTACATCCCAATTCCACCTTACAAATCAGGGTCCTCGTTCTTAACTAAATTGCAAAGACAACATAGAAATTAGTGCATTAAAAACCCAACTTAGTAAAATCACAAGACAATTGAACAGAGCCCCGGCTCCTCGTCAACATTAGCAGAATAAAAAAACATTTGATCTGCCTACCACAAAATAGTGTGGTCCATTAGAAAGGAAAACAATGATATCTTATTTATGACACTGCATGACACGTCCCAAATCAAGTACACACCAAAGTATTGGAGCATAGTCAATTCCCATTTTAATCAACGAAAGAAACTAAGCACAGTGAACATTGACTCAGCTATTTAGACCACCTACATCCTTTGTACACTGATATTACTGCTCCAGCTGAAAGGTTTGAGCCGGAAAGACTGCGGGATCAAACATTTACAAATGAGGATAATGATCCCTCATTTATGGTGATACGGTAAGATAGCCATTAATTTGAATCTCAGCGATAGGGCCTCTGTTCCTCATGGGATACCAGCAGCCATTTTCCGACTAGCAAAGAGCCAAGGGGCAAAAATATTACTTCCCCTGTATAGCTTTTGCATGACCTCTCAAGACATTCCAGGCAGCTGGAGTGGTTCCTTACTAGTCCCCATTCACAAAAAATGCTCCAACAGCTTGGCACAAAATTACAGCCTGATCGCCCTCCGAGACGTCAAGAGAAAGATATATGCCATACTCCTCTTGAGAGAACAGGAGAAATGGGCCATAGAAAAGAACATTATACCATTCTTCCAAACAGGCTTTGTGAAGGGATGCAGGATAGATGAGAGCCTTTTGGCCCTGGTGTTAGACCTAACATCCTTGACGTGGGTTTCCCCCTAACATTTTGCCTTCAGACCTCCTCTTTTGCTAACTCCATTTTTGCTGACCTCAGGACTCTGTACACTACCACTGCTAACACAGGGGCTTATCCCACAGGCATGGAAACATGGCAACGTCTGGCAACCCTTGAAAAAAAAAAAATTTAGACCCTCACAATTGGGCTAACTTTAGACCAGTCTTGATGCTTCCCATCTTGGCCAAAATACTAGTGAAGCACGTCAACAGACAACTCTCCCGCTTCATGGAGTCCCAGAATTTTCTTCACTATTCTCAATCTGGGTTCAGGATGGAACACAGTACCCAGTCTGCCCTTATAGGAGTCACAGAACATCTCAGACAATTCCTGGATGGGGGCAGGATGGCCGCACTGATTTTACTAGATCTCAGTTCGGCCTTCGACACTGTGTCCCATACTACTAGACTAGCCGACCTGACCTAGAGGAAATGGCCCTCTCTCTTGGATGCCAGCCTTCCTAAAGGACCGGTCATTCAAGGTGATCTCAACTGCCGCATCCTGGGGGTTGAGACAGAATATCGAGTTGGAAATGTCGACTTACACAAATATCGAGTTGAAAATATCGACAGCAAGAATATCGTGGTCAAGAATATCGAAGTTAAGGTAAGAAATATAATTTTTTTTAATATAGGTCATTAATATTGTTTGCAAAAATATAGGGGCCTATTACGATGGCGGTCAGAAAACCTCTCCGACCGCCATGGTAGCAGAAAACAACCGCCCGCCGGTACCGAGGCAAAACCGGCAGCCAGATTAGGATGTCCCGCCCCAAAAAAATGACCGCGGCGGTATGATGCCACCGAAAAACCGCTCGTAGGGGGCGGAGAAGGCAAAATCCCGTCCGCGGCGGTCAGATTCTCGGAGGAAAAAATTCAAACCGCTGCCACGACAGCGGAGACACCGCACGGAACATTAGGATATCCCCGATGTGACCGCGGTACATTCCGCTGAATCCGACCGCCAAAAACACCAACAGTGATGAATGGGAGAGCCGCAGGAAGAACTGCAGCATAGCCACCGCTGCGGACGCTCCGTGACAAATATGGTGGTCAAACAGAAAAAAATCACAACAAGGTCCCAAAGTGCACACAGCAACTAGCCATGCACCCAAAAACACATAACACACCCCAATGACACAACCACATGGCAACTACAAAAATCCAAATTCCAGGACAACCCACACAACACACCTGACAGCAATACCCCATTTGGACACACCCACATAGCTGCGTATAAAACCAGCCCCTTCCCTGACCACAATCCTTTGCAATACTCCACAACTGAAGGGCCCAACACCAGAGCACAAAGGAGAGGCAAATCTGCACACCATCACTACTCACACCATACACAGCACTACCACCACTTACACACCTGCACCTCTAACCCCTCTGCACATCACACACCATACACATCACCCCCACCCCCACCACTTACACACCTGCACCTCAAACCCCTCAGCACATCACACACCATGGCACCACAGAAAATGCCAAAATTCACAGATAGTGAGTTGACAGTCATGGTAGATGAGATAGAGTTGAACCACAACTGTTTGGTAACCTGGTCCAACAGACACCATTAGCCAGAAGAAAACAAATGTGGGCAAGGATAGTCGATAAGGTCAATGCAGTAGGGACCATCCCACGCAACAGACAGGAAATCATGAGGCCGTGGCATGACCTGAAGAGTGTTGTCAAAAAGAAGAGGAGCAAGAACCATGAGCTGGCTCAGAGGACTGGCGGTGGCCATCCCATTACACCAAGAACATTCACTGCATGGGAGGAGAAGGTGCTTGCCATACTGCATCCAGAGAGTCTCACATGAATACCCGGGGGAGTGGAGGCTGGTAGGTACAAACAAATGTAGACCATTACACAGCATTGTACAGTCAAGCATAACTACAACGCTACATCTCAGAGGCACAAGTATATCCATATGCACCACAATATCCAACACATGTCCCACAGATGTAAGATCCACTACATCTGAATCACCCCAAAAGGTAGCCAACATTCACAGGGTTGTATGTGCCCAGGCAAATAGCACTACAACTCCCACCAGGCCCCCCTGACCCACCCCTGAGCAGGATGGAGCACTCCACACCCAGAAGCATTGGGAAGCCATTGTCTCACTACAAACAAACTAACAGCTAGGTAGCCATCTTCCCTGGGAGGGCTGTTTGGGGGTGGGAGGCCTGCAGTACTACTCCCACCAGGCCCCCTGTCCCACCCCTGAGCAGGATGGAGCACTCCACATCCAGAAGCATTGGGAAGCCATTGTCTCACTACAAACAAACTTACAGGTAGGTAGCCATCTTCCCTGGGAGGGCTGTTTGGGGTGGGAGGCCTGCAGTACTTTTCCCACCATAACCCCTTGTTCCCCAGCACATCACGATGGAGCACTCCCTCCCAACCAGATGCATGTGTCAGTCATTGAACTGTCCACTTCAAACTAACAGGTAGGTAGCCATCTTCCCTGGGAGGGCTGTTTGGGGGTGGGAGGCCTGCAGTACCACTCCCACCAGGCCCCCTGTCCCACCCCTGAGCAGGCTGGAGCACTCCACACCCAGAAGCATTGGGAAGCCATTGTCTCACTACAAACAAACTAACAGCTAGGTAGCCATCTTCCCTGGGAGGGCTGTTTGGGGGTGGGAGGCCTGCATACTACTCCCACCATGCCCCCTTGTTCCCCAGCACATCAAGATGGAGCACTCCCTCCCACCCAGATGCATGTGTCAGTCATTGCACTGTCCACTTCAAACTAACAGGTAGGTAGCCATCTTCCCTGGGAGGGCTGTTTGGGGGTCGGAGGCCTGCAGTACCACTCCCACCAGGCCCCCTGTCCCACCCCTGAGCAGGATGGAGCACTCCACACCCAGAAGAATTGGAAAGCCATTGTCTCACTACAAACAAACTAACAGCTAGGTAGCCATCTTCCCTGGGAGGGCTGTTTGGGGGTGGGAGGCCTGCAGTACTACTCCCTCCATGCCCCCTTGTACACCCCAGCACATCAAGATGGAGCACTCCCTCCCACTCAGATGCATGCGTCAGTCATTGCACTGTCCACTTCAAACTAACAGGTAGGTAGCCATCTTCCCTGGGAGGGCTGTTTGGGGGTGGGAGGCCTGCAGTACAACTCCCACCATGCCCCCTTGTTCCCCAGCACATCAAGATGGAGCACTCACTCCCACACAGATGCATGTGTCAGTCATTGCACTGTCCACTTCAAACTAACAAGTAGGTAGCCATCTTCCCTCGGAGGGCTGTTTGGGGGTGGGAGGCCTGCAGTACCACTCCCACCAGGCCCCCTGTCCCACCCCTGAGCAGGATGGAGCACTCCACACCCAGAAGCATTGGGAAGCCATTGTCTCACTACAAAAAAACTAACAGCTCGGTAGCCATCTTCCCTGGGAGGGCTGTTTGGGGGTGGGAGGCCTGCAGTACTACTCCCACCATGCCCCCTTGTTCCCTAGCACATCAAGATGAAGCACTCCCTCCCACACAGATGCATGTGTCAGTCATTGCACTGTCTACTTCAAACTAACAGGTAGGTAGCCATCTTCCCTGGGAGGGCTGTTTGGGGGTGGGAGGCCTGTAGTACCACTCCCACCAGGCCCCCTGTCCCACCCCTGAGCAGGATGAAGCACTCCACACCCAGAAGCATTGGGAAGCCACTGTCTCACTACAAACAAACTAACAGCTAGGTAGCCATCTTCCCTGGGAGGGCTGTTTAGGGATGGGAGGCCTGCAGTACTACTCCCACCATGCCCCCTTGTTCTCCAGCACATCACAATGGAGCCCTCCCTCCCACCCAGATGCATGTGTCAGTCATTGCACTGTCGACTTCAAACTAACAGGTAGTTAGACATCTTCCCTGGGAGGGCTGTTTGAGGGTGGGAGGCCTGCACAACAACTCCCACCATGCCCCCTTGTTCCCCAGCACATCAAGATGGAGCACTCCCTCCCACCCAGATGCATGTGTCAGTCATTGCACTGTCCACTTCAAACTAACAGGTAGGTAGCCATCTTCCCTGGGAGGGCTGTTTGGGGGTAGGAGGCCTGCAGTACCACTCCCACCAGGCCCCCTGTCCCACCCCTGAGCAGGATGGAGCACTCCACACCCAGAAGCATTGGGAAGCCATTGTCTCACTACAAACAAACTAACAGCTAGGTAGCCATCTTCCCTGGGAGGGCTGTTTGGGGGTGGGAGGCCTGCAGTACTACTCCCATCATGCCTCCTTGTTCCCCAGCACATCAAGATGAAGCACTCCCTCCCAACCAGATGCATGTGTCAGTCATTGCACTGTCCACTTCAAACTAACAGGTAGGTAGCCATCTTCCCAGGGAGGGCTGTTTGGGGGTGGGAGGCCTGCAGTACTACTCCCACCATGCCCCCTTGTTCCCTAGCACATCAAGATGAAGCACTCCCTCCCACACAGATGCATGTGTCAGTCATTGCACTGTCTACTTCAAACTAACAGGTAGGTAGCCATCTTCCCTGGGAGGGCTGTTTGGGGGTGGGAGGCCTGTAGTGCCACTCCCACCAGGCCCCCTGTCCCACCCCTGAGCAGGATGAAGCACTCCACACCCAGAAGCATTGGGAAGCCATTGTCTCACTACAAATAAACTAACAGCTAGGTAGCCATCTTCCCTGGGAGGGCTGTTTAGGGATGGGAGGCCTGCAGTACTACTCCCACCATGCCCCCTTGTTCCCCAGCACATCAATATGGAGCCCTCCCTCCCACCCAGATGCATGTGTCAGTCATTGCACTGTCGACTTCAAACTAACAGGTAGTTAGACATCTTCCCTGGGAGGGCTGTTTGAGGGTGGGAGGCCTGCACAACAACTCCCACCATGCCCCCTTGTTCCCCAGCACATCAAGATGGAGCACTCCCTCCCACCCAGATGCATGTGTCAGTCATTGCACTGTCCACTTCAAACTAACAGGTAGGTAGCCATCTTCCCTGGAAGGGCTGTTTGGGGGTGGGAGGCCTGCAGTACTACTCCCACCATGCCCCCTTGTTCCCCAGCACATCAAGATGGAGCACTCCCTCCCACCCAGATGCATGTGTCAGTCATTGCACTGTCCACTTCAAACTAACAGGTAGGTAGCCATCTTCCCTGGGAGGGCTGTTTGGGGGTGGGAGGCCTGCAGTACCACTCCCACCAGGCCCCCTGTCCCACCCCTGAGCAGGATGGAGCACTCCACACCCAGAAGCATTGGGAAGCCATTGTCTCACTACAAACAAACTAACAGCTAGGTAGCCATCTTCTCTGGGAGGGCTGTTTGGGGGAGGGAGGCCTGCAGTACTACTCCCACCATGCCCCCTTGTTCCCCAGCACATCAAGATGGAGCACTCCCTCCCAACCAGATGCATGTGTCAGTCATTGCACTGTCCACTTCAAACTAACAGGTAGGTAGCCATCTTCCCTGGGAGGGCTGTTTGGGGGTGGGGGGCCTGCAGTACCACTCCCACCAGGCCCCCTGTCCCACCCCCGAGCAGGATGGAGCACTCCACACACAGAAGCATTGGGAAGCCATTGTCTCACTACAAACAAACTAACAGCTAGGTAGCTATCTTCCCTGGGAGGGCTGTTTGCGGGTGGGAGGCCTGCAGTACTACTCCCACCATGCACCCTTGTTCCCCAGCACATCAAGATGGAGCACTCCCTCCCACCCAGATGCATGTGTCAGTCATTGCACTGTCCACTTCAAAATAACAGGTAGGTAGCCATCTTCCCTGGATGGGCTGTTTGGGGGTGGGAGGCCTGCACAACAACTCCCACCATGCCCCCTTGTTCACCAGCACATCCATATGGAGCACTCCCTCCCACCCAGATGCATGTGTCAGTAATTGCACTGTCCACTTCAAACTAACAGGTAGGTAGCCATCTTCCCTGGGAGGGCTGTTTGGGGGTGGGAGGCCTGCAGTACTACTCCCACCATGCCCCCTTGTTCCCCAGCACATCAAGATGGAGCACTCCCTCCCACCCAGATGCATGTGTCAGTCATTGCACTGTCCTCTTCAAACTAACAGGTAGGTAGCCATCTTACCTGGGAGGGCTGTTTGGGGGTGGGAGGCCTGCAGTACCACTCCCACCAGGCCCCTTGTCCCACCCCTGAGCAGGATGGAGCACTCCACACCCAGAAGCATTGGGAAGCCATTGTCTCACTACAAACAAACTAACAGCTAGGTAGCCATCTTCCCTGGGAGGGCTGTTTGGGGGTGGGAGGCCTGCAGTACTACTCCCACCATGCCCCCTTGTTCCCCAGCACATAAAGATGAAGCACTCTCTCCCACCCAGATGCATGTGTCAGTCATTGCACTGTCCACTTCAAACTAACAGGTAGGTAGACATATTATGCCCTCTTGTCTCATCCCTTAGCAGGATGGAAGCCTCCACCACACACACACATAGATGTGACACAAATCAAACCCAAATGTGAAAACAGAGCAGGTAAGTAGCCAGTACATGCACCCAGCCATTCCTCCCAAAAAGCATGGTGCCATATGACAACACCAGCCCTCTCATCACACAAAAATACACACAGATCCAATTGCCACTCACAGTGTGCAGACAGCTAAGCAAATGTAACTGCCACAGCAACCAAAGTGTGACACACCAATTCACATGTAGAAGAAAGTCTGTGCAAAATCATGCACAGCACTGAAAGCCATGTGTAAGTGCCATGTGGCCAGAGCAGCAAGGACCATATGTAAACAAAGAAAGCCTGGTTGTTGGTACAAATTCATATTTGCACATGACACTACAAAGGTATGCATGAGATGACAATGGCCAGGATATGCTCAGATGTAACATCTGCCAGGGCAGAGTGACCAACAAAGAGGCCCCACAGAAATGCTTTGTTGCGCCAGTCCCTAGATGGCAACATGTCCCTGTAATCACAAAACATGCACGTGGCACATAGTATGTTGTGACACCTCACACCATGGACAACTAATGCATGTACCTCAACATCATCTCAGGAGGCACAGTAGTGCGCATACAAACAATGTGATGACGAGTCAACTGTGTGGTGTACAAACAGTGAATAATAGACAGCCAACACAAAGCTTGCGGGGTGCACTACAATGACCATTTCTCATCTGTCCCACAGGTGACCAAGAACTGACTGCAGAGGACAACACCAGCAACCTGCAGAGCCAGTCTCCCCCCCCCCGGAACATGGACTCTCGGATGTTGACTACAGGTATTCAGAGGACGATGACCCCGGAGCCGGCCCATCTGGTGTGCCAGGGCACAACCGGTC
Source organism: Calotriton arnoldi (assembly GCA_963921515.1). NCBI lineage: Eukaryota > Metazoa > Chordata > Amphibia > Caudata > Salamandridae > Calotriton > Calotriton arnoldi. The sequence continues at coordinate 217,019 of CAWUFW010006166.1, forward strand.
TCAGGAACCCATCGTCCCCCCCACCACATCTGCAGCAACACCAACAGCTGCGCAGACCCCTGCTGTTACAGTCTGTGTGTCCTACACCACCACCACCAGTGCTGCCTGCAACACCCTCCCTGTCCCAGAGGATGACCACCCCACACCACCAACCGAGGTGGGCAAGGAGAAGATGCGGGTGCCTACAGTGGTGATGCAACAGGTCCGTGGCAGCAGGGCAGGGGGGAGTGGCAGGGTCACTCACAGACAACCAGAGCCTGGGACCGAAGCCCTGGACAGCATAAACAGAGTCCTTGGGGCATATGAACGGGCCCAGGGATGAACGGCCCGGGCAGAAGAAAATTCCCGCAAGCTCCTCCTGCTGAAGAGGTCCATGGACACCCGCATGGAACAAATTGTGGACCTCTTGGGCCAGATAGTGGCGGCACTGAGGGACAGGCCTGCGCCACAAACAACACCTCCACCTCCCCCTGCTGAGCTGCAGGATGACAGTTCAACATCCTCCCCTGCGGCCACAGAGAGGGGTGAGTCCTCAGGCCCCACAGGCCCCACAGCAGAGGCCCCCCCTGCCAAGCGACGAAGGGGCCATCCCAAGAAATCCCTGGGAGTATCCTGTGGCAAAGCACCTGCCAAGCATCAGTCACGGAGCCAGCCATGATGGCAACTCTCTTCACTACTAAATTGACTCATTGGACTGTCCTTCCCCACACTGCCTTGTGAATGGCATCTGTCTGTTGGACTGGGTCACCACATCAATGTGGTGACTACTCGATTCTCTCACTTACCATAACTGTCAACTCACTGCTTCACTAATCACCTCAATGTAAATGTTCACCCCCTCATAAGTCAACATTGTAAATAAAACTCCTTACACACATGTTGTTGTTTCTGCTCCGTCTTTATTCCAGGATGTGCAGTCATCACCATGATTAAAATGTACCAGGAGTATGGAATGTATGTAGGCAAGGAGAGGCTGAAGGGACCTAGGAAAACACAAGAGAACAAGATTCACTAGTCTGGGTGTGGCATCACAGACATCACACAACACATACCATAAAGCTAATACAACATGCACACATCAGAATGAGCAACGAGTACCAACATTCACATCCTGTAGATGTTCAAAATTACCCTGTCCCATAAACATTGTCAGCCACCACTGAGTCAACAACCGGCTGCAGTCACAAAGCTCACATACACCTTCACAACAACAGCAACATCATCAGACAATGGGTCCGTTGTACATTGAAACTCACCTTCAAGTGAAGTAGCGGCTGATGAGCTGTTGACGCAGGTCAACACCATCCTCCTCTCCACTGTCCTCATCACTGGACACAGGTTGGTTTGCAGGTGGGGGCCGTGGCTGCTCATCAACATCCAGGAGCAGGGGGATATCCTTGCGAATGGCAAGGTTGTGGAGCATGCAGCACGCCACAGCAATCTGACACACCTTCCTGGGCGAGTACATGAGTGCACCTCCCGTCTTGTCAAGGCAGCGAAATCGTGACTTCAGGAGACCAAAAGTCCGCTCCACCACACGACGTGTCCTCCCATGGGCATCATTGTAGCGTACATCAGCTGGTGTCCTGGGATTCCGCAGTGGGCTCAGCAACCACGGACGGTTGGGATATGCAGAGTCACCTAGGTGTGAGAGACACAAATAAACCTTGTAATTATACTGTGGCAGAGGACAGCATGTCACACACACAGCACGCTACTGGACTCTTCGTACTCACCCACAATCCATGCACGCTCAGGAAGCAGATTAGCCATGAGCTGTGGTACAATGCTGTTCCGCATGATGTATGAGTCATGGGCTGAGCCTGGATATTTGGACACACACATGCGTGATGATCATGTCCGCCTGGCACACCACTTGCACATTTATGGAGTGGTAATGTTTTCGATTCCTATAAATGTGCTCCCTTGCCTGTGGTGGAACAAGCCCAACATGGGTGCAATCAATGGCCCCAACAACATGGGGGATGTATCCAAGTGCATAAAAGTCTCCTTTTACAGCCGCCAATTCCGGCACCCTGGGGAAATGGATATACCTGTCCTTGTATATCATCATGGCGGACAGGACATCACGCAGCACAATGCTGAACATGGGTTTCGACATCCCACCTGCACTGGACACTGTGTGCTGGAATGATCCAGAGGCACAAAAATGCAGAGCCGCCATCACCTTAGATGTTGGGGTGAAAGCTGTTGGATATGTTCTGCGAGGCTGCAGGTGGGGCTCCAACATAGCACAGAGGTTTTGGAGGGTGGCTCTGTCCAGACGGAACTTCCGGATGACCTCCTCATCCTCCATGTCTGCCAGCACGGTGTAGGGACGATGCAGATTTGGTCTCCTCCTAGTTGAGATGAAAGTGGACACATGTCAATTCAATACACCCTGAGACGTGTACAACATCTTTAGTTTTGACTGACACAACGCCAACAATGACTGTCATCACAATTGAGTTACAGAGCAGCTTACACGTAGGGACACCTTACTCGCACACTTGTCCCCTTTCACACAGCAAGTACATCCAAAACAACATCTGACTATGCGAATGCACGTAGGGATATGGCCACATCTAGCAGGAGCAGGCCTGAGGGTATTTCATACAGCATATGTGTAAAACTGCAACACCACTGTCTCATACCTAGCTGCTGTACCTGACACACCTTCAGGCGTGAGTTGAACATGGCACACATCAACAACACAATGACCACAGGCTGAGCGTAAACAACAAGTGTGTGCATGATCAAAGAAAACAAGACAGTCAAATCTGCACATTCTACATTAAGATATACATCACTGTGATTTTCACAGCACTTTCACACATTGACATGTGTACACATTTGAGAGTCCATAACAACACTGTTCTGTGTACATGCCCATCAATATCACTAGTGACATGTGAGTGAGTACATGCCAATGTACTACATGACATACACAAACATGGCATGTGTAGTCAGCAGTGTGTTTAATGTTACACTGGCATTGTGTGCACAATGATGTGCCATTAATCATGTGGCCACTGTGCACTGTTGATGACTGCCCATTGGCCATTGACACAGCATGATGTGTCCATAGGTGCTGACAAAGTGTCCCGCCACCCAAATCACGGTCACAGGCACCAATATATGGCACCCAAATCGCGGAAGCTACCGCCTGGCACCAGCGGTGTGTCACCACCAATTCCTAGAACACAATCGCTGTAGTGAGAGATATATATGTATTGACAAATGGCAGGTGGCATGCTCCGCCACCCAGATCCCGGTCACTCATAGCAATGTATGGCCCCGGAATCGCGGTAGCGCCCGCCTGTCCCCTACGGCGTGTCACCACCATGAACCATGCCCTTACAGCCAATGGGAACCGCAATCGCGGTAGCCTGATGCAATTTTGAAAATCGCGGTAGGTGTGCTCCGCCACTGCAGAGCCGGTCATTGGATGCACTTGAAAGATGCACCACCGCGGTAGCGCCCGCCTGTCCCCTGCGGTGTGTCACCGCCATGAACCATGCCCTTACAGCCAATGGGAACCACAATCACAGTAGCCTGATGCAATTTTGAAAATCGCGGTAGGCGTGCTCCGCCACCGCGGAGCTGGTCATTGGATGTATTTGAAGAAGGCAGACCTGGAACACCAATTGCAGCAGCTTAGAACCACTAAAACGAGCCCAGGGGACTATATATGTGTGTGAGAGCCACACATTTACACAGCTCACAGAGCCTGCTGCCTGCCACCCCTCACCACCAACTGCTTCTGCTGTCTCCAGGGCCTGCTGCCTGCCACCCCTCACCACCAACTGCTTCTGCTGCTGCTGTCTCCAGGGCCTGCTGCCTGCCACCCCTCACCACCAACTGCTTCTGCTGCTGCTGTCTCCAGGGCCTGCTGTCTGCCACCCCTCACCACCAACTGCTTCTGCTGCTTCTGACTCCTGCACACAGTGATGGCGAGGACTGAGAAGATCCGTGCCACTCCCTTCACCACCGAGGAGCTGGAGGTCCTGGTGGACGAGGTTCTCACCCAGTATCCGAGGCTATATGGTGCGCCAAATGTCATGGTAAGTCTCTCAGAGTGGGAGTGAGAGTGCAGGGGGTGAACACATGAAGTTGATCTGCTGCAGTATGTGCGTGAGAGTGTGGGGTTGTGTCATGCACTGCCTAGCATGCTGTCCCCAGGGGAAGGGGTGTTTAGCCTATTCCACACGTTTCCCTGCCTGCACATCCAGATTTGAGAGACATGTTTTGTCTTGTCAGTCATACAGTGACGCAGCAAGTTTGGAATGCAGGAGTCAGGACAGTGATTGCTAGTGTGAATGTCTGTGTGGGTCCCTGATGTCCTTCACAGGCCCATCTGTGGCATTATCTAGGGTTGTTGTTCAGAGGGTAGTGTTGGAATTGTATATGACTCAATATGTGCCTCATCTCTAGTTCTGCACTATGCTCAGGACCTCAATCCCCGAGGGTGACACTCTTGTTGCTCATTCACCTGTGACACTGTAGATTTCCACATTATTGTGCACAGACCCTTCCATCACCACCAGCATGTGCACATACTCGCATGTGTTGGCACTGTTTGTGCTTCCAAATTGTCCTTTCATGTAACAGTTCAGATGCCCCACGTTGGACCTCTGTGTGACCCCACCTGGCCTGCACATTCACCGCACAAACTGACAGGGACACATCACTGAATGTACAGAGTGTCAAATTTGTGCTTTTAATCTTGACTCTCCATCAATGATCCATTTCAGCCATGTAGTTCAAGCACGACAGGCCTTGTGATGAGGGGTTGCGTTTGTGAGATCATGTACCTCAATGTGACCTCCATGACACAATGAGCCAGTTAAAGGGCAAGTGCATTGAGGGCTGTGCAGTGTTGGACCCAGTGAGTCTACCCCCATACATATGTTGATATGAGATGTATGTCTTGCTCTGCATGAAAATGGATAGTAGATGTGGACAGACTACACATGGCTTAATGTGCTGGCATCCTGCATGTGTATGAGATGGGCAGGTACTGTGTCCACCCTCACACCTGCACGCATTTATGTGTGGTTCTCCCATGCTGATGTTCCATGTGAGATGCATTCTTGTCTCTGTTAGACATATCTGTGGATTTGGGATGAGTTAGTATCATGCTCCTGTACTGAGAGGTATTGGTACATAACACTGTGTCACTGATGTTTTCCCCCTCTTGTCTCCCATGCCTGCAGCTCAAAGTACACCAGGGTAAGGCCATGTGGAGGGCCATTGCATGCAAGGTGCGGGCGCTGGGTGTCTGCAACCGCCGGCGCACCCACTGTCACAAGAGGTGGGATGACATCTGTCGGCTGAGCAAGAACGTGGCCGAGATGACACTGGGGCTGATCCCTCGGGCCGGAAGGTTGGCGCGGCGCAGCATGACACCACTCATGGCACGCATCTTAGCTGTGACGCAGCCAGGACTGGATGCACGTCTGAAGGAGCATCAGCAGCAAGCTGGGGGTGAGTATTCTGGGAGCGTGACTTTGGGTGGTGAGGGGAAACAACCTACCGCGATCTAATGGCATGCGATGTAATGCATGCGTGATATCGTCATACATCCGGTGGTGAGTGGCTAGATGTGTTCCAAGCCTGGGCCAGTGCAGGGCTCTGATGTTGCTAGTGTGATGCAATGGCTTGTAAGTGGCCTCGGTGTTGGGTGCAGCTGTCATGCATTCTCCCTACATGTACTTTCCCATGTCATTGGTGTAATGGCCCTTGGATTCGCATTTGTAGTTGTGGCCTTCTGGTACCATCTTCATTGGGGTAGTCAGGGACATCCCATGGCAGTGAACGGCAGAGTGCTTCATCTGAGTGTGCCATCATCAATGTGTGCATTTCCTGATGTCAGATTTGTGGGGACTACACATCTGGCACCAATGTGCAACTGTAGTTGTGCCCCAAGGTACGACATGGTGGATGGCATGTGCTCATGGCCATTGTGGACTGATATTTTGGAGGCTGTCCCTGTGTTGGCCACTTCTGCTGGCTCAAGATGTGACAGTGGCAACATGTTGGGAGGAACATCTTTTCCCCCCTCAGGGGCCTAGGTGTGCACAGAGGGATCTGTGTGTCTGGTTACACGGAGCCACCAACAGGCTATTTGTCTGTGTGTTCATCACATGGGTGACTTATGCCAAGTATGCATGATGCCACGGAAGATTCGACTTTTGGATTGAGGTTGCACAATGTTACTGCCCATGGTGTTGTGCAACATGGAGAATTCATCATCTTTTGTGATGCTTTGCTTGCATATATTTTTAATGTTGATGCCAATGTACTGATCCTACATCTCTCTCTCTATCATGCAGCATCTCCCGTGGGCACGGAAGGACAGAGGACGGACACCAGTGGTGAGGGATCCAACACAACTGCTGCACACGAGCATAGTGACACGGATGTCACCAGCGCATCAGAGGGGGACAGGAGTCTTCTAGAGGAGTCGCAGCCAGAGACGCAGACCTCAACGTCATCTGACGATGGTGGAGATGCATCTATGTTGTCGGGCACAGGGAACGGGGAGCCTCCTCGTCGACCACACAGCGCCCAGTGCCCACCCTCCCAGCTACTCCCACTGTTTCTGCCCGTGTCCGCACCACCAAAAAGGGACGGGTGTCCTTCACCCCAGGCACCGCTGCCCCTGCCCCTGTCCCCCCTGCTGCCATCGGTGCTGAGTCTGTGGAGCTTTTGTGCCAGCTGTGTGTGGGGTAGACAGCTCTCCTCAATGCCTTCATAGACCACAACATAAAATTGGCACAGCTGGTTGCTTACGTGGAGGGCGATCATTCAGACGTGGGTGGGCTACACCGTACTGTACAATCTCTGTCCTCTGCGGTGACTGCAGCCATTCAACTGGCCCAATCTCATGGTCCACCTCCAGTCCCTAGGTCCACCACCCTGCCAGTGGCCACGTCTGATGATAGTGACCACACACCCCACACATCAAGGGAAAGATACAGCACACGCAGCACATGACAGCAGCAGCCCAAGCAGTCCAGGCCGCAGACACCATCCCCACAGAAAGCTAAAGCCACCCCAGACCGCAGAGGCAAAAGCCCTTCAGGCGACACAAAGGGCAAGGAAGCCAAGAAGCATGCCTCAGGATCACATGCCTCAGAGACATCCCCAGCCAAGGACTCACCTGTCCCAAAAGTGTCTCGCAAAGACAGGCAGACAGTTTCCGTGCCCAGTGACAAACAGGTGCCTGTTAAGAGGTCACGTAAAAAGAGCTCCAAGGCAGGTTCACCCACAACATCAACTCCCATCCAGAGCCCTGTGAAGCAGGGAAAGGAGCCCACTGTAGGGGGTACACCTGGTGAACAGGGGATACAGGGGCAGAGGCAATCCCGGGCCAAGCACACCGCTGAATCCAGCACATCCCCAGAGGGAGGGCCACCGTCTGCACATGATCCTGCTTTTGTGGTAAGTGTGCCTGTTGTGTACACGCCACTTGGCATGAATCCCAAGACAGGGGAGCCATTTCGAATCCCAAAGAAGTGGAAGGGCACCCCTCCAGTATCTCCCGCACACACTGTGTCTCAGGGCAGCATGAGTCCATCTCCATGTGCCACCACCCCACCTGTTCCTAGCAGCCCTCAGGCTTCCCAAACCACTGATGGCTCAACCCCAGCTGGGCCTATCTATCCCCGGTCCAGTCCCCCAACTGTCCCCGACACACAGCCACCTCCCACTCAGACTGTCAGCCAAGTCTGAGTGTTAGTCCCCCTCACACACATGTCTCTCCCACAGTGGTGCCATGGACTTCCCATTGTTGACGCCCTGAGTGTGTTGCTGACCATGGCAGGGTACAGTACCACCCATTCCCAGTGCTGAATCTCATGTACTTACTCTGCACTTTGTACTGGCCACTAACCTTGTTGCTCCTGGCTGTGTTCATTATTCCCTGTGCAGCTTCTCATGTACCTCACCTGCACTTTCTCCTGGCCACTGGCCTTGCTGTTTACCCCTTCCTTGTGCAGGATCTCATGGACACAGTCTGCACCTTGGACTGGCCACTGGCCTTGCTGTTTACCCCTTCCCTGTGCAGGATCTCATGGACACAGTCTGCACCTTGGACTGGCCACTGGCCTTGCTGTTTACCCCTTCCCTGTGCAGGATCTCATGGACACAGTCTGCACCTTGGACTGGCCACTGGCCTTGCTGTTTACCCCTTCCCTGTGCATGATTTCATGGACACAGTCTGAACTTTGTCGTGGCCACTGAACTTGCTCTTGTCCACTTCTGGTGCCTATCACTGTGATATGTGAATAAAACCAGTTACTCCTGTTGTCTGCATTGTCAGTGTCCTTCATGAATAAAGCGTTATTCTGTGTGGGTATAGTTTACTGTGACACATGCTCTATATGCCACTTGCCAATGGTTTGGGTCACTTCATTCTGGGTTTTACAGAGGTGACATGCACTTCAGTTCTTCTTGACTCTGAGGCTTGGGGGTGCAATGATGTTGGTTTGTGATGGACTACTGTTGTAATGGTCACTCTTTGGTCAGCTTAGCTATATTGGACACATGTCATGTGTGTATGCAGTGCCAGCACAAAGTGGGATTCTATACACAGTATTGCAGGCTGGCAGGCCAGGGTAATCATGTCTGTGTGTGCTTTCTTGATGTGTGCACAGCAGTGTTGATGTGTGCTCATCTAGTGATGTCCAGGCGTCCTAGTCACATGTGTTAATTTCAATGTGTGCACTTGGGTGTTCATGAAGTGTGCAGTGTGAAGGGGTGACTTTGTCAGTGGTGTTGGTGTGTGTGTGCCCCTGCATTGTCAACTGCACACATGTGTCACCCTGGAGTTGGGTGCCTGTTGTTTGTATTGGTCAGCCCTGTGCTTGTGACTGTGTGCACATGTGTGAGTTGTAGGTTGTGCACTATGCAGTGTGTTGGTGTGTCCTTGCACTTGTGGGGGACAACTACTTGTTGTTGGTCGAAATTGTGAGTATGCAGAGTGTGTGTCTGGCAAGTCAGTGTTGTGTTTTGTTGATCAGCCATGTGTCTTGTAACTGTTTGTGCTCGCTGTGCAGCCCTGCTCAGCCACACTGACATTGTGGGTGTGTTTTCTCATGCATTGCTGTCACTTAGGTCTGATTTGGAGCCATTATGGCATGTGGGGTGTGGAGTAAGACCATTGCCTATCTGTGCTTCTGATGCCTACCCATTGTGTGTGTGCCCTGCATCTATATTTGAATGGGGCACTCCTCACCTGTCCACTACTGGCATACACACCACTTGACTCTCATGTCAGCTGTCCCCTTGGTTTGCCTGTGTGTGTGCCTCCCCATCAGTTCATTGGCTTCACTATGCTTTGTGGTGCAGATCTGTGCACAGGACCAATGTGCCACTGAGGACAGTTGACCAATTGGTTATATGTGATTTTCTTGTTTTGTTTTGCAGACCTGTTTGCTCATTTTCAGTTCTGCTGTTTGTGCTGCACAGTCCTCTAGTCATGGTGTTGTCACCTGGGAGTCCCACACTTCTGCATGTGTGGGTGTTGTATTGGCTGTATGTGTGTTTGCTGTGGTACTGCTTCACTTTCTGAGTGTAATGTTGTGTCAGTGCTGTGCTGATTGGTGGTGTGTGTTTTCATGTTGTGTCACTCATATCTGTGTGGTACTGGTATGTTTCTTGTGCACACACTGCTTGTCATGCATGCAGTGCTGTGTGTGTATGTTGCCTTGTCCTTGCCTGGTGTGCACCCCTGATGTCCTGCTGTGTTAGCAATGTGATGTATTGACATGTGCATCTGTTGTGTGTTTGATGTGGATGTGTGCAGTGTTTGGGCTGTGTTGTCTCTTGCAGCTGACTGATGCTCTGTGTGTGATGTTCTTTTGACATGTCAGTGTGTGTGTTTTGTTAGTGTGTTGTGATTCATTCAGATGTGTGTTTCCAGTGTGGTGTGCATTACTTGTGTGTCTGTCACATGCACTTAGGGCTATTCTTCTCCCTGGGCTTGTTTTGGGTGCATCCTGGGGTTTTCTCCTCTCATGTGGGAGCTGTCATTTGTCAAGATTGTGCATGTGCATGCAGGTGGTACACTATGACACCATGTTGACTTGATGGGTGGTGTGGTATGTCTGTCTGTGTTTCATTGTAGGCCCCTTGGTCCCAGTTTGTGTCCATGATTGTTTTGAGATGATGCACTTCTTGTCTGTGTTGGGGTATGTTGTCTGTGCGGTGTTGCTGGGTGATGATGTTGAGTTCTCCTGTTCTGTCTGTGCTCCCATTGCCTTTTTACAGTTTTGCTGCATAGGTCAGGTCTGGTCTTGTTGTACTCCTGTGTGTATTGTTATTGATGTTGGTGTATGGCTGTTGTTTTGGTGTCAGCATTGGTTCAGGCATCCCTGAGTGTGTGTGATGTTTGTGTCTGCCCCCCAGGGAGTGTGATTGTTTGTCAATGTATTGACTGGACATTATTGGCCCCCTTATGTGTGTTTGACACTGGTGTTGTGTGATGTGGGTGTGGTTTGGGTGGGGGTATGTGTGGAGGATCCTACTTGTGTTTGACAGTTGTGGAGTTTGTCAATGGGCCCTGTGTGTGGTGCTGCTGACCGACACCTATCAAGTAGTTGGATGCAGATGTGTGGCTGTTTGACTTCTGAGACTTCCTTCCATTCCTGCACCTATACATGTTTTGCCTTGCTGTCTCCCTGAGTTGTTGCAAATGGGGTGGCTGTGGTTTAATTTCACTCACTGTGGCAGCCATGTCTGGTTTGATGGGGTAAGGGTGTCGTCAAATGTTCCTTATCTTGCATGTGATGTACAAATGCTTAGTGGTTGTCTCCTTGGCCTTCCATTGGTGTGCACTTCACTTTTGCTTTCCTATTTGTGGTCCTACATTGCTGCTGACATGTGGTCTGTGTATGTGGCTGTGTGTCAGTGTGGGGTATGTCTGTGTAACTTGACAGGCTGTGTGTCCAGTTCAGTGTTTGTTCCTATTCTGTATGAGTGTTCATTTTGTGCTTGGACTCAGTTTTGCTGCCATGTGTGTAGTGTAGGTGTGGTGTGAGGGTTGCCCTGGCCATGTGTTTCTGTGCTGTGTGTTCCTCTGCAGCCCTACCTGCTGAGGCTGCCTCCCTAGTTGTTTGGAGTGTGTGGTGCAGGCTGTGGGGTCACCTACGTGGTTGTTGTACATGGGGTGGCACAGGTGAGGCACATGGCATGTCCCTTGAGGGGGGGCTAGTGTGTGGAGGGTGGAGGTGTGGCCCTGTGATCTTTGTGCACAGCCCATGCCTGGCACAGGCCCTGCCTTCCTGCATTGTCCGCATGTTTTCCCGCGTCTTCACCGCTGAGGTGACGTGACCGGGACATTACAGCAAGATTGCGGTAGATGTGTGACCTGGATGCGGAGGGGTGATTTACTGACAGGTAGGACATGTGTGGGTGCACTTGTGGTTGTGTTCCTGTCCCCACCAGGGTGTCTGGTGTGGACAGGAACCCTATGTCATCCCGGGAGTTGTGTGTTGTGTTTGTGGGCGGAGTTGTGTCATTGCGTATCTGCGGCGGCGTCCGCGACGGTTCATGACTTGCTGGTGGTGTATCACGTACAGCGCCGGGAAAACATGTAAGGCTGGGTCCATTGCGGTTGTGACCGGGTGGTAGGGACCGTGAATCTGGTTGCGCTCGCTCCGCTGTGGTGTTTCCGCCGTCTCTTGTTAGCCGGTTTCTCCGCTGCGGCTGGCTGTTTGGGGCATCCTGATTTGTTCGGCGGACGGGACGTCATTCCGCACGGCCGTGAATCTCCATTGGCTCCCACTGCAGCGGTGGCGAGCGCTTTTAGATGGCGGTTCACGCCGCACCGCGGAGGACGGGAAATGGGCTATGTTTGCCCATGCTAATATGGCGGCCGTGAGGACCGGTGTTCACGGGCAGAAAATTGCATTTTCCACCCCCGCCAACCGCGGTGGTGCCTCCGCCCGCCATCCTAATAGACCCCATAGTTGTTTAAAATATCGGTTTTTTAATTAGTGTTATGTATTGTAGTTTATATTTTAAATGTATGTGATGTATGTTTTTTTGTATAAGTATTGTTTATGTTCTTTAATATATGTGTTACATTTTTAGTAGTTCTGAATTTTATTTTAATTAAATTTTGCATTTTTTAGTTCCATAGCAGGTTCTGGGTTTATATAGGAAATAGGGTGGGAAGTAATTTAGGGGCACATTACGATGGCGGGCGGAAGCACCACCGCCGTGCTGGCGGATGCAAAAAGCACCAGTTACCGCCGGCACGCAGCAGTCCACACGCCCGTCCAATTACGATGCGAAAAGTAGGCCAAACACCGCCGGCAAGCCAGCAACACCGTCCGCCATCAAAGTGCGCCCGTACACGTAGCGGCGCAGCCCAACTGACACACACCGTCCGACGAAACACGTCCCGCCCGGCGCATAAATTACGATGCCGCAAACAAACGGCTCCCATGGCCAAGAGATACCGTACGAGAAACCGAAGCGGTAACACGGATGCCGAGCACGGACAACGAAGAAGCGGCTCCCCGAGCATGAATCCAGCACTGCAGGCCCTCCCCATGCTTCTGCTGATGCACCACCAAGGACGCAACGTACCGCGGAGACGCAGGTAGGCACACACACAACAAGTGCACGCAAACAGCGCACACAGTGCAAGGGCGGAAAAAGCGGACAACCCCCACCAGCGCGTGTACACTACACATCCACCATTGCATCCACATATGACACACAGGCCAAATCGTAACATCGCGCAACACATGTGTACACACCACCTGGGACTAGGAACCAACCACCCCGTCACGGCCCCAAAGCGCCGATGACGCCGCCACACATGCGCACAACGCAGAGGCCAACCGCAGCGCCATGCATGCGTCGCACACAGACACAGGGACACAACCAAGCAGCACACACATCAGCCCCACCCCGAACGCACATGACACGTGACAGGCCTGCCACAGACATGTCCCCAACGCCCAATTCACGGACAACACCCAACGCCACACAACCGACGCACACATGTCAGTGAAGACACGCAACAGCAGGACACACCCCAGTGTAACAAACATGGCGTAGCACACAGCGGCGGCAACACCAACTAGGAGAAGCAGGGCCCCTTCGGGAAGAGGAACGCCAGTACCACACAGAAACACCCATACCACCCTGCACATATGAACAAGACATATAAAACGGAACACCAAAGAGCCCGGGGACCGACAACAGGTGGCCCAAGAATAACATCCACACACAAGGCCCAACGCAGAGCGGAAAGGCAGCCTGCCGCCCACACAAGGGAGAGCAGACAGCACTGAATGACCTTCCATTCCAACTCCGAAACCACAGCCCTACGACAGAAGCCGGTGAATACAGCCATTGTCCAAGAATAGACCAACACAGGCATGCCGAGGAGACCGACCACAGGGCAGATAGCGCATATCACAGAAGCACACAACGGACGGGGAAGAAAGAAGAAAACACTCCCCCATGTTGGCCACATGCAAGTTAATTGGAAGGAGTCACACATCACTGACCTTGAACTGTCTGAGAAGCATGTGGGAAGAGGGCCCGTGTCCTCCAAACAAGCCAACAGAACACAAGTCCTGTCTCCCTACGACTACACAGAGCTCACAGCAACCTCGGAGCGTGCACATTGCAGACTGCACACACAGCCGGAGCACGCCACCTCAACGAACCGCTGCGAAATGGCAACCGCAACACACCTACCCAACTACGCCGAACAGCTCAAGCTGTACAAAACCAACCTGTTCCATACATTGGGATGCGATCTCCTGTCCCTGCTGAACGTAAGTTACCGACTGACTTACCGCATCACATTGTTCAGCTGCGTCATGCCCGTCTTCTACTGTCGGAGGTGTCCCTACCAGCATCCCGTCGAGATATGCCTCTCCAACCCGGCATGTCTGAAGGCGGACCTGCTACCACTACTCCTCCCTCTGGACGCACACGACAGGGCCTGCTCTGCCTATGGGGGCATGGCGTATGTGGCCAACATCGCACCCGCACTGAAATGGGACCACTGTGCCTCCACACGACGGATCATCGAGAACAGCTACATCGAATGTCACCCAGCATGCCCCATCATGGTCCTCCAAGGGACAACTTACGAACAACACCTTGACAGCCACCATCCGCTACATTGGCTGGCAAACATGTACACCACCAATGACATGGAAGCCCTGCTGGACGGCATTGCATACCTGACAACCTGTAAATTCGTCGGACCACAACGCAGGTTCCCCGAGTGACCTATGATGTCCAACCCCGCACCCATGCTTAGCTTCCGCACGGACTGGCCAGTCACCACCACAACAGCCATACCAAACGACCGGCAACTGTAACCACACCATCAACAACATCGCCATGACATCGGATATGACCGGGACATGCACACTGTTCCCCATCACATCCAGGAACACCGCATGCATCGTGGGAGGCAGTGGCATGGGCTCTGTGTATCGCACCCACATGGACGGAACTGCACGAACAACCAGGACACGACATGGATCCAGCGCCCATGGACACACACACCGCTCAGTGGACATGAATAGGTCGCCTGGAGTCTGTGGGTGCTGCACCCCTCCCACCCCCGCCCCGGGAATCCCATACCAGGACCTTTGCATGGACGACAAGTGCATACAACAACAACACGACCCCAGTGACTGTGACATGTCCAGTAACCACCACAGTGCAACAACAAGTGGCACGCCGCTGCATGCACGCAAGCACATGCCCTGATGTCATCTCACATGCACGCGTGCATGAGGAACAACCGCAGCAAACCTGTCACATGGAACTGAGATGGACTGTGCCCATGATGCCAAGCGGTCTGGTAGGCTACATGTATACCGTCTGTGTCAAAGTCCGCAGCTCCGCAGCTATACGTAAATGTACATTAGCACAGCCTTGGCCAAGCAGATGTCACTCTGAAGCCCACATCCCACATGTAACAGCCAATCACATGTAACCCCACACCCTATCCCATTTGCAATCATGCTCAGTATATCCTCAACATGTATTCCGCTGCCAGTAGTGTCCACTATACTGCATCACAGAGGACAGAAGACTCAATATAATGTTTGAAACCAAAACTGTCTCCGCTGACTCATTTCACAAGTACGAATGAGAGAGGATGAGAGTATGTGAAGTACACGGCAGTCGTGACATGACCATGTAGTCCACTGGTATTGGATGTCAACGCAAATGAGTAGCACTACTGTGGAAGACACACATGTGTCGTGTGAAGTCGTATGGACGCAGTGCTCAGGTGGGTGGGTGCGACGGGTAGATGCGCACATGCCAAGTTGGAGCACGCCGTGTTGGGAGGGCTCATGAACAGTACACCACCGCTTCCCTGGGCATTGTGAGAGGACACCTGTCGGGGGGAGTGAACACGTGTGTGCACAGCAGCCGGGCACACGTACAAAGCGGTACCAGGCGCACCTCAGCCCACCCTCTGTGGACAAGCTGGATCCTGTTGTGCGCCCGCCATGCCCCTTGACAAGGCACACACAGCCCCAGTCGACCAGGTGTAACCCCAACATAGTCAATCCGCACAGGCGATACAGGGCACGGGATGGCAGTGGAGCATGGTGTGTGAGAGGTCTCCTCGCGCTCCTCCTGGTCATATCACGCAGGCAATAGAACCTCAACGTCTAGCATGGCACAAGTCAAATGGAAGTGTAGGGGGACGCACCACAGCACGAGCAGCACTGACGTCACGGGAGGTGGCTCGCACCATCCCATCCATTGCCCATCATACCAACCACGCCACATGCCATTGCGACTAAGTGCAAGCGCGTGCGCCACCACCCCGAGCCCTCCCCAGAGAGGCCAAAGAGTGAATGTGTGGGCCATCAGCCGCAGACGGACGTGGCCTGGCCGCAAGGGCAGCCACAGCCACTGGGTGTCGCAGGTGGCGGATCCGGAAGGCGAAGACTGTGATGCATAGTCCATGCAGGCCGGGTCTCCATTTGGGGCACCACGCAGGTGGACGGCGTCCCGCCACACATCATACCCTGAGACAGCCCACTCGTGCAACTGGACCCACACATACACTCCTTGCCCTCTCTGGTGCGAGCTTGGGGCTGCCTGTGCAGGCACTAGCCTCGCAGGTGAGCATGCATATTGGGGGAGCGAGGGGAGGACATGAGGGCTGGGGCGAAGATGACTGTATCACTGTCAGTAAGTACAAGGGATGACCCAGATGTGGAAAGGAAGAGACGTGTCCCGTGTGTACTGCAACTAGTCGCCAATCCAACTACCCCCCATGTCCGGAATGTAAGCCCGCACCTAGGCCCGCCCATCCGCCACATCGAACATACCACCAGCACGACAACCTTCCCATTCGAAACACTGACTGGGGGTGGCGACCAGTGTACAATCATGTGTAGCCTACCCACGCGTACATGTGGGCCCTCCATGATCCATGTCACCTGCGGCAAAGTCATGACATGCGCAATGAGGGAAGTGAGGAGAGCTGTCCGCCCCACGCGCAGAAGGTGCATCAGCTCCACAGACCCAGCAGCGAGTCCAGCAGGGGTCACATGTGCAGGGGCAGCTGTGCCTGGTGTGAAGGCACATGCATATAGACAGCACATCGACCAATGTGTAGTCTGCCCACATCTACAGTCCATCATCATGCGGACATAGGAATTGAACACAGGGCAACACATCTTCAGTTGGTGCACCCACCGTGACCAACAATGCGCAATCATCGACGTACCCGCCCTGTGCATGGCCCCCCACCCAACGGAGGCACATCCAGTGCCACCATCCCACACACACAAGCCTTCCACGGAACATGCTGTGTCCAATGGTCAGTACAGAGTCAGCGCCCATCTGGTGGATCCTGAACAGGAGACACATGCACACACATGCCAGCTCCCACTATGTACGTCTGCCACCTGGCACGTGCAATGTAACCTCTCACCTGTGACGTGTGACTGCAAGCACACAGCCGTCTTGGCATGGGGCTGTCAATGTGGACACCTGTCAATGTTTCGGGAGGTGTGATCCGTACAGTGCTGTACATAGGGTGCAGTGCTGACACCTACTACTGTCTCATATCCCCTCGTGCCACAGGTCCCACTTGTTTTGGCCGCTCAGCCTGTGCCCACATCGTCGTCGTCGTGTGCCATACTCATCCAGCCGCGGAAGCAGTTCCATGCTCAGCAGACATTCATGTTGCCGTGGCGTTGCCGCTTGACGGATATGCAGTCAGTCCCCATCAGCACGCCCCGCAAGTCATTGGGGCCTAGATCCCCATGTGCATGCACATGGCAGTGGTTCGTATCACTAGCCATTGCCATTGTTGGGAGACCTGTGTAAGTGTATTGTGGCCGTGCCGTCCCAGCTTGACAGCTGGGCTGTGGCTCATGTGCTTGCTCAGTCATGTCAGTGATGTGTATGCGAAATTGCTATGTGTCGTGTTGCTTTGACATGTGTCCTCTGCCATTGTCCCTAGGCGGAGACCGAACATTGACCGCCCATACCAATTGCTGGCGGACATGGACGATACAGAGGTTATTAGGAAGTTTCGGCTGGACAGGCCAACCCTGCATCGACTGTGTGCCATGTTAGAACCCCATCTCTGTCCCCGCAGGGTGTATCCGACTGCTGTCACCCCCACAGCTAAGGTGATGGCCGCCATGCATTTCTTCGCCACTGGGTCATTCCAGCACACAGTGGGCATTGGAGGAGGGATGTCCCAGCCCATGTTCAGCAAGGTGCTGAGGGATGTACTGGCAGCCATGATGCTGTACCGAAACAGGTACATCCGCTACCCCAGGGCTCGTGAATTGGCGGCAGTGAAGGGTGCATTCTATGCCCTTGGCAGAATCCCACACGTCGTTGGAGCCATTGACTGCACACATGTCGGCCTTGTTCCACCACAGGCCACTGAGCACCTGTACCGCAACAGGAAGCACACGCACTCCCTGAATGTGCAAGTGGTGTGCCTTGCGGACATGGTGATCACCCACGTGTGTGCAAAGTTCCCAGGCTCGGCCCATGACGCACACATAATGCGCAACAGCATCTTGCCACGACTGATGTCCAATATGCAACAGGATCGTGCCTGTATTGTCGGTGAGTATGTGGAGTGGTGTAGCGTGCTGGTTGTGCGATGCTGTCCCCTGTCCAGTTGGAATTGCAACGGTTCTCTGTGTCCCTCACACCCAGGTGACTCTGCGTACCCGAATGGGGCATGGCTGCTCAGTCCATTGAGGAATCCTCGCACCCCAGCAGACGATCGCTACAATGAGGCACATGGGAGGACCAGACGTGTGGTCAAGCGTACCTTTGGCCTCCTCAAGTCCAGGTTCAGGTGCCTGGACCGCACCGGGGGTGCGCTGGCGTACTCCCCACAGAAGGTGTGCCAGATAGTGGTGGCGTGCTGCATGCTGCACAATCTGGCCATTCGGAAGCAGATCCCCCTCATCGTGGATGACGGAGATCAACCAGGGCCCCAGCCCGCAGACCAGGACAGCTCGAGTGAGGAGGACAGCGGAGAGGAGGAAGCTGGTAATGTGCGGCAGCAGCTCATCGCCCGCTACTTCACTTGACGGTGAGTGTCCATGTACGACGGCTGATGTGGCTGTATCTGTGCAGGTGTGTGTGTGCTGTGTCAGGGTGGCCGTTTGTTCACTGCGTGCTGTGTGTCAACGCTCCATGGCCAGGGTAGTATGCCACTGTTGGTGGCTGTGGCATTGTGCCCTATTGCTCTGTGCGATGTGTGTACATTGCTTGTAGTTGTTGACATGTACTGTGTGATGGGTGTGTGACACACTCATTGAATGTGCTCCTGTTCTGTCTCCCACCCCTAGGTCCCTACAGGCCCTCCGGATTCAATTGCCATGCCACGCATCAGGTGCCTTTCCGCCCAAGGTGGCCGTTGTATTCCGTACAAATAAAACACAGGGCACAAACAGCAGTTAGTGAAAAAGGTGCATTTATTACAAACTGTGACATGTGATTGTGTGTAAGGTGATGACAAAAGTGGTGCGTGCAGTGACAATGAGCTGTCGGTCATGGCTGCGTGATGATCAGGGTGTACCCACTGGTTCTATGTCCATAGTCCAACACACACATGCCATCCAGATGGCTGTGTGGAGTGGGATCGTAGTCCAAGTCAATGCAGTGGCTGGTCAAGGAAGGCTGGCGGAAGGCTGGCTGGCTGCCTCACTTGCGTTTGGAGCGTGCGAAGTCCTCCCGGGAGATCTGTTTCCACTTCGGACGGCCACTTCCACGTTTGCGAGGGGGTGCCTGCTTGCGACATGCTGGTGGTTGAGGTGTGCTCACTGGCTGTGGACGCAGGGGAACTGGACACTGCTGCTCCACCCTGCGCCCCGGCAGGTGGTGGCGGAGGGGAGCTGCTGTCCCTGGCTGTGACCTCACCGCCACCACCAGCTGTCCCATGAGGTCCACGATTTGGCCCATACGGGCGTCCATGGACCTCAGCACCCCCAGCACCTCACGCGTGTCTGAAGCAGACCGGACCCATTGTCCTTGGGCCTCTTCATAGGCCCCAAGGACTCTGGCCATTTGAGGCAGGGCATGGCTCCCAGGGGAGGCTGGCGTTTCCCTGACCCTGCTCCTCCTACCAGTCCTGCTGCCACCGGCCTGCCCACTAGCCACATTGCTCACCACGGTCCTCGCTGTGGCTCCCAGGGTGGATCCAGTCGGCCGGGCCACCACCTGCGCTGGGGCTGGTGCCAGCGAAGACGTGGCGGTGGTGGCGGCGGTGGTGGTCGGTGCGGCGATGGTGGCGGTTGCGGCAGTGGTAGTGGCCACAATGACTGTGGGTGTGGCCGCAACGACAGTGGCAGCAGGGGGCTGGGAATGTTCAGCAGCCCTGGATGATGGGTTGGTGGGTAGGAGGGGTCCTGGGGAGCGGCTGGGCCCTGCCACACCAGATGGGCCTGCTTGGTGGTCCGTGTCCGAAGAGGAGGACAGATCCTCCAGATCCGTGTGTCCTCGTTGGGGGCTTGTAGGCTGGCTGTGCTGGCTGCTGGCTCCATCCCCAGCATCCAGCAGTTCGTCACCTGTGGAGAGAATGAGATTTGTTATTGTGTTGCACCTGGCGAAGTATGTATTTGTCGTCTGACATTGACAGTTCGTGCAATCTCGTACATGGGTTTCCCGGAGGCGTGTGTGTGGCTGTAGCATCTGTAGTTGTGTGTGCTTGGCAATGGGACTGTGTGCTGTGCACATGTGGCATGGGACGGATTGGCCATGCCGATGGGTGTGTTGCTGTGCCCCTACTTATTGTGACTCTGGTGTATGCGGGCTCCTGGCCCATCCTGGGTCTGGTTTGTACTTTGCTTTTGGTGTTCAGATGGGACGCTTAGGAACGCATATGGCAACATGGGGGCCATGCCCCAGATTCGCATTTGGGAGGGAATATGCTTTTGGGGTTCAAATGGAACGCTTAGGAACGCATATGGCAACATGGGGGCCATGCCCCAGATTCGCATTTGGGAGGGAATATGCTTTTGGGGTTCAAATGGAACGCTTAGGAACGCATATGGCAACATGGGGGCCATGCCCCAGATTCGCATTTGGGAGGGGATATGCTTTTGGGGTTCAAATGGAACGCTTAGGAACGCATATGGCAACATGGGGGCCATGCCCCAGATTCGCATTTGGGAGGGAATATGCTTTTGGGGTTCAAATGGAACGCTTAGGAACGCATATGGCAACATGGGGGCCATGCCCCAGATTCGCATTTGGGAGGGAATATGCTTTTGGGGTTCAAATGGAACGCTTAGGAACGCATATGGCAACATGGGGGCCATGCCCCAGATTCGCATTTGGGAGGGGATATGCTTTTGGGGTTCAAATGGAACGCTTAGGAACGCATATGGCAACATGGGGGCCATGCCCCATATTCGCATTTGGGAGGGAATATGCTTTTGGGGTTCAAATGGAACGCTTAGGAACGCATATGGCAACATGGGGGCCATGCCCCAGATTCGCATTTGGGAGGGAATATGCTTTTGGGGTTCAAATGGAACGCTTAGGAACGCATATGGCAACATGGGGGCCATGCCCCAGATTCGCATTTGGGAGGGAATATGCTTTTGGGGTTCAAATGGAACGCTTAGGAACGCATATGGCAACATGGGGGCCATGCCCCAGATTCGCATTTGGGAGGGAATATGCTTTTGGGGTTCAAATGGAACGCTTAGGAACGCATATGGCAACATGGGGGCCATGCCCCAGATTCGCATTTGGGAGGGAATATGCTTTTGGGGTACATGCTGTGAGCCATGGGTGCCGAACGTGACATGTGTTGTGGCAGCATGACAGTGCATGGTTTGAGGTGTGTGCATGCTTGACATGGCCTGCATATTTGCTGTCTGTTGTGATTACTGGACATGGCATTGGACGCATCGTTATGAGTGAGTGATAGTTGTGTGCCAGCCAACGTATTGCAGTTGTCCCATCTCCTTGGTGTGCGTGCTGCCCTGTGCCATGTGCATCACTGCAGTGCTCGGGGGGGTGTGGCCCATGTTGTGTGTTGTTGCTCACAGTGTGTTGTGCGCTTAATTGACTTCTGGCACATGGTTGGTCATGGGCATGTATCTTAGCGTGACTGCTGTATGTGTGGCAGCTGTGCGGATGACATGCCTTTCATGAGACTGGGGCTGACGGATGGGATGGATGGTATATTGTATGTGCATGGTGTGTCTGTGAGTTTGATGGGTTCAGTGGTGTTCGTGTGCATTTATGTTGTTCCGCTCTGTTGCGTCTAGTGTTGTTTGTCTTACATAGGCGTAGTTGTGGGGTGTGTGGTTGACAGGCAGCAGGGGCTACATGGACAGGACTTCAATGGTGTTTCGGTTGTGTGTGATGAGTTGCACAGTGGCTGCCGTGTGGGACTATATTCAGTGTGGCTTGTGCATGCAGACGTGGCTCCTTGGGTGTTGCTATGTCTGTGATGGGTCATGTGGGGTGTGAGTCTGTTGTTCATGTCCGTGTGCACATTGTTCACTTGTTCGTGACGGTGGGCGGTGCTGCGTGTTCGTCTGCTACGTGACATGTCCCATGTGTTGGTCGTGTTATGGTCCTCATGCCTCCAGTAATCCAGCCCTGTCCAGTTTCCCACCTGCAAGTTGTTCGTGCGTGCACTGTACTGGATGCCACATGGCTCTAAGCGGGGGTGCTCCATGTTGCAGGTCTGTGGGGGTGGGGGGTGTTGTGGGTCGTGGGGGTGGCTGGACACCCACTGACACCGATTGCTGTGGACCGTGATGTCTGCCTTTCGGCTGTCGTTGTGCACTGCGGTGGCTGACACGTGGCTGTGGGGTGTGGGGGATGCTCCTCCTTGCTGTGCTGTGGGACTGGGGCCTGGTGTGTGTTGTACTTGGGCTGTCCACCCTCCCACCCACTGCACTTTGTGTTCCTGCCACTTACCTGTTACTTGTCGGTTAGTGCAGCTGTGGCGGACACATGGGTGTGGTGGGTGCTCGTTGTGGCGCTTCTGGCATATTTGGGGACCTGTTGGTGGTTACGTGGCTGGCTGAGTGTACACATGTCCCCACGCATCTTACAGTTGTTCGGTTTGGGCTGTGTGTGGTGGTGTCTGTTGCATGTGTGTGTGATGTGTTGTGTATTGTGTGCTGGACATGGGGGTGTTTGTCCCTGGGAGCTGTGGCATGGTAGTTGCGCATGTGAGTACATAGCGGTGTGCTGGTATACATTAGTTTGTACTTACCAGCCTCCACTCCCCCTGCTAATCCGGCGAGGATCTCCGGATGTATTACGACTCGCACCTTCTCCTCCCACGCTTTGAAGGTCTTAAAGAGCGCGGGATTCCCTCCGCCAGTGACGGCAGCCAGCTCTCTGTTTTTGCCCTCCTTCTTCTTGACCAGGCTCTTTACGTCATTCCAACGTTTGTTAATTTCTACTCTGTTCCTGGGCAGGGTCCCGACTGCATTGACCTGGTCTACGATCCGGTTCCACATTCTGTTTCTGGTGGCTAGTGGTGTGTGCTGGACCATGTTCCCATAGATTTGTGGGTACACCTTGATGATCTCGTCGACCATGACCGTCAGCTCCATGGGCGTGAACTTGGGCATTCTTTGTGGTGCCATGGTGTTTGTGGTGCTGGTGCGGTGTGTGTTGTGTAATGTGCAGGGGGTTTGTGGTGCCGGTGTTTGGTGGTGGTGGTGGTGGTGTTTGGTGGTGGTGGTGGTGGTGGTGGTGGTGGTGGTGGTTGTGATGTGTGCGTTTCTGTGGTGTGCTGCTGTCCTTGCTGTGTCACTGTGTCCTCTCCTCTCCTCTCTGGTTTGCAATGTAGCAAGGGGTTGTGGTCTGTGGGAGTGCTGCTTTTGTACTCACCTATGTGGGTGTGTCCTCATGGTCTGTTGTTTTCAGGTGTGTTGTGTCTGGGGTTCTGGCCTTTGTATTTTTTGTTTGTCCGGGGGGGTGTTTTCGGGATGTGTACTGTGCTTGTGTATTTGTGCGTGCCTTGCTGTGTGGACTTGTTGGCCATGTTGTGTGCTATTGGTTTTGTGTGCGGATGGTTTCTGTGCAGGTACGTTGGCGCCATGGCTTCTGCCGTGTCGATTCTCATCGGCGTTGTTTGCGCTGGCGGGGGGTATATTTGTGGTTTTTCCGCGCTCATGTCGGTGCGATCGTAATTTCACGTGCGGTGTGTCGGCCGTGAGGGCGGGCGGTTTTGTGTTGTCGTGCGTGTTTCCGTCCGTGGCGGGCGGTTTTGTAGAAATAAAAACCTTCTTAGGGGTTCACTGATACATCTGGTCCTTAAGACCAACAAAGAAGAGATTGGCACAGAAGCTGTAATATCAAAAAAACATGTTTTATTAACCTCAGATGAGGGAGATTGCATCTTACGGTACCCGCAGGCCACTGTAGGAGGCATTCTAATGAGTGCAGAGAACAGGGTCCTTATATATGCATTTGTTATATAGTCAGCATAAAATCAAGGGGAGGTCCTAGCACATACAAGCATGCTTATTGACTAATATGGGCATACAAAATTTGCTTGCTCCACAAAGTGGGAGGGGAGACTAAACTGCTTACATGAGTAAGAATAGCTTGACAGTTCTATACTAGGAGCAGGTGCATTCTACCAGCTAGGCCTCTCTGAGCATGTGCAAGACTCTGGAAGAGGGAGAAAGCACATGGCGAGCACATGGCTAACTAAAATGGCTGCCAAGTACAAAATGGCTTTCAGCTCATGCTAACAGCGATTCCTGCAATCTTTAACAGACGATCCTTTTAGCATGAGCTAAAGACATTGCCATGATCTAGTAGAGACATAGAAAATATTTTGCACATTTTCTTCTCATAAGTTCATCAATATCCTATGCTAGGTGGGCATTTACATTCTAAACATTTCATTAAGCAGGTATATACAAGGTATAAGCAGGAGTACAAAGTGAACAGAGCATTGGGTCATACAGGTAGCAAGAGAGAATAATGACTATTATCTCAAACAGAAATCTCAATATTTTCCAATCCTAAGCAGAAAGCAAATACCAAAACCATCTAGTCTAATTTTAAGTTTCAGGGCTCTGATGGGGGCTCGTCAAATCAATTTAAAAATAGCCAACAACACATACCTAATAAAAAACATTTTCAATAGACTTTCTCAGTATTTTATGAGGGCTGAATTATCAATAAATATACTTAAGAAAAGAGTAAAGTAACATGCTCAGATGAACTTTTCTCGTGCAGAATAAACATTACTCTTAAAAAATATTAAAGCAATCAGACATATTTTACAAAAAACAATTGTGGCTTCGGGGGACCAGGAGGACCACACAGGGCCATAGGAATTAGGACAAGGAGCCGCAAAGGGCTGCTCCTCCTCAAAAATGGGACGACCAAAGGGGTACATTACTAACAAAAAAGAGTCCTTGGGAAAGTTCAAAAACCAACCAGCCAGAGGGGAGTCTTCTCCCTGTGTCCGTTTTGAGCCTCACAGGCAGGCTCTTGTTGTTCCCACGGTGGAGCTGCACAACTCGCAACTCAAGAATCACGGAGAAGAAAAAGTCTTTCTTTCAGGATAGGGCAATCACCCCCCAGGGCAAATACCCTCAATGATCCTATCCAGTGTCTCAGGCAGTGCACCAGTTTTCTTCACTTTAATCTAACAGGCACCAAGGGCATAGCACCTGTACCCGAAACTCAAGTCCTTCCCTAACTCCTGTATTTGCACCTCTGGCGCACTGCTCTTTTGTTGGGGCACAAATTGTACCCAGTGTACTCGGGCATCTCTTGATCAACAAACAAAAGGCGTAGACTTGCATTCACTTTGGCTTCAAGCTGCAGTGGTGCTGACTCCCAGGCTGGATCTGATGTCCGGGCCCCTCTGGCAATGGTTGTAAGGCAGCAAATATCTATTGGTGGACAGAACAAGAGGTCTTTAGACAAGGCACAGAAATAATCTAACAACAGAGAGGATAGTCTCAGAATACTTTCTTAGTCTTGGGGCGCCCCATACATTAGCAAGTATTTAGGAAGACAAGGGTGCCCCAATATATGAACCTGGGGTAATATGTAGTTTAAAGGAACAGTGGTTCTAGAGTGGCCTAAAAGGTCCAAGGGGAAGTAACCCTGTAAAGGGCACTGAGATAAGTAAAGGGATAGAAACTTAATTCATAAAGAGAGCAGTAGGAAATATAACGAGGGACATATAGGTCAATGTATGACAAATATTTATTACACAATGAAGGTATTCAGGTGCTCACACAGTAAGTGACAATAAGCGTGACGTGAGAAGTGAGGGTGAACTTAAAATAATGACATCGCATTGACAACAGAAATAGAAGCTCCTTTAAAGATTTTTACAGAGTATAAGGAGTTCATGTTGTAGAAGTCGACTGACGTTTCGAACTCAATTATTCGAGTTCATCTTCAGGACAAAAAATGTGAGCAACTTGAATTGAGCTGAAGAAGGAAATAATATCCTTGGTAAAGGCGTCTGCGTAGCGCTGTGCTTCTTAAGGTGACCGGGATAGCCTGCGGACTAATGCGCGTTTTGGTGGGGCCCGGTAGGGGAAAAACAAACTTAGCGCGGATTTTCCTTTGAGCAGGACACGCTCCTTTCATCTCCCAGGCCTCCATTTACTGAACTGTGACCGGCCAATTTAATTAATTCCCCGGCACAGCACATTGCCATTTAACGGCGAAGGATTTTAAGCATTTGCTTCCAGCAAACTAAGTTTGTTTTTTCCCCTACCGGGCCCCACCATAACGCGCATTAATTCGCAGGCTATCCCGGTCACCTTAAGAAGCACAGCGCTACGCAGACGCCTTTACCAAGGATATTATTTCCTTCTTCAGCTCAATTCAAGTTGCTCACATTTTTTTGTCCTGAAGATGAACTCGAATAATTGAGTTCGAAACGTCGTCGACCCCTACAACATGAACTCCTTATACTCTGTAAAAATCTTTAAAGGAGCTTCTATTTCTGTTGTCAATGCGATGTCATTATTTTAAGTTCACCCTCACTTCTCACGTCACGCTTATTGTCACTTACTGTGTGAGCACCTGAATACCTTCATTGTGTAATAAATATTTGTCATACATTGACCTATATGTCCCTCGTTATATTTCCTACTGCTCTCTTTTATGAATTAAGTTTCTATCCCTTTACTTATCTCAGTGCCCTTTACAGGGTTACTTCCCCTTGGACCTTTTAGGCCATACATTAGCAAGACACCCAAGAACCACTTCATCTATCTGAGAGTAGAAAACCCTGGACCTATTGGCAAGTATAAAAGGAACGTTTTGGTGAACTGACAAGAGTAATACATCACCCAATCCCAAACAGCCAAGGAAGTCTGTGTTCATTTACTAAATTCTGAGGAAAAAGAAAAACAATACAGACATACTCCAAATACTTACATTGGTGTATTCCTATATTACTAATCTGAAGAACCCTCAAGAAAAAGGAAATGTTCTACACTTTTACTCATAGATTTTACATTACTTGTACAGGACTGCAGACACTTGTAAAATAATTTCTCTTACATGTTATGCTTAGGACCATGCTCTCATGTTATAGGTGCAGCAGGAAAATCTAAAACTGCTAATCTAACAGGGATTCTTATTGCAAAAAGAACTAAACTTCAACATAGTGAGTACATTTTTTCTTCAGCAGAACATGTTATGACAAACAAACTCCTATAAAACAATATTTTCCTTCAAAATGTTTGCTAAGGATCACATGAGCGTCTTTCCTGCATTGTACTTTTCACGATCTGGACTATGCAACATCATTTTCAAAAGGAAAAAAAACCCTATCTCCAGTTCTAATAAGGGCTGTCAGCTTATTTACACAGGCTAGCTAATAAAAGACTAGCAATGCCCTTGCAAAACTGTATAGAACATGAGAATAACATAAACAATAATAGTGTTGCCACCTGAGATTTTTGAACAGAAACCCCCACTATACAATTTTCCTTAAAGATCAAATAAGGGAACATCAATCTGTTCTACTCATTCTTTCATACAGGATGGGCAGTAACATAGCCTATGTGTTTCATCTTTTTATTAATTCTAACAATTTTAAAACAGTATTACAGAATAGCCAATTGTAATTGTAATTGTAAGTAGCATTTATATAGCGCAGCTGTCACCCAACGGGCATCCTGGCGCTGGGATTACCTAAATCACTGTGCAGCTATAAAACTATGAATCATCATGCGCCAATCTCTCAAGGCTATTCTTTTGGAAAGAGCCTGGTTTTTAGCTTTTTCTAAACTGCAGTAAGTCATCAGTCTGTCTGAGTTCACTTGGTAGTTCATTCCATAGCCTTGCGGCTGCATAGCCAAATGATCTACCTCCTAGTCGGGTTTTCTTGACTCGTGGGGTACATACTAGGTGGGCTGCCAAGGAATGAAGACTTCTAGCTGTGGAGTACCAAGTAAACATTCTCTGTAATGGTTTAGGCCCCATTTTGTGTGCCGCCTTATGAACAATGCAAAGTGCCTTAACTGTCACATGGCCATTTCCTAGACAGCTTTAGACAGACTCAAAAAAGTGAGAAAAAGAAGAGAGAAAACATAATTTTGCCTACTCTTAATTTGTAGAGGAGCTAGCCTCCTTCCCCCATTTTGACAGTAGGAAAACCTGAAACAGATTTTACTTCTGTCAACACTTTCAACCCCTATTTGTAGCAACTAGGCACAAACAAACTTGTAGGAGATATCTTAGAAAGTGGCTATTCTCTGATTCAGTCTAACATAATGCAAATTGAGTAAACTTTAAACCAATTTCTACAGCAATTGTACTAGATTAACATGAGGGCGCATGAATGCAAACTAAAATCCATTTCCTCCTTATCGTAGCCCCTACACAGTATTCTTTAAACTAAAACCATTATGTTGATATACCTGGCAGATCAATGCTCAACTGAGCGTTGTTTTCCTTCGTTTCATATGATTGCGCTAAACGTGTGTTTGCCAAAAATAGGAAGCAAAGCTTCTCTTCCTCTCTTTGCGCTATCATCTCGTCTTTCAAAAAATCTTTCGAAGGTCGAAGTGTTCCAGCAAACATTACCCTTCACTCTGCTAAGTTGCTAAATGCAGAACTCTGACCTTTGACCCGTTCAGCAGCTGCTCATTTTTGTGTGCAAGGCTTGCCATGCGGTTTGTAATGCAAAGCAACTCTGGAGAATCACAGCGAAAAGCAGTCCTATACTTATTTTCATTTATGTACAGTGGTGTGCAATCTAGTAATGCAGAGGCAGCTGTTTATTTTATACTTGCATATACTTTATGGAAGCCTGAGAGCACGTTAAAACTGCCTTGAGTGGTAGAACTGCTTGTAAAATTGTGAATTTAGCTCAATTTCGACTTTGGTGGTAGGGGCACTTAAAAATGAATATCCTACAATATTTTTGCATAATAGGAACCCCCAGAGTGTTCTCTAGATAGCCCAGGAATGGGAAACCAGAAATGTATAAGATATACCCTTATAAAAACAAGTTTTGTACGGCTGGGTAAAGTGACATTTCACATTTAAGTTCCCTTTTTTCTCGGTACAGCACTGCTTAAATTCAACTTTGATGCTAGGAATTCACAGTATGATGATTAGGCTTTATAAAGATGAAAAAACGAATTTAAAGCATTTGTTTTTAGCAATATATTTTTTTCTCATATAATTAATTATTATTTTTTATCAATAAAACCAACCATTTTAATGATTCCACATTGGAAAAGCAAGCTTCATTCGTAGCCTATCATATTTAAACACATTCATTCATAACCCTAAGTACAGAAGCCTTACTTGAAACAGGAAAAGTCTGCGCCACTTTTAATGGACAGTTATCATTTAACATCAGAACCATAGATATACTTATGAAAAAGCATTAAGAAAGGAAATCCCTACTTTCAATTTTGTTCTCTGTTATCCAAAATAATGAAACT
Source organism: Calotriton arnoldi (assembly GCA_963921515.1). Lineage (NCBI taxonomy): Eukaryota > Metazoa > Chordata > Amphibia > Caudata > Salamandridae > Calotriton > Calotriton arnoldi. The sequence continues at coordinate 246,445 of CAWUFW010006166.1, forward strand.
GGTGTTTTGAAACTTTTAAAATAATGCAGGCCTGTATACCAGGTTTACACTGACTTAAAATATCGCTGACACAGCATTCCTGTCTGTGGCCGTGAGCAGGAATAGCCATATGCTATTTATGCAGCTGTTGTTTGTCAGCAGGCGTCGAATTTGCACGCCTTTCTCAGGAAAAACCCCTTTATTATTTGAAATACCCTGACAGAGTTAAATCCCCATTTGCTGTGTCAAACGGTTTCTTTTTAGTTAGTTAGTTTAAACACAGCTGTCGGAAAGCTTTTTTCTCGGGTGCTGAGAGAAAAAGCATGTCACAGTCTATTTAAAAACTGAGGCATTTCAATGCAGTCAAATCTATCTTTCTATAATGTGTATTTAGTTCAGCAACGACCAAATTCACTCAAATGATGTGCATGCCTTTTAATGTCTAATACAATATTTAAAGAAAAGGCTGTGACATTGTGTATTTAAGTCTATTGATTACAAAACACACAATTTCGTTTTTTCTCTCTGTATGAGGCCTATTTTAATCCTATTGAATACGAATTCTAATTTTATGTTTAGCATTGTGGCAAGTTGCACACATGTATAGTGTCTTACTCTGTCAATTTAATAGTAACATGCAGCTGTTTAGCATATGTTACATAATTTATTTCTAGATTTTTATTTAATATGTAAGTAACTAAATGACAGTTTGCATAACAGAATGATGACAGCAAAAAAACATAAACAAACTCATTGAGCTCATTCCAGACAGTTACAGAAGGACACAACACAGCGCGCTTAAAGCTAGCCATTCTTACATAAAGAGTACTCACACAAGTATTACCAATGTCAAACCAAAAACCCCACATAGACATTTAAACACACATTTAACCCACAAATCAATACTTAGGACAGCTTACAAAGTGTACGCAAGACCAACCTATTTGTAAATACTAATTGTAAGTCATATTTACAAGAAGAGCTCTCAAAAGTAGCCCAAAAAACTGTTCCATGGTCAAGAAGCCAAAATTCACCAAATTCACCAGTTTTGGCTGGTAGAACACTCAAAAAGCGCTCTGCATATCACCACTTATGAATGTTACTAAGTGCGCAGATCCGGATCCGTTTCATGTACATATTTAGTTCCATGGGGTACTTAGTCACCAAGGAAGAAATATCTTTTTACTATACCTAAACCTATTTAGGTATCCCCTCTGAGGGGAGTCAACTGAGTACTTCCTAAATCCATATCGATACCTCCAAAACAGCAACACTTTCAACAAAGTGTACTGGAAGCAGGCATGCCAAAAATATTATAGCATATATAATATTATACTCCAAGTGACACTTAACACAATGTGTGCCGTTCAAATTTTCAAAGTTAGAAAAAAATCTCCTCATTACCTGCCTATATGAATTGCAATGCATATATAATTACAAAACAAATTCCAAAATTGGCCAATCATACAAACAAAGCCACAGTAAGTGTTACTAAAACTACCTTACCAATCAAAGGCATCAAACCAACAGCAAGTGCCGCAAAACGGCTCTTACCAATCAAATGGTGTCCAGGTTTCAACTGCCAAGTTCTGAGTGACCTAACGGTCGTTTTAAAATACTCACGCCAAAGAAGTTCTCAGTCGGGAGCGGCAAACACTTGGAGGATCAGATCAGGAAGACCAGAAATATACTGGGCTGGAAGACAAAACAATCTCCGTGCGCAGGGTACCTCCTCAGTAGATTCCTGTCCTGTACTCCTCAGTAGATTCCTGTCTCCCTTCAAGACCACTCCCTTGGATAGCCGCTGCACAGATGAGTCCCACTTTCGGGCGCCATTTGTAGAAATAAAAACCTTCTTAGGGGTTCACTGATACATCTGGTCCTTAAGACCAACAAAAAGAGATTGGCACAGAAGCTGTAATATCAAAAAACATGTTTTATTAACCTCAGATGAGGGAGATTGCATCTTACGGTACCCGCAGGCCACTGTAGGAGGCATTCTAATGAGTGCAGAGAACAGGGTCCTTATATATGCATTTGTTATATAGTCAGCATAAAATCAAGGGGAGGTCCTAGCACATACAAGCATGCTTATTGACTAATATGGGCATACAAAATGTGCTTGCTCCACAAAGTGGGAGGGGAGACTAAACTGCTTACATGAGTAAGAATAGCTTGACAGTTCTATACTAGGAGCAGGTGCATTCTACCAGCTAGGCCTCTCTGAGCATGTGCAAGACTCTGGAAGAGGGAGAAAGCACATGGCGAGCACATGGCTAACTAAAATGGCTGCCAAGTACAAAATGGCTTTCAGCTCATGCTAACAGCGATTCCTGCAATCTTTAACAGTTTGACTCCGACTCGGACGTTGGCGGGCGGTATTTTGTGTGGTTTTTCCGCCGATGGCGGTTTTCGGTTTGTGTAATCGTAATGGCGTGGTCGGTGTTCAGGCGGTGTGTGCGGGCGGATTTTTGCTGCTTCCATGCCTGGCGGATTTATTTACGCCGGGTATCGTAATGGGCCCCTGAATTATAATAAATTAATGATTATTTTTTATTTATTTAATTTAGATTTTATAGTGTTAATTGTGGGAACTAATTTATTTGTAATTAATTTTTAATTGGTTGTTAATTAATATTAATTAATTAATTGATAATTAATTATGGTAATTGTGTAACTTTTTTTAGGTGCGGGTTGTGGGGTTTATAGGGGTAAAGGCTGGGCAGTAATTTATTTTTGATTAATTAATAATTAGTTGTTAATTTAAATTAATTAATTGACTGAAAATTAATTATGGAAATTGTGTAATTAATTTTAGGTGCGGGTTGTGGGGTTTATGGGGTAAAGGGTGGGAAGTAATTTATGTTTAATTAATTAATAATTAGTTGTTAATTTAAATTAACTAATTAATTGACAATTATGGTAATTGTGTCATTTCTTTTTAGGTGTGGGTTGTGGGGTTTATGTGGGTAAAGGGTGGGAAGTAATTTATGTTTAATTAATTAAATATTTGTTGATCATTATTATTAATTAATTAATTTATATTTAATTAGTGTATTTGTTTATATTTTTTGTGTGTGGGTTTTATTGTTATAGGGATACAGTGTGGGGAGTAAATTAATTTTACTAACTTTATAATTAGTTGTTAAATACAATTAGTTTTTTAATTGTGGATTGTGGGGATTATAGGGGTAAAGTTTAATAATTTTTATGAGTTTTAATTTGTTTTTTAATTAATAATATTTCTTTAATTGGTAATTAATTATGTTAATTAAGGAAGTCCATTTTTTAAAATTTAGATGTAGGTTGGGAATTGTGTGGTGTTATATGGTTGGAAATAAAAAAAGTAAATTTATGTAATAATTAATGTTTTTGTTTCTAAATAATTTGTAATTAAAAATATTTATTTGTTTGGAAATTATTTTTTATTTTATTTAATATAATATTTCTAGGTATTTGTCATATGTATTTTACATTATAATGTTTTTTTAAATTTAATATAAATAATATTTGTATTTTAATTTTTAACATATTTATATATTTGTTTATTTTATTATTTTTAAATATTTTTGTTGTTGTTAAAATGTTGTTTGTTTTTAATTTTGAACTTACTGGAGTGAGAATATTAATTGTTACTCCTCTGCAATCCAACACTTTCCCTACTGTTGCACTCACTGGAGTGGGAATAGTCATTTTTACCCCTCCGCTATCCAACACTTTCCCTACTTTTACAATTATTAGATTGGGAATAGTAAATTTTATTCCGCCACTATCCAACACTTTCCTTACTGTTGCACTCACTGGAGTGGGAATAGTAATTTTTACCCTCTGCTATCCAACACTTTCCCTACTGTTGCACTGGCTGGTTTGGGAATAGTAATTTTTACCCCTCCGCTATCCAACACTTTCCCTACTGTTGCACTCACTGGAGTGGGAATATACATTTTTACCCCTCTGCTATCCAACACTTTCCCTACTGTTGCACTCACTGGAGTGGGAATAGTCATTTTTACCCCTCCGCTATCCAACTCTTTCTCTACTGTTGTATATTTTTTTATTTTATTTTTTTTAAATATTTTTGTTGTTGTTAAAATGTTGTTTGTTTTTAATTTTGAACTTACTGGAGTGAGAATATTAATTGTTACTCCTCTGCAATCCAACATTTTCCCTACTGTTGCACTCACTGGAGTGGGAATAGTCATTTTTACCCCTCCACTATCCAACACTTTCCCTACTGTTGCACTCTCTGTAGTGGGAATAGTAATTTTTACCCCTCCGCTATCCAACACTTTCCCTACTGTTGCACTCACTGGAGTGGGACTATTAATTTTTACCCCTCCGCTATCCAACACTTCCCCTACTGTTGCACTCACTGGAATGGGAATAGTAATTTGTACCCCTCCGCTATCCAACACTTTCCCTACTGTTACACTCACTGGAGTAGGAATAGTCATTTTTACCCCTCCGCTATTCAACACTTTCCCTACTGTTGCACTCACTGGAATGGGAATAGTAATGTGTACCCCTCCGCTATCCAACACTTTCCCTACTGTTACACTCACTGGAGTGGGAATAGTAATTTTTACCCCTCCGCTATCCAACACTTTCCCTACTGTTACAGTCACTCGAGTGGGAATAGTAATTGTTACCCCTCCGCTATCCAACACTTTCCCTACTGTTGGATTCACTGGAGTGGGAATAGTAATTTTTACCTCTCTGCAATCCAACACTTTCCCTACTGTTACTTTCACTCGAGTGGGAATAGTAATTGTTACCCCTCCGCTATCCAACACTTTCCCTACTGTTGAATTCACTGGAGTGGGAATAGTAATTTTTACCTCTCTGCAATCCAACACTTTCCCTACTGTTGCACTCAGTGGAGTGGGAAATTTAAGTTTGAAGATTTTTAAATAGTTCAATGTTTTAATTTATAATGGAATGTTTGCTTTTTATTAGATTTTGTTATTGGTACACATATATATAAATATACTTATATATATATTTGCAAATTTTTATATAATTTTAAAATTATAAAATAAATTAAAATTAATAGTTTATTAATTGTTTTAAAGTAAATATATATGAATTATTATGTATGTGTGTTTAAATTTATATTAAATCTACTTTATTTCTTTATATTAATTTTATTATTTAACATATTTAATATTTATTATTTTATTTTATATATATATAAAATTAGATATTTTGTACAACTATATTTTGTACATCGATATTTTTTGGGGATATGTTTGTACTTACCTATTTAAGTATAGAGAGTTGATATTTTTGCATTCTATATTTTTTACATCGATATTTTGTCAGTGAACCCGCCTCCTCCAAGTGACATGCCGCAAGGATCTTCCCTAAGTCCGGCACTATTTAGGGGCCGATTCCGATCTCGGTCGGAGGCGCACCCAATACCATTCGGTCGGGAAAAAAGCCATGCGAAAGCCTGTTTCCCGACCGATCCGTACAGCAGACCGAACGAGTAAGTACGATGCGCACAACAGCACAGAATCCGGCTGAGCCGTACTCACCCAATCCAGGTCCTGTACTCCGACCGAGGCGAATCCGGAAACGCCGAATCGAGTCGCACGGAAGGGAAAATGCAGCTCCGTCCGGCCGACCAAGTACGATGCGCTTCCCGTACGCGCCGAACCCGTCGCTACGCACGGCACGTCAAAGCATCCGGGAGAGGTGCACATAAGCTCCGATTCGCGCCACAACACGATCCACGGCTACGAGATGAACACGCCAGCGTCGAGGACGACGCGAAGCGACGAGGACGACGCGAAGCAACGAGAAGGACGAACGACACGAACCAACCCATGAATCCCTTCCTCCCGATCATACCAATATTCTACATTTACTACCGGAACAGGCACGGACGCGTACGGCGCAGAAGGTAAGTCAGACACCAACCACAAAACACACACAACACGTACACGACACATCACACACACACAGAGGGATGCAGAATATTCTTACACCAGCAACAGCAGCACCATAGGGGCGGGATGCCCATCACCAATGCCACATATGCACACAGGGGCCTGAATGCGCACCACCACCCCTACCCAGGGGGGGCTGGATGCCTACCACTACTACCACCCTTAGCCAGGGTGGTGCCAGATGCCCACCACCACTACCACCCTTAGCCAGGGTGGTGCCAGATGCCCACCACCACTACCACCCTTAGCCATGGGGGTGCCAGATGCCTACCACTACTACCACCCTCACCCAGGGGGCTGGATGCCTACCACTACTACCACCCTCACCCAGGGGGGCTGGATGCCTACCACTACTACCACCCTTAGCCAGGGGGCTGGATGCCTACCACTACTACCACCCTTAGCCAGGGGGCTGGATGCCTACCACTACTACCACCCTCACCCAGGGGGGCCAGATGCCTACCACTACTACCACCCTTAGCCAGGGGGCTGGATGCCTACCACCACCCTTAGCCAGGGGGCTGGATGCCTACCACTACTACCACCCTCACCCAGGGGGGCTGGATGCCTACCACTACTACCACCCTCACCCAGGGGGGCTGGATGCCTACCACTACTACCACCCTCACCCAGGGAGGGCTGGATGCCGACCACTACTACCACCCTTAGCCAGGGTGGTGCCAGATGCCCACCACCACTACCACCCTTAGCCAGGGTGGTGCCAGATGCCCACCACCACTACCACCCTTAGCCATGGGGGTGCCAGATGCCTACCACTACTACCACCCTCACCCAGGGGGATGGATGCCTACCACTACTACCACCCTCACCCAGGGGGGCTGGATGCCTACCACTACTACCACCCTTAGCCAGGGGGGCTGGATGCCTACCACTACTACCACCCTCACCCAGGGGGGCTGGATGCCTACCACTACTACCACCCTCACCCAGGGGGGCTGGATGCCTACCACTACTACCACCCTTAGCCAGGGGGGCTGGATGCCTACCACTACTACCACCCTCACCCAGGGGGGCTGGATGCCTACCACTACTACCACCCTTAGCCTGGGGGCTGGATGCCTACCACCACCCTTAGCCAGGGGGGCTGGATGCCTACCACTACTACCACCCTCACCCAGGGGGCTGGATGCCTACCACTACTACCACCCTCACCCAGGGGGCTGGATGCCTACCACTACTACCACCCTTAGCCAGGGTGGTGCCAGATGCCCACCACCACTACCACCCTTAGCCAGGGTGGTGCCAGATGCCCACCACCACTACCACCCTTAGCCATGGGGGTGCCAGATGCCTACCACTACTACCACCCTCAGCCAGGGTGGTGCCAGATGCCCACCACCACTACCACCCTTAGCCAGGGTGGTGCCAGATGCCCACCACCACTACCACCCTTAGCCATGGGGGTGCCAGATGCCTACCACTACTACCACCCTCACCCAGGGGGGGCTGGATGCCTACCACTACTACCACCCTCAGCCGGGGGGGCTAGATGCCTACCACTAATACCACAATTAGCCAGGGGGCTGGATGCCTACCACTACTACCACCCTCACCCAGGGGGGCTGGATGCCTACCACTACTACCACCCTTAGCCAGGGGGCTGGATGCCTACCACCACCCATAGCCAGGGGGCTGGATGCCTACCACCACCCTTAGCCAGGGGGCTGGATGCCTACCACTACTACCACCCTCACCCAGGGGGGCTGGATGCCTACCACTACTACCACCCTCACCCAGCGTGGGCTGGATGCCTACCACTACTACCACCCTCACCCAGGGGGGCTGGATGCCTACCACTACTACCACCCTTAGCCAGGGTGGTGCCAGATGCCCACCACCACTACCACCCTTAGCCAGGGTGGTGCCAGATGCCCACCACCACTACCACCCTTAGCCATGGGGGTGCCAGATGCCTACCACTACTACCACCCTCACCCAGGGGGCTGGATGCCTACCACTACTACCACCCTCACCCAGGGGGCTGGATGCCTACCACTACTACCACCCTCACCCAGGGGGGGCTGGATGCCTACCACTACTACCACCCTTAGCCAGGGGGGGCTGGATGCCTACCACTACTACCACCCTCACCCAGGGGGGGCTGGATGCCTACCACTACTACCACCCTCACCCAGGGGGGGCTGGATGCCTACCACTACTACCACCCTCACCCAGGGGGGGCTGGATGCCTACCACTACTACCACCCTCACCCAGGGGGGGCTGGATGCCTACCACCACTACCACCCCCACTCATAGGATGGACAATGCATGACACAACCAGCACACCACAACCTAGGGAATGCAAGAAAAGACATCCCCCAACACCATGACAAGCCTGTGTAGACTGTGTCAAATGCCTACAACACTGAACATGACTTTGAACATACAATGTGACCCCCTAGCACATGTGCCACAAATATATGTGTGTGGCCCCCACAATGCAAGCAGGCCATGACCATTGTGGCAATGGGGTCCAAACCCCCATCATCACAGTGACCAAAAGGTAAGTGTGGGGTCCATAGCTGAAGCACATTCTGAACATTGTGGCAATGGGGTCTAACGCCCCATCACCACAGTGACCAAAATGTAAGTGTGGGGTCCATAGCTGAAGCACATTTTGAACATTGTGGCAATGGGGTCCAAACCCCCATCATCACAGTGACCAAAAGGTAAGTGTGGGGTCCATAGCTGAAGCACATTCTGAACATTGTGGCAATGGGGTCTAACGCCCCATCACCACAGTGACCAAAATGTAAGTGTGGGGTCCATAGCTGAAGCACATTTTGAACATTGTGGCAATGGGGTCCAAACCCCCATCATCACAGTGACCAAAAGGTAAGTGTGGGGTCCATATCTGAAGCACATTCTGAACATTGTGGCAATGGGGTCTAACGCCCCATCACCACAGTGACCAAAATGTAAGTGTGGGGTCCATAGCTGAAGCACATTTTGAACATTGTGGCAATGGGGTCCAAACCCCCATCATCACAGTGACCAAAAGGTAAGTGTCGGGTCCATAGCTGAAGCACATTCTGAACATTGTGGCAATGGGGTCTAACGCCCCATCACCACAGTGACCAAAATGTAAGTGTGGGGTCCATAGCTGAAGCACATTTTGAACATTGTGGCAATGGGGTCCAAACCCCCATCATCACAGTGACCAAAAGGTAAGTGTGGGGTCCATAGCTGAAGCACCTTTTGAACATTGTGGCAATGGGGTCTAAACCCCCATCATCACAGTGACCAAAAGGTAAGTGTGGGGTCCATAGCTGAAGCACATTCTGAACATTGTGGCAATGGGGTCTAACGCCCCATCACCACAGTGACCAAAAGGTAAGTGTTGACAAAGAAAGAGCTGCAACTGCCAAAATGCATGGATGATTCCTGGTCACAGAACAAAAAACACATCAGTGGCAAAGTAGTGTATGTGTCCCATTGCAACATAAATTGGGGGAGCCAAATACTGCAGTGCAAATAAGACATACCTTTGGCCATGTGCAGACAAACAACACCCATGGGGGCTGACACTGTCAACATTCATCAATGACACAATGACAGAAGTGACCATCAGAATGCAGACCCACATATTTGCACCAATGGGCACACAAATGCAGATACCCTGTGGAGACTGCAGATGTGAGGTGAACAGATACCATACCATGGCAGCAATGGGACACACAAACCATGATCATTGTGCTGACCGATGACCTAGGAGTCCCAGGGACAGCAGGGGAAACCCACCAAACTACATACAGCCAATGGCACACCCAAGATATGCCAATGCAGTGGTGCAGATGCACAAACACAAACAGGCAGACCCACACTGCACATCATACACAACAGGTGAGGGGGGGGGAGGGGTGCCAGTGTCCCCAGGCAACCACACAACACATGAGGAGACCTGAATACCAATCATACAGATGTGCATACAGTGCACCACAAAGGTAACTCATGGATCCAAATCCCCTATGTGGGCAAGCAGGCATTGTCAGATGAGAGGGAGCACAAATCACACATGTCACACAGGCACGTAGGAACAGCAACTGACACAGCAAGACACAGACACACCACAGCACTACCCCCAGGGCCCCCACAATGTGGTGACCCTGGGCTGCATTACAATCCCACTGTGATGACAAAGCTAAATGTCGTTCACACTGTGAACCACAGTCATGTGTCCTGAGCAACAAACTACCATCACACCTACACAAGCACAAATCAATCAGCATGGCCAGTAAGCCAAGGCCAACATGGAGGCAGGGGCCTAGCCGGGCAACAACTCTCATCTGCACACACTCAACACCACACCCTCGACATCCAACAATGTGCAGCAGTGAAGCACACATGCACTGGTGACATTGCACATGCACCCATGACTATTCCAGGGTGGTGGGTGGGAACCAAGGTGCAGAAACACATCACACATGGCCACTCAACAAGACTCCTGAATGTCTGACACACTGCACACTATGCTGTACATGGACATGACGGCAATACCACACCAACCAATGGGATCCCAGCCACAGTCACACACCAATGAAGAAGCCAAGGTCACCCACAAAGAACACACATAGACAACAACCAACATTGCAGCCCGGACCCTGAGGAGTGCCAGCAGTCACACACACAACGTGTCACAATCACTGAAAGATAACACAAACTGGAAATCACATGACAGAGGCAAACAACAAGTGCCAAGGGGAAACCTGACTGTGACCCATCTGCGTCTGCACACAAACTCAGCCCTGACAGCAAACACACCTTGGGTGACACCCTGATGACCAGTAATGTGCTATGCACCCACATCACAGAGAACCCAGGGAGAAGACTTTGGGGGAACATAGGTCAACTCAGCAAGCATCACAAACAGGTACAACACTAGGGATCACAGCATGCACAGCTAAACGGAAGTGAACACACAGACATGCACATACAACACACACCTTGGGCGCAGGCAATGTCACAGGAGTACACACTGCCATGAGGGGACTCCACTCCTGTGTGAGGAAAGCTGTGCCATATGTTGCCTCAGTAGGGCCCCATCATGTCAGCTGAGCACTTGGTCACACAATCAACAATTAGCACCAAATGAGGGCTCCCGTCACATCAGCCTGGTCATGGAAGTGCCAACGGAATCATCAGCACAGATCCAACACACTTGTATAGCAATGTTGCACTGACTACACGGATGAGTCCTTCCCCATTGATGCCCAAACCTGCATGTCCAGTGGAGATGGCCACACGGTCAGGGAAGTAGACAAATTGAACAATGGCAGGCACAACAGATGTGCAGGGGTGGAAGCCACAGATGTGAAATAGCTAATCTAAGTAGGAAATCCCATTGCCAAATACTGAACACATGACACCCTCAGATGCTGCTATGGATGACATGGATACACCACAGGATAGGACACATTCCCCCTGGACCACATGGGTTCCTGCACAGTAACACTTCATTATCATGAGACCAAATATCACCATCACTGCAGCAAGGGCATGGTTAGCATCATCAACAACATGTACATCAGAAGCATAAGCACTAGAGAACAGAAAGTTGCTTTATTCAGCATATGTGTGGAATGAAAACAAAGTCCAGAAAAACACAAAGGCCAATGGCCAGTCCATTGTCAAAGTCCAAACTGGGTGACAGTGGCAGATGTCACCCTACGCATGCCTGCACAAAACCAGGGACAATCCACTAGGAGGGGCAACCGGGGGCAGGCCAGGCACCGCAGGGACAGGATCAGGGCTCACCAGGAGGAAGCAGGGAAGGGGTGGTGGGTGCTGGAGAGCCACTGACAACTGCAGTGGAGGTGTCTGACATGGTGTGTGCCGGCACAACTGGGGGCATGACTCAGATGTTGTGGGTGCCGGCACGACTGCGGTGGACCCTGCAGATTGAGTGGACAGGTCCGCCACTGCAGTGCCCAAGTCAGACAGGGTGGTAGTGGACTCCACTGCAGTGCCTACCACCAGGGGAGGAGAATGGGGAACAGGCAAGGTGGGCTGGACAGAGGGGGAGGACACCCTCACCACATCAGTGGCACAGACAAGCGCAGCGGGGGTGTGGTGCCGGGAGAGCAAGTGGCAGGGGGAGAAGGCCGGATCCTCTTGGGGATGGTATATCTGTGGGTGGGGGAACCTGGGGCAGGGTGTGGTGGGGGCACCTGTGGAGTGGGGGCCTGAGGGATGGAGGAAGGAGACCTGGTGCCTGAGCTGCAGGGCGGCGGCGGGGTCTTGCTCTTACGACTCCGGGGGACTTGCGGGTGGGGGCCTCAATCTGTCTGCGCCTGGGGGAGGGTGTCCGGGGGCGAGGGGCACTCTGCTCCGTGTGGGTGGGCTTCCTCTTCCCCCTGAATGCTGTATCAGCTGGATCGGAGGGGAAGAGGCCGAGGTCACTGAGGAAGAGCCGCTGGGTCTTTGGGGTTGCAGGTGAGGCAAGGGAGGGTGTTTTGGAGGGAGAGGCAACTGAGGACTGCGCAGTGCTCGTGGATGCGTGTGTGTGTTCCAGGGCCCCATCCCCTGTGAGTCTGGTTTCAGTCCCCTGACTGTGCGTGCGTGTGCGTTTTGTTTGTGGCGTGTGTGTCTGTGTGCTGGATGTGTGTGTGCTGGTGTGTGCCTGTGCCGGTGTGTGTGTGCTTGGGACGGGTAAGGTGCTGGGGAGTGTGGATGGAGCAGAGGCAGGAGGGGTGAGGGACTGTCTGAGGAGGGACACTGCTGCCGTCAGGGAGGAGTCCATGGACCCATTGCCCCTCTGTAGGTCAGACATGCCCGATGAGATGCCCTCCATGAACGACACCAGCTGAGTCAACAGAGCGGTGTGCGCATGGAGGACACTCAGCATGGCTGTCTGCCCTACATGGAGCTGGCGAAGGAGGTACACAGACTCCTCACTCAGGGCAGCAGGGGACACAGGGGCAGGGGGTGCGGTGCCTGGCCCAAAGGAGACACGCTCCCGAACATGGGAGCCTCCACGGACCTGGGGAATGGGAGCCGATGGGAGGGCGGTGGTGGTGCTGGTGGTGGCGGGGACAGCAACACTAGCTGGGGTGTGGTGGCTGCTGACACCCGCCTCCATAAGGGAGTCATCCTCCGAGTTGCTCTGGTCCTCAGCTGAGGTGGATGGTGCTGAGGACTCCTCGGTGTGGCTCCCTCGCCCTCCGTGCCACTGGGTCCCTCCGACCACTCCTCGGCTGCTGACCCAGTCTGGCTCTCCGGCTCCTCCTGGTCCATGGAGCTGTCCCCTTCCGTGGCCGTGGATGTATCTGCAAACAATGGGGAAACAGACATACATCAGTCACCTGCACCAAACGCACACACCACTGTGAGCACAGCACATTACAGAGCAAGCCCTGGCATCATTAGTTGTACATTGCTAAAAGTGCCCTAACTGAACAGGAGAAGCCAATTGTCAGTCTGATGCCAACCATGGCACTCACATCCCACATGGCCTTGCACCCATCTGTCTGGTGTCTGTTGGATAGCAACACCCCAGTGTGGACACATGCACCAACTACACAGTAGTTGGACAGTGCAGAGGACACGGTGTAGCATGTGGACATGGACACATCACAACTCTTGCCACTGAGTCAGTACATGTTTCCGGATGAAAGGGACGCCCAGAGTCAAATAGGATATGCATGTGATGCATACCAGCGACAGACACCATGATGCACCCATGTCCTGATAGCCATCGCCACAATGGTGTGCATGTAGCACATGTCACTCCCCTGCAGGATTACCAATAAGTAGACACATGCCATGGCGGAGGCATGACTGCTAAGTCATACATCACTGTCTCAGTGATGTATGACTTGGCAGCCAGACAACAACACTCTGCACTGTGTCACAATAGTAGGTCATGGGGAATGCAAGTCCTGGAGCTGCACAAGTGCACATGTACATCCCCCACACAACACATCATCTTAACCCTCATCTGTCCAGGTCATACCGATTGGACATATGGGAGACCTGTGACACTACCCTCTGAACCTGAGCCCCTCACAATCTGCTGTGAATGGGGAACAGCTGCCTGAACTTCCCATTCGCATACCCCAGTCTGCACGGGCAGCTGATCAAACACCTATGTGACACACAAGTATCGTCTCCTATGGTCACATCTCCAGTGGCATGCTGAGCCCCTACCAAGAAACACCCCAGCAGTCCTGGCAACTAATCCACAGCACACTGACACAGAGGCAGACACCTGAGGGGTCAAATCACTGCACACAATGTGTCAGCTGATACACGGGAGTGGGAGTACATAGTGCATTGCATGGCCTGGAGTAGGCATGACTGTCCTGCCCCACATGAATGAGGGATGAGCCCTGGACAGTGGATAGCTGGCTATGTATGTGTGACACACGTAATCTGCACACTCCTGGGGCCCAAACATTGTTCCCACCCGCTGCATGGGCGTGTGCCACATACCCCAGGCACATGTGGTGGCTCAGCTCAGCAAGTGGACCGCATATCAAAGCAACACGCAGATTACATGTACGAACACAGGCGTTGTGTGAACAATGGACCCACCCATGATGCCCACAACAGAGTTAGGGAAACAGATGCTGTCCCCCACCTTTAGTGAAGCAAACTGCAAGGACACAGTCCCAAGTGACACAATTCCCTGAATGTAAGGGCCACACCTGGGTATCAGATGAGGAGTGGGCAGTGCACAATAGAGGGACATGGCTCCTGGACAACATGACTGCTGCTCTGTGGCAGTTGAACCAGGCCAGAGGAGGGCACAAAGCATGTAATACAGAGTTCAAAGTGCAGTCTTTGACTCACCCCCTCCTTGCTGCTGTCTGGCCTTCAGCTGCCCATCCAGGTCTGGAAACACCACCGCCAGGATCTGGAGCATGTAGGGGGTCAGGGTCCGTGTTCCGCCCCTCCTGCGAGGAGGTGACAGCTTCAGCTGGACCCGTGCAATCCTCCGGGTCCAGCCCCGAAGGTCCTGCCACCTCTTCTGGCAGTTGCGGATCCGGCGCTTGTAGACCCCCACGGACAGGACAGCCCGGACGATGTCCTTCCAGATCTCCTGCTTCCGATGGGCATTAACCTGTCAGGATGACAAAGTGAAAAGGCCATTACTACACATGCAACATATCCGTGCATGACACAGTTGTATATACATGTCTCATTCACAGGGGCACATGATGTACACAGGCAGTGCAACGCTGCCCATGGACACTTTGCCAGACGTCACTACATGGTATCATTGCATGGGAAGTAAAACCTTGTTCAAATGCACTGTCACTGCACCATACCTGTCCAGTGCATGTCACTACACACTATGGGGGTGACAACTACTCAGTGAGGCTGCTAGCCAGTGGCGTGCAGACTTTCAGCCTTGCTAGTCAGACAAAATGCACATTCAGAAAGGCAGTGCACAGAACACTCACCTGCTCCCTGGTGTCCCATACAGCTTGCTGTACTGTGGAAGTAGGCTGTCCAGCAGGGCCTGGTTCTCCTCAAGGCTGAAGGCTGGGGCTCTCTCCACAGTACGTGCCATTGCAGGGTCCAGAGGGGCAGAGACAGCAGCAGTGCAGTGGCAGATGTCGTCCTGGAGCATGTAGTGCAGGCAAGTGAGCTCTCAGGGGAACAGCCAGCAATATATATGTGCTGGAGAGGCAGATACTGTCCCTTGTGTCCAAAGTGATAGGTCCAAGTCGTTTGCATCTTTTGAATCTGGCCAATCCGTGGAATAGCAGCACCAATACACGCCCACGGCATCCTTCAAATCTTCAACTTCATGACATACATGATTTTGCAACATTGTTGTGGGTGACCAACTGAATTTCCAGCAACCGACTCGTTCGAAATTCGAAAACGCGTCCGTTGCCAGGCAAGGCCATTGTCAATGGGTGCGCACCGATCGGTCCATTGCGGTACAACGCGTACAGGGGTACAACGCGTACCCGCACACATTGAATGCAATGGGCCGGCCGGGGGCACCGATCGGTCCATTGCTGATCAACGCGTACAGGGGTACAACGCGTACCAATGCGTACAGGGGCACAATGCGTACCTGCACACATTGAATGCAATGGGCCGGCCGGGGGCACCGATCGGTCCATTGCGATACAACGCGTACAGGGGCACAACGCGTACCCGCATACATTGAATGCAATGGGCCGGCCGGGGGCACTGATCGGTCCATTGCTGTTCAACGCATCCCTGTACAAGTGACTGGCATATGTCACCATGCCTGTCTCAGATGGACATATGCCAGCCACAGATAGCTCCCAGGGAGTGAGGGGCACACCTACAACACGACAGCCTGTCCAAACTGTATGATAAGGCATGTAAGGCTGCATTTCCTATTGTGTGTATGTTGGTGTACATGTTGTCCTGTGGGTGTCACCTGGGGGCAGCAACCCCCAGGCTGTGCACGTGTTCATGGGGACAGGATCATGGGTGTTACGTGTACATGACCACTGTGATGTGCAACTTTTCATATCTGTGCATGTGCCATGGTCACATTTCACGGTGGTGTATGTGTATGTCATGTCACATACCCCGTGAGTCCCATGTGGGACGGTATGTTTGAGCCAGGGTGTCCCAGTGGCACAATAGTGATGGTCCTCCACAGTCTGTGTGCATGTAGTGTTTACAATGTCTCTGATTTCATGTGCACAATGGGAGACAGTCTCCACATCCACGTTGTGTGTGCATGGACTTTGATGTTGTGCGTGTGTGTGTCACAGACGTCCATGTCTGTCCTGCAGTGGCAAATGGGACCACTACCTGAAGGGGTCATAGTTGTTTTGCTGTGGTGTATACATGATACTCCATGTAATGCCAGTGTCCATGTGGCAATACAGGGTCCCTGGGAATGTACCTGTCGTTGAGCTGTGATGCCTGGGGCACATCTGTCCTCACATGTCACTGTGGGGGTGATTGTGACACGGCAGCAGGAGATGGGAACTGTGACACGGCCTCATGATATCCAATGGGCCAACCTGGGACTTATTGATGCCACTTGTTGGACCGTGATGACAGATGTTGGCCATGTATGTACCATACATGTCCTTACGGAACTGCACACTTCATGTAGTTGTGCCTCATAATGATGTATGTTGGGATATTGAGTGTGTTCAATGCCGCATATGTGGGCTGACTGACAATCTTGCTTACTTCTCCTCTGCACTGCGGGGCTCCTGCTGTCCATCGACCATTCCCAGACCTGGCAACGATGGTGGAACGGGACAGCATCCGACGGTACCGCTTCACCAGGCAGCTGATTGAGGATTTGGCAGTGCAGTTGGCCCCACATTTGCAGCCTGGCCGGCCGTATCCTACAGCGCTGACCCCCAAGGTGAAGGTGATGGCAGCCCTACACTTCTTTGCCTCCGGTACCTTCCAACATACTGTGGCGACTGCTGGTGGGATGTCACAGACCATGTTGAGCCGTGTGCTCCGCGATGTTTTGGCGGCAATGTTGCTATTCCTGAACAGGTACATCTATTTCCCTAGACTGCGACGACTCACTGACGTGAAGAGTGACTTCTATGCCCTGGGGAGGATGCCGCATGTCATTGGCTCCATTGATGGGACACATGTGGCTTTGGTACCACCACAGGCCCAGGAGCAGGCCTACCGTAACCGCAAGCACTACCACTCGGTCAATGCACTGGTGGTGTGTCTTGCAGATATGACTCATCACACACGTGTGTGCCCGTTTCCCTGGTTCAGCACACGAGGCCTTTGTGATGAGGAGTAGTCGCATCCCCAGGATGATGGCACAGATGCAGAACCAGCGTGCCTGGCTTGTCGGTGTGTACTGACTTTGTGCCATTGTGTGTGATCTGATCTGTAGTATTCCGCCCACTTTTCCAAGTCAGCTAATGTGCACTTGTCTGTCCGTAGGTGACTCGGGATACCCCAACATGCCGTGGTTGCTGACACCCCTCAGGAACCCTGTGACACCAGCCCAGATGCGCTACAATGAGGCACATGGTCGGACCAGGAGAGTGATTGAGCGGACATTTGGTCTCCTGAAGAGCCGCTTCCGCTGCCTGGACAAGACCGGAGGGTCCCTCCCATATGCCCCTGCGAAAGGGTGCAAGATTATCATCGTCTGCTGCATGCTCCACAACCTGGTAGTGCGGAAGGAGTTGCCTCTCATCCAGGATGACAATGACCAACATCCGCCACCTGTGGAGGATCCTGGCCTGGACCACGATGCCAGTGATGATGATGATGATGATGAGGGTGATGTCCGCACACAGCTCATCACCAACTTCTTCAGCTGAATGTGAGTATCCAGAGATGTCAGGTCAATGATGTGAGTATGCATGATATGTGTAGGTGGTGCTCTGGTGCTGTTGGAGTGTGTCCATGGGCTACTTACTGGATGTCAATCAATCAATCAATCATGTCATTTATAAAGCGCACTACATACCCGCGAGGGTCTCAAGGCGCTGGGGGAAGAGGGGGGTGGTGCTGCTACTGATCGAAGAGCCAGGTCTTGAGGAGTCTTCTGAAGGCCAGTAGGTCTTGGGTCTGTCGGAGGTTGGTGGGGAGGGTGTTCCAGGTCTTGGCGGCGAGGTGGGAGAAGGATCTGCCGCCGGCGGTCGTTTTCCGGATGCGGGGGACTGTGGCGAGGGCGAGGCTGGTCGAGCGGAGCTGGCGGGTGGGGGTGTAGAAGCTGAGTCGTCTGTTGAGGTAGGCTGGTCCGGAGTTGTGGAGTGCTTTGTGTGCGTGGGTGAGGAGCTTGAAGGTTATCCTCTTGTTGACAGGGAGCCAGTGCAGGTCTCTCAGGTGGGGTGTGATGTGGCTGCGTCGGGGGATGTCGAGGATAAGACGTGCAGAGGCGTTCTGGATGCGTTGCAGCCGTCTCAGGAGCTTAGCCGTCGTTCCTGCGTAGAGGGCGTTTCCGTAGTCCAGCCTGCTGGTGACGAGGGCCTGGGTGACGGTTTTTCTTGTTTCGGTGGGGATCCACTTGAAGATCCTGCGGAGCATTCGGAGGATGTTGAAGCAGGATGAGGAAACGGCGTTGACCTGCTTAGTCATGGAGAGGGTGGGGTCGAGGATGACCCCTAGGTTGCGTACGTGGTCGGTGGGTGGCGGGGCTGTTCCCAGTGATGTTGGCCACCAGGAGTCGTCCCAGGCTGAAGGGTTGGAACCAAGGATGAGGACCTCCGTCTTGTCCGAGTTCAGCTTCAGGCGGCTGGTCCTCATCCATTCGGCGACGGCCTTCATTCCTTCGTGGAGGTGGGCTTTGGCGGTGTGAGGGTCTTTGGTGATGTGTGTTGCGATGTGTGTTGCGATGTGTGCTTACAGGTGGGCTGTACTCCCCAACAGTGTTGACATGCTAACTTGGTTCTGGGTGGGTATCTTGTAACATGTATTGTGCATGAGTTTTGCTGTTCTGTCCTGTTCTCCATTGCTTTTGACTGTGTGTCATTTCTGTCCTTCACAGGGTACTTTCAGATTCGTTTGGTCAACTGTGTCCACCGACGACGTGATTGCACTTCCAGGGTGGTAGCTGTTGTGTCCCTACAGGTGATGTGCGCCACACCCATGGACTTCCTTCCGTCTACAGTTGTTGACTGTGTGCCCGCTGCCAGGTGGGATTACCTTGCATCTGTAGTGGTTACGACATGTTGCAACTGTGTAATAAACCTGTGCTTCACTTTGTGATGTGCGTTGTCTGTGGTCACACATTTGACTGCCATTTGCTCACTGCACCTGTGGGCTACTTGACTCCAACTGGGAATGGGTGTGGTGTCTGTGCATTGCACCG
This sequence comes from Calotriton arnoldi, assembly GCA_963921515.1. Classification (NCBI taxonomy): domain Eukaryota; kingdom Metazoa; phylum Chordata; class Amphibia; order Caudata; family Salamandridae; genus Calotriton; species Calotriton arnoldi. The sequence continues at coordinate 266,147 of CAWUFW010006166.1, forward strand.
TCTTCCCTGGCAACATCAGTGTAGGCAATGAGTCAGATGGCCTAGGTGTGTATGTGTTGTGTAGCCCTGGTGGTGTGTCTCCCTCATATGTGTCACGTTGCCTTTACTCACATGCCTGTGTTGTACTTGCTGTTGCAGTTCGCATACACAGTGTAATTTTGCAGTTCATCATCCCCATAACAGCACCCACGTTGGAATCACAACAGAGGCAAGTATGGTGTATTAGTGTGTTTATTGTGATACATTTGTGTGAATAGTGCATAGGATGGGTAGTGCTGAACATAAATCTTGCAATCAGAAGTTCCTAGGTGAATTGAAAGTCCTGGTAGACAAAATCCCCAGTATCGGGGCCACAGTTGTCTGAGACATTGGTCCAACTTGTACTCCCCATGCAATGTGTGGGAGTAGTGTTGCTGTCAACAGGGTGAACAGTCTGTGCACAAAGGTGAACATCCAGAACAGGTTCAGGCTTCCTGGGAGTTGCGCTTGGCCATCGGCCTCTCACTTGCCCCTCCTCGGACGACCCCTCTTCTTGGGGGGGGCCCCTCAAGTACAGGCTGCTGCGGTGCAGGGGACTCTCCGCCAGAGTCATCCTCCCTCCCTGTGGCAGTTGCAGTTTGTTCAGCACCAGATGTTGTTGGCACACAGGGAGGTGTGGACTGGTTGCTGTTCATCTGGCGGAGGCATTGTAAAATGTCCCTGTGCACCGCCGTCATCTCATGCAGTGCATCCCACTTGGACTCCACGCGGGACATGTGTGAGTCCACGCGGGACATGTGTGACTCCACGTGGGACATGTGAGAGTCCAAGCGGGCATGATGGGCAGCCTGCTGCTGTTTCATGTCTCTGAGGAGCCCCACTACCTGGCTGAGATCTCCGGTGCTGGACTGGTACGCATCAGCTATGCGTACCAGTTGTGGGTCATCATGCACACCAGCAACCTCTGCAAGCAGCGACCTCTGTCTCCCACCCCTCCCACCACCCCTGCTGACATGTGCAGTGCGTGCAGTGGCACGCACAGATGACCCTGGTCCACCTTGGGGGTTGGTGGTGGTGGTGGTGTCCATGGCCCCAGGTTGGTCCAGGGTCCCTGTGCTGGTGTTGCTCCTTGTTCTGTCCATGTCGGCAGGGATGGTATTTGTGGTGACAGTCGTTGGAGGGGTGGGTGCAGGGGTGCAGCTGGTGGTCCTGCTGGTGCTGCATGTAGACTTGCATCGGATGTGCCAGGTTGGTCTTCTTCGTCCGAGGAGGGCAGAGGCTGTACGACACCAGTGAGCTCCACATCCTCTTGAGCCTGGGACTGGGACTCCTCAGCGTCTGCTGCTGTGTCCCCATCATCACCTGTTTTTGGGAGACACACACAATGTATGTTATGTTTCTGCAGGCATCAATGGTTGACACACCTGACAGTTGTGACTGTGCCTCTGGGTGCGGGCCTGTACATTGCATTGTCCTAAGTCGTCACAGTCAGGGGTTGATTTTGGTGTGGCACATTGTCCTGCATTATTTGGGCATTTCTATGTATTTGTTGGGGTGTGAACATGGTCTGCATTGGTTGTATTTGGTTGACAGCCGGCCCTCCTTCCCACCCAGCCAGTCAGTTATCCCACCATGGACTGTGCTTGCATTGCAGGGAGTGGAAGTTGTCTCTCAGGATGTCAGTCAGTGGTGTCCTGCTGTTTGTTGGTGCACAGTTCCCAGCAGGGCATTGTGCTCCCGCAGCAGTAGCCAGTGTCAGCCATCTTGTGAGTCCTTCTCCACTCCCTGTGATGTGAGCATGGTTCAGGGTGGTGTTGATGGGACAGTTGTGGGGGTGACCAATATCTGTGACTGCCACTCCCATCATGCTATTGCCTCCACCCCACTTCCCAGCATTCCCATACTTTCTTGGTTTTGTGGGGAGTTCAGTGTGTGTGGGTGTGAGAGCAATGGCAAGATGGCTGACAGTGGTGTCCTGCTGTTGGTTGGTGTGCAGTTCCCAGCATGCCCTTGTGCTCCCCGCAGCAGTAGCCAGTGTCAGCCATCTTGTGAGTCCTTCTCCACTCCCTGTGATGTGAGCATGGTTCAGGGTGGTGTTGATGGGACAGTTGTGGGGGTGACCAATATCTGTGACTGCCACTCCCATCATGCTATTGCCTCCACCCCACTTCCCAGCATTCCCATACTTACTTGGTTTTGTGGGGAGTTCAGTGTGTGTGGGTGTGAGAGCAATGGCAAGATGGCTGACAGTGGTGTCCTGCTGTTGGTTGGTGTGCAGTTCCCAGCATGCCCTTGTGGTCCCCACAGCAGTAGCCAGTGTCAGCCATCTTGTGAGTCCTTCTCCACTCCCTGTGATGTGAGCATGGTTCAGGGTGGTGTTGATGGGACAGTTGTGGGGGTGAGCTATGTCTGTGACTGTGACTCCCATCATGCTATTGCCTCCACCCCACTTGCCAACATTCCCATACTTACTTGCTTTTGTGGGGAGTTCAGTGTGTGTGGGTGTGAGGGCAATGGCAAGATGGCTGACAGTGGTGTCCTGCTGTTGGTTGGTGTGCAGTTCCCAGCATGCCCTTGTGCTCCCCACGACACAGCAACAGTGTCAGACATCTTTGATGGGCCTTTCCACTCTCTGTGGGATGTGCATGCGTGAGTGTGAGCTTGCTGGGCCATGTGGTGGGGGATGTAGAGCTGTGACTACGAATTCCCATCATGCTATTGCCTCCAACCCCCTTCCCAGCATGCCCATGCTTCCTTCCTTTTGACTCTGCTTCCCTGTGGGGTGGGCTGCCTGTGCTGACAGGATGGCTGGGAGTGTTGTCCTGGCAGTTGTTTGGCTAAAAGTCCCAAGAGTGTCCCTGTGCTTCACACAACATAACCCAGGGTGGTGGTTCTTTGGGGGATCATGAGTTAGGATGGGAGGCATTGCATTCTACCAGGTGGGTTCTGTGGAGTTTGTGTTGAGGGGGGGTGTGAGTGGAGGTGCTTGTGACTATGGTCAGTGCTGCAAGTCCTCCTTCCCACCCAGCCAGCCAGATATCCCACCATGGTACGTGCTTGCATTGCAGGGAGTGGAAGTTGTCTCTCAGGATGTCAGTCAGTGGTGTCCTGCTGTTTGTTGGTGCACAGTTCCCAGCAGGGCCTTGTGCTCCCCACAGCAGTAGCCAGTGTCAGCCATCTTGTGAGTCCTTCTCCACTCCCTGTGATGTGAGCATGGTTCAGGGTGGTGTTGATGGGACAGTTGTGGGGGTGAGCTATGTCTGTGACTGTGACTCCCATCATGCTATTGCCTCCACCCCACTTGCCAGCATTCCTATACTTACTTGCTTTTGTGGGGAGTTCAGTGTGTGTGGGTGTGAGGGCAATGGCAAGATGGCTGACAGTGGTGTCCTGCTGTTGGTTGGTGTGCAGTTCCCAGCATGCCCTTGTGCTCCCCACAGCAGTAGCCAGTGTCAGCCATCTTGTGTGTCCTTCTCCACTCCCTGTGATGTGAGCATGGTTCAGGGTGGTGTTGATGGGCCAGTTGTGAGGCTGAGCAATATCTGTGCCTACGACTCCCATCATGCTATTGCCTCCACCCCCTTCCCAGCATGCCCATGCTTCCTTCCTTTTGACTCTGCTTCCCTGTGGGGTGGGCTGGCTGTGCTGACAGGATGGCTGGGAGTGTTGTCCTGGCAGTTGTTTGGCTAAAAGTCCCAAGAGTGTCCCTGTGCTTCACACAACATAACCCAGGGTGGTGGTTCTTTGGGGGATCATGAGTTAGGATGGGAGGCATTGCATTCTACCAGGTGGGTTCTGTGGAGTTTGTGTTGAGGGGGGGTGTGAGTGGAGGTGCTTGTGACTATGGTCAGTGCTGCAAGTCCTCCTTCCCACCCAGCCAGCCAGATATCCCACCATGGTACGTGCTTGCATTGCAGGGAGTGGAAGTTGTCTCTCAGGATGTCAGTCAGTGGTGTCCTGCTGTTTGTTGGTGCACAGTTGCCAGCAGGGCCTTGTGCTCCCCACAGCAGTAGCCAGTGTCAGCCATCTTGTGAGTCCTTCTCCACTCCCTGTGATGTGAGCATGGTTCAGGGTGGTGTTGATGGGACAGTTGTGGGGGTGAGCTATGTCTGTGACTGTGACTCCCATCATGCTATTGCCTCCACCCCACTTGCCAGCATTCTCATACTTACTTGCTTTTGTGGGGAGTTCAGTGTGTGTGGGTGTGAGGGCAATGGCAAGATGGCTGACAGTGGTGTCCTGCTGTTGGTTGGTGTGCAGTTCCCAGCATGCCCTTGTGCTCCCCACGACACAGCAACAGTGTCAGACATCTTTGATGGGCCTTTCCACTCTCTGTGGGATGTGCATGCGTGAGTGTGAGCTTGCTGGGCCATGTGGTGGGGGATGTAGAGCTGTGACTACGACTCCCATCATGCTATTGCCTCCAACCCCCTTCCCAGCATGCCCATTCTTCCTTCCTTTTGACTCTGCTTCCCTGTGGGGTGGGCTGCCTGTGCTGACAGGATGGCTGGGAGTGTTGTCCTGGCAGTTGTTTGGCTAAAAGTCCCAAGAGTGTCCCTGTGCTTCACACAACATAACCCAGGGTGGTGGTTCTTTGTGGGATCTTGAGTTAGGATGGGAGGCATTGCATTCTACCAGGTGGGTTCTGTGGAGTTTGTGTTGAGGGGGGTGAGGGGAGGTGCTTGTGACTATGGTCAGTGCTGCAAGTCCTCCTTCCCACCCAGCCAGCCAGATATTCCACCATGGAACGTGCTTGCATTGCAGGGAGTGGAAGTTGTCTCTCAGGATGTCAGTCAGTGGTGTCCTGCTGTTTGTTGGTGCACAGTTGCCAGCAGGGCCTTGTGCTCCCCACAGCAGTTGCCAGTGTCAGCCATCTTGTGAGTCCTTCTCCACTCCCTGTGATGTGCGCATGGTTCATGGTGGTGTTGATGGGACAGTTGTGGGGGGCAATATGTGTGACTATGACTCCCATGATGCTATTGGCTACACTGACTTGGCCAGCATACACAGAATTCCTTCCTTTCAGTGGTCTTCACTGTGTGTTGGTGTTGTTGTGGTGGCTACATGTCTGGATGTGTTTGTTAGTTCTATTTGTGCCACTGCCTAGCTGTAGTTGTAGTTGTGTTTGTACATGTGATGGCACGGTTGAATGTAACTTTTTTATGGCATGTGTTGTGTTTATCTGACTGACATACACATTTTGGGATGATTCTGTTCTGGTTGCTGTGTAATTGCTATGAGTGCATGGTTTGACTCTCCCCTTGACAGTGATGTGTGTGTGTATTGTGGCAGAATATTGTGTACATTTGTTGTGTACTCACCAGGCTCTGGGATGTTCTCTAGTCCATAGACGCTCACTGGCAGAAGGATGGCCCGCACCTTCTCCTCCCAGGGCCTGAGGTATACTGGCTTGGCAGGAGGGCCACTGCCGGTGTATTTGCTCAGGAGGTAGTCTTTCTTGAGCAGCTCCCGGACCCTCCTGCGCACGTCATACCACCTGTTCTGGATGTCGGTCTTTGTGCGCAGACATGGTGATTGTGCGTTCACCCTGTTGATGATCCTCTCCCACATCTTGGTTTTCTGGGAGATGGGGGTAGGTTGGACCAGTGTGCCAAACAGCTGTGGCTCTACCCTGAGGATCTCGTCTACCAGGACTTCCAATTCACAATCTAGGAACTTGTGATTCTTCTTGGGGGGCATGGTGATGGGTGGTGATGGTGAGTGATGTGTGTGTTGGTGTGCAGGTGAGGGTGTGTGAGTGTGTGTTTTGCTGGGTGTATGTGAGGTAGGTATTTGTTGGTGTGCTGATGGTGTGTGGCTTGTGTGAGGGATGAGCTGTGGGTGTGTGGTTGCTGTCTCTTGGGTGCTGGCAGTGGAATGGCATTTGCAAAGGATCATGGTTGTGATTTGTGTCCTTTATATGGGTGGAGTTGTGGGTGTGTCTTTGTTCTCTGTCCCCACCCCCCCAGTATTTATTGGCTTTGTAATTGCTTGTTTGGCCTTTTTTTGTGTGATTTTTCCTTTGTACTGTCTGTGCATGTTGGAAACGTTCTTGTGACCGAGTCGGACCCTGCATTTGTCTCGTACGGTGTTCTCCGTTTCGTTCACGCTGTGTTTGTGCAGTTTTCTATGCTGCGTACGCGTCGGTCGCGGTGTTTTTTGTTACTCGGCTCGGTTTTGTATGCGTGTCGGTCGTACGACTTGTCCTCCATCCGACTCGGTCGTGGTTTTCGCGCCTTGCATCGTACTTTGCGGTTTGGAGTTCGCGTGTACGTTTCGGTCGGATTTGTTCCGGGTGCGTGTCGGTCGGTTCGATTTGCGTGTTTTTCCGGCCGGATTGCTGTTTTCCGTGCGGCTCGGTCGTTCGGCTTGGGTTCTGTACGTGTCGGTCGGATTTTGCACGCTTTGCATCGTACTTGGCGTGTCGGGCGCCACAGGTACGTGTCGGTCGGTATAAATTCCGGCTCCGAGTTGGTCGGTGCTTTTTCCGGCCCGAATCGGAATCGACCCCTTAATGTTTATGGCACCCATTGGCAGACACAGTGGAAAGCTGCAGCCTCACCTTATTTATTAGAGAGAGATGACACACAAATCATCTTTTCTCTGTCATCTGAATAGCCCCACAATGTGGAGGCTATGAACTTCTGTTTTGGCAAAGTCGCGGAGTGGATGAACAGCTATTCACTGAAACTTAACAGAAAAAAAACGGAGGTACTCCTACTGGGGAAGAACCCGTCCCTAAGGGGTCCTCAATTCTGGATGAATATCCTGGGTCCTCTTCCAGATCCAGTCCCCAAGGTCAAGAACCTCGGGTTTCTACTGGACAACAAGTTGTCCATGAAGTCCCAGGTTTGTGAAGGTGGCCACAACTTGCTTTGCTGTCCTGAAATGGCTGCGGGAAATTATCTGGCTTCTGCCATTCCCAGCACAAAGGGTGGTTATCCAGACCCTCATTATATTGAGACTGGACTACGGCAATGTGCTCTATTTGGGGGCTGATATAGCTACCATCAGGAGGTTGTAAGTGGTCCAAAACTCGGCCGCTAGCATGCTTTATAGACTTCCAAAAAAGGAGTCGGCATCCTGCATTTGCAGGATCTCCATTGGCTCACTTTGGAGAAGAGGATTCAGTTGAAAATGCTGTGTTATATGCACAGAGCAAGGTCAGGGGAAGGTACTCGATATCTGCAGAAATTCTTTAGATCTTATCAACCTTTCCACCCTCTCCATTCCCGTGAACGTTCTCTGTGCATGGTCCCCACAGTTAAACGTACACGCATGGAAGGCCGATCTCTTGCATACCAGGGTTCCAAGATGTGGAGTGCCCTTCCAGAATTCCTGAGAAGCTGTCCTTCATTAACAACTTTTCAAAAACAGCTAAAGACCTGGCTGTTTTGAGGTATCATGATCTGACAGACCCGACCTGAGGTTTTAAGCACTGGGAAACCCTGAGTGGGTAGCTATATAAAACATTTTATTAAGAATTGTAATAATAACAATAACTAGTGCTAAAGGACTTGTGCTCTCTCCTTAAAGCATGACAGATTTGGCTTATACCGCATTGGCACATTTGATTTACCTATAAATCCTAGTAAAGTTGCACCACCTGTGCCCTGGGCCTGTAAATTAAATGCCACTAGTGGGCCGACAGCACTGTTTGTGCCACCCACTTAAGTAGCCCTTTAAACATGTCTCAGGCCTGCCATTGCAGCCTGTGTATGCTGTTGTAAACTGCCATGTCCACCTGGCAAAATAAAACAAATTCCAGGCCCAACCCTTCCCTTTTAATGCATGTAAGAGACTCCTAGGGTAGGCCCGGTACAGCTCAGAGGGCAGAGTGCAGTGTATTTAAAAAGGTGAACATGTACTTTGAAGATTTACTTGCACTGCTAGTGAAAAACTCCTAAATTCATTTTCACTATTGCAAAGCTTAGCCGTCCAATAAGATAACATTGGAATTATCTTATTACATTTAATAAGTGTAATTTCCAAATGCGAACAGGTATCCAGTTCTTGTTTAGAGCCTTTGGAATTGAGATGAAAAATCCTAACTTATGGTGAAGTCAGATTTTAAATTACAATTTTGAAAATGCAACTTTTAGAAAGTAAAAACACAGTGGGAAACCCAATTTACCCTTGGAGGCTTGGAAAATTCAAGTATTGATAGGTAACAGTGTCTACAAGGGATTTCGTTTGAAAAACTAAATTGCACTATTTAGACAAGTTACTTAGGGGGTCATTAGCATGGCGGGTGGACTTTGTCCGCCCGCCATACCCCCGGGAAATGGGACCGCCCGCAATGCATGCAGTGGTCCCGCACATCCCATTAGGATGCGCCCGCCACACTGGCGGGCACATCCCGCATTTCTAACATTGCGGCGGGCGGTGCTGAAAGCACCACCCGCTGCAATGCCAGAAATGCAAGTTGTGCTTTTCAATGCACAACGTGACAGGCACTGCACGGTGCCTGCCACGTTGTACATTGAAATGCCGGGGGGTACCATAGGTACCCCCTATGTGCACCCCCCACCCCCCAGAATCCCTGGGGGCCCGCTACAGGCCCCCAATGTAGAATACCGTATGCCTTTCCGTGGCGGCATGTCCCCGCATGTATAATAATATGGATGGCGGTGTCTACTAGACACCGCCACCATATTAAATGCTTTTCCGCCCGGTCGACTCATCGACCGGGCGGAAAACCGGCGGACGGTCTTTCCGTCCGTCGGGGTCCCCCGCCATAGTAATATGGCGGGGGGAAAATGTGTGGCGGGCGGAGGAAAATAGCAGGCGGATCGCCACCACCATACGGGCGGTGGCGATCCGCCCGTTATCATAATGGGCCCCTTAATTGTTAAGCCCAAATTTGTGGCTAACATATGAAAAATCTATACAACAATTCACTTATTTCCATCATAGTTAATATACATTGAATAATTTCAAACACGGGTGTGAATTTCTCAGTTTATGCTCATTTAATGTGGATAAACAAAAAAGGGGTACAAAAAGTGATCATCAAAACACAATGACAGAGGCATTATAGCTCTCCTTTCATCGTACTGAAGATGGTCGAACGGACTTATATGCCACAGAGACCGAAACGTCGACAAGTTAATCTATTTCCTTTGTGATTAATTTTGTCAGGAATTGTTTTCTGTTTTTTCAGTTTCATTTTCTGCCTTGATATAATTTTTGGAATAGATGCTTACACTAATGATTTGAAGGTTGCAATCTTTGTATATGATTTATCTGCCTCTGTCATTGTGTTTTGATGATCACTTTTTGTACCCCTTTTTGTTTATCCACATTAAATGAGCAAAAACTGAGAAATTCACACCCGTGTTTGAAATTGTTCATTGTATATTAACTATGATGGAAATAAGTGAATTGTTGTATAGATTTTTCATGTGTTAGCCACAAATTTGGGCTTAACAATTAAGTAACTTGTCTAAATAGTGCAATTTAGTTTTTCAAAGGAAATCCCTTGTAGGCACTGTTACCTATCAATACTTATAGAAAGTGTCTTTTCCCTGCCTTAGCCATTTGGTGTCCACAGCCTGTCTGTGGGTCACATGACTGGGTGTAGTTTACAGTTGGGCTTTGTGTATTTCTCCTAGACAGCCACACACAATAGGCAGCTTAGGTGTGCCAGGATGGGCCATCATTGCTGGATGGGAGGGAGGATCTGGGCACAGCCCCACTTACACTTGAATAGGCTGTGTCTGGCCTCCATACTATGGGCTGCACACCCTCTGTAGCTAGTCAGGATCAAGGGCAGGAGCGCAGGACACTAGAAATCTCTCCTCACTTCAAAGGCACAACTGGGTATAAATGCTGGACCTCAGACACCAACTCTTCAGGACACTTATGGACTTGTGGATACTCTGCCAGGAAGAAGTACTGCTGTGCTGCTGAAAGGACTGCCACTCTGCTTGACTTCTGCTCTGAAGGACTGCTGCCCTGCTGTGCTGACCTGCTGCCCTCTTGCCTGGATGAGAAGGACTGGACCTGCATCACTTGAACCCAGAACCCCAGAGTTATTCCAAGAGCTAGTTGGCTACCCTCCTGATCTTAAGCCTCAAGAACACAACAAGCTTCCACCAACCGTGTAGCTTCACCTGGGCTCTGCCATTTGTTAGTCTATCCTACCGCGTGGTCTCACCCCAGTCCTGGGCCCTTGGAAGTGGGCCTAAAGTTTTCTGCCAGACTCTGTGGATCCAGCTGAACCAACATATCTCTGCTGCATGGCAAATAACCGAGCGGGACCAATGCATCGCTGCTGCTGAGTTGATAGGACCCATCACAAAGACCTGCATCGCAGTCCATAAGAACTGCTGCTGCACAATGCATCTTTAGCACAGGCCCTCACATTCCTCATCGACAGCAACACAACGGACGGACTCCGCATCGCAGCCTTGCAGCTACTTGGAATTAATTCATTGCGCCAAGTGTGCAACGCATCCTTGATGCTGGACTTCACATCACAAGCCCTTATCAACAGGATCCTCGACAATGATGGATGGCATCCTACCACAGTCTCACCGCATCGCGAAACCGACGCATCGCTTTCGCTGCATGGCACATCTTTGGTGCAGATCCTGACAATGCTGCGCAAACCAGGATTGAAGGTACTTTGTTCAGCGGGCCTAACTGGGTCCCTGTTGCCAACCTGCAGTCCATAGTGGTTGGCCTGAACTTGTGACTTTGTTCCACTCTGGCACAACCAGATATCCACGGTTGGAGCTTTATGCTTTTTGGTGCTATTTTCCCTAAAATCTTTAAAATTTCATATCTCCGGTTCTACTGATTAGATTTTTTTCTTTTTGGCCTTGCTTTATTTATTAAAAATCAGTCTATTTTTCCAACCTGATGTAGGACCCTTTTTCTGTAGTCTTTTTTACTTTATTAGTGTTTGAATTGTAATACAAATACTTTACATATTGCCTGTGAATTAAGCATGACTGCTCTGTGCCAAGCTACCAAAGGGTTGAGCACAGGTTAATTTAGGATTGACTTACGCCTCACCCTGACAAGGACTGTGGTTGCTGCTTGACCAGGGCTCACACCCTGTCAACCAACAACCCAATTTCTTACACCAGATCATCCTAGTTGATGAAAGAATAAGGACAAAAGGTAGGGTATTGTATGCTGTATCAATCGAGGCAAGCGCTGGTTGAAATTGGAACAATGGGGCATCCCTACGCAACTGCTTAACACAATTATTGCCCTGTATTCAAACACTTGGATTTAATTAAGCTAAACTGCAAATGGGTCGCCACCAGTAAAATCGCAATCAATAAAGGGCTGATGCAGGGATGCATCCTTGCCCCTCTTTCCTTCAATCTCTATTAGGCCAATATGGTTAACGCAGTTACATTCATAAGAACATGTCCACAAAATCTGATAAATCAAAAATTCACAAAGCGAAAGTTAGACGAAAGGGGGACCTTCCTGCACATAAACAATCATTGGTGTTTTCTGTTTCTATGTGTGCTGCCCAAGGCAGCACACCTGGAAACAGCAAAAACGAGGAGAAATAAAGCATTTCTCCTCATTTTACCTGTTTAAGACCAGGTTTTCCCTGGTTTTAATTTTTGCGCTGCCTCCTATTTACGCTGCTCTTGTAAATAGGGGGCAGCGTCAAAATCAATGTGTTGCGGTGGAACGCCCACCATAACACCCATTGCCCGCCCCTTTCACGCTAAGTGTAACGTGAAAGGGGACCTTATTTACAAGGCAGCGTTAAGCCACATTAAGTGCCTTAATGCTGCCATGTAAATAAGGCAAAGCTCCTATCGCCATCACAACATCACTAAGAGTGACGTTGTGGTGGCAATTAGGACTTGTAAATATGCCCCATAGCTTGCCCAGATATCATCAAATTCTGTAAAATAACTGAATGCAAACTTATGCCGGAATTACTCTAAGGAATGGTTGCTTTCAGAAATACAATGGCCACATGGCTGCTATATTGCACTGCTGCATTTTCCGCTCTCTGTTCCACTGCTGGATGTCACCTGCCTTCCAATCCCAATTGAGGCTGGAGTTCAACCTGGTGTGCTGCAAACAAAAGCTTCAGTCAAGATTTCTCTCGTATTGCAATACATTTAAAACATTGGAGCCAAACACCTTGAAATTCGTGATATGGACTACAATAGGGTTAGGAAGTAGTGCTGGTCAAAATATTTAAAATCATCCATAGAGGAGCTGGAAGCAAATGAATTGTGAAACAAGTCTCTACCTCGCGCATTGGTTGCTAAACTCTTAAATGAAGCAGCAAATCTGCTTCATTTAAGCAGGACCTGGATGACTTGTGCAGCACATTTGTTGCTAAATCACATCAGCACTTTCCGACTCAGCAGAGGGACAACTATACTTGAAGCAACTCTGGCCGCTGGACCGGAAAAGACAATTAATGAGGTATTGTTTTGGCCTCACACCACTGAGAGGTCTGGTGTGGTAGGATCAAGGGCCCCAATCTAGTTAAGCTCTAGAAATGTTGGGTAAAACCCATATTCAGAGGCCTAAATATCCAAACAAGTATTAAGTGGTAGAAGCTTGTTTAAAAGGCACCTCTGGCACACTTACCTGTCGATTTCTCAAGTGTATGAAGCTGGTCCTGGCTGAACTTAGCAAGATGGCTAACTAATGTTTCGTTCGCCAACCGCAAGACAACAGGTAGTTCAGCTGCATTTATCCATTTGGACCCTGTAGATCTCACCCTTCTTTAAAAGTAAGACTAGTTACTATTCCTTCTCCATTTTTTACACATCTCACTTTCAGATCACTGTGGATTTGTTAGGACAGGTGGACTAGAGTCACACTGGCCAATACTTGCCTCCAGAGGGCTTATTTTTCAATGTATGAGTAGCCATTTTTTAGTATAAAAGCCATAACAGAAAATGTTAATCTTGACAAATGTTTTGCAGAATGTTTTATTTACTTTAAATGATTTTATCTAATCAAGCAATAACATTTAGTTCATTCATCATTCATGGCTGGGTCCAACCTGAGGTTGCATGATGAGCTAAAGACCGAATGCCAGTCTTACACTTATTGCAAGCATTCCTAAATCACCTTTTGAGTGTTTAATGAGCCTTGGGGAAGAGAGCAGCAGCACCACATCCTAGTAGATACGGTTGCCTTATGCCTTCTCCCCCTAGTATAATGAGCTACAGTGCATCAACTTTGGTTGTGTGCTACGTTTTAATAAATATTACAGCCACAATCTTACGAGGGTCAACATTCCTGAATTCACTATAAGGACCCACAGACTGGGCTGGGGGAGGTCCCTTTCTAATTTGCATTTCTTCTCTAGCTTTCCCAGAATATCAGAGAGTACGGCCCGAGCCGGAGAGAACAGCCCGGGTGCGGAGATTCCAGCCCAACTGTGGACTTAAAGATACGACTCGTAAATGACCTCTGTGAATACCAAAAGACGTAAAGTTAGACTTTTGTCTCAGATTGCCTCTGTGAATTGGGCCCATTATTTTGACATGGAACCCAATTGATGAAAATTGTACCATTTCAACCAGGGACCCTAAAATGTAGATATTTTGAAGTTTTGAAGTTGTACATCCTGTTGAACATAGATGTGCCGGGCACTGCAAACTCAGTTTCATTGTAAACAAAATTCACTTTCAGATATTTTGTCCCATGTACCGTGGTCCAAATGATAGATGGTTATTTCCATTGTTTAGGACATTTCAGATGCCAGCAATTAGTTAAGTCATCGTACTATTTTACCTGATGAGGGCTGTCATAATGCAATATACTGTATCTATTTTCACAATGATAGCATGGAAAATGAAAAAGAAGCTAAAGTCAGTCTTGAGGTATTGAATCATTCTATTAAACTGAGCCAAGACCAATAAGCTATGTTCACTGTATAATGTGATGGATACAGTGTCAAGGAATTAAACTGTTACTTACCGGTAATCTTCATTACCCTGAATAATAGTCCCCCCTGTTCTAGTCATTAAACACATGAGGTGGAGCCTACCTCACACAGGACATTCACTAAGTAAACAAATTAAATATGCCAGTCCTATTTCTATGCCAACTGGCTCCTATACACAGGTACCTTACCTTCCTCCCCATCTCCTGTATTTACCAAGCAACGTGCAAAGAAGTGGATGCAATACCAGGGAGGGAGGGAAGGAGGAAAGCAGACTGAGACGAGGATGACTTTGATTAAGGGTAATGAAGATTAATAGTTTCATTACCCATTATCCATCCTTCCTGTCCCAGTCATTACACACATGAGGAGATACCAAGCAAACAAGTGCACTGACTCCTGCATATGCTCAGTGAAAACCATTTTATTGGTCTGTACAACAGTTACTCCATTGCTGTATTAAGTACAACAGAACCAAACTTCTAATCTGCAGAATGGCAAATCCAAATGATATTGTGAAATAAATATCTGAGGAGTAGACCATGCCACCCCCTTACAAATCTCAAGAAAAGAAGCAACACAAACCTCAGCCCTAGAAGCTGAAACTTGTAGATCTACCTTGGACATTCTGAAGAGGGTCGCACCCAGCTGGCTTGTAAACCTGCACAATAGCCTATTTAACCCATCTACTCAGAGTGGGAGCTGACAGCTTTTTCCCTTTGTTGGCAGTACCACATAAGCACATAGGACAAACATGGAGTTAGAAACTCTAAAAGGCTTTTTCCTCTGCAAGTAGATCAACAAATTCCTACAAATATCCAGACTAGAAAGAATGTCAGGGCCAGAGAGGATGGGAAAACTGGCAGAATTATCTCTTGAGAACAATGATATGAAGGTCCTGCCCCGTTTGAAACCTATTTGGTCCGCGAAAGCCGGGTGATGCGGAACAAATAGGTTTCAAACGAGGCAGGACCTATGAAGAAAGTGTGACTAAAAGGCTACCCCGATTACCGCTCCCATTGAGAAACACATAATCCACCACAATTGGGCGGATTTGTAAACAGAAAAAAAGAAAGGAAGATAAGTATACCTTCCATGCTAATGTTGCGGATGCAGCTTTCTGCAGTCCTATAAAAATAAACATAGGTATTACCTGTTGAAATAAAACCAGGGAGGGAACTTCTGGTTGCCCTGAAGAAAGCCCAGGACCCAATGGGCCGTGTTTGAAGGGCTGAAACATGTTGGCAAGACACTAGGGTCCTAGGACCATCACTTCCTGCAGACCCAGTTGTATATATTTTAATATCCCCGGCGCCTCCGCTAATAAAGGGATACCTGGTGGCGAAGGAGGATTTTTAATTTTTAGACCCCCTGGCCTATCTCTCTAAAGTGCTCCCTGGAATATGGTCGAGTCCACCCTGACCTTTAGGAGTCAGGGTGAACCCGATGATGAAGCATGACACCACTAGGGTGTGTGAGGGTTACTAAGCAAAAAGGAATTGCTCCTTTCCCCGCGTTGAGTGGGTGACGCCATGAGAGTTTAGTGCTGAGCCTAGACACATTGGGTGGGATACCTTTGGTTGTTGTTGATTTGATACGGGAGGATGTATCCATACCCGACATACCTCTCTACCCTTCTGACCTTGGTGGGGGGCCCTCCACCTGGGTTTTAGTGTAATAGTGTAAATACACTGCGCCTGTTTATGTATTAGAGTGCATTATGTTCATTACAGCCTAAAAGAACTAACAATTCTATCGGAGGCTTTCTGAGTCTCACCGCGGGTTTCACTTTTCACCACCGCATTACAATGCAGGCGGTCGAAAGTGAAACCGGCTGGTCATTCCGGCTGGATTCCGATGGGATCAAGGAGCCTGTCGGCCATTCGGAGGCCTGACCGTAATCCCAATGGACAGCGTTTCCGCTGTCGGGATTACGATGTTGGTTTCTGACAAGCTTTCCATGTCGAGCTTTCCAACATGGGAAGCCTGATGGAAACGCTACTTTGGGGGCCCCTAGCAGGGTCCCGTCTCTCTGCAGCCTCTGGTTGGGGGCCAAGGGGGCACCATAGGGTGATCCCTGCACCGTGTGGAAGGCACCTTGTGGTGCCTGCCACGCAGTGCAGGGATGAACAGATTCTCACATTTCTCTATGGGAGCTTGTGCTACAGCCAGTTTACGGCCGCGGCACAAGCTCCCATAGAGAAATGGGAGTATGCGCCTGCACAATGTGTGGTCGCATTGTAATGCCGCAGTCGGGACCACCGACCGGAGATCGGTGGGTCCCAATTCCGCAACGGTGTCGGGCGGACATGAGTTCATCTGACATTGTAATAAGGCCCTAAATGTTCTGTTAATTAGATCTAAAAATAAACATTCCTGGATTTGATTCCTTTTATTGAACTAACTGAAAATAAAATGCAACAAAGATTTAATGCATAGGTTTTCAGCTTGACACCTGCTCATCTATCTGATTTCGTTTGTCCCACTGTTGCATGTTGCTAACACTTCGTCCAATAAAATGAAACACAACTTGAAGTATTAGAATTCAGATTTTTTCAATAGTTGTGTTTCTTGTCATCCGTAATACAATCAACATACTAAAACAAGTATTTGGTTTGTGCCACGGAAGAGGGTCATAATAACTCGAGTTCACAATGCTGGGACAAACAGTGCTTTGCAAGAAAGTCTGCCTCATTTAGCCATATTTTAGGAGCCCTACCTGCCTACCGGGGGTCATGCTGACTTCAGGTAGGCACCGAAGGGAGAGTAGTTTGCTGCACAGATGCCAATTTTGTCCGACATTGGTCGATTTGTTTTTTCATTTCTAAGACAGCCGTCCAAGTTGGGAATTTGTTTCACGAAAAAAAATGACCATGGTGCACATACAGGGGATTGCGCCACCGGAACATCACTTTTAGCAACGTTCCGATGGCGCAATGCCCTTTAACGCCTCTTTGTAAATATGGTACCCTTTCATGCAGGTATCTACGTGAAAGGGACATGCAATGGGTGTTGCTGTGGGAGTTCTACCACAACATCCATTGTTTTTTGACGCGGACCCAAATTTACAAGGATCTGTTAATCTGAGTCAGCGCCAAAAACTAACGTCCTGCAAAAGCTGGTGTTAGATTGATGCAACAAGGAGAAATACTTTTATTTCGCCTCGTTTTTGCATTCTGCAACACACATAGAAAGAGCAAAACGCCATTAATGATTGCTCTTGTGCATCAAGTTGTCCCTTCATGCACAAAAACAATCATCCCTGCAACACAGGCACCCTTGCACTATGGCGCAAGGGTGTCTGTGTTGGCGCTAGGCAGCTATTTTTAGCACAAGTGCTAGGGAAAACACAGGATTGCACCATATTCTTGTAAATACAGTGCATCCCTGTGTTTTGGAAATGGCGCAGAGCGTTGCTGCAAAATTTGCTGCGCTGCTCCATTTCCTTGTACATATGCCCCATAGTTTCTTTCCTGCATGTATGGGAAATTGTAGATTCTGGGACTGCCATGCATTCTATGGCGCCTCAGTCAGGGAAAATCTGCCATGGTTGACCCTGCTATATAGATCAGGGTTACTGTCATTGCAAGTGAGAGGCCCAGTGGTGAACGGACCACCAGTTCAAGGGTTTCAGCCAGTGGAGTCTAGCAGAAACCTAGCAGTTCCACAACTATAATACAAGGCAAAGGAACAACAGGTTTCGTGGGCTTCTGCCATTTTTGGTAGGTGGCCTGCAACTGTCAAACTCAAGATGACAACTTTAGGGCCGGATTTATCAAGGTTTTGCATCGCCCTTAACCTAAGTGAGATTTATCAAGCCAAGCAAGTCCACTGCATGGCTTGATACATTTGGAGTAACGCAAGGCAGCGCAAATAGCTGCCTTATGTTACTCTGCCCCAGAAAGGCGTTCTATGGGTGGATCATGGATGTTCCCACGCATCCACCCATGGATTTTGCAGCATTCCCAGATTTACCATTAGTAGTAGACCTGGGAATGAGTCAAAAAGATACCCTTCCCCAGGTGAGGTTAGCTATATTTCTCCTCTTTCTTTCCTCTTTCTACATGTGCTGCATTCTGCAGCACACATAGAAAGAGGAAAATGCCTCTGAGGATTGTTGGATTTTTTTGTGCAGGAAGGAGTCCCTTCCTGCACAAATACAATCCTGCCTACAATGCAGGGACCATTGCACCATGATGCAAGAATGACTGCATTGGCTCTAGGCAGCCAAAAGTGTGTCAGCACTGGGAAAGGATAGGAATGCGCCATATAATGTTAAATACAGCACATTCCTGCCCTTTCTCTTTCATGTAGCACAGCAAGGTGACTTGCTGCATTGCCCTGCATGAAAAAATTATAAATATGGGCCATGGTCTTCAGATTCAAACACTTTGACACATATGTGAGCTCTTCACACCCAATGCTAGACAACACTCCCACTATTTATTACACTGACAACTGATTCACTCGTATTCCATAAACTAATATTGTGTCTCAGAAGTAGGAAGTTCAGTTAAATTCCTCAACGGGCCAAGCCAATTTTATTGCTCCTCAGACTTCACATGTGATTTTTTTTTTTTTTTTTTTTTAACATATTTTATTGGTTTTCTCCCAATTACATGCATATTTAGATACTTAACATTTCCCTGCTTATCGCAGTAATAGTTGCACATTGATTTGTTCGTCCCTCGCATCTTCCATTGCAATGTCAGTATCATTTGCCGTTTCAATCCGCTCATATTGCATAGGCCGCCTGGATATTTGGTAGTTCTGGCGGATAATGTTTCGATCTTCCTAATCGTCCATCTCTCTCAATTCTGAATGCGAGCAATCTACTATTTTGTTTCTATGCATATATTCCCCCTATCAACCCCCTCCCCAACCCTTGCCACCGGTGTGTTTAAGTGTCTTAGGTGTGCCTGCACATGCAGGTTACCCACTCTCTATGTAGGTTCCGAAGTTAGGGCCGGATTCTTCTCTTCCCTGATGGCAACCTTGAGGTCCATATTCTGCTGGGCTCCCCTTTGCCTTTCTCAGAATTGGGGCCGCTCTCGCCCTCTTACCCCGTGGCAGGTATCAGACCCACTGACTCCTCGGACGATTCCTCGTCCGAGTCCACGGCCTGCCCTCGCAGCAGTGCAACCAGTGCTTCCCATGCCCTGGCCGTATCCAGTGCTCTTTCGCTATTTGCTCTTTTCGCTAGCTGTAACCTGACAGCGCTCTCGCTAGTTGCCCACTTAATGAACTCCTGTTCCCAGTTCTCTCTAGTAGGCCCTTGTCTGGATTTCCAGCGCCTAGTTAATTCCCTCTTAGCTAATAATAGGCCTAGGTCTATAAACTTGCTCGTTACTTTCGTCTTAGTTGTATGCGGGAACCAGTGTAGAATGCAGACCCCCACCTCCGGCTCAAGCTGTCTATCTGTTACCTCGCTCAGCACCTCTGTCACGTCCTCCCAGTATGTCCCCAGCTGTGGGCAGCTCCATAACATGTGCAGAAGCTCCGCCCCTTCGGAGTTACATCGAGGGCAAGTAGCTGTATCCGTCTTAAAATATGTATTAATCTGGGCCGGCGTAAGATACGCTCTATGCAGTATGTAGTGGTGGATTAACTGAAATCTAGCATTACTCGTACTTTTCCATGCTCTTTCCACTATCTTTGCCCACTCCACCTCCGGAATTTCCCTGCCCAGATCTACCTCCCATTTCCTCTGCAGTCGATGCAACGGTTGTGTTCCCTCGCCCAGCAGGCGCCGGTATAGGCAGGTGATAGCCTTGAAAGTCCCTGCTGCCATTACAACGTACTGGCATGTAGGCGTGGTCTGCGGCTCCGACAACCCTCTTCCCCAGTAACGCTGTATGGCCGACACAAGGGCCGAGTGCAGCAGGAAGTGGCCCCTTGGGAGGCCATACCTATCTTGCAACTCCTGATAGGGCAAGAGGATACCATCCTCATATAGATCCCCAATCATCTGCACCCCCAATTCCTCCCATTTGGCCAGGTCAGTCCAATCCCTCCATGCGGCAGGGCAGTGCACATGCCCAATGGAATTTCCGGGGCATAAGGCCGTTCAATTCCTCCCCGTCTCTGGCTGCGGAGCCAGCATTGCCGCAGCGCTCGCTCCTCATGTGTCAACAGTCCCACCCGCAGCCGCTGGTTGAGTATTATAAACGACAACACATGGCGCGGAAGCCATCTACCCTCCGGGCCGTCTGGTCCCCGGAATTCCCTTGCAACAGCCTGCGTGAGCCACTGCATTTGAGCGGCCAAGTAATACAGTTCTAGGTCCGGGACTGCCCATCCTCCCTCGGCGCGAAGGCGCATCAGCGTGGCCAGCGCTACCCGCCGTCGACCATTACCCCATATAAATCCCACCATTAAGGTGCGGAGTGTTTTAAACACCGAGCCCGGGATCCATATCGGTAACGTCCGGAAATAATATAAAAGCCGGGGTAGAACCACCATTTTCAGTAGTGCTATGCGCCCTGCCACCGAGAGTGGCAGTGTGCTCCAAAAGGTCATGCTTCCCCTGATCCCAGTCAGTGCCCTGCGTACATTGCCCTCCAGTAAATCTTCCTGTGTGTGGTAGATTCTGGTCCCAAGGTAAGGCAAACACTGGGGCTCCCATCGTATATCTCCCATCAGGTCGGGGCACTCCGTTGTCCGCCGCACCGGGAACAGGCAGGTCTTTGCCCAATTCACCCGGAGCCCTGACATTTCCCCAAAGGTCTGCAGCAATGCCATCACCCCCGGCAAGCCATCCCCAGTATCAGCCAGGAACATAAGGAGGTCATCCGCGTAGAGGGATATGTACTGCATGTCGCCACGAAGCTCTAGCCCTGCATAATGCCCTCCCGACCTTGCATATGCCGCCAGGGGTTCCATCGCAAGGGCGAACAATAGGGAGACAAAGAGCACCCCTGCCGCGTCCCCCGCTCCACACAGCAGGTGGAGGAGATCGTCTTTCCCGTTCGTACTCGCGCCGTCGCCAGGTTGTAGAGGATCCGGGTCCACCCTATGTAGGCATCCCCCAAACCCATCGTTTGCATCACCTGGAACAGGAACGGCCACTCCAGGCTGTCAAAGGCCTTCTCGATGTCAATCGAGAGGATCGTCGCGGTGTTTGGCAAGCGATCCCCTTGCTCCAGATCTCGAAGCAGTCGCCGCACATTAGCCGTCGTGCTCCGTTTGGGGATGAACCCCGCCTGGTCCGGGTGCACCAAGTGCGTCATATGGAGCAGGAGTCGAGTCGCTAGGATCCTGCTTAATATTTTATAGTCCGTAGTCAGCATTGACAGAGGACGGTACGCTGTCTTATCTAGTGAGTCTCTGCCAGGCTTCAATATCGGGATTATAATGGCCTCTCTAGTTGTCATCGGCAATCTACCTAGCGTCCGCGCTTCTCGGTATACTTCCAGCAGCCGAGGGGCTAATAAGTCCACGTACACTGTATAAAATTCTATTGGTAGGCCGTCCTCTCCAGGCGTTTTACCACGCGCCATATGCTTGATTGCACTACGGATTTCTCCTAATGTGATGTCCCGCCCCAAGTCGTCCGCCTGATCCCGCTCCAGCCTGGGGAGGGTTAGTGTCACCAAGTAGTCCCCTATCATGTCTTCCCCTCCTTGTAGTTGGCTACGATATAGGTCGGCATAGTAGTCCCGAAACACTTCGTTTATCCCCTGCTGTGTATGCACCACTTCGCCCGCTGGTGCCGTTAGCCCCAGTATAGGCGACCCCCTGGGATTGGGACTGGCCAGCCACGCCAGTAATGCCCCGTCTTATCGCCCTCTGCATGCACCCGTGTTTGGTATTGTTTGTAATCGAAGGCCCGGAGTCGCTCCACCTGCACCGCCACTGCCTCTCTGGCCTCCAGGACCTCCCCCTGCTGTCCAGGAGCGTCACGGCGAGCTCTCTCAGCCTGCCGCAAGCGGTTGTCTGCCTCTTCTATGTCTTGTAGCAATGTTTTCCGCACCCCTACTAATTTGGCAATACACGCTCCACGAATCACAACCTTAAAAGCATCCCACTCCACCGTCGCCATTGCCGCCGTGCCTTCATTGTCCTGGAAGTAGTGTGCTATGCACTCCCCTAGTTCCGCCCTAAATACCGGATCGTCCAGCGATTCCGGTCTCAAACGCCAGGTCGGTATGGATGACCTTTCCCAGGCCCATCGTATCTGCACTAGGAGCGGGTTATGGTCCGATATCGTTCGAGCCAGATACTCGCTATGAGTTACCTTGGCGTGCACCTCTGGAGTGCACAGCATTGCATCCAGCCTTACATGCAGGTCATGAAGACCTGAATAGTAGGAGTAATCCCTTTCCTCCGGGTGCTGGACGCGCCAAGTATCCACCAGCCCCCAATTAGTTTGCCATGCTCGTCGCGCTTTGGAAAGTCTGTGGGCAGGTGCGCCAGTAAGCGGTGGGTGGGACCTATCCTTCTCTATGTCCACTATCGTGTTAAAGTCCCTCCCATCAATACCGAGCTCGTCATATACGGTGCTATACTCCGTGACAGCCGGTCTAAAAGGAGGTCTGGTCTGCATTGAGGGCATACACGCTACACAGCGTCACGTCTATCCCATTGAGGCGGCCCCTCACCACTACAAACCTTCCCTCCGGGTCTGAGAAGTGCTGCGTCATTTGAAAGGGGATCCCCGCCCTAACCCAAATCAACGCTCCCCTGGCAAAAGCCGAGTAGGTCGTATAATATAGCTGCCCCCTCCATCTCCGTTTCAGCGCCAACCCCTCCTCCCCTGTTGATATGCGTTTCTTGGAGTAGGGCGATATGGGCCCCTCGCCGCACTAGGTAAGCATGCACCTTGTGTCGCCGCTGCATTGTATGGAGCCCCCGCACATTCCAGGTGATACATTTCAGATTAGCTAGCCCCCATGAGTCAATTCCAAGTCCTCCCTCTCCGTCCCCCTACTTCCTGTCACACCGGTGGCTCTAATTACTCTACCCAAACCCCAAATTCCCCCAACTCCCCATCCCCAGAACAGGCGCTACAACTTTAGTACCCATCCAAACTAATAATCAAACCGCTCCAACAGCAAACTCTGGGAGCTACACCCACACAAACGCAGGGGGATGACCTGAACCTTCAGAGAGAGAAACTCTATGCCCTCCTGCCCCCAGACACCTGACCCTTATACTGTTAATCAGCCCCTCCGGGGCTGCAACGTAGTAGGGCTACTTCGACATTCAGTGATCCGATCGAGCATTCCTCTCCCCTCCCACAAACCCTCGCCATTGCCGGCAGGGAGGCACCGGCAGTCTGCGCCCCAGCGCCCCGTCAAACCTTCCACTTGTCCCGGGTCTGCCACCCCATCACGCATCCACGGTCTCGTCGGCTGTCCCAGCGGTCACATGCGGGAGCACCACACTGCCCGCTTCGGACTCTTCAGTGTCCGACCGTGGTGACCCCTTCTCGGATCCCGTCGCCGCCAATAATGCTGAGCTCGGTTCTAATGAGATGGATGCTACTGCCTGCAGAGCAGCCATGCGTTCCTTGTCTGTCTGTGACTCCGAAGGCTTCCGTGCTGTTGACCCATGTCGTCGAATCCTCCGCGAACGGCGCGGTCGTGGCTCCTCCTGTTGCTCCCTCGTCGTGCGGCCCGCTTCCCCCATTCCCGCCTTGTACATCTCCAGCCAAGTCCAGGCATCATCCGGAGTGTCGTGGAAGGTCGTTTTGCCGTCTAGCGCTATTTTGAGGCGCGCCGGAAACATCAGTGAGTATTGTATCCCCTCGGAGCGGAGCGCCTTCTTGACTTCCAGAAAAGAGTTGCGGCGGCGCTGAACATCAAGCGTATAGTCGGGGAAAAGCGTCACTTTGCTGTTGCCCACTATGTAAGGGCCTGAAGTTCGTGCCTTGTGCAACAGTATATCTCTATCTCTATAGTGGAGCAACCTAGCTATCACTGGCCGAGGAGGGCGTCCAGGTGCCAGCGGCCGCGAAGGCACTCTGTGCGCACGTTCCAGCGTGTAGAAGGACGTCAGTCCTTCGGGTGCGACCTCCCGCCGTAGCCAGCCCTACAGGTAGTCCATCATGTTGCCACCCTCCACTCCTTCTGGCAATCCCACCACCCGAACATTATTCCTGCGGTTCCGGCCTTCGGCGTCCTCTGCCCGCCGTTCTAGGGTCCGCAGCCGCTGTTGCACATCCTCCATTTTAGCTGCCATCTCTTTTTGGGCGGGTACCAGGGTCTCTATAGTGGCTTCCGATTGTTTCACTCTGTCTGCGAGTTTGGCATGGTCAGCTCGTAGCAGACCCAGCCCCTGCGCCACATGCGCTATGTCCTGCTGCAGTGCCTCCCTGGTATCCGCTATAGCTTTAAGGATCTGGTCCACTTGCCTCTGCTGCATCCCTTCAACCCCTCGTGTGGGCTCCCCCTGGGTAGTCGGTGTGCCTTCATCGTCTTCGCGCTCAGGGGTCGCACCCCCGTCTTCCCCTTAGGCTTCCCCATAATGCAAATAGTATGCGTGCGGCTGCAGAGAAACACCAGTCCACCGTCCTAGGTATCACTTCCGCTGTGGGAATGAACAGTGCACACTGCCTGCAAGGGGCCGCTCACCTGTTGCCCTCTCCGTTCCTGTCTATCCTTCAAATAGTCCCACGGCCTGAACGCCCTATCAATGGGCCCTCCAGACGCTATGCAACAGCCTCCCAGTGCAAACTCCCGGCCAGGCTCCTCGGCGGGCTCCGCTCCACCCAGGTCGCTTCCCACTGTATGGCTACGGTCGTAGTCTTGCCACGCTTGCGGCCTCCGCAGTAATCAGCGACGACCTGGGCCCCCGCACGTGTTCCAGGCGCATTGTGCGCGTCCCCGCTCTCTCGAATGTCACTCTACTACACCCCCACTCACAGTGTCGCGTGTGCCTCAGGCGTCCTTTGTCCGATTACAGCCCTGTTATAGGTCCAGTCGCCAGCCTGACTCCGCGTGGGTGGTGGCAGCACCCCTGGTCCAACAACTGGAGCCCAGTAAACTGCCCCAAGCAATTCCCCGTAGCCTCTCAGTTGCCGGGGCCGATCCTCTTATCACCAGAGCAGGCCCATCACAGTTCGGCTAGTCCTCCGTCACGCTCCTCTTGGGGCGGCTCCCGGACCCCGCTATCACCCGGTCTCCCCTCCGCAGCGTCCGCTATTGGGGCCGTTCCTCCCCAGGCTCTGTTCCGCTGTTCTCCCTGCCTGGTTTCTGCACTGCTCCCCGGGGGTGGCCGCCCCTTGCCGTCAATCCCCAATGCGTTTGGTGTGGTTGGCTGCTAAGGTCCGCGTTCTCACACTCCCAGGGGCCCACTTGCGCTGTGGGGCCCGTGCGGGAACCAGCGCGCTCCACAGCCTATCTTCACCGGTGCTCCTCCAGTCCGCACCCAGGCGCTCGGCAGTTCTTCCTGCTCATCGCAGTGGTGTTTGCCCCATCGCTCGATCTCCTGAATCCCGCCTACCTCTCAGGGCCTTTGTGCTGTTGCCGCCAGCGCCTCTCCACTCCGCTGGCCGCCTCGTGTGACTCCGGCGCGGGGCGCTAGGTGGGCCGCTCCAGTCATCACTGCCGCAATCTCCGGCCCCAGCGACGATTCCTCCGCTCACTGCCTTCAAGCTCCGACCTCCGCACCAGCTCTGCCGCCAGGAGCCGGTAACTCGCTGCTCCAGTCAGGTCCCAGGCAGGCTGCGCGATCTCAGGCTGCTCCTCTCCCGGCGCCAGGGTTACATCCTCGCCGCCATCTTGGGTCCGCCGGGGCCGCCGCACTTTTCTCCCGTTTTCGCGGTGATTCCGGCACCGGCAGCGCCAGCCGTCACTCCCTCTTATGGCGTCTGTCCCTCGCCAATTTGTGGGTCGCTCAGGGGCTCATTTACGTGCCCATTAGACAGGATTTTGGCAGGGTCGGCGCGGAGCTCCGAGCTCAAGCGTCTTCCCTCATCTGCTCCGTGGCCACGCCCCCTCAGACTTCACATGTGATGGCTGTGCAGTAAGCACCCTCAGCTTTTTTTCACTAGTGACTTCTGACTGTTAATTTGTTCATTTGGTGCCCCTTCTTGATATGTTAGGATACACATCAAGAGAACTAAATGATCATTGAAGAATTTAATATAATTAAAAAATCAACGTAAAGTTAGTTTCTCAATGTGAACTTTTAGTGCCCAAATCACAAATATTGTGTGAAATAGCTTAAACACCAACTAATTACTGTTAATACATAGGGGCTTATTACGATTCTGGTGGTCCATGGACCGCCAGACTCATGGGGGCACAGTGGTGGAGTTCCTATTATGAGCGCAGCGGTCTTAAGGCTGCAGTATGCTTGGTGGGCTGCTGCAGCCCCACCAAGCATATTACGAGCTTCCTCATGGCCACACTTTTCATTGCGGTGAGGAAACAAAGGGGGCCCTAACCCCCCATGGGGTGCATGGAAGGGGCAGCAGCAGTCCTATGCCGTGCAGATACTGATTTTGATGTTCCCATTGCAGATGCCTATTTCATAGGCATCGCCGTGGGAACGCCAGAGAATCGCCTGCCAGACTGGAGAAAACTCCTAATCTGGCGGGCGGTTCAAACATGGGGGTGGCTCCTGCACCGCCAAACTCATAATAATGCCCATTGTGTGATGATATAGTTCTGACTTTGACACCTTGGAATAAGGGACATTATGTTTGCATACAAAGTATGCATTAATTCACCTGTTCCAGAGTGCACAGTTTGACATTTATGCTATTTAATCCCCACGATTGGCAGCTGATTACACCTGCTGTAAATTGCAGGGGAAAATGTCCACTTCTGTAATTAGCACCGAAGCTCTTATGCTGTTACAGGCCTGAGCAGG
This sequence comes from Calotriton arnoldi, assembly GCA_963921515.1. NCBI lineage: Eukaryota > Metazoa > Chordata > Amphibia > Caudata > Salamandridae > Calotriton > Calotriton arnoldi. Next base: position 292,839 of record CAWUFW010006166.1, read on the forward strand.
TGTTTGCACTTGAAAAGACATGCACCTCAGTTGTAATCAGGGCCTCTACTACTAGTGATCTTGGTGTAGATATATATTTACACATAGATATGAATAAAAAAATATATACATCCGGAAAACAGGTGTAGGTTAAATACTTCAATAACAATTATTAAGTTAAATATTCAATATTAAAAAGTAAAAGAATATAAAAAACATATAAGCAATATAAACTCGAAATACATGTAGGCCAAATAAATGTCTAGGCACATACAAGGTCGACATAAATGTAATCCGACATTAACGAATCAAAATAAATATAATCTGCAATTATGGTGGTTGGAATTGTAACTATGATATCAAGTGGACTTTATGTAGAAGAAGGCATCCCAAAGCAAGCTGCACCTACATCACTATTTTTTGCCAAAGAAAAAGAAATCAATCTGCATTTCATACAGTACTTACTTTACAGTATTTGGACCACAAATAATACCAAAACGTACTATTACTCTGTGACTTCACGTTTTCCCACCCTACGTTTACACTATGTTAGATTAAGAAGATTAAACATTAGAACTAAAAGAATTGAGGCTAGTGTCTGTATCAAATAAATGGCAAGGAAGAAGGGGTTTGCTGAAAAATGCTGCAATACTTCAATATAAAAGAGTTGTCTGAGCCATCTGGATTTGCACATTCTTGCTTGACTCAAGGAACTGCACATGAGCAACCATACACTGAAATGGTATAAAAACTAACTGGGCGTAGTTCGCGTAGTCGCGCTACGCGTAGCTACGCGAAGTGCACTTCGCACTACGCAAGCTATGCGTAGCTACGCGAACTGCGTAGTGCGGTAGGGAAAATGCTGTTCGCACTGATTGCACAGTGCCGGATGCTTGTCCGCACTGTGCAATCATTGCAAACGGCATCTTGCACAGTGCAAGCGGTCGTTTTCTGCCGCTCGAGTAGATTTGTACTCGAGCAGCAGTTTTCTCAACGCGGACTGGTAGTTTCTCATCGCGAGCGGTCGCGAGCATACGCGACCACTCGCAATGAGAAACCTGACCTCCCCATGTTTTCCACGCTTGCGATCGGCAACTTGATGTTGCTGATCGCGAACAAGGAAAAAGTCTCGCCGGGATGTCATTTTGCTCGCTCGCGGTCGCCAACTTGACGTTGAGGACCGCGAGCAAGCAAAAAATGCCCGCTATGCGTTTTTGCACTGTGCTACGTGCAATTCGGGTAGCGCGTAGTTGCACAAACTACGCAAACTACGTGAGCGCAGCGTAGTCCTACGCCCAGGACTAAAAAAAATTTAATACAATGATGCCATTTGGTCTCAACGACAAATTAGACTTAAGTTGTTTTTTATAAAGTTTACAACCATAGCAATTAGCCCAAAGGCATGTGCTTATTATTTAACCTTCTATTTTTCATTACCCAGAATAGGATAATGCACATTCACTCATTCACACATTCAGTTTCTTTCTATGCACGCTTAAAATTGTGGCATACAAGTGTGAAGTTATGAATTTAACATACCAGTTGTACTGTAATAGAGATATGGTGTAACTTTGTGTATCAATCAAACATTTATGACCACCAGATTGTTCATGAAACTTATTATGATTTATTTCAATTGTGAATCAGGGGTGTGATGATGACATTGTTTATTTGATATGCTGTTCATCATTTGAAAACAAACCATGTTATAAATAAGGATGAATTTCATTCCCATCACAGAATTTAATGACATCCCCTGGGTATAAGACCATTGTCCAGCTTGCGGTGTGATTCGTATGTTAACTTTCCTTCATTTAGTCATGTGGCATTTTTTTGTAAGCAATAGAAACCATCGGGTGCCCACCGTTACATAATTTTTTACACCAGTAGAATTGGTTGTTTGTTCATCTATTGTTTTTGAGGTGATATATGAGGTCTTTACACTAGCACATTATCATTCCTCATACCGTTCATTTTTTTACTGGCACCCATCGTGGATCCATTACCAACAGACAGTTTCGTTTTCATTGATTTCTTCATGCACTGTTAAGTATTATTCACGGTGTTCTTCACATACGGTTTACAGTTTCGACAATGCTTCTCATTCGATTAGGAAGTTTAGTACATTCCAATATGGCCGCTTCAGTCACGTAGGCGCACTGAATGTTGTATACTAGGGCGGACTTAGTATCACGAGACCAGTCTGAAAAAAAGCGCGGTTACCGTTTTGCATATATTGAGAAGAGTGCAAGTTAGCGTCTTCCTAAAGCTTGTTGACCCATCGGTTTGTGATCCCGTTTCCGCTCGAGTGCTGGTAAGCCGCATTCTTTTGACATCAATGTCCATGTTTGATTTATGATTGTTTAGGAGCTTATGTACATGAGTGTTTTTGCATATGTTGCAGGTTGTGGCAAACACTGCGGTAACCGCCACAGGTACTTCTATTGTTTCACTATATACAGCTTATTGCACTTCACGTGATATTCTTGTTATAACATACCTGTCATGATGGTTTTAGGAGGATTCTATCGTACCGCTCGCTTTTTTGCACTACGCTGCATTCGCTTGGCAGTAAGTATATTATTGTATACACGTGGGCTTTGAACTCACTGGTAGTATGCACATTTAGCATTTCTACTACTCACTTTTTTTAGGTTTCACATAATTTTGACACTTTTGTGAACAGTTGGGCTATTACTCTTGTGGCATTGGTACCCTTCCTGTGGGGCTGCATAGAAGGATTTGCATTCTGATCAGCAGTCAACAGATCACGACTACTGTTTCCATGATAATTATGGTATGCATGTAAGGTTTTCTGCATGTATGTTCATTTGTCATTAAGACACGTTCACAACTCGGTATCACCGACTTTTTGACTCTCCAGGTAGGGGGTGTCATTAAATAAGGTAGCGGTTAAGTATGGTCATTATAATTTAGTAGCAATGATCTGTTATTTCTGTTTACATTACAGTGGCCCCTGAAGAAGGGACGAAGGGTCCTGAAATGCATAGGGCATCGTGCAATTGAGTGGAACTCACATTAAGAAGACTGTACTGTACATTTAGGTTATCAGTATCATGTATATAGTGTATCTGATCATATGATGTAATTTGATTGTAATCATTAAGTCTGTGAACATGGGTTTGTTCTGAGTAACAATGAAAATTTTCATGGATACATTGTTTTTGACTACAGTGTTTTTTGTATAAACATAGCGTTACATTGTGTAATTTTTAGTTGAAATTGTGTTAAGATTGGGAAAATTGCCTTCAGTAGTGCACACGGTTAGTTCAAGCCACTCCGCTTGATCCTTTGCATACCTATCACATGTGGGACTGGCAGCCCACAAGTACTTTGTAGCACACATTATCAGTCAAGCTAGTGAACTGTTATCACTTCATCTTTTTACTTTTGATTTGACCATTTACGGTGTGCACCACTTGCATCATTCAGTTTTAAAACATTTATTTTGCCAGGTCGGATTGGCAGTTTAAAACTTTACACAGGCTGCAATGGCAGGCCTGACACGTGCTTTGAAGTGCTACTTTAGTGGGTGGCACAATGAGTGCTGTAGGCCCACTAGTATCATGTAATTTACTGGTCCTGTGTATATATTATACCACTTTATGAGGGACTTATAAGTAAATTAAATATGCCAACAAAGTGTAAGGCAATATTACCATGGTTATGGGAATGAGCACAAACATTTCAGCCATGATATTTGTTACTTTGGATGTACAAGCACTGTACACCAGTATTAGACGTGATATTGGATTATATGCAGTGAGATGTATTTTGAATACAAGGTCAGCGAGTCTTTGGGACCACACAGAAATGTTGATCAATATGATAGAATTGATTCTGGACAATAATGTATTTCTGTTTAAAGAAACATGGTAACGACAGAAACAGGGAGTAGCCATGGGCTCCAGGTTCTCTCCCTCGTATGCCAACCTGCTCATGGGTTGGCTGGAGGAGACTTGGATCTGGGGCGCCATGGGTACTTAGTGGAATGATTCAATTCTATACTGGGGTCGGTTTATAGACGATTGTCTAATGGTGAGGACAGGCACAAGAGACAGGTTACAGGGGTTTCTGGAGCATCTGAATAAGAACCAGTACAATATCAAGTTCACGAGTGAATACAGTCAGAGTAAAGTTACCTTTCTGGATGTTGAATTGTATGTCAGAGACAATAAGATAGAAAGTAAACTATATCGCAAGCCTACTTGTTGTAACGCAGTATTACATGCTAAAAGTGCACACCCTAGGCATCAAGTGAGGGCTATCCAATATGGAGAGTTTGTAAGAGCTAGACGCAATTGTAGTCATGATCCAGAATTTACAGCATGTATACAAGATATGACATCATGTTTTATCAGAAGAGGGTACGATACAAAGACATTAGACAGAGCCAGACATAGGATTCTGAAGATCAACCGACAGGATACACTGAAGGAACAGATAAAGACATACTCCGAAAAAGAGAAAGTGCATTTAGTTACTGAGGGGGTCATTATGATAGCGGGCGGATCGCCACCGCCCGTATGGCTGTGGCAATCCACCCGCTATTTTACACCGCCCGCATCCCATTTCCCCCCCCCGCCATATTACGATGGCGGGGGGGACCCCGGCAGATGGAAAGACCGTCCGCCGGTTTTCCGCCGGTCTGACAGGGGACCGGGCGGAAAAGGGCTCTAACATGGTGGCGGTGTCTGCAAGACACCGCCATCCATATTAGGATGGTGGCGGAAAGCAGCCTTTCCATGGTGGTGTTGCCGCCATGGAAAGGCATGCGGTCTTTGCTTCTGGGGGCCCGTTGCGGGCCCCCAGGGTTTTGGGGGGGTGGGGGGTGCACATGGGGGGTACCTATGGTGCCTTCCTGCATTTGCATGCACAAGGTGGCAGGCACCGCGCGGTGCCTGTCACGTTGTGCATGCAAATGCACAACATGCCTTTTTCACATTGCGGTAGGTGCTGCTGACAGCACCGCCCACCGCAATGTGAACACTGCGGGATGCGCCCGCCAGTGTGGCAGGCGCATCGTAATTTGTATTGCGGGACCGCCGCACATATGGCGGGCGGTCCCTTTTTCCGTTGCGATGCCATCGCAATGGACCCCTAAGTACACTACCCTGTCAGGCATACTGGTCAGTAGTCTGAAAATCACTGGCACATACCCCAAGGGGTGTATTACCAACAGACCAGAGATCACATTTTGTAAAGGGACATGTTTGCGAAATCTGTTAAGTCCAAGTAACCCATACACCAGAACTGGTACGAAATGGCTAACCCCATATGCAATTGGTTTCTATAAATGTGGCCAATGTGTGAGCTGTAAATGGGCATGTGATAAGAAAAAAGATTTTGAGGGACCCAAGAATAAGATATACACTATCAATTTTAACATTAATTGTAACACCAAGTTTGTGGTGTATGTGATAGAGTGTAAATGTGGAAATAAAATAAGTGTGCAGTACGATTCGATCCTTGAAAGAAAGGATAGGAGAACATATGAGAGCAGTGAAATCAGAAGACGTCAGATATCCAATTGCCCTACATGTATCTGAGTGGCCAGTACAGACCAGATATAAAAACGTTATATTCTATGGCATTGATCATGTACAAAGACATCCCAGAGGCGGAAACAGGGAATTTACCCTGCGAAGGAGGAAATCGATTTGGATTTTAAGATTAAGGAGTGTAGAGATGGGGTTAAATGTTGATCATGAAATGCACTACTTTCTGGGTACATGAATATTGTCTGAGTCTAATATTGTACTGATATGATGACCCCATTTGAGTAATCATGTAATATTTGCTCATGGACTGTGTTGAGATGTGAAAATGCCATACATACTTAAGGAACATGCTCACCATACTAATTGCGTGGTGCAGTATTATTGATACTTCAATGATCAATGAATCCTGTCTAGATGGTCTACTGACCCAGCATGGGGAATTTGGATATATTGTAATCCTGTTCGCATATTACGTAGTCAGTGGTTGACATAAGATTATCCTTCATATACAGTGTATAATTATTGATATATGAATCTCATTAGATGGATCAATTATTATAGACCGAGGACTATAAAGAGTCCGGTATATGATATGAACTCACAATTAAGTGAAAACCAGGCATTAATATTCCGAAACAAACACATTTTAAAATGGCATCCAATCTCACGGTTTGTCAATAAAGTTTTTACAGTTTGAAGAATATACACCATAATATATGTGATAGCGGTATATATAGTGATCAGGTAGGAATGTAGACTCGCTACGGGATGAGGTCACTATATAGAAATGATGACCCACCTCTTATATCTAACCACGCTAGACACATAATTGATACACACACCTTATATCGGCTTGTGGACACATAGAAGATTAAGCAACACTTCAAGATGGCGCACGCTACCGTAATAGGAGCATTCCGATCTTGATGTTTATGCGCACGCGCAGTTGCCATGTCCGACCGGCACTTAAATTTGCAAGTGACCACGGGTTGGGCAACATCATGAAGTTTGGGGTACTTGCGGCTACGGAGGAACTTTGATACAGGTAAGGGTTCCGTGTGATGGGCAGAAAGGGCTATGTGCACACACAGTGAGCAACGTGGTCTCAGTTTACCGTGTGTTTTGTTTCAGGGGATAGGACCGGAGGTTGAAGAAATCAACCAAGAGAAATTGAGGCTGGACACGATATGACTCATTACGAATAGAGGATTGCAAAGAAGATATTTTCTGTTCACCGATAATGAGGGTAAGTAATAGATATAGACGCTGTGCACCATTTTAGGAGAAGAGCACTTACATAGAAAGTAGCACATTTGCATTATTAATAGTTTAACATGGAATTATATTTGTAATTAAATTACATTTATCCACATGAACTGAATATTCCCAATTGAGGTACGGACTGTAGAGGAAGACTATATACCCGTCCGGGGTTGGAATTATCACCGGATTAACAGTAGGTGTTATTTAAATAATAATTAAATGGGGATTTTCATGCAGGTCAGTGTGTTTACTTACATATATTTGGTTTTACAATTCAACAGGCACTTTTACAAAGACATTAGGTAGGACCCTATTTTGAAAATTATTTATTATACACAGGTGCACATGCTTTCCTTTGCATGAACACAGGGATGTGGTGTGGACGGCATTTTTACTTCCAATACGGGAAGTGTGCAATACAGAAAACTTATGCTGAATAATGATAAGATGAGATAGAGGTCAAAATATTTTTTCTATTTGTACTAAATGCCAATACTTTTGACGGAGCTCACTGTGTATATTTTAATTTGATTTTAATGTGATTATAATCAACTATAATGAAATAATTTGTATTACTATCAGTTTAAATATTTTCTTTGTGATAATGTGCTCATAGTGGAGCATGTTAGGTTATAGTACATAAGTCTCCGCACTACAAATATAGATTTATAATTGTTTGGAAACAGTTCACAACAGTTTAATTCTAGTAGCATTAAATGCCAATATTTGTGACAGAGCTCACGGTGTATATTCAATTTTTGACTTAAAGTGACTACAAGTAACCAAAATGGAGCTATTTGTATTGTTGTTGATTCAAACATTTCCGCTGTGATATGTGCTCATATTGGAACATGTTAGGCTTTAATGCATGGGTTTCCACACTACAAATATGTAGAGATGTACAAAGATCTGGAGAAATCTCAGAACTGTATATCAGTCACCTGAGATGATGGGAAGAGAGTGGCAGTAAATGCAGATTTATAGCAAAAATCTTTTGTTTATATATGATCTCACAGCACTGAAGAAGTGGCGAAAGATGCGACGAAACACGTGTCGGCTGGGTTCAAAGAGAAGCCACAGAGAAGAAAAATAAAATAAATGGACACGAAAAATATCTTGTGTGTAATGTGTTGCGAGTAAATTGTGAAAAGCGTGTGGTGGGGAATTCACTAGTATCAATGTTATGGGTAAATAAGTGTGTAAGCCCAAGGGTGAGGATGAACAGAGGGGCAAACTGCTCCAACAACTGCCAACAGTCCCTCTGTTGCTCTGGGGTCAGGGTAGGGGAGAAGTTGACACCCTTCACTGACCCATCTTGCTCCTTAAAGGATAAGAGGTTGGGGAGAGGCTCACTTTTCTCTCTCACCCCATCATCTGTCACAAGGTGCATGGTGACTTCAGACCTCTCATAGTGTGGTTTGAGGTGATTTTCAGGGAGTACCTGCAATGGGTTCCTGGGTGTCTTCAGGGCTGCCAGGTAGGTGACCTCCCCTATTTCTCCCTCCCCTTATAAGGCCCTAACCAACATTCTAGAAGGCCCTGGGCTCCACTGGCTTCAATACGCACATTTTTTGTCCAGGCTGAAACTCCACCAGAGTGGCATTCTGTTCGTACAAAAGTTTAATTACTTCCTGGCTGGCCTCTAGGTTCTCAGAAGCCTTCTTCCAGAACGTTAGCATCTGGTTTATAAGAAATAGCATGTAACTGACTATATTTTGGGGGGACTTTCTGGGAGCTTGTTGTAACCCCTCCTTCACCAGACTGAGAGGTCCTGTGAGAAATTGGGTTGTTAGCTGAGGGGGGTGTGAGCCCTTCTCAAGCAACAACCACAATCCTTGTCATGGTGAATCACAAAATGTTACTAAATTAATCTGTGCTTAATGTTCTGGTAGCTTGCACAAAAGCAGTCAGTCTCAACATAGCAGCAATGTGTAAAGTCTTTATGCAGTCCTTAAGCAGCAATGAAGAGTCCGGCGCAAAGGCAAAAGTATTAGCCAACCACGATGGAGTGTGGTTTGAATACACAAAGTGGATTAGGCCTGGTCTGAGAAAGTAAAATTCAACGGGGCAAGGCAGCCGCAGGGTCTGGACTCACTCAGGCTGGGTCCAGATGTGGGTTCAAGATGGTTGGAGCCTTTTCTGTCCCTGAGGCTCTAATCAGGAGGCCAGCCAACTAGCCATTGGAGTCACTCTGGTAGACTTGGGTTCAAGCAGTGGGACAGGGCTCAAGCAGCATGGCAGGCCTCTGAGGGTTTAAGGCTGGCATCAGGCAGCAGAGCAGTCCTTCCAGGTGAGAAAAGTGCACAGCAGGCCACAGTAGCAGGCAGTCCTCTGCGACTCCTTATACAGGTGCAGAAAGTGAACTGAAAATGGGGTCTGAGGGTCCAACTTTTCTACCTGGCGCCTTCTTGGAAGCAGGGAGATGTTTCTAAAGATTCCCTCTGAAGTGTTTGGAATTTCCTGCTTCCCCTGCCCGAGCTCCAGCCCGACAGAAGGCACATTGGACTAGTGTGAAGTCCTTTGTGGGAAGGTAGGAAATTATTTTTAAAGTGAGCCAATTCCCAGCTCGGTCCCCCATCATGCCAGTGATGGCTCATCCAGGAACACCTAATCCCTCTATTGTGCGGATGTCTGGAAGGCATATACAAAACTCAACTGCCAACTACACACACTGTCATGTGACCCAGGAACAGCTGCAGGCACAAAATAGTTTGGGCAGGAAAATGTCAACTTTTTAAAAGTGAAAAGAACACATGATGGACGGAAGGCTGAACAGTACAAACATTCACCCAAGTCACAAAGATCTGGGTTTAATGCATCATTCTTTTGATCAGCACGCCACCCCAGTTTGGACCCAGCCATATGCAAATCAATCTTGACCCTGTACCTCATGGGAATAGTCCAGCCTGAACTGACAAGCCAGGTTCTCCCTGGACTGGAAACAAGAATCCTGGGACCGGTTTCAGGGCATCACCCCTCATCAGCCAGGCAAGCATGAATCCATTGGCACAGTGAGCAAGGGACCCATGTCTGGGCATACCCTTCCCACTTAAGGCTACAAAACCAAAAGGAACAAATGATGGACGGAATGCTGAACAATGGAAACATTCACCCCCAGTCACAAAGATCTGGGTTTAATCCATTGTTCTTTTGCTCACCATGCCACCTCAGTTTGGACAAAGCCATATGCAAATCAGTCTTGACCCTGTACCCCATGGGAACAGTCCAGCCCGAACTGCCAAGCCCAGGTCCTCCCTGGACCAGAAATAAGCATTCTGGGATTGGTTTCAGGGCATCACCACTCATCAGCCAGGCTAGCATGAATCCAGGGCACATTGAGCAAGGGACTCACGTCTGGGCATACCCTTCCCACTTAGGGCGACAAAAGCAAAAGGAACATATGTTGGACGGAATTCTGAAAAATGCAAACATTCACCCTCACTCACAAAGATCTGGGTTTAGTCCATCGTTATTTTGCTCACCACACCACCCGAGTTTGGACCCAGCCATATGCAAATCAGTCTTGTCCATGTACCTCATGGGAACAATCCAGCCCGAACTGCCAGGTCCACCCTGGAATGGAAACAAGCATCCTGGGACCGGTTTCAGGGCATAACCCCTCATCAGCCAGGCTAGCATGAATCCAGTGACTTCTTTTGCTGAAGCCCAAAGTGTTCAGCAGGTGCAGACCTTCAGAGTGCAGTCCTCTTGGTGCAGGCCAGGAGTTCAGCAGGGCAATCTTCCTTCTTCTTGTTTCTTCCGGTAAGTAGACACAATATTGAATTTCTAATATCGACATGTCATTATATCGAGTTTTAAATATCGATACTAAAAAATATCAATGTTTAAAATATCGATGTTAATAATATCGATTTAGGGCCAGATTCCAATCTCGCTAGGAAAGCCCTCCGTATGAATCGGACCTGGAGGGCTTTCCAAGCGAGATGCGCTGTGCGAGTCCAACCGAGCGAGTACGATGCAACTGCATGGTTACGGACTCGGTTCGGCTGGACTCCCATACCACTCTATGGGAGCTTGTGTACGGACGCGTACACAGGCTCCCTTAGCAAAAAAGAGGTGGGTGGGGAAAAGCATACACACCTTGGCGGGCACCCCATTTTGCCCGCCACACTGTGCATGCTTGGATCGGTGGGACCCATGCGCCCCCCGTGACCGATTCGGAGTGCTCTGGGTGAAGGGGGGCCTGCTCTGGCCCCCTGAAGTCCAATTCCGACAGCTGCTTACACTCGCTGAGACCGAGTCGATACAGCTGTCCGAATCATGCACCGTACTCGCCCGTTCGGAATCCGGCTCCATTGCGCTGCACGATTTGGCTCCCTACGAGTCGGACGGATTGATTTGGGTACGTAAACGATTCGGTCGGCGCGGACGGGATCTTCGCATCGTACTTGGTCGTTTGTAACAGGGGACGATTCGGACGGAAAGATAGGCTCCGAATTGGATTTGCTCTTTTCGAATCCCGTTTGGAGGCCTTCCTTACGAGATCGGAATCGGCCCCTTAGTGTGTTGTTAAAAATATCGTTGTGATAAATATCGTTTGCTAAAATATCGCAATGCAAATATATTGTTTTCGTTTTTTTTATTAAGGTTCATGTTTGTAAATGATATAATTGTTAATAAATGTTAAAAAAATGTTGAATTATAAATTATTTTTAGGAGTGGGATGTTGGGTTTATAGGGGATAAAAGTTTTTTTTAAATATTTAAAAATTTTAAAAGAAATTATACATTTTTTTAGGAGCGGGATTTATAGGGAATAAGGGTGGGAGTGTTTTAAAAAGTTTGTGTTTTAAAATTTTAAAAATTTCAAAATTTGTAAAGATTTTATCATTTTTAGGTCTCGCATAGGGCAGGCATTAAGTAATTTGTATATTGGGAGAAACTCCGCCTATTGCCGCTTAATTTCTCCTGCCTCTTCCCATTCGTTTAACGTTATCATAGCTTTTCTTATCGGGCTTATTATTGGCTGTAGAGGCGATGCTTCACTTCCGTTTATTCCGGAAGCAGCACCGCCTAACTACAGTTTCCGTCCGCTCTTCAGGTTAATCTGTGTCCGAGGGGAACTTTCTTAACTATCCACAGACCGAGAAGCCCGCACCCAGGCTTCCGTATTCACCTCCTGGTGTGCGCAAGTCCATTCCACTGCGGTACTCATGGACAGATCCGTAGGTGTATAGGCTCTCATGCTGAACGCAGTGCATAATTCTAAGCCGCCTTTCTGCGATCTAAAGGTTAACATTTGCCAGCCATGATTTTAGTGCCGAGGTCTGCATGCTCCGCCTCTCACTCGGTTTCAGTTTCATTTACGTTGCTACACCGCAATCTAGCAGAACAGAGACCCATTTCAGGAGAAGGAAAAAACAGTTAAAGGTAAAATAAAAACTTTAATTCATTGTGTTTGTTATTTAGAAAGAAAGATGCCTTTATCTTGTGTATAGTTGCGTTCCCATAAATAAAAATCGCACTTTTCTAATGATTGCCCTACTCCATTCCAAGAGGAGCAAGGGCGTTTTATTTTTGCATTTATTTTTTTTGCGCTAACTCGAGCGGAAGCTGTAGGAGCGCTTTAGATGAGCACCAGTTACATTACACAGGGAAATCTAGTAGTTCTGTAGGGCCTGGTCTGCGGGGAATCTCGTGTGGCGTAGTTATTAAACGCGTACCAACATTAGTAAATGATAAATTCGGACTTTGACAGTATGCTACTGCCATCCTTTAATCTGTGCCAACTCCAATCAACATGGTGCGTAGAGGTTAAAACAAATTACAAACCTCCAAACATCTCCTGTCGGCTCACACCAGGTTGGTGTGACCGTGTTCATTAGCACAGCTCTGAGCACGCTGCTTGTGTGTGCTGCACACCGGAAGTGCTCTCGTCCAACAGAGCTGCTGCATGTGTGGTACAGAGAGCATCTGGTGTTTTGTTCACACCGTGTTCCTATCGGTGTCTCTGGGTGCGCTGTGCAGGTTTCTGTTATCAGCAAGAATGATGGCTCACGTTCCGGAGCTGTGCCTCGATGGAGACTGCCCAGGAGCGCTGAATCAGTGAGTAACGTGTGTCTTCGACTCGAGTACTCCCTGCCACTGGTCTCTGTGTGCTCTGTGACTGCACGTTCTCCGTGTGTAAGAGTTGTCTCTGTGCCTGTGTACATTGTGTATCTGCGTGTGTTGGTGCTGTCTGTGTGTATACTTTGTGTCGACATGCTCCGTGGGTACATTGTTTTGTGTATTCGTCTGCATGTTTTGTTGTGGTGTGTCTGTATGCTTCTTTTATGTCTTTGTATCTCTTTGCATCTCTTTGCATGCGTTGTTTGCTCTTCGGTGTCCATATATTGCCTTTGTTTGTTCCTGTGTGTCTTCTGTATGCATGACTTTCTTTCTGGCCTAATGGTAGTCTGTTATATGCCTCTGTATATATCTCGTGTTTGTGTCTCTGTATACATGCCTTATGTCTGTGCCTGCATGTATTTCATGGTTTTGTATGCATGGCCTATGTGTGTGCCTCTGCACTCATGTCTGGTTTGTGTGTCTGTTGCATGTTTTAAATCTGTGCATCCGTATGCACCTCTAATGCACACGAGCCTGTGTTTCCATTGTTCCTGTATGCATGTTTTATGGCAGTGTATCTGTGTACCTTTCTTGATTTTGTGCCTGCTTCAGGCGGGAGAAGGACTTCAGATATTGTGCAGGCACTGCTAGCCATCCACGGTCCACCGAGAGAAGTCGGGGTATGTAAACACGCCGTGCTGCCCTAGTTTTTAATAGTGAGATCAGTTTGTAAACAAAACAAAGGATGCATGTTAGTTTAGTCTTTCTTTTTTAGTGAGAGATTAAGGCCGACGATTTAATTAGGTCAGATTAACCCTTGCATTAGGTACATTTACACAAATATTGCTTAAAGCAACAAGGTTCAATAAGGTGTCACATTTTCAGGTATCAGAATGCAGCCGATTTCCTACTTCAGGTTATTCAGAAACATTCTGCAGGGCATTCTAGAAGATGCTATTATATCTACATAAGGAGTCTTCCAAAGGTTTTTGGGGATAGATGGAGACCATGTTGACTTTCAGTATTTTTTAAATTATTTAGATTGTACTTGCTGGGTTCCTGCTTATATTGATAACAGGCAGCCGACACGTAGGTCTTATTTAGTCTGTAAGCACTATTTTTCTTTAATGAGTTTCTCCTACTGCAGGCACCACATGCCTTCCTGCAACATTCAGCGTGCCATGCGCGCTTTCACTTTCTAAGCAGCCTGGGACAATGTTTGCCGCTTCTTTGAAATGAAATAGGTCTCGCATTTACAAGAGTTTGAGCTATTGGAATTGTAAATGACAATGCCTTTTATTTATTTGTTAATTATAAAAACAGATAAATAAAAAGCATTGGCATTTACAATGCCAATAGCTTAAACTCTCACAAATGCGAGACCTATTGCATTGCAAATGCTTGTTTATTTAGGAGCGGGATGGTTTATAGGGGATAATGGTGGGCAGTGTTTTAAAAATGTATTAATACAAATTGTATATATATTTTTTTTTTATTAAATCATAATGTTTTTGGGAGTGGGATGTGTTTATAGCGGATAAAGTTTCGTTTTCTTTTATTTAAAATTTTTAATTTAAATTTTATATTTATGTCATTATTAATTTTTTATTAATGAGAGTAAATTTATGTGTTATATATTGTGAAATATGTTTACAAAAATTAAATTTTCAAAATATTATGTATATTTAAATATTTTGTTAAAAATTGTTACAGTATTTAAATTTTTAGTTTTATGAGTGTAAATATTTTTATTTAAGGGGGTGTATTTTCCTAAAAAATGTTTATTTTGTAATGATAGAAAAATATTTTTAAAATTTAAATATTATATTTTTAATTGTTATGAATTTATAATATAGTAGTGAATATTGAAATATGATACAGTATAAAATGAGTTTAATGTAGATGTGTTTTGTGTTGATATAGTATATATATATATATATATATATATATATATATATATATATATACATTTTTAACATTTTAAATGCGTTCTAAAAATAGTAACTACAAATTTGGTGTACATTATTTTTATTATTAATATTTTTAACAGGGATTTACGTTGTTTGTAAAAACAATAATCTTATATTTTTTGGGGCAAGTCGATATTTACAATTTAAAATATAAAAAATGCATTAATTCTTATTAATAAAATATATTTTATTTATTACTTTTATTTCTGTCAATAAATATATTGATAATAAATTAGTGTTGTTTATATATTTGTTCATGAATATGTTAATATATATTTAAACAAAATATAAAAATATATGTGTTTATGAAATATAATAAACACATATATTTGAATGAGTGTATGTTGTTTTTGACTTTTATTTTTATTATTAATTTGTATTTATGAATATTAATTTTTAAAAGGATACTGACTATCACTTTTCATTATTTAATGTATTTTATAGTGGGAATAGTAAATTAAATATGTTTAGTGTCCAGCACCTTGCCAGAGTTAATATACTTTGGAATGGAAATAGTAAATTATATATGTTTACTGTCTAGCACCTTCCCTGACTTAATATAAATTGGGGTGGAAATAGTAAATTATATATGTTTAGTGTCCAGCACCTTCTCAGAATTACTATAGTTTGCAGTGGAAATAGTAAATTATATATGTTTCGTGTTCAGCACCTTCCCTGAATTATTATACTTTGGAGTGGGAATGAGGGCTCCTGGGGGTGGCATTCATAGAATGTCCACCCCCGGGCAGCTTCGGGCTGATAGCACAGTCCAGGACGGTAAGCAGTCCTGATTGGCTGGCGGCTAGCGCGAGCTATCAGGAGCTCGAAATTATCGTTGCGCACACAGTTGAAGTGCGGTGTGAGGTAGGGACATTGTTTTGGTGGCGTCGCTTGTAAATTATTTATTATATTTAGCGCGTTAGCGCGAGGGTAGCAGCAGCTTCTGTCAGGGAAGCCCTGTGCTTGCTGTGTGAAGCCGGGAGGGATGATTTAATTGTCCCCGGCGTTTTGTTTGAGGCGTGGGTGGGCTTTGAGAGGCAGAAGAGAAAGGCAGCAAGCGGTGTGGCAGCAGCTGTTACTGCTTTGGAGGCTAGTGAAGGCTCCCCTGTCACCTCCCACAGAGTGTGTGAAGATTTAGTGATTTAGGCTCTAAATACCTCTGCCACTTCTAGTTTCCTCGGCTCTTCAAAGAGAAGGAGGGGCAGGCCTCGCACACGTGCAGTGCCAAGCTCTCCCCACTCAAAGAGAAGAGTAATTAAAGGAGCCAAACTGATTAAAAAGGAGAGTGCTAATTTTAAAGATAGCTCAAGTTCTCCCCCTAGTGGCCGGTTGGAACAAAAGAAAGTTTTCCATAGCCTGCAAAACAAAGAAGTGTTAAAAAAAAATATATATATATATATATTTTTGGCAGAAAACGACAAAACACAGCAAATTCAAATATGGCAATTTCTGCAGAAAGGTGCGTGTCAGCTATGGTCTCGAGTGAAACAGGTGATATAGTTTGGCAGACAGGTCATACACCAATTAATTAGGAAAATTCAAGTAAAGTATTTAAACCAAATGCTGCCTTTTTAACTAATAATTCAGGGCGTGCAGAGCTAGATAAGGACAAAGAAGTTTCAGTTAAGATACTCAAAAATAAAAGCACCGGTCCTGTTAACATTGTTAATGACTCAGAATCAGAAGGGCAGTAGGTCGGGATAACTAAAGAAATTAACAACGAATAAGATTAGTTAATTTGAGGAGCAAAAAGGTTCCTGCGGCTACAAGTTCAAGCGTTTTGCGGTCCACCGAGGGAGAGATGCTGCCAAGCAAAATAAAGGGCAGTAAAGAAGTTTTGAACAGGCATCTAACGTCCTGCACCATAAGAAGCAAAGAAGGGGAGAATTTTCAGGCGAATTTTCCCACACCGATGGATCTAAAAGAGCGTCACTCTATGCTAGAGCGATAAATTGGAAAGTATACGATGGTGGAATAGGTGACGGGGAATGTCCGAGTGGAAGTAGGAGGGGAGGAAGGGAGCAAGGTATTGGGGTGGTAGGCGAATTTCAGGGTGATGATGACTGAGTCTTTGGAAGAAGGGGAAATTGAGGATGACGGAACATTTGAAGTCACACAAGAATGGTCTGCGGGTAAAGGGGGTTTACTAAAAATGTCTCTAGAGGTTATTTTTCACAGGATAAAGAAAATGAAAGTTTTCATGGCAGACCAGGCGACAAACATCAATAATCGGTGAAGAAGAAGAGGCCAAAACGTGAGGCGATCGCTTCAATAGGAACAGGTACGGTCCAAAAAAGGATATCTAATAATAAGTTGTGTGTTGACAAGAATGTGGGAACAGAAAGTGGACATAAAAGTGTAAACACTGTTAACGATACAGCTAAGCAGGTGGTTAATGAAGGTGAGAATGGTGATGCTAAAGTTAAGGTTATAGGGAGCGCTGACAAGGTTGATAAAACAAATGGTGACACTACAATTAAATCGAATCTAAGACGTTTGCTCTACATGGGGTTATCAATGCCCTTGGGTTCGCATTCAAATAAGGCACCAAAGAAAAGATTTGGAAGGGAGAATTTATAGATGTTTTTCAAGCTCTTTCATAGAGAAATACAGTCAAAGGAAGGCTCAAGGTGAGGAAGCTTGGGAGTTGGCAAGAAGCCCAAGGGTGCCAAATAACATCGATTCATGGACATCGGTTTTCCTAATTTTTGCAAGTGTGTATTGCGGAAAGTTCCCTGAAATATCAGTGGCGATATTCGGCCCTGTCAGAACAGACCCACCTCGGGGGAGGTAGGCATGTGGAATAAAAAAATCAAACAGTTGTATCTGGTGCCTGCTGGAACTTTAACAAGGGATACTGTCAGAGAAACCCCTGTAAATATAAACATGAGTGCTCCAGGTGTGGCAGAAAACATCCCATTCTGCAATGCTTCGGGGATCAGTTCAATTGTGGGGGTGTTAACCAGAACAGAGGGAGAGGCTATGCTTTTCAACCTGGGAACAAGGGGTTTTTACACCAATTATTGTTGAAGCTTTGTGCCATTGTTTAAAGTTTTATCCTGAAACAAACGAAGCAACAATGTTGGAATGGGGGTTCAGAGAGGGGTTTAGGCCAGGTTATCAGGGGCCTAGATATCGTAGATTTGCTAAGAACTTAAAATCGGCAACGAATTTCCTCAAATTGTGAGAAAGAAGCTTTTCACAGAAGTAGGTGAAGGGAGGATGGCGGGTCCGTTTTGTGGCATGGCCACTACAAGATCTCATTGTTTCCCCTTTAGGCGTAATTCCCAAGAAAGCAGAAGGTGAATTCAGAATGATTCAGCACTTATCATGGCCTCAAGGTCTCTCCGTTAACGACTTTATAGCCAGAGAGGATACCATGGTCAAATTTGCTTCGGTAGATACAGCATTAGGCATGATAAGAAAGATGGGTGCAAAAACAGAACTGGCTAAATGTGATATCCAGTCGGCCTGTTGGCTTTTACCGGTACACCCATCAGATTTCTCCTTGCTGGGTATCTATTTTGAAAGAAATTTCTTCGTGGATAAAGCTCTTCCATGGGTTGCGCAATATCTTGCAAGCTATTTGAATCTTTTAGCAATTTTTTACAGTGGTGTTTCTCTTTTCGAACTGGACACACAGCAGTGACAAATTATCTAGATGATTTTTTATTTATGGGAACTGAAGGCTCTCAGCAGTGTGAGTTGGCATTAAGAGAATTTGAAGTGGTAGCGAAAGAGTTGGGAGTACCACTAGCCGAGGGGAAAAACTGAAGGTCCTAGTTGTCGTCTAACATACCTAGGCATTGAAATAGATACAGAAAAATGGAAGCGAAACTTCCGCACAAGAAATACTAGAACTGACAAGATTTCTAGAGTACGCAAAGAAAGCTCATAAGTTGACATTATCTGAGGTTCAATGCTTATGGGGCCATCTAAATTTCACTTGCAGAGTAGTGAAGGCGGGCAGAATATTTTGTAGACGTCTTGGTTTTTCCATGTCAGGTGTTAGGCTGCCACACCACAGAATCAGGATCACTGCTAGCATGAGAGCGGACTTTGAAGTGTGGCTAATGTTCTTTAAAAAATTTAATTGGGACGGGAAATGGTGCACAGAACAATGGCCAGCCAATTGGATTTCAGAGAAGAAAAGCGTTGCATTCCTTGAATTGTTCCAAGAATAGTTGCATTGGCTGTTGGGGGTAAGCAGTTAGCGAACAGGTCAGTGTTATTTCATGTTGATAATAGAACAGTAGTGGACTTGGTAAATGGTCAGAGAGCCAAGGACAAACAGTTACTGAAGCTATTACAAAGATTCATGTTAGATTGCTTAATGCTAACATTGTTTTCAAAGTCAGACATATACCGGGAGGTAAATAACATTGCAGATGCTCTATCTCGTTTTCGGTGGCAGAGATTCCGTGGTTTGGTGCCCGGAGCGGATCTGCAGAAGACTTGGGTGCCCAGTGAGGTATGGGATTTTGCACACTGAAAACTCTCTGGCAAACTCTCTGGCAAAAAGCACCAAATTAGCCTACAGGAGAGCATGGCTAGAGTTTTTAGATTCAGGTGCTTCTTATAGAGCTCACACCACTGAAGGTTTAATGAAACGTAGGAATTACATAATTAAATTCATCATGAACAACATAGAAAGGAACATTTCTTCTACAACAGTAGCAGGGAAATTAGCATGAGTGTCCTTTTACAGGAAGTTCTTTTGGGGATACGAACCCTCAGCAGGGGAAATGGGTAGGAGAATTCTTCAAGGATGGGCAAAAATGAAAAAGAGAGGACAATTTTAACGAGAACCAATCTCTTTAAAATTACTGTATAGCATAACAAAAGGTTTGCATGTAATTTGTTTTTCTGAATTCGAATATCATTTATTCAAGTTATGCATGATTTGGCTCTCTTTGGTGCTTTAAGAATTACTGAATTGTTAAGTAAAGCACTCAATGATGACCTCAAAGTTAAAAATGTTTCTCTTGTTAAAGATTCTATATGTATGTTTCTCGAACGTTCCAAAACGGATCAAGTTGGTAAGGGTGTCAGAGTATTTTTGCAACGTAGTAAGGGCAAATATGCCCTATAAGAACTTGGTCAGGGAGGCGCTACTTCACAATTTGTGTTCAGACATAAAGATGGCTCACCACTCAATGCTTCACAATTACTGTCAATCTTAAGGAAGACTTTCAACAGTTTGGGGGAAAACCCTTTCAATTTTGGTACCCACTCATTTCGAATTGGTGGGGCCTCAGAAGCTGCCAGGTGGGGTTTTCTCTCAGCGATGTAAAGAAATTGGGGCGTTGGTCTTCGGTCTGTTGCCTAAGATATATTAGAGATTTAGATACCGACATACACGACCAAGTATATTAATTGTTATTTCTTTTCAGGCTCGGCGGCAAGTTTCTCATTGTCGCATAAACAAGTTTGGATAATTGGACATTCATTCGTTAAGTGGGCTGCAAAGCAAGCTGAGAAGAGTCATTTTGGAAAGAATTACGGTTTTCGTTCAGATGAGGTTTCTTTGGTTTGGGGAAAGCGGCATGAAGTGGGGCCAATTAATGCCTTTGATGAGTGAATTGTCTTTTAAGAATAAACCTGAAGCCATTTTGATTCACCTCGGAGAAAATTACTTAGTGCAGCTCTCAAGTTTAGGGTTGGTTATGGAAATTAAAACTGATTTAGAAATATTAGCAAAAAGTTGGGGCAAATCAAAAATCATTTTGACAGCGTTGATGCGACGCTGAGTCTGGAGAGGGGCTGAGAGATTCACGGCAGTAGAAAGAGTGAGAAGAAAAGCGAATAGGGATTTACACCGTTTTTGTTCAATTAATAGTTTTATTGGTTAGCACATAGTGAAATTACAAAAGAAGACTATCAATTTTTCCGGTATGATGGTGTACATCTATCTTTTATTGGCAATAAGATTTACATTTTGAATAGAAAAGAAATGATTACAAAAATTATACAGGGAAAAAGCCTGGTGTTGATGATAAGCTGTTGGGCGACAGCTTCAAAATTCATTAGTGGTCAGGAATAAGTTTTTTCGTTTCCCTCCTACCTCCATTCTTCCCCCCCTTTTTGCTATCCTCTCATTCCTCCTCCCTCCCCCCTCCACCACCCCTCCTACCCTAATCAATAAAACTTTATCACTTAGCAAATAGAATTCTACTGGTTTCATTTCACTCTGGCTAAGTCCATTGTTTTCATCATAAGTTCAGGATATTTGAAAGAAATAAGTATTTCACCTGTTTGGCGACAGCGTGTGTTTGTATATAACAAAGATATCAGAACAAAAGTTGAGGATATTTTGTATATTTGAATGAAATAAGTATTTCACCTGTTTGGCGACAGCGTGTGTTTGTATATAACAAAGATATCAGAACAAAAGTTGAGGATATTTTGAATATTTGAATGAATAAAGTATTTCACCTGTTTGGCGACAGTGTGTGTTGGATATAACAGGATATCAGAACAAAAGTTTTCGTTATTAGTAAGTAACGGGGGACAGGAAAAACTCCTGGGTCAGGGTTTTTCCTGGTGGCAGAATTGGAGGAGATCAAGACAGGCAGGAAGGGTTGGGGGCCATTCTGAACAGCTTCGGACAGAGGGAAACAGGGGAGCGAGGTAGGAGGCAAGAGGTAGGCAGGAGACGTAGATAGGGGTTGGGGAGGAGGATTAGTCAGAACAATGTTGGGGAAGTTTGTGTGGGGAATTGTTTTACGGGTGGGGGTGATAGAATTGAATATGTATTAGTGAGGCCTGATTATGATATATGTACTAAATGAGAATGCTTACCTGTCCAATAAAGCGGCCTTTTACCCCACATTGGCCTGAGGATGTGCTTATTGCCCGATGAGGGCTCCTGGGGGTGGCATTCATAGAATGTCCACCCCCGGGCAGCTTCGGGCTGATAGCACAGTCCAGGACGGTAAGCAGTCCTGATTGGCTGGCGGCTAGCGCGAGCTATCAGGAGCTCGAAATTATCGTTGCGCACACAGTTGAAGTGCGGTGTGAGGTAGGGACATTGTTTTGGTCCCGCCCACCCACCCTTAGAAGAAGTATCGTTCAGCGAGGGCAGTATATTCACAAGACTAGCGAATTCTTGGTGGTTGTCGCTTGGACAGGTGGCAGAATTGGAGGAGATCAAGACAGGCAGGAAGGGTTGGGGGCCATTCTGAACAGCTTCGGACAGAGGGAAACAGGGGAGCGAGGTAGGAGGCAAGAGGTAGGCAGGAGACGTAGATAGGGGTTGGGGAGGAGGATTAGTCAGAACAATGTTGGGGAAGTTTGTGTGGGGAATTGTTTTACGGGTGGGGGTGATAGAATTGAATATGTATTAGTGAGGCCTGATTATGATATATGTACTAAATGAGAATGCTTACCTGTCCAATAAAGCGGCCTTTTACCCCACATTGGCCTGAGGATGTGCTTATTGCCCGATAGTAAATTATATATATTTAGTGTCCAGCACCTTCCCTGACTTAATATAAATTGCAGTGGGAATAGTAAATTATTTATGTTTACTGTCCAGCACCTTCCCTGATTTAATATAAATTGGAGTGGGAATAGTAAATTATATATGTTTAGTGGCCAGCACCTTCCCTGAGTTAATATACGTTGGAGTGGGAATGGTAAATTATATATGTTTAGTGTCCAGCACCTTCCCAGAGTTAATATAGTTTGGAGTGGGAATAGTAAATTATATATGTTTAGTGTCCAGCACCTTCCCTGAATTAATGTAGTCTATAGTGGGAATAGTTAAAAAATATATATATATTTTGGAGTTAACATAATGATATATTTATAACTGTTTATTAAAATAATATAGGGGGTCATTACAATGGCGGGGATCGGAACCGGCCGCCATGCATGCGGTGGTCCCGCACTCCAAAGTAGGATGGGACCACCACCATGGCGGTCGCATCTTGCAATTTAACATTGCGGCAGGCGCTGCTGACTGCAGCACCCGCCGCGATGTTAAAAATGCATGTGCTGCAGGCACCACATAGTGCAGTGAAATGTAGGGGTATACCATGGGTACCCCCCAAGTGCACAGCCACCTCCCCCCAACGCAACGGGCCCCCAAAACCAATGCCCGCCAGCCTTTCAATGGCGGTTTACCCACCACGGAAAGTCTGGCTGCGGCCAGCATCCTAATCTGGCGGACGGTGCCTGCTAGGCACTGCCACCATTTTACTGATGCTGACCGCTCCGCCAGAAGGCGGAAGCCGAAACGCGTCGTTATTGCCATTAAAACTACATTTTGCAGTACATTGGAGTGTCTGGGATTCCTACTTGACAAGGCAGGAGTATTTTGTATTGTTTGGGGTTATCCGGTAACCCGTGCCAGACCGCCCGTTTTGACAGCCTCGGCAAACCGGAACTGGGATTGTATATATATATATATATATACATTTTTAACATTTTAAATGTGTTCTAAAAAATAGTAACTAAAAATTTGGTGTACATTATTTTTATTATTAATATTTTTAACAGTGATTTACGTTGTTTGTAAAAACAATAATCTTATATTTTTGGGGCAAGTCGATATTTACAATTTAAAATATAAAAAATGCATTAATTCTTATTAATAAAATATATTTTATTTATTACTTTTATTTCTGTCAATAAATATATTGATAATAAATTAGTGTTGTTTATATATTTGTTCATTTATGAATATGTTAATATATATTTAAACAAAATATAAAAATATATGTGTTTATGAAATATAATAAACACATATATTTGAATGAGTGTATGTTGTTTTTGACTTTTATTTTTATTATTAATTTTTATTTATGAATATTAATTTTTAAAAGGATACTGGCTATCACTTTTCATTATTTAATGTATTTTATAGTGGGAATAGTAAATTAAATATGTTTAGTGTCCAGCACCTTGCCAGAGTTAATATACTTTGGAAAGGAAATAGTAAATTATATATGTTTACTGTCCAGCACCTTCCCTGACTTAATATAAATTGGGGTGGAAATAGTAAATTATATATGTTTAGTGTCCAGCACCTTCTCAGAATTACTATAGTTTGCAGTGGAAATAGTAAATTATATATGTTTCGTGTCCAGCACCTTCCCTGAATTATTATACTTTGGAGTGGGAATAGTAAATTATATATGTTTAGTGTCCAGCACCTTCCCTGACTTAATATAAATTGGAGTGGGAATAGTAAATTATTTATGTTTACTGTCCAGCACCTTCCCTGATTTAATATAAATTGGAGTGGGAATAGTAAATTATATATGTTTAGTGGCCAGCACCTTCCCTGAGTTAATATACGTTGGAGTGGGAATGGTAAATTATATATGTTTAGTGTCCAGCACCTTCCCAGAGTTAATATAGTTTGGAGTGGGAATAGTAAATTATATATGTTTAGTGTCCAGCACCTTCCCTGAATTAATGTAGTCTATAGTGGCAATAGTTAAAAAATATATATATATTTTGTAGTTAACATAATGATATATTTATAACTGTTTATTAAAATAATATAGGGGGTCATTACAATGGCGGGGATCGGGACCGGCCGCCATGCATGCGGTGGTCCCGCACTCCAAAGTAGGATGGGACCGCAACCATGGCGGTCGCATCTTGCAATTTAACATTGCGGCAGGCGCTGCTGACTGCAGCACCTGCCGCGATGTTAAAAATGCATGTGCTGCAGGCACCACATAGTGCAGTGAAATGTAGGGGGATACCATGGGTACCCCCCAAGTGCACAGCCACCTCCGCCAATGCAACGGGCCCCCAAAACCAATGCCCGCCAGCCTTTCAATGGCGGTTTACCCGCCACGGAAAGGCTGGCTGCGGCCAGCATCCTAACCTGGCGGACGGTGCCTGCTAGGCACTGCCACCATTTTAATGATGCTGACCGCTCCGCCAGGCAATCGTAACGATTGCCTGTCGGGGATCCGTGGCTGGCACTCTTTCCGCCCGCCACGGTCAGATTCCCCCCTGCCATCGTAATGTGGCGGGGGAAAATTGCTTTCCGATGGCGGAAGGCCCGCCACCGCACTGCTGGCGGTGGCGGGCCTTCCGCAATCGTAATGATCCCCCATAGTTTTTAAAGTACATTGATGTAACATAAATATTTTATTACATATACAAGATTTAAAACAATGTAAAATAAATACAGAAACATGTTCATATTTTACTTATGTTTTTATTTAGATTCAAACATTGAAGAAAAAAAAGAAAAGCATTTTATTTAAATAATTATATTTAATATATATTGTTAAACACAGGAAAATTTTTATTTTTTTATTTTTGACATATATATTTTGTAGATATGTATACATTTATACATAATATTTTTGTAAACTCAGGATTTAACATTTTTGTGCTTTATATGATAGTTATGTACATTTAAAAAAAAGATGTAGTCATACATACCTTTTTATAAAAAAATGTAAACAAATTATGTTTTTGGTAACAGTGATACATTATTTATTTATATTGTAAATATTCAGTACATTATTACATATAGGGGCCGATTCCGAATCGGGCCGGAAAACGTACCGACCGACTCGGTACGGGAATTTAGTCCGACCGACACTACCGGCGCCGTCCGACCCGCGTAGTACGATGAAATGCATGTGAATCACGACCAACTCGTACTGAACACAAAACGAACGACCGACCCAGACGGAAACAAGCTATCCGGCCAGGAAACCACGCGAATCGAACCGACCGACACGCACCAGGAATCAACCCGAACGAAACGTACCCGCGAACTCCGAACCGCGCAGTACGAAGCAATGCGTGCAAAACCAGACCGACTCCCACGGAGCTCAAGCCGTACGACCGACACGCATACAAAAGCCAGCCGAAACAACACAAAACTCCGCGACCGACTAGTACGCCGCACATGAAACCTAGCTGAAACACAGCGGGAACGAGTCGGAGAAGATCGTACGAGACAACTGCAGCGTCCTACTCGGTCAGAAGAACGTCTCCTACATGCACAAAAAATACAAAGGAAAAAATACAAAAAAAGGGCCAAACAAGCAATCACAAAGCCAATAAATACAGGGGGAAAATGGAACAAGGACACACCCCCAACTCCACCTATATAAAGGCCACAAATCCCTACCATGATCCTTTGCAAATTCCACTGACCTGCCAGCACAGAACACAATCAGACAGCAACCACAGACACACTCACAGCTCATCCATCACACAAGCCACACACCATTAGCACCTCAACAAATAGCACCCTCACACACACCCAGCAAAACCTACACTCACCCACCCTCACTTGCACACTCACACACACACATCAATCACCACCACCACCCATCACCATGCCCCCAAAGAAGAATCCAAAGTTCCTAGATAGTGAATTGGAAGTCCTGGTAGACGAGATCCTGAGGGTAGAGCCACAGTTGTTTGGCACATTGGTCCAACAGACCCCCATGGCGCAGAAAACCAAGATGTGGGAGAGGATCGTCGACAGGGTGAACGCACAATCACCATGTTTGCGCACAAAGGAAGACATCCAGAACCGGTGGTATGATGTGCGCAGGAGGGTCAGGGACCTACTGAAGAAGGATTACCTCCTGTGTCAGCACACCGGCAGTGGCCCTCCTGCCAAACCAGTATACCTCAGGCCCTGAGAGGAGAAGGTGCGGGCCATCCTACCACCAGTGAGCATATATGGACTAACAAACATCCCAGAGCCTGGTGAGTACACAACTAATATACACAATATGGTGTGACAATACACACACATCACTGTCAAGGGGATAGTCAAACCATGCACCCTTAGCAAATCCACAGCAACCAAAAGATAATCATCCCAAGATGTGAATGCTAGTCAGACAAACACAATACCTGCCATCTCATAGTGACATGTAACTGTGTCATGACATGTACAAACCTAACAACAAATACAGCAAGGCAGTGGCACAAATATAACCAACAAACACAGTCAGATATTTTGCCACCACTAGAACACCACCTCACAGGGAAGCTCACTCAAAGGAAGGAATTCTGTGTATGCTGGTGAAGTCAGTGTAGCCAATAGCATGATGGGAGTTGTAGTCACAGATATTGGTCACCCTCACAATTGGCCCATCAACACCACCCTGAACCATGCTCACATCACAGGCAGTGGAAAAGGACTGACAAGATGGCTGACACTGGGTACTGCTCTGGGGAGCACAAGGCCCTGCTGGGAACTGTGCAACAACCAACAGCAGGACACCACTGACTGACATCCTGAAAGCCAACTTGCACTCCCTGCAATGGAAGCACGTTCCATGGTGGGATATCTGGCTGGGTGGGAAGGAGGACTCACAGCACTGACCATAGTTACAAGCAGTTCTCCTCACACACCCCCTCAACACTAACTCCACATAACCCACCTGGGAGAATTCAATGCCTCACACCCTAATTGAAGATCCCACAAAGAACCACCACCCTGGGTTATGCTGTGTGAAGCACAGGGACACTCTTGGGACTTGTAGCCAAACAACCGTCAGGACAACACTGTCAGCCATCCTGTCAGCACAGGCACACTACCCCACAGGGAAGCAGAGTCAAAAGGAAGGAAGTATGGGCATGCTGGGAAGGGGGATGTAGGCAATAGCATGATGGGAGTGGTAGTCACAGCTCAAAATCCCCCACCCACATGGCCCAGCAAGCTAGCACTGAAGCATGCACACCTCACAGGGAGTGAAAAGCCACTTCAAAGATGTCTGACACTGGCCTCAGCTGTGGGGAGCACAAGGAGCTGCTGGGAACTGGGCACCAACAAACAACAGGACCACATCGTCAGCCATCTTGCCATTGCTGTCACACTCACACACAGTGAAGTCCACTCAAAAGGAAGGAAGTATGGGCATGCTGGGAAGGGGGGTGTAGGCAATAGCATGATGGGAGTTGGAGTCACAGATATTGGTCACCCTCACAATTGGCCCATCAACACCACCCTGAACCATGCTCATATCACAGGGAGTGGAAAAGGACTGACAAGATGGCTGACACTGGGTACTGCTGTGGGGAGCACAAGGCCCTGCTGGGAACTGTGCACCAACAAACAACAGGACCACACTGTCATCCATCTTGCCATTGCTGTCACACTCACACACAGTGAAGTCCACTCAAAAGAAAGGAAGTATGGGCATGCTGGGAAGGGGGGTGTAGGCAATAGCATGATGGGAGTGGTAGTCACAGCTCAACATCCCCCACCCACATGGCCCAGCAAGCTCACACTGAAGCATACACACCTCACAGGGAGTGAAAAGCCACTTCAAAGATGTCTGACAATGGTGCCCTGCTGTGGGGAGCACAAGGCCCTGCTGGGAACTGTGCACCAACCAACAGCAGGACACCACTGACTGACATCCTGAAAGCCAACTTGCACTCCCTGCAATGGAAGCACGTTCCATGGTGGGATATCTGGCTGGGTGGGAAGGAGGACTCACAGCACTGACCATAGTTACAAGCAGTTCTCCTCACACACCCCCTCAACACTAACTCCACATAACCCACCTGGGAGAATGCAATGCCTCACACTCTAATTGAAGATCCCACAAAGAACCACCACCCTGGGTTATGCTGTGTGAAGCACAGGGACACTCTTGGGACTTGTAGCCAAACAACTGCCAGGACAACACTGTCAGCCATCCTGTCTGCACAGGCACACTACCCCACAGGGAAGCAGAGTCAAAAGGAAGGAAGTTTGGGCATGCTGGGAAGGGGGGTGTAGGCAATAGCATGATGGGAGTGGTAGTCACAGCTCAACATCCCCCACCCACATGGCCCAGCAAGCTAGCACTGAAGCATGCACACCTCACAGGGAGTGAAAAGCCATATCAAAGATGTCTGACAATGGTGCTCTGTTGTGGGGAGTACCAGGCCCTGCTGGGACCTGTGCACCAACCAACAGCAGGACACCACTGAATGACATCCTGAGAGTCAACCTGAACACACTGTAAGGGTGGCATGCTTCATGGTGGGATAACTGGGCTGGGGGAGAAGGAGGGCCGGATGTCCACCAAATACAACCAATGCTGGCCATGCACACACCTCAACATTCACATTGAAAAGCCTCAGGTTTGCAGGACAATGTGCTACACCAATATCAACCTCCTACTGTTACAACTTAGGACAATGCAATGTACAGGCCCGCATCCAGAGGTACAGTCACAACTGTTAGGTGTGTGAACCATTGATGCCTGTAGAAATATAACATACATTGTGTGTCTCTTCCAAAAACAGGTGATGATGGGGACACAGCAGCAGGCGAGGAGGAGTCCCTGTCCCAGGCTCCGGGGGACACTGAGCTCACTGGTGTGGAACAGCCTCTGCACTCCTCGGATGCCGAAGACCTACCTGGCCCCTCCGGTGCGAGTCATCATGCAGCACCAGCAGGACCAACATCTGCACCCCCTGCACCCACCCCTCCAACAACTGCCAACACACAGACCACCCCGGCCGACACGGACAGACCAAGGACCACCAATGACAACAGCACAGGGACCCTGGTCCAACGTCGAGCTACGGACAATGACCCCAGTAACAACCCCCAAGGGGGCCTAGGGTCGCCTGGGCGTGCCACCGCAGGTCCCGCACGTGTCGCCAGGGGTGGTGGGAGGGGTGGTAGGCAGAGGTCGCTATTTGCAGAGGGATCTGGACTGCATGATGACCCACAACTGGCATGCATTGCTGATGCGTACCAGAATAGCACCGGAGAGGTCAGCCAGGTAGTGGGGATCCTCAAGGACATCCAACAGCAGCAGGCTGCCCATCATGCCCACTTGGACTCACACATGTCCCGTGTGGAGACACACATGTCTCGCATGGAGTCCAAGTGGGACACATGGCAAGAACTGACAGCGGTGCATAGGGACATATTGACATGCCTCCGCCAGATTAGCACCAACATGGCCACACCTCCCTGTGTGCCCACAACATCTGGGGCTGCAACAACTGCAACTGCCACAGGGAGGGAGGAGGACTCTGGCGGAGAGTCCCCTGCACCGCAGCAGCCTGCACGTGAGGGTCCCCCCCCCAAAGAAGAGGAGTCGTCCGAGGAAGGAAAACTGAGAAGTTGATGGCCATGTACATCCCCCAGGAAGCCAACACCTGTTCTGGAAAGTCTCCTTTGTGTGCAAACTGTTCACCCTGTAGAATGCAACACAACTCTCCCACATGACATGGGGAGTCTAAGTTGGACTAATGTATCAGATGACTGTGGACTTCACTCAGGACATTTCTGCTACCAAGACTTCCAACTCATCTGGGAACTTCGGATCAGAATCCCAATGTACAGCACCCACCATCCTGTGCACTATACTCACACATGTCTGTAAATAAAATCACTACTACACCATACTTGCCTCTGTTGTGATTCCAACATGGTTACTGTCATGGGGATGATGATCTGCTAAATTACACTGTGTATGCTAACTGCTACAGCAAGTACAACACCGTCATGTGAGTCATGGTGACGTGACACATATGAGGGAGACACACCACTAGGGCTACACAACACAGAGACACCAGGGCCATCGGACTCTTCGCCTACACTGATGTTGCCAGGAAATACTGTGGAATGCACAGACACCACACCTATTCACAGTCTGTGTCAACTAGCCCACAGGTGCAGCAAGCAAATGTCAGTCAGATGTGTGACCACAGACAATGCACATCCCAAAGTAAAGCACAGGTTTATTACACATTTGCAACATGTTGTTTCCACTACAAATGCAAGGTAATCCCACGTGGCTGTGGCCACAAAGTCAAAAAGTGCAGAAGATAGAAAGTCCAGGGGTGTGTGGCACATCACCTGTAGGGAAACGACTGCTGCCACCCTGAAAGCGGAATCATGGAGTCGGGGATCCAAGTTGACCAAACAACTCTGTAAGCACCCTGTGAAGGTCAGACATGACACACAGTCAAAACCACTGAAGAACAGCACAGAACTGCAATACTCATGCCCAATACATGTCACAAGATAACTACACAAAACCAAGTTAGCATGTCAACACTGTTGGGCAGTACAGACTACCTGCAAGAACACATCGCTGCACGCATCCAGTCAAGTAGCACATGGCCACACTCAAACAGCACCAGAGCACCACCCACACATATCATGCAAACTCACATCATTGACATGACATCTCTGGATACTCACATTCAGCTGAAGAAGTTGGTGATGAGCTGTGTGCGGACATCACCCTCATCATCATCATCATCACTGGCATCGTGGCCCAGGCCAGGATCCTCCACAGGTGGCGGACGTTGGTCATCGTCATCCAGGATGAGAGGCAACTCCTTCCGCACTGCCAGGTTGTGTAGCATGCAGCAGACGATGACAATCTTGCACATCTTTGCTGGGGCATATGGGAGGGCCCCTCCTGTCTTGTCCAGGCAGCGGAAGCGGCTCTTCAGGAGACCAAAGGTCCGCTCAATCACTCTCCTGGTCCGACCATGTGCCTCATTGTAGCGCATCTGGGCTGGTGTCACAGGGTTCCTGAGGGGTGTCAGCAACCACGGCATGTTGGGGTATCCGGAGTCACCTACAGACAGACAATTGCACATTAGCTGAGTCGGAAAAGTGGGCGGAATACAACATAGCAGAACACACACAATGGTACAAAGTCAGTACACACCGACAAGCCAGGCACGCTGGTTTTGCATCTGTGACATCATCCTCGGGATGCGACTACTCCTCATCACGTAGGCATCGTGTGCAGAACCGGGGAAACGGGCACACACATGTGTGATGGTCATATCTGCAAGACATACCACCAGAGCATTGATCGAATGGTAATGTTTACGGTTTAGGTATGCCTGCTCATGTGCCTGTGGTGGTACCAAAGCCACATGTGTCCCATCAATGGAGCCAATGACATGTGGCATCCTCCCCAGGGCATAGAAGTCACTCTTGACGTCAGTGAGTTGTTGACGTGTTGGGAAATAGTTGTACTGGTTCAGGCATCTCAACATTGCCTCCAAAAAATCGCGTAGCACACGGCTGAACATAGTCTGTGACATCCCACCAGCAGTCGCCACAGTGTGTTGAAAGGTACCGGTGGCAAAGAAGTGTAGGGCTGCCATCACCTTCACCTTGGGGGTCAGCGCTGTAGGGTATGGCCGGCCAGGTTGCAAATGTGGGGCCAAGCGCACTGCCAAATCCACAATCAGCTGCCTGGTGAAGCGGTACCGTCGGATGCTGTCACGTTCCACCATCGTTGCGAGGTCAGGGAATGGTCTATGGACAGCTGGAGCACTGCAGTGCATAGGTGAAGAAAGAAAGATTGTCAGTCACCCCACATATGTGCCATTCACCATACTCAATTTCACATGATACATCATTACGAGACACAAGTACTTGATGTGTGTGCCGTTCTGTTTGGACATATATGGCACCTACATGGACATCATCTAACATCTCAGTTCAACATGTGTTGATAACAGGTTCCAGGGTGTGCTATGGGAAACCATTAGGCTGTGTCACAGTACCCATTTACTGCTGTCATGTTCCACACACATACCACAGTGACATGTCTGGACAGATGCGCCACAGGCATCACAGCTCATTGACAGGTAGATTCCCAGGGACCCTGTCTTGCCACATGGACACTGGCATGACATGGCGTATCATGTACACGTCAGAAAAACAAACATGACTGCCACAGGTAGTGGCCCCTGTTGCCTCTGCAGGACAGACATGGACGTCTGTGACACACACACACACAACATCAAAGTTCATGCACAAACAACGTGGATGTGGAGACTGTCTCCCATTGTGCACATGGAGTCAGAGACATCGGAAACACAACATGCACACAGACTGTGGAGGGCCATCACTATTGTGGCAATGGGTCACCCTGTGACATACATGCCTTCCCACATGGGACCCTGGGGGTATGTGACATGTCATACACATACACAACCTGGAAATGTGACCATGCCACATGCTTCAAAATGAACAGTTGCACATCACAGTGGTCAGGTGCACAACACACAAAGGATCCTGTCCCCATGAACACGTGCACAACCTGGGTGTGGCTGCCCCCAAGTGCCACCCCAAAAACCACATGTTTACCCCCATACACAGAAAAGGTAATGCAGCCTTACATGCCTTAGATACAGTGTGGACTGGGTGTGGTGTTGTAGGTGTGCCCCTGAGTCCCTGGAAAGTATATGTGGCTGGCATACGTTCACCAGTGACAAGCATGGTGACATATGCGTGTGACCTGTACAGGAACGCGTTGTACAGCAATGGACCGAGCGGTGTGCCCGCACGGCCCATTGCATCTGTTGTGAGCGGGTACGCGTTGTACAGCAATGGACCGAGCGGTGGGCCCGCACGGCCCATTGCATCTGTTGTGAGCGGGTACACGTTGTATCCCGGAATACGCGTTGTACAGCAATGGACCGAGCGGTGTGCCCGCACGGCCCATTGCATCTGTTGTGAGCGGGTAAGCGTTGTATCCCGGAATACGCGTTGTACAGCAATGGACCGAACGGTGCGCACGCATTGGCTGGGGCCTGGCATGGCAACGGACGCGTTTTCGAAGCTTCAACGAGTCTGATGCAGTGAATTCAGTTGGCCAGCCACAACAATGTTGCAAATTCATGGGTGTCATGAAGTTGAAGTTTTGAAGGCTGCTGTGGGCGTGTATTAGTGCTGCTATTCCATGGATTGGTCAGATTCAGAAGATGCAAACGACTTGGACCTATCACTTTGGACACATGGGACAGTATCTGCCTCTGCAGCACACATATAATGCTGGCTGTTCCCCTGAGGGCTCACTTGCCTGCACTACATGCTCCAGGACGACATTTGCCACCAACACTGCTGCTGTCTCTGCATCCTCTGGCTACTGCAATGGCACGTACTGTGGATAGAGCCCCAGCCTTCAGCCTTGAAGAGAACCAGGCCCTGCTGGACAACCTCCTTCCACAGTACAGCAAGCTGTATGGGACACCAGGGGAGCAGGTGAGTGTGCTGTCCACTGCCTTACTAATTGTGCATGTTGTCTGACTAGCAAGACTTCCAGTGTGCACACCACTGGCTAGCATGCTCACTGAGTAGTTCTCACCCCCCAAAGTGTGTAGTCACATGCACTGAACAGGTACAGTGCAGTAACAGTGCATTCCAACAAGGTTTACTTCCCATCCAATGATACCATGTAGTAACTGCTAGCAAACTGTTCATAGCCATCGTTGCACTGCCTGTGTACATCATATGCCCCTGTGATTGAGACATGTATATCCGACTGTGTGATGCACGGATATGTTGCATGTGTAGTAATGGCCTTTTCACTTTGTCATCCTCACAGGTTGATGCCCACCGTAAGCAGGAAATCTGGCTGACCATCGCCCGGGCAGTAAGATCAGTGGGGGTCTACAAGCGCCGGATCCGCAACTGCCAGAAGAGGTGGCAGGACCTTCGTGGCTGGACACGGAGGATTGCAAGGGTCCAGCTGAAGCTGTCGCCTCCTCGCAGGAGGGGCGGATACCGGACCCTGACCCCCCACATGCTCCGGATCCTGGCGGTGGTCTTCCCTGACCTGGATGAGCAGCTGAAGGACAGACAGCAGCAAGGAGGGGGTGAGTCCATGACTGCACTTTGAACTCTGTCTGACATGCTATGTGCCCTCCTCTGGCCTGGTTAAACTTCCACAGTACATCAGTCTTGTGGTCCAGGACCCATGTCCCTCAATTGTGACATGCCCACTCCTCATCTGATACGCAGGTGTGGTCCTTACGGTCAGGAAATTGTGTCACTTGGGTACAGGGTCCTTGTATTTTGCTTTGCTCAAGGTGGGGGACAGCTTTTGTTCCCGTGACTTTGTGGTGGGCTTCATGGGTGGGTCGATTGCTCACACAATGCCTAAGTCGTGAAATGTAATCTGGGTGTAACTTTGATATGTGGTCCACTTGCTGATCTGAATCACCACATGTCCCTGGGGAATTTGGCACACACCCATGCTGCCGGTGGGAACAATGTTTGGGCCTCAGGAGTATGTGTATCAAGTGTGTCACATGTGCTTAGCCACATGCCTACTGTCTAGGACTCATTCCTCTTACAGGTGGAGCTGGACAGTCATGCCTACTCCAGGGCATACAATACACTCTGTACTCCCACTCCCGTGTACCGTCTGGCATGTTGTGATCAGTGAAATGTTCCCTCAGGTGTCTGCCTCTGTGTCATTGTGCTGTGTCCTCGTTGTCAAGACTACTGGTATGTTTATCGGTTAGGGCTCAGCATGCCAGCGGAGATGTGACCATGATAGACGAAACTTCTGTGATTTTTAGGTGTCTGATCACTTGACTGTGCACACAGGTGTATGCGACTGTGACTTTCAGGCAGCTGTTTCTGATTCACAGCACACTGTGAGGTGCTCATGTTCAGAGAGTTGTGTTTCATGTCCCCCATATGTCCAATTGGTATGACGTGGACAAGTAGTAGTACTGATGATGTGGTTTTTGGGGGATGGACATGTGCACTTGTCAGTTACATAACTTGCATTCCCCATGTCCTAGGATTGTGACACAGTGCAGACTGTTGTTGGCTGGCTGCCATGGCCATGTAACTGGAGACTGTGATGTATGACTTTGCACGCATGCCTGTGTCATGGCATTAAACTTCCTAAGAGTGATCCTGCAGGGGAGTGACATGTGCAACATGCACCCCATTGTGGCATTGACTATCCGGACATGGGTGCATCATGGTGTCTGGTGCTGGTATGCATCACATGCATTTCTATTTAGACTCTGGCCATCCCTTTATCCGGACACCTGCACTGACTCAGTGGCAAGAGATGTGATGTGTGCATGTTCACATACTTCACCGTGTTCTCTGCAATGTCCAACAACTGTGTAGGTGGTGCATGTGTCCACACTGGGGTATTACCATCAGACAGGCACCAGACAGATGGGTGCAAGGGCAGGAGGGGTGTGAGTTCCATGGTTGACCATCAGACTGACAATTCGCTTCTCCGAATCTGTGTGAGGACTTTTGGCAATGTTCAACTAAGGATGCCAGGGCTTGCTCTGTAATGTGCTGTACTTACTGTGGTGTGTGCGGTCAGTGCAGGTGACTGATGTTTGTCTGTTTCCCTAATTGTTTGCAGATACATCCACGGCCACAGGAGGGGACAGCTCCATGGACCAGGAGGAGCTGCAGAGCCAGACTGGGTCAGCAGCCGACGAGTGGTCGGAGGGACCCGGTGGCACGGAGGGCGAGGGGAGCCACACCGAGGAGTCCTCAGCACCATCCACCTCAGCAGAGGACCACAGCAGCTCGGAGGATGACTCCCTTGTGGAGGTGGGTGTCAGCAGCCACCACACCGCAGCTAGTCTGTCTGGCCCCGCCACCACCACCACCGCCCTCCCATTGGCTCCGATTCCAGAGGTCCGTGGAGGCTCCCGTGTTCGGGAGCGTGTCTCCTTCGTGCCAGGCACCGCACTCCCTGCCCCTGTGTCCCCTGCTGCCCTGAGTGAGGAGTCTGTGTACCTACTTTGGCAGCTCCATGTAGGGCAGACAGCAATGCTGAGTGTCCTCCATGCACACACCACTCTGTTGACACAGCTGGCGTCGTTCATGGAGGGCATCTCGACGGGTATGTCTGCCCTACAGAGGAGCAATAAGTCCATGGACTCCTCCCTGACGGCAGCAGTGTCCCTCCTCCAACAGTCCCTCACCCCTCCTACCTCTGCCCCATCCACACTTCCTGGCACCCTACCTGTCCAAAGCACATGCACACCTGCACAATCACCCAAACACACAGACACGAGCAGCACAGACACACCCAAAAGAAAGGCAAGACGTGCACACAAGCATCCTCAGGGGACTGATACCACACACACAGGGGATGGGGAACAGACACACACACAGGCATCCACAGTCACTCCGCAGTCCTCCAAATCCTCTCCCTCCAAGACCCCTTCCCTTGCCTCACCTGCAACCCAACCTACACAGCAGCTCTTCCTCTGCGACCTCGGCCTCTTCCCCTCCGATCCTGCTGATCCAGCATACCGGGGAAGAGGAAATCCACCCACACAGAGGGA
The DNA here is from genome assembly GCA_963921515.1 of Calotriton arnoldi. Taxonomy (NCBI): domain Eukaryota; kingdom Metazoa; phylum Chordata; class Amphibia; order Caudata; family Salamandridae; genus Calotriton; species Calotriton arnoldi. The sequence goes on from CAWUFW010006166.1 coordinate 329,694, forward strand.
GTGCCCCTCGCCCCGGACACCCTCCCCAGGCGCAGGCAGACTGAGGACCCCATTCAGAAGTCCCCCGGACCAGGAAGGGCAAGACCCCACCACCACCACCACGCAGCTCCACCACCCAGTCTCTCTCCTCCATCCCCCAGGCCACCACTCCACAGGTTCTACCGCCACACCCTGCCCAGGTTCCCCCACACACCGATACCGCATCCCCAAACTGCTTAGGCCCTCCCCCCCTGCCACTTGCTCTTCCACCCCCAAACCAGACGCTCTGCCTGTTTGTGCCACTGGTGTGGAGACCGGGTCCCCCCCCTCTGTCCTGCCCACCTCATCTGCCCCCCTTCCACTCCCTTGGAGTCATGCACTGCAGTGGAGTCCACAACCACCCCGTCTAACTCGGGCACTGCAGTGGGGACCCAGTCCACTCCATCTGACCGGCCCACTGCAGTGGTTGCAGCACCCACACCATCTGACTTGTGCCCTACAGTGGTGCCGGCCCCCCCTAAGTCAGACACCTCCACTGCAGTTGCCGGTGACACTCCTGCACCCACCACCCCTTCACTGCCTCACTCTGGCATCCCCTGATCCTGTCCCTGTGGTGCCTGGCCTGCCCCTTGTATGCCCCTCCAAGGGGGATGTCCCCTGTCCGTACCAGTGCAGGCAAGCAATGGGTGACAAGTTGTCACATATCACCCTGTTGGGACTGTGTATTTGGACTGGCCATTGGCCTTAGTTTCTTTTGGACTTAAAATTTTAGTTTGACATTTGCTGAATAAAGCCTCTTTTTGTTTACTTGTGGTTTTTCTTTTGATATACATGATGTAGATGCGTATCATCATGCATTTGTAGTTGTAATAGTGTTCAGATCAGGAAAATGAAGTGTTGCTGTGATGGACTCCATGTGGTCCATGGGATATGTGTCCTGATGTAGTCTGGATCTATAGCATCCTATGCTGCAGTCTGAGGGTGTAATGTTCAGCATTTGACACAGGGATGTACGTTTTGCATTTGTAAATTAACATCTTTGCCTTACACTGATGCACATCTGGTGGGCTTACCACTGTTCAATGTTTCTATTTCCCTGACTGTGTGCCCATCTCCACTGGACATGCAGTTTAGCACATCAATGTTGAAGGACTCATCTGTGTATACAGTGCAACTTGCTTGACACGTGTTTTGGGTGTTTGCAGATGACTGACGTGACACTCCCGTACCCAGGCTGATGTGAGCAGAGCCTTCAGTGTGTTGTAGTTGTTGACTCACTGACCGAGTGTTTTGCTGACATGTTTGAGTCGTGCACAGACAAGGTTTGGCACAGCGGACCTTCCACAGGAGTGGAGTGCCCTCATGGCAGTGTGTAATCCCGTGACATTGCCTGGGCCCGTGTTGTGTGTTGTGTAAGCATGTCTGTGCGTGTTCCCTTCCCTTTTCCTACACAAGCTGTGTCCCTACGGATGTTCCTGTTTGTGATGCTTGCTGAGTTGTTCTGTGTTCATCCAGCATCTTGGACCTGCTTTCTCCGGGATGTGGGCAAACTAATGTTCATCAGGTTGTCATCCCTAGTTGTCTTTGTTGTCAGGGCTGGGGATGTGGGCAAACGCAGATGGGACACAGTCAGGATTCCCCTTGGCACTTGTTAGTTACACAAGTCATGTAATTTACAGTTTCTGCTAGCTTTCAGTGATTGTGACACGTTGTGTGTGTGACTGCTGCCACTCCTCAGGGTCAGAGCTGCAATGTTGGAAGTTGTCTACATGTGTTCTTTGTGGGTCACCTTGGCTTCTTCATTGGTGTGTGACTATGGTCGGGATCCCATTGATTGGGGTGGATTTCACGTCATGCCCATGTACCGCGTACTGTGCAGTGTCTCAGACATTCACGAGTCTTGATGACTGACCATGTGTGATGGGTTTCTGCACCTTAGTTCCCACCACCACCCCGTTCCCACCACCACCCCTGGGATTGTCATGGGTGCATGTGCAATGTCACCAGTCCATGTGAGCTTCACTGCTGCACATTGGTGGAGATCAAGGTGTGTGGTGTTGAGTGTGTGCAAATGTGAGTTGTTGCACGGCTAGACCCCTACCTCCATATTGGCCTTGGCTGGCAGGCCGTTTTGATTGATTTGTGCTTGTGTAGGTGTGATGGGAGTTTGTTGCTCAGGACACATGGCTGTGGTTCACAGTGTGAATGACATCTACCTTTGTCATCACAGTGGGATTATCATGCAGGCTAGTGTCACCACAATGTGGGGTCCCTGGGGGTAGTGCTGTGGTGGGTCTGTCTCTTGCTGTGTTATTTGCAGTTCCTACAAGCTTGTGTGACATGTGTAATTTGGGCTCCCTCTCATCTAACAATGCCTGTTTGCCCACATAGGGAATCCGATCCATGAGTTACTTTTGTATGGCACTGTATACACATCTGTGTAATTGGAATTCAGGCCTCCTCATGTGTTGTGTGGTTGCCTGGGGACACTGGCACACACCCCCATCACCGTGTTTGATATGCAGTGTGAGTCTGCCTGTTTGTGTTTGTGCATTTGCACCACTGCATTGGCATATCTTGAGTGTGCCATTGGCTGTATGTTGTTTGGTGGCTTTCCCCTGCTGTCCCTGGGACTCCTAGGTCATCAGTCAGCACAATAATCATGGTTTGTATGTCCCATTGCTGCCATGGTATGGTATTTGTTCACCTGACATCTACAGTCTCCACAGGATATCTACATTTGTGTGTCCATTGGTGCAGATATGTGGGTCTGCATTATGATGGTCACTTATGTCATTGTGTTATTTGTGATTGTTGACAATGTGAGCCCCCATGGGTGATGTTTGTATGCACATGGCCAAAACGATGTTTCATTGCCACTGCACTGTTTGCCTCACCCAATCTATGTTGCTATGGGACACAAGCACTACTATGCCACTGATGTGTTTGTCTTTGTGTGACCAGGAATCATCCATGCAGTTTGGCTTTGGCAGCTTTTACCATGACTATACTTACCTTTTGGTCACTGTGGTGATGGGGCTTTGGGCCCCATTGCCACACTGTTCAAAATGTGCTTCAGCTATGGACCCCACACTTACCTTTTGGTCACTGTGGTGATTGGGCTTTAGGCCCCATTGCCACACTGTTCAAAATGTGCTTCAGCTATGGACCCCACACTTACCTTTTGGTCACTGTGGTGATGGGGCTTTGGGCCCCATTGCCACACTGTTCAAAATGTGCATCAGCTATGGACCCCACACTTACCTTTTGGTCACTGTGGTGATGGGGCTTTGGGCCCCATTGCCACACTGTTCAAAATGTGCTTCAGCTATGGACCCCACACTTACCTTTTGGTCACTGTGGTGATGGGGCTTTGGGCCCCATTGCCACACTGTTCAAAATGTGCTTCAGCTATGGACCCCACACCTACCTTTTGGTCACTGTGGTGATGGGGCTTTGGGCCCCATTGCCACACTGTTCAAAATGTGCTTCAGCTATGGACCCCACACTTACCTTTTGGTCACTGTGGTGATGGGGCTTTGGGCCCCATTGCCACACTGTTCAAAATGTGCTTCAGCTATGGACCCCACACTTACCTTTTGGTCACTGTGGTGATGGGGCTTTGGGCCCCATTGCCACACTGTTCAAAATGTGCTTCAGCTATGGACCCCACACTTACCTTTTGGTCACTGTGGTGATGGGGCTTTAGGCCCCATTGCCACACTGTTCAAAATGTGCATCAGCTATGGACCCCACACTTACCTTTTGGTCACTGTGGTGATGGGGCTTTAGGCCCCATTGCCACACTGTTCAAAATGTGCTTCAGCTATGGACCCCACACTTACCTTTTGGTCACTGTGGTGATGGGGCTTTGGGCCCCATTGCCACACTGTTCAAAATGTGCATCAGCTATGGACCCCACACTTACCTTTTGGTCACTGTGATGATGGGGCTTTGGGCCCCATTGCCACACTGTTCAAAATGTGCTTCAGCTATGGACCCCACACTTACCTTTTGGTCACTGTGGTGATGGGGCTTTGGGCCCCATTGCCACACTGTTCAAAATGTGCTTCAGCTATGGACCCCACACTTACCTTTTGGTCACTGTGGTGATGGGGCTTTGGGCCCCATTGCCACACTGTTCAAAATGTGCTTCAGCTATGGACCCCACACTTACCTTTTGGTCACTGTGGTGATGGGGCTTTGGGCCCCATTGCCACACTGTTCAAAATGTGCTCCAGCTATGGACCCCACACTTACCTTTTGGTCACTGTGGTGATGGGGCTTTGGGCCCCATTGCCACACTGTTCAAAATGTGCTCCAGCTATGGACCCCACACTTACATTTTGGTCACTGTGGTGATGGGGCTTTAGGCCCCATTGCCACACTGTTCAAAATGTGCATCAGCTATGGACCCCACACATACCTTTTGGTCACTGTGGTGATGGGGCTTTAGGCCCCATTGCCACAGTGGTCATGGTCGGCTTGCATTGTGGAGGCCACACACATTTATGTGTGACACATGTGATGGGGGTCACATTGTATGTTCAATGTCATGTTCAGTGTTGTAGGCATTTGACACAGACTACACACGCTTGTCATGGTGTTGGGGGGATGTAATTTTCAGACATTCCTTATGTGGGAGTATGCTGGTTGTGTCATGCATTACCCGTCCTATGAGTAGGGGTGGTGGTAGTGGCAGGCTTCCAGCCCCCTATGAGTAGGGGTGGTGTCAGTGGTAGGCATCCATCCCCCTAAGGGTGGGGATGGTAGTAGTGACAGGCATCCAGCCACCCATGAGTAGGGGTGGTGGTAGTGGCAGGCATCCAGGCCCCCATGAGTAGGGGTGGTGGTAGTGGCAGGCATCTAGCCCCCCATGAGTAGGGGTGGTGGTGGTGGTAGGCATCCATCCCCCTATGAGTGGGGATGGTAGTAGTGACAGGCATCCGGGCCCCCATGAGTAGGGGTGGTGGTAGTGGCAGGCATCCAGCCCCCTATGAGTCGGGGTGGTGTCAGTGGTAGGCATCCATCGCCCTATGAGTGGGGATGGTAGTAGTGACAGGCATCCCGGCCCCCCTGAGTAGGGGTGGTGGTAGTGGCAGGCATCCATCCCCCTAAGGGTGGGGATGGTAGTAGTGACAGGCATCCAGGCCCCCCTGAGTAGGGGTGGTGGTAGTGGCAGGCATCCAGGCCCCCATGAGTAGGGGTGGTGGTAGTGGTAGGCATCCATCCCCCTATGAGTGGGGATGGTAGTAGTGACAGGCATCCAGGCCCCCATGAGTAGGGGTGGTGGTAGTGGTAGGCATCCATCCCCTATGAGTGGGCATGGTAGTAGTGACAGGCATCCAGGCCCCCTGAGTAGGGGTGGTGGTAGTGGTAGGCATCCAGGCCCCCTGAGTAGGGGTGGTGGTAGTGGCAGGCATCCATCCCCTAAGGGTGGGGATGGTAGTAGTGACAGGCATCCAGGCCCCCTGAGTAGGGGTGGTGGTAGTGGTAGGCATCCAGGCCCCCTGAGTAGGGGTGGTGGTAGTGGTAGGCATCCATCCCCCATGAGTGGGGATGGTAGTAGTGACAGGCATCCAGGCCCCCTGAGTAGGGGTGGTGGTAGTGGCAGGCATCCATCCCCTAAGGGTGGGGATGGTAGTAGTGACAGGAATCCAGGCCCCCTGAGTAGGGGTGGTGGTAGTGGTAGGCATCCAGGCCCCCTGAGTAGGGGTGGTGGTAGTGGTAGGCATCCATCCCCATGGGGGGATGGTAGTAGTGACAGGCATCCAGGCCCCCCTGAGTAGGGGTGGTGGTAGTGGCAGGCATCCATCCCCCTAAGGGTTGGGATGGTAGTAGTGACAGGCATCCAGGCCCCCCTGAGTAAGGGTGGTGGTAGTGGCAGGCATCCATCCCCCTAAGGGTGAGGATGGTAGTAGTGACAGGCATCCAGGCCCCCTGAGTAGGGGTGGTGGTAGTGGTAGGCATCCAGGCCCCCTGAGTAGGGGTGGTGTTAGTGGTAGGCATCCATCCCCTATGAGTGGGGATGGTAGTAGTGACAGGCATCCAGGCCCCCTGAGTAGGGGTGGTGGTAGTGGTAGGCACCCATCCCCCTATGGGTGTGTATGGCATTGGTGATGGCCATCCCACCCCTATGGTTATGCTGTTGCTGGTGTACGTCATTTGTGCATCCCTATGTGTGTGTGACATATTTCGGGTACGTGTCGTTTGTTTATGTTGTTGGTGTTTGACTTACCGTCTGCGCCGTACGCGTCTGTGCCGGTCCCGGTAATAGATGTAGAGTATAGGTAGGACCTGCACGATGGGATTCATGCTTGGGTCGTCTCGTTCGGGTTTCGCGTGTCTTCGACTCGTACTCGTCGCTGGCTTGTTCGTCTCGTAGCCGTGGATCTTCTTGTGGCGCAAATCAGAGCTTATGTACGGCTCTCCCGGATGCTCAAATGTGCCGGACGTAGCGACGGGTTCGGCGCGTACGGAAGGCGCATCGTACTCGTCCGGCCGGAAGGTGCTGTGTATTTGCTTCCGTGCGACTCGAATCGGTGTTTACGGATCCGGCTCGGGCGGGGAACAGGAGCTGAAATGGGTAAGTACGGCTCACTCGGAATCTGGGCTGTTATGCGCATCGTACTTGTTCGTTCGGACGAGTGTTCGAATCGGTCGGGAAACACGCGTTCGGCTTGTATTTTTTCCAGACGAATACTGTTAGGTGCGCTTCCAGCCGAGATCAGAATCGACCCCATAGTGTACATTATTAATAACATATAGGTTTTAACAATTTTTTATTGTAAGTTTTTACAATTATTTCTATTTTTTAACATATAGGGCCCGATTCCGATCTCGCTAGGAAAGCCCTCCATACGACTCAGATCCGGAGGGTTTTCCGAGCGAGACGTGCTCCTGGAGTCCGACCGAACGAGTACGATGCAGCCGTATGCTGACTGACTCGGTTCGCTCTGACTCCCATTGAACTCTATGGGAGGCTGTGTACAGACGCGTACACAGGCTCCCATGGCAGAAAAGGGGTGGGTGGGGAAAAGCGTACCCCCTGTGGTGGGCACCTCATGTTGCCCGTCACACTGTGCATGCCTGGATCGGGTGACCCATGGGCACACCCCCGTGACAGTATTGGAAGGCCCCGGGTGCAGGGCGGCCTGCTACGGCCCCCCGAAGTACTCTTCCGACAGCCGTTTTGTCTCGCTGAGACCGAGGCAAAGCGGCTGTCTGAATCGTGCATCGTACCCACTAGGTCGGCATTCAGCTTCATTGCACTGTAGGATCCGGCTGCGAATGAGTCGTACGGAGCGGTTCGGGTCCGGAAACGATTCGGTCAGCGCTTACGCGATCTTCACATCGTACTTGGTCATTCGGACCTGTGTACGATTCTTTCGTAAACAAGGGCTACGAATCGGATCCGGCAAAGCCAAATCCGATTCGGAGGCCTTCCGAGCGAGATCGGAATCGGGCCCATACTGTTATATTTTAGGTAATATTACTTATATTCTGAACATAAATAATATTAACTAGTAGATAAGTCATTTTGCAAATAGAAACATTTTTCATAAAATTTATACATTTTTTCACATTATTTAAAAATAATACAGATTTTTAATATACATTGGACATTAAATGTATATTTTTTGAATTATAATAAATATTAATTGTTTAACAATATTAATTATTATAATTTAACATTTGAAAAAATATGTCAAATAATTTTTTGTACATGAGTATTATTTTGTAGTATTTTTACAAAAATTTATAGTAATGCATTTCTAATGTACAATAAGTTTAATAAAGAAAAATATAAAACTTTATTATTTAAGGCAGCCATTTTTGTTCCTAACTTATATTTTGTAAGCTATCGGTTTTGTTTTAGGTCATTTCTGAGGGGAGAAGCTCGCGGTTGGAAGCTGAGTCGCATCGGGTAAGGTAAGTTTAATTTTCTTTATTTAAAGTTTAATTTTGGGTAAATTTGAAGGTAGCCAAGTAGTATATGGGGGCCTATTAGGATGGCGGGCGGACCTGAGTCCGCCCGCCATACTCGCGGTGTTGGGACCGGCCGCCAGACGTGCGGCGGTCCCGCACCGCTAATTAGGATGCGACCGCCACCCTGGCGGTCGCATCCTGCATATTTGACATTGCGGCGGGTGCTGCTTACAGCAGCACCCGCCACAATGCCAAAATGGCATGTTGTGCATTTGCATGCACAACGTGGCAGGCACCGCGCGGTGTCTGCCACCTTGTGCATGCAAATGCAAGTGCACCCCCCCACCCCCCGGGGGCCCGCATAGGGCCCCCAAAGAGCATCCCCACCAGCCTTTCCATGGCGGCTTGGAAAGGCCTTCACAACACACCATCCTAATATGGATGGCGGTGCCGCGAAACCCCCCGCCATTGTAATATGGCGGGGGTTTCACTCGTTACGATGTCGTGACGGTCGCCACCGCCTACTCGGCGGTGGCGAACGTCTCGACATCATAATGAGCCCCATAGTGTATGTAGTGTTAGGTTTTTCAATTTTTGGTGAGTTGTATGTTTTACTTATACGTTTGCGAAATGCGGTTAGTTTGTTAATCGGTCGGGGTTAGAGTTTGATAGATATGTGAAATTATGTTTATAGTATGGTGTTAGTGTTATATTTATTTGTATTATGATATAATGTACATGTATATTTGTGCGAAAGGGATTCGTTTTTTTCCTAACAGGTTTTTGTCGATTTTTTTTTAAGGAAGTGTGTATTCGTTTTTGTAAACTAATTATTTAACACTTCCTTAATTTTTCGAGTTTTCCAGAAGCGTTTCTTTTTTTAAATACGTTTTTCGGGATTTTTATGGTTTATCGTCTGTGGAGCTATTGCTGGTGGATTACTTTTTATACAGCTGGATTTTTCCATTTTTTGGGGGGATTGTTTTTCACTTATTGGTATTTTCAAAAATGTGTATTTATTTATGGCAGTTTGGATTACATTTCTTCAGCTACGAAAACAGTAAGTAATTTTTTATTTTATATACTGGGAGGAAATGTTAATAATGTAATTGTTATTGGTGTTTATATTATATAAAATATAATAATTATGTCAATTTATTTTTTACATATTGATTAAATTAATTGACAAAATAATTATATTTTTGGAGTTAAAAATAAATAATTTATTTGACTGCTTGTTTTTAGATTACGGGTTTTTGGGATTTTTAGGTAAATTTATTTAAAGTAGGCTTTTAGCTATTGTTTCAAGATATTCTAGCCCTTTAGTTGTTGGGTAGAGTCTTACTTTGTATTGTAAGTACTCAAACATTTGTTTAGTTTGCTTGGTTAGTTTTGGGCCTAGTTGTGTTATAGACTGTTCCATTCTTAGTTGTTGGTAGCTTTGTTCTTTTTGGATAGATTGTAATAGTTTATGTAGAGTTGGTGGGGTTCTGCCTGTTGTGGCTTGGAAGGCGTTATGCCATTCTTCAACAGCATTATTAGTTTTAGCTTCTTTGTTTAGGGTACTGTTATATACATTCCACCATGGAATGTGGTATTTAGGCTGTCTTCTGTGTCCAAATCTGTGTAGCCTTCCCACCCAGGTATCCTCAAAATAGTCAAGTTGGGGAGTTAGTTTTTGCTCATTTTGTTGGTAATAGGCACTTTCAATTATTAAATTGTAGTGTTCGGCTACATCAGTAATTGGGACGTATGCTAGTGCTATTAGTTTTTTAATTTGATATGCAAAGGTGCTATTTGTTGCATATTCTACACTTAGGGGGTCATTACGATGGCAGACGGAAGTGCATCCGCAGTGGTAGCGGTGGTGGAAAACGTTGATTTTCCCGCTTCTGATGCGGTCATTGCGACCGCCATATTACAATGGGCTAACATAGGCCATTTTCCTACCGCCGCGGTGTTTCAGGCTCCGCACGTTTTTTCCTTACGCAAGGGTGGCAGACGGAGCCTATAGAGCAAGAACTGCGTGCAGAATCATGTCCCGTCCACCAACCAGATTATGATGTATCAAACAGCCAATGCCACCGCGGTGGTAAAACCACCTCTTCGCGGATGGCGGAAGCACAACTACGGAGCGGAAAAGTCGAACCAGAACACCTGCATATGACCAGAGCTACCATGGATCCTGCTCTACAGGCCTTTCCGCTGCTCTACCTGATGCATCACCAGCAGATAATAAGACCCCACTGCGCTCTACAGCAGAGGTACGTCCAAAACATCTCCACGCATGCAACCCCGGTACAACAACAACTCCCAGCAAGCATGCAGGCAGGGCTGGCTTTACGATGTTTGGGGAAACCTGCAAAATGCAATGTGTGAGGCTCCCTCAATTTACATGACAGACACCCTCAGGGCTCCCGGAGGCTGCCTTGTGCTGACTGCTCCTGGCACGCTGCCCCCCTCTCCCCCACCTACAAGCACCGCTCACACAGATCCGATCGGGTTCAAGGTGGCAGACTTGCTTGGGGGCTGGGAGTGTATACACTGCAGACTGCAAAGTGAGGAAGATGCGTGCCCAGGATGGGTAGCAGTGTCGCAGCAAACAGCTACACACTTTTGCTATCACCTACTGCCACAGAACCCAGGCAAACATCCATGCTGGAACAAGACAAGAGGACTGTGCTGGAAATCCATCTCTACTGTACCTCAGCAACCATGACTGAAATCCAGGAGGCTCAAATAGCACATATCACATACTGAAACAGTGCTGAGGTCCACAATGCTTCTGGATACAAATCATTTGCACACAGTACAGTGTCACACCATGGAGTGGTGGGGAGGGTCAAACATGTGCATGGCATGTAGTGGTACATGTGTTGACTGAAGTGGTGTATACATGAGAATTGTACAGGTGAGGAGTGTACACAGCAAAAAGCCATAGTGGAGTATCTCACATTGTGTAGGCCTCAATGGTATGAATGTGACTGCCATGAATCAGACCAACACATATTGGAGCCCATAAAGTGGAAAGTGACAGCAATGCATGTGAAAGCTCACATATCATGTTTGTATCCCAGAGACATGCAGCACAGTGAGAACAAAGGTAAGCAAGAGCCAGGCCGGATCCCAAGACTCACAACACAGACATTGCAGTGACACACTCTACATACTCACAAATGATGTGGATAAGATGTAGGTGTACCCTAGGACTGCGAGGTTACAATGTCACACTGCACACTGCTCCGGCAACAACCACAACATGTCCACAAACACTACACAAGGTGTCTGACCATGGAAACAAACAGGCACTCATCAACTGGATCATGCATGTGTGAAAGGGCAATGCTCAAGGGCACATACACATGAACACCTCTGCTAATGACAGTACACTCACACTGTCTGATGAATCCAGTAAGCACATGTACATCCATCCATTTGACTATTAAGCCATACCTATCCAAGATGACAACACACCTACACTGGTGTGCATACATCAAGATAGATCACACAGATATGTTGTACCCTGTACAACCCTCAAGTCATCATGTAAATTGGAATAGATTCTCATGATGGAGATCAAACAAATCTGACATGTGTGAATAAGTAGAGCTCAGGCAACATAATGAACATGACCAGAGTGGACCATCACAGACAAGCAGCTCGCCCCCATCAATCCTCAGAGTCAAAAGTGGACATTAGTTGCCGAAACCTCTGGTAATACCAGCAATATCAACTTAAGTACATGGGAATGGGAAAGTGTGAATTCAGAGCATGGAACCGATGAACATATACACATATATTGTACAGCATCATTAGTAAGGCCAGCGACAACGCTCAGAACATAAATATATTTTTATTACATAAACTCAGTATCAGCATGTAAAGTGCAAAACATTAAGGGCAGCGGCCAGTCCAAACTCTAGTCCACACATGTGTGCTTTGAAATTCCACACAGATGATTGAAACACAGTCTACCGCCATGGGAATATCACCTAGATAGGGCCAGCAAATGGACAGCTCAGGCACCGCTCAGGGAGGAATGGGGTGGGAAGGGAGGATTCTGCTTCAAATTTGTGGAGAACTGGAACGGGGTGGGGGATGACTGTCTGGGGTAGTCGGAGGACTGGACCTGGGACGGGGACGGGGAGAACTGGTTTAGGCAGAGGGATCCCTGGATGTGGGAGCCTGAGGGCTTGCTGGACCTGGTGGAGTCGTTGCACGGGAGGTGGTGAAATGCAGTGGGGAGGCTCAGTGGCTGATGTTACATGTGGAGGGCTGGGCCTCACTTGCTTGGGGATATGATAGCCCCCAAGTGTCTTGGGCCAAGGGATAGGTGAGGTGGCCACAACAGCTTCCTTCTTCCCAGAAAGTGGAGCAGGTTCTCCTGGATCCTTCCTGGAAAAACCTTCGGATCTGGTTGTACGCTTGGGGGGGTGGGCTTTTACCCTGTCTCCCCTGTTTTGGAGCTACCACTACCTCACTGCTTCTCTGTCCATGCTTCCTAGGGGGTGGGTGGGTGGGAGTGGAAGTCCTGGGCACAACAGCCCTCTGAACTGGGGGGGGAGGGGCAGTTGTGGCAGGCAACACGCCCACGGCAGCCAGGGCAACTTTCTGTGCTGATTCAGGGTCAGCTTTGGATCTTGGAGGGCTCTTGGAGGGCAAGGAATGTGAGGTCTGCAATGTGGATGCATGTTTTTTGTGTTTCGGCTTCTCTGTGTCCTGTGATGTGCTTGTGGTGGGGCTGGCATGTGTGCTCCTTGTGTGCTTGGGGATGATGTCGCGTGTCTTTGTCGCTTGGACTGCTGTTGTTGTGTGCTGCGTGGGAATGACTTGGTGCCTGAGTGCTCTGGTGTGTGTGTTCTCTGGTCAGGTGGGGTCACTGGCAGGTTGGTTGCTGAAGGGACAGGAGCCGGACTGTGAGCCTGTGACTGCAGAATGGCTGCCATCAGTGTGGAGGCCAAAGACTGGACAGTCCTGTGCAGGCCACCGACGTCAGAATGAATGCCCTCCATGGACACAACAACCTGTGATAACTTGTTGCCATGATCCTGCAGGGCATTCAGGAGCAAAGTCTGCCCCACAGACACCTGCCGCAAGATGTCAATGGCCTCCACACTGAGGGCAGCAGGGGACACAGGGGCTGGGGCAGCGGTGCCTGGGCGGAAAGATACCCTACCCTTCTTAGGGCAGTGGGCCCGGATACCAGTTAGGGGAGCATCAGGGAGGGTGGACACAGGACGGAGTGTGGCGGACGGTGAAGCAGAGGTCGATCTGCCTTTGCCCGACAACACCGAGGAGTCACCGCTGGAGTGTGAGGAAGTGGAGGTAGGCGTTTCTGGAGTGGACTCCTCAAGGGCACTCCTGTCCCCCTCCGATGCACTGGCCCCCTCAGTGTCGCTGAACTCCCGGGAAGCAGTGATGCCAGTAGCTTCACTGACGTTTTCGGGCCCCTCTCCTTCTCTGACCTCGGTAGATTCTGTAGGAGACAGAGACACTCTTCAGTGAAGTGGCCGGATCACAAACATGTTAGGCAATACTTACCAAAATGCTTGAACTCAAGGCACACATTTGACTCTCCATGTACTGTCTGCATAAGTCAAATTATTTCTATGATCAGCTGATGCATGTTAACATGCTTATTGGACAGTCATGCTCCATGTTGCGTACATACTGCCACTTTGCTAGGCATATGTTGGCATCTCAACATCACATCCTATTGTCTGTAGGTACATCTACATGCCTTCAGCTAAGAGAGCTACACATCTGAATTCACTGTGTGTGTCACACTGGAAGTTTGAGGTGATAGAACCCCACACATAGTAAGTTAAAAGAAACTATTGTTAAGTGACATGACATCCTTACATCCACTAATTTAGGTACTGCAACACAACTAGTGTTGAACATTGGTAAGCAATCTGTAGATGTATCAATTACATGGAAATGCACAACATCAATCTCGAAAATCACCCTGACATGATGCTCACTGATGTTCACTTCCAGTTGATGCCACAGAGACTGACACTTATGCTGATGTTGCCTGCCCACATGACAATCCAGATGTTGTACAGGCACAGAATATCTGCACTCACCACTGAGTCAACTGAGAGGCAATTACACCACACTAGAGACAACTCACAGTTTACTGCCTTGCTCTGGGCTGGGATTCGTGCAGTGTTTCATGCGCAACATTACACTTTGTACTATACTCACCCCCAACTTGCTGCTGCTGGGCCCTCAGGCGTCCATCCAGGTCTGGCTGTGTCACTGCCAGGATGCGGGTCAATAGTGGGGTCATGCTCCGGCGCGCCAACCGACCAGTCCGAGGAACCAGGCCCAGCGTCATTTCGGCGACATTTTTGCTAAGGCGGCAGATGTCATCCCACCTCCTGTGGCAGTGGTTTTGTTGACGGTTGGAGACCCCTATGGCCCGCACCTTCCAGGTGATGGCCCTCCATATTGCCTTCCGCTGATGGACCTTGAGCTGTAGGTATGGGAGACAAGAGCAGACATTTGTAACACTTTGTAGTGGTGCATTGTGTGTCAGTACACAGTGCATACACACGAGACATGACTGGTTCCAGAGATGAGGTACAGCATCAGTTCATGGTGAGGAATGGCAGGCAGCAGTGTCTCTAGGCAAGTGACAGGTGTGGACATTTCACAGGCATATATATAGGGCCCTAGGCTCATTCCAGTGTTGCTCTGTTGATACCATTGACCAGCCTGATTCGCATCATTCAATTGGGGCCAATGCCGGACCCCGCAGTGGCAGAGCACACCTACAGCGAGTTTCAAAAATGTAAGCCGCTGGCGGTTCCCATTGGCTGTTGTCTATTTCTCACAGGCGGTGACGCACCGCGGAGGTCAGGAAACTGCGACCGCAATCCTGCATCATTCAATTGGGGCCAATGCCGGGCCCCGCAGTGGCAGAACACGCCTACCGCGAGTTTCAAAAATGTAAGCCGCTGGCGGCTCCCATTGGCTGATGGCTATTTCTCATAGACGTGACGCACCGCGGAGGTCAGGAAGCTGCGACCGCAATCCTGCATCATTCAATTGGGGCCAATGCGTGTTATCGCTGTGGATGCCAGCATCCGCGCCTTTAAACATATTTTGCAATTCCATTCTCGCTTTGGTAATTGCATCACTCATCCCAACACATTTGCCTAAAGTGATTTGTGCACCCTGTATTGGTATTATAGAGTGTGACCTTTGAGTTAAGTCTTCACACACATGGTATGTCCAAGAAAAGGAGAGTGAAATAACATTAATTGTCATGTCTTGTGGCCAGCATGGAATGAAATGAGTTAAGGAGTCAAAAAGGACAAAGGCCTCTCGCACTGTACTAATGTTGTCTATTGAAACATTCAACCTGTGAACACTGTTTGAATATCCCTTGCTATTTGACTGTCGATTTCTCGGCCATGGGTTGTCTTATGAAGGGCCAGTGATGTTGGCTGACATTTAGAGGTGTCCATTGTATGGAAATCAGACATACTTGTCAGCTCTAGCACTTTCAACACACGTACTGCTGTGGCATACAGTGTGCCTAGCTGCCATTGCCTGCATATGTTTTCACACACGTCAGAGGAGTGCACCTGTGTTACAAACAAACATCGCTCTGGCCGGCATCATCGGTCATTTTCAGCCATGTGTGCATGTATACACAATCCATGTGTAATTGCGTATCATTTTGGAGAACATGGCAATGTCTGTCACGCAAAATCCTCACACCGTCACAATGGACTGACCCCATAATGTTCATATTTGTCTGTCCACTGTGCTGCATATTCATGTATTGTTGTCCAGCTGACACTCACTGGCCTCATTTCATAATGTTGTGTATTGTGGGACTGAAGCTTGAGGTCGTGCAGTGACAGCAGATACATGCAACTCAGCATTGTGCTGTGCCATCTACCCACAGGGCTGCTCACACTTTGATGTAGCAGTGTACCATATGTCATACACATCGACTTATTTTGATGTTGTAGTAGTTAGTATGTCGATTGAGTGAAGAAAATCAAGGTCTGTATGCATGTCACTTGTGCATTTCACGTGTTCAAGAGTCCTGTCAATGTTATGGTTGTGTGAGTCTTTGGTTAAGCTGTTTCCCACATCTCATCTTTTACTCATCTTTTGCATGTGTCCCCTGCCAGAGTACGTTGGAGGAGACCACCTATCTATCGCCCTGTCCCAGACCTGGCGAAGATGGAGGACATAGAAATCATAAAGAAATTCCGTCTGGATCGCCTTACACTGCGAGAGCTATGCGCTCAGTTGGAGCCCCATTTGAAGCCCAGCAGAACTTATCCAGCTGCATTGTCTGCTACAGTAAAAGTGATGGCTGCACTGCATTACTTTGCCACTGGATCTTTCCAGTACACCGTGGCCAGCGCCGGTGGGATGTCACAGCCTATGTTCAGCATGGTGTTGCATGATGTCCTGTCTGCATTGATGACCTACAAGGACAGCTATATACACCTTCCAAGGAGAAATGAATTGGCAGCTGTGAAGGGGGATTTTTATGATCTTGGACGCATCCCAAATGTTTTGGGAGTCATTGATGGTACCCACATTGGCCTAGTTCTACCACAGGCATGTGAACACATCTATCGTAACCGCAAACATCACCACTCCATTAATGTGCAAGTGGTATGCCAAGCAGATCAGATCATATCACAAGTGTGTGCAAAGTATCCAGCTTCGGCACATGACTCATACATTCTGCGGAACAGCAGCATACCACAATTGATGGCAATTCTTCACCCAGAGCGTGCCTGGCTTGTTGGTGAGTGGGCTGTGTCAATGAGTGTGATGTATGTGTGACATGCTGCTCTCCTCACATATTACAATTACATTGTTTGTCTGTGTTTCTCACAACTAGGTGATTCAGGGTATCCCAATCGTCCGTGGTTGCTGACCCCACTGAGGAATCCAACTACGCCCGGGAAAGTCCACTTCAATGATGCCCATGGGAGAACACATTGTGTGGTGGAGCACACTTTTGGACTTCTAAAGTCTAGATTCAGGTGTCTGGATAAGAGTGGTGGAGCACTTCTCTACTTACCCGAGAAGGTGTGTCAGATCATAGTTGCCTGCTGCATGTTACACAACCTGGCCTTGCGCAAAGAGATACCCCTGATTCAGGATGATGATGATCAGCAGGAGCCCCCCGCTGCACACCCACACATGCCCAGTGACGATGATAGTGGTGAGGAAGAAGGTCTTGATCTGCGTGAACAGCTCATCGCCAACTACTTCCATTGAGTGTAAGTTAGCATTGAGCAACTATGACTGTGTCTGTGGACTTTGCTGTTGTCTCCCAAACTTGGAGGATTGTTGCAGGGATTCTGCCCACAGACAGAACTATGCGCAGGATTATAGGACTTGGGCAGGCAGGGACTGAGTCATCCTACCACCTGAGTACCCATAACCACAGGACCGAATGGCTATAGTGCCTCACTAGCTCTCCTACTCACTGACAGTAAAACAAGCGCTTATACACCCCAGGACACAACACTCTCATATCTCTCAGGAATCGCTGTAACAAGACATACCCTGTCACCCTCACTCTTATACTTGTCCACAATAAGATCAGTTGAAGACAAGAGACGTTTTCAAATGTTTATTTCAACTAACGTGTCCTAACAAGCAGTATACGTGCCACAACAAGCAGAATAATGCATAATACAAAAACAGTCAGCATAGAAACATGTCCATATATCATGAAGGGAGATGTCATATTAATAATCCCTCAGGAGGAAGACCTATGAGCCTATCCCTCCTCCCCTTGCTAGAAGAAGTCTTATTATGTATCCCAAGATCTCTGGGCTTTGTCAGCAGACCCCATTCCTCAGCCTATAGATGGTGAAATGTACATCACATGTGCTGTGTCGCTCTTCTCTCTGGAAGAATCCCTCTCCAGGTGTGGGGCACCTAGCCCACCTCCCCATAATATCAAAAAGTCACCCGTGGGCTCTAGCAGCTGCGAGAGTTTGTTGAGGCTGGGTGCTAGGGCCTGATCAGAACAGAATAACAAGGGACATTGTTTTACGACCTTGGACATGATGTTCAGACTGTACTCCAGGACCACGCAGAGAACAAGCTCTGCGGACAGTTCTCATGTGAAAGACATAAACGAAGCTACTTGCAAAACAACAAAGCCAGGTATTAACGTGCGCTAAAGCTGCATAATGGAAGCCGGGCTCATACTAGGCGACAATGTCCACAACAGCCATTTATCAGCCTCTCCTTGCTCAGGTCTGTGGTACCAAGCAGAACAGACCGCAAAGGTAAGCAGAGTCAAAGCGAATGCAGACAGGGCCAAAGTTTGAGATAAATCAAAGGAAATTTCTGAAGGAGGCGAGAAAAGGTAAAACAATATTGAATTAGCTCCAAACAGTTGCGGATACTGGTAAGTAGTTACGAATCCAAGAAAGCACTTGCAGCTTCGAAGGCAAGCAGTTCCAAAAGACGATCAGAATCAGCTTCAGCAAAAAGGACCACCATCCAATCCAGTAGTATGAAGGAACAGATGTGCTCCTCGCACCCCGTGGACAAAAGGATCATTTCAGGGCAACCTGGAAGAAGTTTTATGTAGATATGGCACAGGAGACGTTGCCCAAACGCACAGGCGCAGCTGGCAGCCCGTCTGCCACGTTGTAAGGCATCCCATAAACGGCTATCACCGGAACAGTCCTGATCGTGGGCCAACAAAGGACTCACCCACAGGTCATAATCCAGATCAGCAAGAGATGTGTTCGAAAGGCAGACATCCATGGCCCATTGAGAGGGGCATCGGCGACAGTAGAACACAGGTTGCACGCAGGTGAAATAGGCATAGCGGAAGGTTAGCCTATAACTGATGCGAAGCTCAGCTAATGGCAAACATCCAAAAATAAGCTGCATTCATTCACAGTACAGTTGCAACTGACCATAGTTGGCCTGGACCACAGGATGGGCAGCCAGTGCGTAAGAGCAGTAGGAGAACCAGCACTCTGCAGAACAGCCAAAAGGAGTGATGGTAAACCGCCAAATGCACTTGAAAAATTGAATGAATGACACCCGGTAGTACTCGAAAAATAGTCTGAAAAGAAGTGACAAGGCCATAGCCCACAAGTTAATAAAATATGTGTAAGGCCTTCAGTGTCAGACGCTTTTAATATTTGGTGTATCAGTTCCCCAAAATGAAGTGGGAGAGTCGTGTTTAGCAATGACTGAATCTCACTGGACGTTCGAGCCACCTGCAATTCGAAGGTCTCACGGGCTGATGTGAGAGCGACTTCTTGTTGAAACAAAAGCGCTTTGAGCCTGCTTAACTCATTGAAGTGTGCTTTCATAGTGGGAATGTGAGGCCACAACTAACTATCTACAATCCCATATGGGGGAGTAAAAAGAACATTGCTACAGCAAGTTACACGTTGTGAAACTGTTACTATATACGGGACGCCTGCCCGTAAACCACAGCGGTTGTGGTTATTCAGGATAAGATAACTTCCGTTAAAAAGGAGATTTAGCGTGGGAATGTTGGCAGGGACTGGTGTTCCTTTTCTAAAACATGCAAAAATCTTGCATGATACATTACAAGCCCTGTGTAACTGTGCTTGAGTTAGTGAAGGTGACAATGTCCCCAACGGCCATTTAACATGATGTGTTTGGATGCTGGCTCTTGTTGGCACACTGCTAAGGGTTACATTGTGCAGCACTGTGTGAGTTTTACAACTTACTTCATGTCCATGTTGATGGTAGTAGGGGGATGGGAGGACACTGCTTCCCCTCACAGCACAGTTCACCCCTTAGCATCCTGGTAAATGCAGTTAAGTTCAAATGCTTACTTGAAATATAGCTGAAGTGTTTCACCAAAGTTGGTCAGGGAGAGGTGCAGAGACCTGAGAGGATTGTGGCAGCTTTCTCAGCAAACACAGAATTTCATTTTTTAGCTCTACTGATGAAGGATAATATCCAGGAACACATGTGACTAGAGATTCACAGCACTAACCTGCAACAACCTTGGTGAAACACTTCAACGGAAATTCAAGTGAGCATTTAAACTGAAGTGCTTTTACCAGGATGCTAAGGGGTGAACTGTGCTGGGAGGTGAAATAGTGTCCTCCCATCCCCCTTCTGTACATGTTGATGGTGTTGGCCAGTGCTATCTGGAATACATCTTGTACAGTGTTGCCTAGTGGTGTGCTTTAGCAGTCATGCCATCATATGTCAACTCACTGTTATTTTCTTGTGTCATTCTAGGTTCCTCCGCTCTCTCAATGGATTGTCGCATTCAAATCTTGTGATACATTGCAATGTGAGTTAACATGCTACTTACTATGATAAACATGTTACTGACACAAAGGCATAGGGGTGTGAATTGTGTTTATTTTGACATGAGTGACAGGCGAGTGGTGAAGTTGAAAGTGCTGGTACATGGATACTTAGGGTAGTACACACAATGGTGGAATTCCACAGTCCAAAAGAACACTCCCATCATTGTGGCAATGTGGGATTGGATCTACAACAAAGTCAATGCTCGGTGTGACACTGGTGACATCAACAGTGGCTACTAGAACTGGTACGGCACGGTGCTTTGCCACGTGATCGTCCCGGGGTCTTTTTTGGACGTCCCCTCTGCCGTTTGGCAGGGGGGTGACCTGCTGCAAGCTCAGAGGTCTCTGAGGATTCACTGTGTTGTGACTCACCCCTCCCTGTGGCCGCTGCTGAGGTGTTGTGACTAGCATCCGGCTGGCCTCGGGGGTTGTGGGCATCTATTTGAGCTGCATGCATGTCCCTCAGAACACCAACAAGCTGGCCCATGTACTCAGCAATTTGACACAAGCGTGTGTCCATGGACCTCTGCAACAGGCGGAGTTCACGCATTTCTTCAAGGACCAGGCCCATCTGTCCCTGGTTCTGCTGGTATGCACCAAGGACAGTTTCCACGGTGGCCAGGGCCTCAGTCTCATTGTCCTCCTGTGACTGCCCCCAGTTTGCCTCCAACCTGCCATGCAGACACGGACCTGTGGCATTGCCTGTCACCGCCACCGCACACTGTCCCCAGCGTCCCCAGGCTGCCTGGTGGTATTGGCAACAACTGCCACAGGTACAGTGTTGGAGGCAGCGGTGGTGATGGTGGAGGTGGCTGCCACACAGGTCGTTGTTGCATTCTGCATCAAGCATAGAAAGAGGAAATTGACTTATACAATTCTTTTTGTGCAGGAAGGAATTCCTTCCTGCACAAAACCAATCCTGCCCGTAACGCAGGGACCCATGCATCATGGCGCAAGGATCCCTGCATTGATGCTTGGCAGCCACAAGTGCACCAGCACTAGTAGGGAGCTAAAGAGTGCCATTACCTTAGTAGATGTGTTGCTTCCCATCGCCATCCTGTTCACACAACACAGTGCAACAACTGTGCTTGCTGCCCTGCATTGCGAGAACGTTTGATAATTATGCCCCAAATTCTCAAAATAAAGAGCTAAGACACACTCAAAATTAACAAAATCTATTACAATCAGTCAGCAAACAGCATCTCATTATTAAAATTAGAAACATTATTGATCTCGCTAGGAGACAGGGTTCACTAATTGCCATCACTGTGGGCTAAATCCCACAGGTCTCAAAGAATACTACACCTGCTGCTAGCGCCTGTCTGTCACCAATAGCCCTCCCCAGCAGGGTCGGATTGGAAAGCTGGGCAGTCAGGCATTGGATGATGGGCCGGTGCCTCAGGGTCACCTGTAGGCTATTTTTTAGGGCCTCTATAAACTGGATCACATAGACTTACTGTCTTCCCCAGTCAGCACCAGGCCACTGTAATGTGGCACTAGTATCATGGGCATGCCCCTGCCATGCTGTCGAACTGAGGCTGGGGGACAGGTGTTGCTCAGGCCCTTGAGGCATTTTTGCCTCTGCCCCCTGTCTTGTGTGGCTGGACCGGCCCAGAAGCAGAGTCATCCCCTGCCAGGCCATCATGTTCAGGCCCATGGTGAGCGTGGGATCGTCAGAGTATGCAAGCACCTCGCACAGGGGCCAGGTGACTTTTATAGCCAATTCGCCATTCTCACCTATGCCCCCTGAAGCCCCAGCTGCCTGCTTTTCGTGACCCCTCCCCTGCCAGATCATCGTCCTGAGGCTATAGTGGGCTGGGGAGGGAGTGAGTAAGAGAAGCTGCCTAGCTAGGGGCCAGTCTCTTTTAGGTCCTTGTGGAGGGGCTGTGTTTTTGTCTAGGCCTCACAGTGAGGCCACCTTTCCCAGAGAAAAAAAACATAGGGTGTAGCGTTATGTTCAGAGATGCCGATGATGGAACTGGGGAACTAGGTTTGTGTTCCGGCATCAGCTCAACATTCTGTGATCTGGGTGAATCACTTAATTTTCCTACCTTAGGTACAAATGAATTTGATCTTGTTTAATGTAACTGGTGCTCATGTAAATTGCTGCACAGGCTTTGGGCCCAGTTCACACTACGTAAACCTACAAAACAATATAATAAAAAGTAACCGGCCCGATTCTGCAAAGGCCAGAACATGACAACTAGAGAGGACTCTATATAAAAATTTCCCCAATACTCTTTAATGTGACTTTTCTGATGTTAGTTAATTTAGCTTTAAGTCAAGGATCAGTAAGGCAGCTTTTACACACATTTTAAAGTGCATTTGTCTTACGTTTACTGTTTGAGGTACATACGGATCAGAGGGGAAAAAAACCAGCTTTGGGTGGTTTGTTTCAGTTTTGTACTATCTAGGACACTAACATTCTGGTCATGCCAGTAAAAAAAAAAAGTCCAAATGGCAAACCTAGCCAGATCAGGAGTTGTGGCCCTGGGGACATTTTATTTCTCCTCACCCGCCCAGCCAAAATGCTGGGCTTCTAGTTGGTGCACTACTGGGAAAAGAAATTCTGTTTGTTAATTAATCGAAAAATTGGTGTGTAAAAGATTTTATTTCAATGCCCTACAAATCTTTTTGAAAATATCGCTTCCTAATAACACCAAAATTCTTTATTATACTTGCTCCTTCATGCTGTGTTGGTTGTGCTCATATTGATGCCAGTGCTCTTTTCAAGTGTAGACTTTTGTGTCAAAGTGCTAAAAGCAACCATTTACACGCCTCTAAAAAACGGACATTGTGCAAATCCGTGTTACCCAACACAATTAAAGGCCCTATGGGGCCTGAAGTAATCATGTCAGAAGTTAATTAGAGTACTGGGGGCCAAAGTTTAATGAGCCGCTGCCTAGATGCTACTTCTGTGTTGGCCAGATGCAATAAGCAGCAACAATAAGGGCCTGGTTCACAAAGGTAACCTTACACTTTTGTGTACATTTACCATTGTATGATATTCACAAAGGTATTTTACGAGTAGGAACTTTACGACTGCGGAGTCTCGCTCATAAAAAGACAGGACTGCCCTTGTGTAGCTCTCAACAAGTGTGATGTCGACAATGCTGTAGGTAGAACAAAGTGGGCATGCGCAGTTACAAACTGGAAACAATTTTCTAAAAGCAAAGTGTGCTCATGAGTTTTGCAACATGCACTAGCAATGTCATTTCAACTATCAGCAAAAAATGTGTAACAGAGAGAACAAGGCGGCATAGTTACCTTCTGCTAGAAAAACCTTTATTCAGCTGTATTTCAGAAGAGAGCCTTATAAAAATAAAATCACCAACTCTATCACGGAAGGCTACAAATTATTTTGCCGCTAGAGGGCACTCGTTGCCCAGTAAACAAACTCATCCTTGCTACTTTGTTCTCCCATTCGATGGAAGCCGACAAAGACGTGAGTCTCATCGAGACATATCCATACAATGATTCCTCATACGAAAGTGTACATATATATATGGAGTATGCATGGTAACGTGTTAGATTAAAGAAAGAAAATTTAATTTATAGATAACTGTAGAAAGAAAGCACAGTAGGTGATTTTCTTCAAGTAACATTCGCCTTTGTTTACTTCTCTCTCGGGACACATGTTTTCGCAGCTTCGACGATGCACTGAAGGAAAAAATGATTATATTAGGCACTGTTTACGTACTAAATGTATTCAGACATGCAAATGCAGCCCTATAATACAGATAGACAGTCTAATGCGTCTTGGCATATAATTGGCATGTAAATAAGGTGCGTAATTGCCTATGTGTATATTTTTGTTTTTCCTCATAATTGCAGCATGATGGAACGAGCTCAAGTTTTGAATTAAACGATGCACAGTTAGATTGGAAAAAGTTACAGTACATATTAAGCCCATTTGGGTGATTAAAGGTTGCTTAATTTTCTAGAAAGCCTGAAACTTAACAGGATTTTTTTAAGTTTCATCCCCTTCCATAGTTATTACATAGTAAGGAGAATCGAGAGCGACACATCATTTTGTTCGCAGAATGATTTCATTTGACGAAGGGACTTGGTATTCTCCAAAACGAACATAATATACCATATATTTATTTTTTCATCCGTGCACGTCTATTGGATGTTCCTTAAACATATCACGGTAAATTAAACATCAATTATTCCAGAAAATGCCATCAGTCCTCTTATTAGGACCATCTCAGGTGGTTTAAGATGAAGCTCTCCTTTTTAGATCTGGTTAGAGGCAGTATTAGCAGTCTGCCAGAGGTCTTGAGAACAAAAATAATAATTTTTAAAAACATATATTTAAGGGCATGCTATTTTTGCCTCATGAATTTGTCTGCCTAAAGACTATTGCTTAACCCCGGGTGGAGTTGGCAGAGTGCCACTACGCGGAGTTCCACGGAGTTGGGAAAAACTCAATGGAACTCCGCTCCGTGCCTCCACAATTCCTAATAAAAAATAGAAATAAAAAAATTAAAAAAGAAAAAAAACACTTACCTCTGCTGTGGCATCTCCGGGTTGCCCTCTTCCTCCTCGCCGTGGTCTCTCTTGCAGTCTCCTCATCCACATATGTCTTGCTAGAACTGCGCATGCGCGCACGCGCATGCATGCGCAGTCCTACCAAGACATACGTCCGAAGTAGGGGTTTGTATGGGTGGACGAGGAGACAGCGAGAGAGACCACGGCGAGGAGGAGGAGGGCAGCCCGTAGGCACCAAAGAAGAGGTAAGTGCCTTTTTTTCCCCCTTTTTTGTGCAGGGGGGCTGGCTAACTCCGCTCTGCTGCGGAGTCGGAGTTTTGCCTGAACTCCGCGTTCTCAACGGAGCGCGGAGTAGGCAAAACTCTGCAAACTCTGCTGGCGGAGCGGAGTTCTCTGTCCGGGCTTGCTATTGCTATGCATGCGCAGTGATACAGCCATGCAGAGCAGTAGACGTACATCACTTTCTTGCACTTATGCTGTCACGAAGCAAACAATAGAGCTGCCCGACGGACACGTTGGTTGACCTCTTCTCTCAAAGATTAACCTAAAAAAAGTTTCTCCAACCTGGATCCTATGCCCCTGTTCCCAGAGAGGAGGAAATTAACTGCATAAGCTGAGTAGAGGTGAAAGCTCCACATTGGTGGCTGCTGCAAAACTAAAGTGGGGGGGCAAGGGATTAGGGGAATAATATATATTTTTAAACGTACCTGTCGTGCCGCCAACTCTGACACTGCCGGCCACCTCAGTGCTTTTCTCCTCCCTGCAGTCACTGCGGCACAAAGCACAGGCTCCCCGCTCAATCCAGATGCTGCTCTCATGCTATACAAGCATGAGACCAATGTGGGGATTGGCCTGCGCATGCTGGTCTGACACTTGCTCAGGCACAGGGAGCCTGCGGCTTTTCTCCAACTCGGCTGTCAACACAGCTAGGTTGGAGAAAGAAACCTAAGTGCGCATGTCTGTTTGGCCGGCCTAAGATGGCCGTCCACACCGACATGCGCACTTTACAGTGCCCATCACTCCTCCTCTCTGCGACTGCCCGGACCGCCCCACTCCACCCAATTCTCCTTGACTCAGTCAGAGGAAATAATATGATCATATTGTTTTATTATCATTTTATTTTTCGCTGACTGACTCTGACCAGTGAGGCGCCGATCCTCCACCATTACAGAGGAGCCACCCCTGAAGCTACAACCATCTGGGTTTCCTACTGTGCAGTGCAAGTCACTCAGTAAGGTAGTGATGTGACAGGACAGTAAGTTGACGCAGGTGCAGGACTACGAGTTGAGCCTACTTGGTGGGTCCACTGTTAACACTACTGGCCAGCCACTGGACTGTTTGTTGCAATTACCAACAGCTATTTACAGACCATACACAGCTTCTCATCAAGCAACATCGATGTTATTTAACATGTCATAAGTGATGTAATATTTGAGGTAATCAGCAGTGACCTTCAAAAACAGGCTTTCACTGCATGCATTTCAATGGTCACACTGTCACAGAGTCCTGTAAGGGCAACCACAACATGTCCATGTTGTGGCCACCAATCAAGGTGAGATCTTTGGGACCTTCCACATGTTCCTTGGGGTCACGGTGTGGTCACCCTTCCCCCTTATATATATATTTTTTTATATTCATTTTAGGATGCCGGACCATGTCTCTGAGTCCTGTAATGGCTGCCATAAAATATTGTTCACGACTGACTAGTCCCCTTTAAAGTGTCTAACCAGAGCATTTCTAGACAACAGCAGTCAACATATGGCTTACTTTTCAACTCCTTCATACCCAACCCGAGCTCTTCTTTAAACACTCATTTCTCGAAAACATTTGAAAGGATTGACACCAAGTCACAAAAAGCAGGCTTTCTGAGTAAAGTTCTAACTTCTTGCCAAATTTGTTGTGATTCTGTTAACCAATTTTTTTTGCAGCTGTGAAAGAAGTTTCCTATAGGAATGAACATCGGAATTCAATGTTTTGTAACCTCTTCCTTTTTCCTGTCCCCATAAACTTAGGAACTACCCAGAGTTCTCAGCTTTTTTTTGTGCTTATTTTTTGTTTTTGAGCGCAAAATATGCCCTTTTCTCTAATTCACCTGAGGAGCAGGTGTTGTTGGCTTTTCTACTCGAATTCTGCTTCACATGCTGACAGAAAAAAGGTGGATTTTGCAAATTTCGCTTTTTTGTCAAAATTCTGTACCCACTGCGATCTAGAATTCCAATGTTGATATCTAACCCCTGCGCAATATCTTTCACAATAAAACTTTGAATTCCATTACAACACAAATGATAATTGGTCATTCATTCGACAGCGTGACAGCTTTATCAACGACGTCAACACACACACGTAAAATCATGTTTAGGAAAGTCACATCTTGGTTACAGAAAAGATCATTAAGCCTAAAGAGTTCAAAAATGAACTTGCATCTTCTAGATCATCCTCAAGGACTGAAACTCCTCTTGCCATGCTAGAGCATCTTTACCAAAGACATGGGCAATCATCCTACCACTTAATTCAAAATAAAATTCTAAGGCGGCCCCTTTAATGACATTGTTTCCATGAAGGCAGTTAATCAGTAAAAGATGTAATGCAAAGCAACCAATCAAAAGTCAGATCATTATTTGAGGAGCTCTTCAAGAAAATCCAGCTTTTTTCACAGTCTTTCCATCACTGGAAGCTTATCAAGAGGCAAGAAATAATTGCGACCATCAATTGTTTTCAACCGAAAAAAGCAACCCTCACGTTGCCTTTTTTAGGTAACTCCAAATACCGACAGTCTAAGCCAGAGTGGATTTTTTTCTCTCACTCAAAAGCATCTGAACCATATTTGCATGTATTTGTTTTTCATAACCATGGATAAAACAAAGCATGCGCGGTCTCAGACTTTGAACACGTTTGTGTTATTTTTTTTCACCTAAATTCCTGCAAACTATCTCAGAATCGACACATCTGTATAACATGAACCATATTTTCTTAAGTGTAGAAATCATAGTGACAAACATTCACATTATGGACAAAAGAGCAGGCCTGCAATTTGCATTTTTAATGGAATACTGGATAGATGTACCCTTGGAAGAGGGCACGCATTTCACATTCCTGGGTGAAATGGTCACATAAATATATCTCAAAGCCTGTACTTATGTTTTTTCTCCAAATAATTGTCTCTCGGGAAATTACAGCTTACTGATCTCTCGTGCTGCTCATGCATTTGTTTGTTTCCTGCCCTTCAGTCTTACAGCGTTGAAATCTCTAAGTGGTTGAGTGGCTGATGATTTTTTTTCTAGAGATGTATATCAATTTCATGTATTTGAGTTTTTCATGAACATACTTAAACCCATCATATTTGTATTTCTCTAGCATGTCTCTGTTTTGTCTTATAATTCAGTTTCTAAATATTAACCTGCCAGGTTGAAACATTTTAGATGATGTGTGATACGTTTTTAGCCGACACAACAAGATGATGGGCGGAGTGCTGAAACTTTTGAACCACTCACCCCCAGTGCCCAGTCACAGATCTGGGTTTAATCCATCGTTGTTTTGCTCCCTATGCCACCCCAGTTTGGACCCAGTCATATGTAAATCAGTCTTGACCCTGCTCCTCGTGGGAACAGTCCAGCCCAAACTGCAAGGCCAGGTCCTCCCTTGAACAGAAACAAGCATCCTGGGACAGGTTTCGGGGTATTACCCCTCTTCAGCCAGGCTAGCTTGAATCCAGTGGCACAGCAAGCAAGAGACCCAGGTCTGGGCATACCCTTGGCCACTTAGGGCAAACATAGCAAACACAAGATGATGGACGGAGTGCTGAAACTTTTTAACCACTCACCCCAAGTCACAGATCTCAGTTAAATCCATTGTTCTTTTGCTTACTATGCCACCCCAGTTTGGACCCAGCATATGCAAATCAGTCGACCCTGTTCCTCATGGGAACAGTCTAGCCCAAACTGCCAGGCCAGGTCCACCCTGGACCGGAAACAAGCATCCTAGGACCGGTTTCGGGGTATTACCCCTCATCAGCCAGGCTAGCTTGAATCCATTGGCACAGCGAGCAAGGGAGCCACGTCTGGGCATACCCTTTTGTGTTACATATGTTTTTAGCCGAACACTGATTTAGCACATTTGATGAATTTCACATTTTTTTTATGGTTTGCACACATGTCCAGTGTTTTGGTAGGAATACATAGAGCTGTTATTGAAGTTGTCATCGTAGCAACTGCACACACCCATTACTGGAAGTAATGTAATGGGGCTGCGCATAAGTGCTGCCTCCACCAAAACCTAATTAAGGGCTCGTCTGTAGTTTTTGGCATGTTCACTGATATTTATGCAACCTCCACAGCTCTATCTTATTTCACGGGGAAGACAATATGGTAAATGTGGAGATGTTTTACTTTTTTAACAAAATGACCTAAATACTTTATGTATTTCTCTAACATACATGCATAATACCAGAATGCTCACAAAAGCAATGTTTGTCTGAATATCTTCAAAATGGGCAAATCTGTGGCTGTTTTTACAGTGGTTATTGTGAAATGTTTTGACACTTGATCTTCCTGTTGGCTTGAAAATTGTTTCATGTGTTATTGGATGAAATATCAGTATTTTATTGTGTTTTGAATGACTTATTCTTACACTGGATAGGTGTAATTTTCATCACTCTGGTCGTAGTGTACTACTTAAATAGCTGTGTGTTTTCCTTTATAAACCATGCCATCTCTTGGCTCACTTTCCCATTTGTTGAATTGTATGGAGAATACATTACCATTCTAAGGAAATTCCTCATTTTCCGCTGTCATACTCATTTTGAGTAAATAGATATATTTGCACCTTGGTGATAAATTTCAGATACATACCAGAGGTGTGGCTGAACCTGCACGTACATTTCAAAATGAGATTCGGGCCAAGGTGCTCTAAGTTCAATTGATGCAGGATCTCATATCATTCTCTAGAATGATACTGAGGAGATGTACTTATATTCTCTACCAAAATGCCTTGAACCGAGTGACAGTGCACTTAAACCAGTATTGTGTAGAGCGAATCCTCAAATATAAGTAAGAAGTAGAAAAAAGCATCAAAAAGGTTTCAATAAAAGCGACCTTCGCTATTAGGTAAACATTTAGATAAATGTGTTTCTTTCTATGAAAATAGTGAAGCATAATAACAGCTGATGGGGACACAAAAAAGAAAAAAGAAACATCGAGGGTAGAAATGACAATCCCTGCCACCACCACAAAAGTCACCAGTCATAGCCACAGTCAATAATTGCACAGGTGGCTGAAAATAGCCAGAGATTGACTGGGCCAAGGCGGACATCAGCATGTAGGAGAAAGGCCTGTTCTGCTTTCACAATATAAGCCCTCTTCTTTCGATTCTTGCCTGTTACCTGTTTGGTGTTCTGTTCCACCTAGATGAGAACCCTGAACTCTGGAGAATGTTCTTATTTTTCCAGGGCACTCCTGGTACTGTGATATTACTTAGGAACACCTCTCTGGTGTGTTCACGTACTCACAATAAATAGTTAGTCCCAGGAAGCCCTTCTGAGGGACCATGCCATTACTGAGGTACCGGTCAAGAAGGGACCACACTTTTCATCTTTTAGTTCTATTTTTATAGTCATTAGATTAAAAGAGGAGTGGAAAAGAATAAAACACTGTTTAGCTCACTGACTATATACGTTAGAGAGCATTGTAAGAATGCATACTATACATGCTACCAGAGACCATGGGAGTTCTTGACAGACTGCACTAATCTGAATTCTGAATCCAGCAGGAGCGATGAACTGTTATGCAGTTCTGCATATCCACAGCCAACCACTCTTAATAAGATTATGATTGTTCACAGTTCAACTGGAAAAATGGGAATGGCATAAGGGAGAAAAAAGAAACACAGGAAATCATCACTCTAACTAGTCACTCTGGTAGGCACTGCCATCAACTTGGGTCATAGAAGATCATCTAAAACAAAACTTACACCTTTATTATCTTGTGTCTATGTATATTCATTGAACACTCACTATAACAAAGTGTATTCCTCAGGACCTCAGGCTCTTCTGCATATTGGTCAAACTCTGCCATTGCTTAGACTGAAACAAACAATTTCTATGTGATTGGTAAAACCTCTGTTCCCATTACACCTCACTCTCTTCTCTCGTAAATGAAACTACCTCATGTTTCTTGAGTACATGTTTTTTGGATCTGATATATGTTCAGATTATTTCTTACACTATATTATAAATAAACATTCCTCAGGATTATATAGTTTGTATTCATACTTATGAATAACTTTCCTAAGTATACATCGAAGCCTTAGGTACAAACATGTACATCATGAAATATCAACAGTTTTTTTACGCATTGAGCATCCTTTCTGATCCTCAATTAGTTTTATAATCAAAACATGCAACAGATATGTAGAGTTTATACTCCTTCAATGTCATCTCTGTAACAGTGGTTTAACTCTTTCACTGAAGAAGTGTTTGCGCCCCTCTGTCCCGGATATTTTTTGCAAAACTCACCTTAGGTTGTTCAAGCACTTCTACTTTTGGTCTCTTTGTGCAACCATACAAACTATGTTGTTTTTCATCACATTCAGGGCAATACATTATGCAAATTCTGGATCATCCTCATCTCATTGCAGCCTGAAGTTTTAATGATCATTGTGGAAATTATCTGCTTTTTTAACTTAACACATTTGGTCAATATCTTGTTGCGTTTCTCCAATGGACAAACATAAATTCCAGAAGACTAACCAAGGAAATGTTGTCCTGAATTTTTGAAGGCGGGCAATACAATCAATTGTGAAATATTAGAACAGATCATAAAATTGTGGCAGAATCACTGTTA
The DNA here is from genome assembly GCA_963921515.1 of Calotriton arnoldi. Taxonomy (NCBI): domain Eukaryota; kingdom Metazoa; phylum Chordata; class Amphibia; order Caudata; family Salamandridae; genus Calotriton; species Calotriton arnoldi. The sequence continues at coordinate 361,255 of CAWUFW010006166.1, forward strand.
TGGTACATTGGTCATTTGATGACAGATCTCCAACTCAGAACTATATGGAAGGCATAAAAACGATATATTTTCTAATTCTATTTAGCCTAAATTATCTACTGATTAAAACTAGACCTCCCTATCCGTGATTGACTGGCCAGTAGAGGACACTGAACATTATATTTGTCTGATTTTTAGCAACTGTTTTCCCCAAATATGCTAATTTCTGTCAAGTTCACAGAACCAAGAGAGAGAGAAAAAATCCACTAACCTGATTGTGTGAATTATGTTGCAGGAATGGCTTGGACTCCACAAATATATTTTTGTTTTATAACTTGCATCACTTCACTTTTCATTAAAGTTGATTCCGTGAACTATAGTTATTTTGACCTGCAGCTATTTAGTAGAATCCTTGAGAGTGTTCTTTCACCACAGTAGAGTTTTGAATTAAATTACTTTTTTGTCCCACTGGCTTTTATCACACAGCGCGTGATCGTCTTTTATCAGAAGGAATGTGACACTTCACAGAACGCTATCCACAGTGCACTTTTTATTGTATCCAAAATAAAATATTTCTTCTATTACTGTTGATTCCACAGAAACATTTAGCGTGTTACTTGAACAGGAGATGATGAATTGGTATTAGAAGCTCTGGAGGGAAAATTAGGAACCCCTGTCTGGTAAGTACATACAATTACCATTACAGGGATGAAGAAATCTTCAAATGCTTTGAAATGCAAATTAAGCTATACTGTGAATCCAGGATGTGTTTTGAACATGGCTAATCACCGCACTCCTTTGTACTTTTCCCTTGCAAACTTTCACAAGACCTTGGTGCATGGAAGGGTGACGTTCTTGCTTTGATTTAGAAAGGAATACTGTGTTTAACCAGTGATAAAAATGCGGGGATAGATAGTATAACTGATGAATAAGGACAGAAACAGGAACTAAGAAAACGTTTTTTGAAGCAATTCAGTTTTATAGCAGCAAGGTTTTCAGGGTCATCTTGAACAGGCCATGAAAGCTCCCTCCAGTCTTATTCATGCAGGAGCATATGCCTGGCCTCCATCTTTGTTTCTCTGGATCTCCTGAGCATAGGGGTAAGAGATATGTATATGGATTTTCTGTGGGTTTCATTGCACCAACAGGCAATACACTGGGGGGCATATTCTCAAGAACGTGTGATAACTACCGCAAATCCAGCTTAACGCAACACTTCACATCGCAGTCCATCGCGGAAAAAAATAACGACGTGTCAACGTGGCATTCCCAACACGGCGGTACCATGCAATAGTCCACACGATAACGCGTCAAATGAACGCGTTAAAATCAAGGCGACGGCGCAAAAACGCGAAACTCCAACGCGAAAATAGTAGCGATGACGCCAATCGCGATACAAAAATTTGCGAAAACCACCCACAGGCCTGCAATTCCCATGCGTCATGCTGGAAAATGCACTATAAAAGTAGAAAAAAAACATACAAACAAAAGCCAAACAACAGCGAAGCACAATGGAGGCATCCGGAGCAAGTACAGAGGACAACCAGAACCCCACAAGCCCCCCGGAGGACCAGCCTGGGACCTCGGGGTCAGGGAAGGGCAAGGACAAGAAGAGTAGGAAGAAGCGGTTCAGTCAGCAGGAAAACAGGATCCTGATAACGGAGGTGATAGTCACCATAAAACACTGTTCGTCACCTTCACTGTGTCACTGGCCAATAAAAATGGAATATGGCAGACCATCGTGGACAAGGTGAATGCAGTCGGAGTGCTGAGGAGGACAATGGACGAGGTCAAGAGGCGCTGGAATGATGTGAAGCGCAAAACCAAGCTGAAACTCGCAAACAACCGGAAGGCAGCAATGCAGACTGGAGGTGGGAGTCCAGCGCCACAGGAGGAGCTGGACGAGATGGAGGAAATGGTGTCCACAGTCATCAGTGGGGAGACGGTGGCAGGAGTTGGGGGACCGGACACTGCTCAACATGAACGGACACAACAGCAACAGGGTGAGTAACGACCAGGGACTGGGGGGACGGGGGGAGATGGGCACAATGGCACACATGCACAATTAACCATAGCACATCTGTGGACAAACCATGCCCCAGACCCCCAACTCTCACCAAGAGACCAATGCACACAGGTATGCAACATCTCAGCACTGCATAAGCACAGAAGCCCGAGGCACACCGCATGTAAGGGATAAGGGGCAGCTACATCAGAGATGCAGGGGCGACTCCCCCAAAATGCGGCACACACACATAACATGCAGAGCACATCAACATTGACAACGATGTGGTACAAACCGCAACACGTCTACAACAGAACAGAGGACACAACTGGTGCCGCATGTGCGTAGAAACTGGCCAATCACATTTGGCATTGCAGGGAAATGTTAGTTGACAATGTACAAGTACAAACACACATCCGTGATGTAGTCGGAATGTCCTCTGTCCCGCATCAAATAGGCAGCTCCCCCAAACAGTCACAATGTACATTGTCATGCAGTCTGAATGTAAACATGTACAATGCATAAAACATACATGTGAACACAATGTGAAACTGCATCTCACCTTCACATGGCAGGGGGAAATCCAACACCTCCTGCGGAGCAGTCTGAACCTCTCTACTCTGATGATGAAGAGGACCACCACACCTTCGACTCCGACGCCCTCCAACAGCTCGTGGACAGCCTCCGCAGCCCACTTCCAGGAGCAGGGCAGCCCAGCTGCCATGAGGAGAACCCACCCCTGCACAGAACACACAGCAGGCAGCACCCACCACCACGGCTGCCTCCCAGGACCCCCACGACGAACACATGGCCTTCCAACGCCGTGTGTTGGGGTGCCAGGAGAAGCTGGCTGAACAGGTGCAGGTGGGGTTCGACCGCATGGCAGCCAAACTAGACGCCATACGTGGGTGTCTGAGTCCCATTAGGGACCACTCGCAGTCCCTAGCGGACACCCTCAGTCCGCTCCATGCTCTCCAACGGACCATGGCTGACATCGCTAGAGTCCTGACTCTGCGACAAGAATGACTGTCTAGCCAGAGTGCCTCCAGCGATCTCGTCCGGGAGTTGGGACACATGCGGAGGATCATGGAGAACATGGAGCGGACGCAGGCGGAAAGAGCGGCTGCCCAGGCTGCACACCGGCGAGAGGTAGCTGGGTCCCTCAATGCCCTAAAGACCCTAATCATTGGCATTGCTGCCACAAGGCCTGGCGCTGAAGCATGCTGTTGCTACCACCCCATCCACATCTCCGGCCCCTGACGTGTCAGTGCCACACATTGCAGCAGACATTCCACCTCCGGCCCCTGAGGTGTCACTGCCACACAGTGCTGGAGACAGAACACCACCACCCACATGTGAGGCACATGCAACAGCAGAGGACGAAGATGCGGTTGAATCTGCCTTCGTGGTCAGAAGGACGCAGTAGCATTCTTCTCCGCCATGTGGCCTGTTTCTGCTTGGTTCTGCCCTCTGCATCATCACCTTCCACTGTCCCCCGATGCACTCAGCGACACTCACCTTGGACCTCGACATGGACTGACAAATTCTGTTTGGTCACCAATGACACAGCTATCAGACTGCGGACTGAACTCCTCCTCTCCCGATGTACCTGTCATTCCCTGAAGGACTCTGACTGGCCCTCCACGGGCCAACAATGTAAAGTGGGGTAGCATGGCCCTGTACTGCTCCAGCTGCAACACTCCACTGAATGTGCAATAAACATTCATATTCACACAGATGTGTCATGTCTATGATCTTTCAAGTGTGGAAGTATGGATGAATGTAGGGTCAGTGATTCCCCCTTACGTCCATGTTGCTCATGTTGTGGGACTTTTGTCATAGGGTGACAGATTGCCGATTGCGGTCTAGGTGACGCCGACACTACAACTGAGACACATCCATTGGTCACTTCCTTGTCCAGCCCAGGACGGAACCACGGCCAGAGCTCCGGGGCCATTGTTCACACCCTTACCCTGGACTGGCATACGCCAAGACAGCCCACTCCGCTTACGCACACAGGGGGGGGGACAACGCCACATGTCCCAGGTCTTCACTGTAGGGATCTGCAGCTCACAGATCTAGTTGTCAGCATGCCACAGCCATTCCCTCACGGCTGGAGTACACCCACACCACACCCATCCAGCGCAGAAGTCACAGGACATGTGACCCTGCCAATAAAAAGGGCCTGGCGCACGTGCTGGATGCCATTTCCACTCTCTAACTGGGTGTCTATGTGTAGTTCTCATGTATGCATGAGGGCCTAGGGCCCTGCCACCTCACATTGCCCAGTGCCGGGGGGTGACATGATGGGTTCCGCACCATGGAACTCAATCATTAAGGGTCCATGGCTAGCGGTGCACAGACTTGGTGGCACCGGATACACTGTGGCAGGCACAGAAACACCGCCACGGGATGGTGTCTTGCGGTGCAGTGAGACAGGGGCACCCAAAGTGCTGAGCGGGTGTGCAGCCTGCGATGATGCTGTGTACTCTGATGTGGTCTCTGCCATTGCGAAATCAAGACCCAGAGTCAGGTGTGTGACCTGGTGGCCCGCAGTGAGGGGCTGCATGATGTGGAGGGTGCCATGGTCGCGGGGCCCGGGATTGGAGATCCCAACGGAACGTGGTGGGCCCTCTTGGAGACACGCCGGTGGCGGAAGGTGAGCAGTGAGGCCTGGTTGCGCAGGGGCGGGCAATCACCCCTGGGCGGCAGGAGGGGCTGGGGTGCAGCAGCCTGTGTTCGCAGGGGCAGGCAAGCGATGTTGGCGTGTGCAACTGTATGGACTCTGCCATTCATGTCTCTGGACACTGTTTCAGATAAGGGACCTGGGGGACTGCAGTGTATGCCGGCACCTGGTTGGAGACACACCGGTGGCAGCAGGTGAGCAGTGAGGCCTAGGTCCGCAGTGTTGGCACTCTCTCACCCTCTTTCTCTCTCCCTCTCTCCCTCTCTCTCTCCCTCTTCCTCTCTCCCTCTCTCCCTCTCTCCCTCTCTCTCTCTCTTTCTCTCTCCCTCTCTCCCTCTTTCTCTCTCCCTCTCTCCCTCTCCCTCTTTCTCTCTCCCTCTCTCCCTCTTTCTCTCTCCCTCTCTCACTCTCCCTCTCTCTCTTTCTCTCTCTCTCTCTCTCTCTCTCTCTTTCGCTCTCCCTCTCTGTACTTTGATGGGCACATGGTACACCTTCTTATCCAGATTTCTGTTTTGCAGGCTGTGACTTACAGAATGTCCTGAGAAGACCCGCCATGCCTCTTCAGAATTGTTGTTTTTGGTTTATTCTGTAATAAACGTATTATTTGGATATTATGATATGGATGTATGATTTCCCTTTTTCTGACCACACATGTATGTTAGGTGTTGTTATTGTGCGACTTCTGGCGATTTTTCTTGGTTCGTGGTTTCGTGGAGTTGATGTGCAATATCTTTGTCCAAAGGGTGGGGAATGGGGGGTACCTGGGGTGGGGGTGGGGGTGGTAGGGTCCTGGGGGTGGTGGCGGTGGGTGTTGTAGGCCTATTGGGGCTCCGGGCTGCATGATCGGTTGCTCCAGGGCATCTGTTGTTCTTCATGTGTGGCTATGGGCTGTGCTCCCTTGTCTGGTGCCGGTTGTCGTCCGACTTTACACCAGGTAAGAGCAGGTGTTAATTTCCTGCTGCTAACGCGCCTTATCGCATGTTTTGTAATCTTATCGCCAATGTGGCTGGTCGTTGGGAATGTTGTGGAGTGGAATTGTCGCGTATTTTTGCACGGGAACGCCTGCTCTGCATATCATTAGCGTTAGTTGCCGGGGTCATCTGTGGCGATGTTTTTTGCGACTGCTTTCGCAGGTAAACTGGTGTTATGGGCTGTTGTCGCCAGCTTGAGAGTGGGGCAATGAATTTATCGCGACTTTGGCTGCGGTAAAGTGCCGATAACTCGGCGATAGATCCTTGAGAATATGCCCCTGGGTGCAGTGCATTTGGGAAGCAGTTCAAACAAAATGCCTGTTTAGAGTGCCTGTCTTTTGCTCGCACATATCACCCCTTGGCTGCATGGAGTCATTCCACAGCCACTTACATTCATAACGTTTACTCGCACTAAGGTTTCTATCTCTCTGTGCCATACCTCCCTAACCTTGATTGGCTGAATGTGAAATCGCACTGAACATTCATTTTTTTACAAAAACATGGTAATTCCATACAGTCTCCTTGGCGCAGGAACATATCCTTGCAAAAGGCTTGATTCCCAGTTTTGTTCCTTTGGATCTCCTGAGCGTGGGAATCCAGAAAAGTATGTTTTTAGGTCGAGCCTGAGCCAGCGCACAAGCGCTGCTCTGGCGATCTGTGGTAGGTACTGTATGGATGAGACGCCACAACCACAATTGTCATTGGCTTGTGTCTTTGTCCTTCGTAACTGCTGGCGTCTGATTCCTTAATTGTCTTGTTAGTCCCTCCTTAGTACGGCCATGTCATCATTTGTATCCTCCCAACGCTACTGGCCCCTTTACTTTGCTTCGTACACGGTACATGTACTATTTTCGTTATTGAGTTTCTCCTACATTAGGCAAGACATGTTTAGCTTACATTGAGCGCGCCATCCCGCTTTCACATTCTGGCTTACAGGCGGCCGTGTGCCTGCAACCCCCCCTCATCGGAGATTGGGACTGCTCCTGGGACTGCCTAGAAGGAGTTCGGAGTGCTCCTCTCTAACTCGGGCTGAGGAGGTACTCGGAGCATCCGTCCCTGGGGTGGCTTGGAGTGGAGCCTAGTGCCTGCACAGCTTGGATCGGAGCAGGGACTTGGTCATACAGGCAGGGCCGTGGTCCTCTTGGAGGCGGTCGGAGAGTTCTCCGCTTCGGGACCTCTCGGAGGGGCTGCGTGGGTCGGCTCCCCTTGGAGCGAAGCTCACTCTGCCGTGTCTTGTGGGAGGAGCCGTATGTGAAGTAGGCTCTGGAGCACAGGAGCCCCAGGGATCTCACCCGCTGGCAGCGATGTGGTTCTGTCCTGGGGGGCAGCGGCGGCTGCTGGGAATCCCGTGCCCCGGCCTGCACCTTTGGGTGTTCGCGGTGCTGCTCTGCAGCCTGTGCGAGGCACACGGTCGTGCCTGCCCGGCATCTTGCTGCTGCTTCGGGGACCTGGTGGACTGCAGTCAGAGCAGGTTATCCCAAGTACCTGACGGTCTGCCTGGATGGACCGTGCAGCTGTGAGTATCTTGTGGGTTGCCGGGGCAGCAGTCATTGCGAAGGTGCGCTGTCTTCAGTATTTCAAGAAAGACCCGGGACTGCTGTATCCGATGGTGGAGGGTAGCTGGGAGTATAACAGGAACTGCAGTAAGCAACTGATTGGGTAGCGGGGCAGCTGTGAGTATGGTGGGGGCTTTTGGAGTGAGGTGTTGTATCTGATGGGGCTAGGGTTGCCGTCGTGAAGGCCGAGGGATGTTAGTTTTGAGTATCTAAGGTGGTTGGACTGGTACGTCTTATCAATTTCTTTGCATCTCTTCCCAAATATAGCAATTGTGTTTAGTGTCCATCACAGTGGAATATTACCCTGCTAAGGATTGACTTTCCTCGCCTCTGGTTTCATAATCTGGGTTTGCTAAGCATAGGTATAAGGTATGTTTGCATTTTCTATGAATTCATTCAGCCCACAGGCAATAAACTGAGTATAGTGCATTTTGGAAATTTGGAAGCAGCTGCAAGAGAAATACCAGTTTAGGGCACCTGTCATTTGGTCACATATATTACCCACTGACTGTGTGGAAACATACCATACCCATATATTTTTAACATCCAGAGATCCTAAGATTTCTATCAATGTATGCTATAGCTCCTTGATTGGCTGGCCGGGAAATTGAGCTGAATGTGACGTTGTTCATATTCTTTACATGGTAATTCCCTCCACGCAGCAACATATCCCTTACAAGGTTTGGCTCCCAGTTATGTTATTTCGTTTTTGCCTTCTCATTCAACAGCCTAGACACGTCTGTAGGAGGAATACCAACATCTAGCAGGTCATAGCCATATCTAATTTAACAAATAATTATAGGGGGTAATAATCGCTCTTTCCAAAAGAATGTGTTTGAGTTCAAATTACACCCATATTTAAATGAAACTAAAACAGAAAGTAATCAGTCATCTATCATCCATTATCACCATGTCATTATTTCTCTAATTAGATCTGAACGTGGCCTGCTAGATGTGGTGTGTCTCTATTTTTCTGTTGGTTACAATGGTTGTCTCCAGACATTTTTATATTTGGGATTTGGTGTGAAGTACCTGTTATTTCTGTCCTATTAATTTGCTACCAATGGCAGATGATGTGTGTTTGTTGAATTGGTGGTATAGTGCTCTCTGCTACAAGACACTGCTTAAACTACTTTCTTCACAGCAGGGCTGATCGCTGGCAGTTTGTCATTGCTTGACCCAGTGGAGAGGTAATTTAGATTGATTTTGCAATTATATGTTGAAGTTATTTGTAGTTTATGTTTGCTATATGCAGTATTTCTCTGGTCTACTATTGATGTCTTATTAAGTTCCAGGGCAGTTCAATATTTTGACTCTGGAGATTTGTCCCTGCGAAAGTTGTACAATGTATCTGCATGGTGAGTGAGTCTCAAGGGATATTGATTTTGACTCAACTCTTCCTGTATTTTGCTGTTCACAGTTTTGGTATTGCCACAGCTGAGAGGGTTGATTACTTTGTATCACTTGCTAGCATTACTATAATAACCCTCGTGGATTGTCTCGGCAATCTAGTTTGGCTGTTATTGGTCATCATATCTATTTTTTTATTAGAAGTACTGAACTGACGATCCAGTCTGAACAATGCGTGATGAGTTATTTTGCGCTTTTGTTGAGGTGATCGATATCGCCAGGGCCCAGACAATCTTTCTGCCCCTTCTTGGGGGTCATTTCTTGAGATTTGCCCCTATCTGCCCACTTCAAAGGTACAGAAAACTCACTTGAAACAAGGAGAACCAATTAACAAATAGAATGAGTTGAGGGGGATGGCTCATCTGAAATCAGGCTGCCCCATAACAATAGGGTCCAGATAGAATTCTGCCTCCCTAGAGGGGCATATTGAGGGAATATTGTGGGGTTGAAAGCTCATATTGAAACCAGGAAAACCTTTTTAACAAAAATATGGGCTGAGGGGACCAGACAATCTGGTATAGGGCTGTCACCATGCTACAATGTTTCTGCACTCCTTGGAGACAAACTGGGCAGTTTACCCACAATCTGTCCATCATGGGCACAAAATGCACCATTAGACACCAGGGATTACTTTTTTATATTGGGTATGGATGGGGTAGCTGGCCAGAATTGGCTTTAGGCCAAACTTTTCCACCTTTCTGGCCCAGATAGTCTTTCATCACTATTGGAAAGCAAAATGAGGAGTTTACCCCCAATCTGCACATCAAGGGGGACAGAAAGCATCACTAGACACCAGGAATTACTTTTTTATTACGTATTTTGAAAAGACTGACACATATTGAAATCAGGCTGCAGCCCTCCATTCCAGTGGCCCCCAAAAGGCAGACTGCAAGTATATCACAATCTGCCTAACCCAGGTGGCATAAAGGACCACAATACACCAGAAATTACTTATTTTTAATTAATTATGGGGTGGGGAGCTAGCCCTCATTGGCTTCGGGCTTTCTCCATCAACACTAGGAGCTGAAAGTCTTTATATTTCCCTGGGAGGCAGACTGGGATATTTATCCCCAATCTGTCTACCCTGGGTAGCAAACAATGACTTTAGATGCCAGTGATTAATTTTTTCATTATGTATGAGGTAAGCTCTTGCCCGTATTGGCATCAGGCTATAACACACTACACGCCAGGGGCCCAAGTAGTCACTCTGCTCCCCCATCCAATAAGGTAGATTGAGGATTTTGTACCTGATGTATAAAGCCATTTTGAAATCACAAACTCACAAACCACAAAATGTCTTCTTGGTATGTTTGAAACTCATTTTCCAAGCTGGAAAAACAGTTCTGATTCGCAAAATCATTTTATAATCCAAACAGAATTGAAATTAGCAAGGGGCATGAAAGAGGGCCTCCTGCCTAGTTTTGATTACGTGTTGAATGTATCAATATTTTATCAAGGCTGCATTGAAGCCAAGGGGTGTCAAATAGTGACCTGCCTAATTAAGAGTCATGCTATGACTCCCGTAAACTATACATTTTTTAATACATATTATAAGGGAATAGGTTGCATCACAAAAATAAAGACTGGTTGCAAAAAGTTGGTGTGCAGTTTGTAACCACTTTTGCAATCAGGCTTTTGATATATCTGGCCCTTTATCCACTACATGGCCACGCAATGGGGCTAAGAGCACCACTAGACACCAGGAATTACTTGATTACTTATTTATTAAGTGGAAGATGGGGGATGTCCTTCCAGGAATTTGCCCCCGAGAGTTTGCCCTAGCCTATCCTAGAGGGGCATAAAGGTCACTAGCACACCAGTGATTGCTTTCTGATTTATGGAGTGAGGGGCTGACCGGTCCTGGTGACGAGCCACGCCCCACATTCCCGGGCTCAAGACACATATTCTGCACTCTGAGAGGGCAGATTGGAGGCTTACTCCCAATCTGCTCGTAGCGGGATAAAGCCCACTAGCCCACCAGGGTAAAAAGAATTTTATAAAAAAGATATAGGGAGTGGTGCTGGTCCATCCTTACATTGGGCTACCCCCACACCACTGGGCACTAGACAATGTAACTGCTCTCATGGGCCGAAGAATGGAGTGTTCACCCCCTCTCTGCCACCCCATATTTCAAAAGTAGATCCAAAGAAATCCTAATCTACTCTCACTTGCCATGGGGGATAGTTGCATTGTTTGGCTCTCCAGGTTGGCTGCTACCCAGGGAAGCAGGGGAACCAGCTTAGAAGCTGGAGAACCAAAAGAATCCAGGGTTGTGCAGGTGGTGTGCATCTAGCAGTTGTCTAACCCAGAATACCTGGCTAGCATCTAAACTATGCCTAAAAGCATACATTTTCCCCTCACTTGCCACACTTGCCATGTGGGAATGCTGCTTTACAGAGACTGGCATCAAGGAAACCCTACAGCTACTGGCATTTCAAAAACTACACAGCTAGGGTAATTCAGGACAGGGTGTGTTGCATGGATCCCTTCATGTTGTCCTATTTAGAATTGCCTGCGGCACTCAGGAAAACCAGCCCCAGACATTTGCGAAAACTGCTACCCAGGGAAAATGGAGGTGGCATGGCTTACATAGATCCCAGCATATTTATTTATCCAGAATGCCCAGTGAATGTCACAATATGCTTAACAAATGGAATTATGTCCATAATAATATGACAGAAATCTCGGGCCTTTTCAGCCAATGATAAAAACAAGCATTTGCAATGCAATAGGTCTCGCATTTTTTAGAGTTAAAGCTATTAGTGTTGCAATGTAAATGTTTTTAACTTAAGCATGAAGGAGACATACATCTTCCTGAAACTGCAGCAGTGATGTATATATGTATTAACCCACAGACGGACGGGGAGGCGACAAGAAGACCCTGGTGTATAAAGCATATAGGTGTGGCTGTGTAAGCACTGATCTCACTTTTTGCAGTGGTTGTAGTTGCGAAACTACAGACAGTGACTGGGCGGGACAGGATTAAGGTCCGTACCCTATAGCGCGTGCATGAGTGCCACGCCATTCAAAACAAAGGTGCGAGCCAGCGCATTATAAATGTGGAACAGTGTGTGAGAACGTTGCTACAGCAACTTGTTCCCCATGTTTTTGCTGATTCTGCAGGTAATACCGATCAGTGTCGTGCACATCACTTTAATCACTCACTAAGCATGTAGCGCAGCGGCCGGCCGTAAACCGGGGAGGGAGTGTTTTTAAAAGAGAAAGAGCGGCGTCCCGCACTTAGACTGTGCCAGCGATTAAAAGTTAAGGCGTGCGGTTGATTAAAGATAGAGCAACTAATTGCAAAGTTTAACCAAGCTTGAAGTGCGTCGGCCAGCCGAAAAGCGGGGAGGGAGTATCTTTACAAGAGAAAGCATCCATCTATTATTGTTTGCCGCACTTGAGTCTGGAAAATAGGGCGGGTTGGTAAGCGGGAGAGCTTGTAGTAGCTGCAAATAAAACAAACGAAAACCGCACGGTTTCCATGTTTTGCTGATAAAGCACGGCTTGCTGTGTTCACCAAAGCATAGCGCGGGCATGAATGCTGCGCTGTGCAAAACAAAGGTGAGGTGTTGTTTAAAGCAACTAATGTTACCAAGTATGATGTGGGCGGCCAGCTGTGAAGTAGCATAGCATGCAGGAGTGCCGCACCGTGTAACACAAAGACGCACGGTCACTTAAAGCAACTAATTTAAAAGTGTTAGCAAGTATGAAGCGCAGCAGCCGGTCTAGATGCAACATACCGTGTGCAGGAGTGCCATGCTGTGCAAAACTATAGAAAGGCACATGGTTATTTAAAGAGAAACCAACAAATTTAAATGTCTTACCAAGCATAAAGCGTAGCGGACGGCCATGAAGTGGAGAGGGGAGGGAGCATCTTTAAAAGACAAGGAATGTCAGGAATGCAGCTGGCATCCGGCCGCGCTGCTGCTCACTCCCGAGCTCCCTAGGCCAGGGGAGTTAACTTTAGAGAGAAGGAGGGACATGCACCCGCCTTTGGCCAATTGCGGGCTTTCAATTTTTGAAAGCCACACGCAATGGCCAATCACTTCAGCTTTTCAGCAAACTCGTGCGTGTGGCTTTTTTTAGCCACACGCACAAGTTTGCTGAAAAGCTGAAGTGATTCCAAGAGGTCATTTTCTAGGGCAGCACATGCGCGCTACGCTAGGCTCGACCTAAAAATTCCAGCTTGCACTCCCACTTGTCTCCCAAGAAAAACAGTACCACAGTTGTGTGGGTGGGCCTAACACACATGATACGAATGGAACAAAACTATAAATACATGAAGACCATGTTGACAGTATATTGACTTCCATAGTCCAAGACTTGACTGGCTCCTGTCCAGTACAATAGGCCGTTTTCATTGAAAAGATTTTAGGGAGGAGTGTGAAAGTGCAGGAAAGTAGGGCTTTTATTGATGGAAGACAATTAAGAAGTTTTCTGCCACATAAATATGAGAAAATGTCATTTTTTGGCACACACTTAGACATTTATAGGTCATTATGGGCAGGCAGGAAAAAGTGACAGGATTTACATGTGCTACACCCAGCTGGACTGCCCCAGATGGTCAAAATATCTGCATCAGGTAGAATTTCCTGGCTGCCAGCTGACCAAGGGCTCTTATACGGCAACCATCACCCGTGTCAAAAGTGGCTAAACTGGGTTTATTTAGACATAGTTATGACATTTGCAGGGCATTCTGGTTATAAAACATAGTAAGATCTGGAAATTGGATTTATTTGGGCATAGTTATGACATGTGCAGGACATTCCAGGTATGAAAAGGTGGGATTTATGTTAGGAAGCTTCACTTTCAGACCCACCAAATATCTTCCAGCATATTTCCAGGTCTCTGGATGATAGGCAGCCAGAGCAATACAGACTTTGCTGGTACCCGCTGTCAGATGTGCTACCAACCAGGGGCGCAACTAGAGCCAAATACTTCCAGTACTGTAGAGCCAAATTTCAGGGGGGTGGGGAGGCTAATACTTCCAGCAATGTGCCCTTGTATAATGTAACCGGTGCTCATGCAAAAGTGCCTCGATACCTTTGGGTGGAGTCCGAGCTGTATAAAACTGCAAAAAAACAAAGCCTAAGGGCACTTTTCAGGAAATGCATTCTCACACTGTGGCAGCAAAAGTAATTTGCAACTTTAAGAAATAGGCAGAGTGGAGATGCAGGGGCTCTAGGAAGGGGTGAAAAAACAGCAAAGCCTTGTTATGAAGTAAATGGTCTTTTAAAGACCTGTGAAATACTTGGATGTGGCTGCGATAAGACCCCAGACCAGCCAGCCCACAGCAGCTCAAGGACTGTGTGTGTGTGTGTGTGTGTGCGCGCGTGTGTGCGTGTGTGTGCGCGCGCTGTCTCAGCTCGGGCTGACACACCCGGCGGGGGAGGGGGTGAAGCCCTTTGAGCCCTATGGGCGTTGCGTGCCTGCTACCAACTTTGCGCCTATTTTTGCCAGATCTGCCTGCATCCAAAAACCAGGCCTTCTGAAGCTGCCTGCCCTGTGTCTTGTGGCCTTTTGGCTGTACAGTTGTGCGTAGCACTTATACGTGCATTGCTATCACTGCTGATTGTCCCTGAGCTGACTTGCCCTGCTTCCTTCCTTTGACGTCCCACTGTGAACAGCTCCGAGCCCCTGCCTGGCTGGGTCCATAGCGGGTAAGATCTGACAGCCTGCACCCAATGTTTGGTTTACCAGCAATTGAGGAATGGGCCAGCCTATTGTCCGAAGTAAATGGGGGGAGTGCCTGCCACCCATGCAGACAAGCCCAGAAGCCCTTCCATTTCATTTGCACAGCTTTTTTACAATGACTGGAAAGCCTGGGGCCTGATTACCTTCCTTATCATGCCTAGTTTCCTGCTCAGTCCCACCTAGTTAGCTAAGGTTTGTGCCCAATACTGAACCTGCAAGTCTAAGGGCATAAACTAATTCACTTTCCACACTCGCTATACCGAAGTTACTCTCTTGATCTCCCTGGGGCAACAGTGTTCTGCTACATTTCCTGGAGCCTGTTAAACATCTGTGGTGACAGAGTTGGAACTGTTACTGCTCTGAGACATCTCTGGCCCCTTTTGATCTTCAATTACTGCCTACTTACAATATCGCATCAAACTGTGTCCTTGGATGCTCTGCCCACGTTAGCTCCCCTACTATGGACAAGAACGATCCTAAACAACCTGGAGTGACATTCAAATCCCGCAGAGGCTCTAGGGCTCAAGTGGTGCGGCCCCACCCGGATGTTCCCGACCAGGAGGCTGAGACCCCATTAAAAATGATGAGACTGGCACCTGATACCTGGTACTTCAATTGCGCTTCAATAGGGTTAATTCCCTATGGTTGGCGTGTTCAGGCTGTTTAGAGGGTGGTGCAGTATGTTTTTCACAGAAGATTGCAGTCAAGTGTTTTTTTGTTTTGTTTGCTGTTCAGTGCTTAGGTTCACTGAAATAAGCTGGCGCATCTTTGACATTTATTGGACTGAGTCCTGTGAGAATATGTTTCCTTTCCTAATCCCTTTCAACATACAATGATACATACTTTGAAACTAATTACCTTGAATGTTTACGGTTTGAGGGCCCCTAAAAAGAGAACACTAATATTAGCATATCTGCATCTGCATTGCATTGAGTTGGCCCTCTTTCAGGAGACACATTTGGCCCCTGGCAAGACCCGTAGATTTGCAGATAAATGGAGGCCCAGTAATTTTTTTGCTTCTTACAGTTCATATTCCTCTGCTGTTGTGATACTGATTAGGAGGTCCTTTTCCTTTACTGTTGACTTCATCCATCTTGACCCTATGAGGCATTCCATCTATCTCTTCAGTTCATTCCATGATTTCCTCTCACACTCATTGAATCCTCGTTCTTGAATATAGATACTATGGAATTTTTCAACAATATTGCTTGCCATTACCACACTCGAAATGATACCAACATTATTTGGGGTGGTGACTTTAACCTTGTCTTAGAGCCTCTTCTAGATTTCACCAACCCTCACAGAATTGGTAATTCCAATGTGGTACTCACTCTCAAACAAGTGCTTGACTCTGATGGCTTGATAGATGGTTGGGTGGAATTGAGCGATGATGCTACTGCATACTCGTTTAATTCCACTGCCCATGATTTAGCTCCTGCATTGACTTATGGTTTCACTGCCCTAACACTACTGCATCACCGCGTAACATTGAATACTTGCATAGTACCCTCTCTGACCACTCTCCTGTGGTCCTCACAGTTGAGATTCCTAATCCTTTCATTGCCCCTAGACCATGGTGTTTCCCCTCGGCTACACTAATGGACTTCATATTTAAAGCTGATATTGTACAAGTGATTGAGGATTTTTTTACACAAATGTTGGATCGGTCCCCTACTTCCTGACTGGGAAACATCTAAAGTTTATATATTACGGTTCGCTATTTCCAAACAGTCCAGGGTTCTTAAGACTCTTAGTGACAATCCCTTGAAACTAAACTACCTACCGTGCAGCAGCACTATGCATTCTCTTGCGAGACAGTCCCATTGACTTTGTCTTGATGGGCTATTGGCCCAATACAAAGAGGCCGCGGACCATGAGGTGGCGTACATGGGTAAGGATACACAATCTCATGTTAACAGGGAGGAGAAAGGCCCAGCAGGACACTGGCCTGGCTGTTGAAGGGAACGCTACCTAGGACAATTGTATCATCCTTACGTTCATACAAGTGTAACCCCATAATTAGTAAGGAGTCAATCCTACAAGCATTTTCTTGCTCTTTATACCTCTAAACTGACTCTCCCAGATGACCAAATTGAGACCCAATTAGATGACATTGCCCTGGCTTTGATGGAGAGTGGAATATGTGAATTCTTTTAACACCTATTACATTGTTTGAAATACAGCAGGCCATAGATGGCTTTCCTGACAGTAAAGCGGCAGAGTTGGATGATCTAACCATTGAATTTTTAAAGGATTTTAAAGACCTATTTGCCCTTTGGTTACTAGAGCGATACCAGGTGGCACTTTAGCTCCGGACCTTCCCCCATACCACAAGAGATGCTCTGATTTCTATTATTGTTAAACCTGGAAAAGACCCTAAAGATGCTGGTTCTTGTAGGCCATTTCCCACTTAAACATGGAGAATAAGATTTTAGCACAAGTTCTCGCTGATATATAAAATCCACTGATGACCAAACTAGTCTTAACAGATCAATGTTATGTTATGTTATGTTAACCCAACTTGTAAAGCGCAACAGCTGCCTCAGCGAAGAGGTGTCCCTGCGCTGCCAGCAACAAGACATAGAGGCTAGGCCTAAGCCGGGGGGAAGAGATAGGTTTTGATATCTTCCGAAACATCAGATAGTTGTCCAGACAGCGGATCTGGGAGGGAAGGGAGTTCCAGAGTTTAGCCGCTAAGCTGCGAAACGACCGTCCCCCGGCACGAGCTCGTTTCACCCGAGGGACGGTGACCAGGCATTGCCCCATGGAGCGCAAAAAGCGCAAGGGTGTATAAGACACTAACAGATTGGCCAAAATACCCGGGGAAGAGGTCTTCAGAATTTTAAAGGCCAAGTAAAGGGCCTTGAATTCAATACGCTTGGCCATAGGCAGCCAATTTAACCGTCGAATGGCACCGGTTGTCGGGCAGCTTCTAGGGAGCCCAAGCAGGGCTCTGGCTGCCGCATTTTGGACCCTTTGCAGACGCATGACCTCAGCCTTATTTACCCCCAGGTAGAGCGAATTGGCATAGTCCAGCCTTGACAGGATAGCCGCTTGGACAATAATTTGTCGGTGGACGGATCAAAGTACCCCAGCAGGGGTTTCAATCCCCGGAGTAAGCCAAAGCACGTGCCTGCCACTTTCTTGGTGTGGTCCTGAAAGCTGAGGGTCGAGTCCATCCACACCCCTAGATTTTTCACCACCAACTTAGGGGTGGGTGGACTCCCAAGGATATTCGGCCACCATTGCTCACTCCAGAACTCAGTATCTCTGGTTTCATTGCAGGCAGGGCCACCTCTAATAATATCAGAGAACTACTTTCAATGATCCACTGATTAAAGCAAGAAGCTCAGGCATGTTTAGTGTTTCTTGATGTTGAGAAAGCCTTTGATTGACTAGAGTGGACCTTCCTGTTTCCAGTCCTATGTCGGATGGGCCTAGGACACTATTTTATCAAATTAGTGAAACTATAATATATGGGCCCGAGAGCTAGGCTTAAAGTCAATAATCATCTGACTCCGACAATGGAGGTGGATAGAGGGATGTGCATGGTTGTGCCCCGTCACCATTATAGTATGTCCTGGCCTTTGGGCCCCTTGGTCACAACTGTGCGAGAATCCAGCACTGGATTAGTCTCCTCTTCTGGACAGGGTTGTGCATGTAAAAATGATAATACTCCAAACTGTTCATTTCTTTTTATAAACATCCCATTTCCTCCTAGGTAGTTCAATGTTTGGGTGATTTAAAAGCATTGTCGACATGACTCCTCTGGGGGCCGAAAGACACCGTGCGTGAGTTCAGACTGGGTCACATGGGCTTACGAAAGGGCTGGCTTTTCTGTCTGTGACCCTGAATGTGAATTCCTAGCAGCACAAGCACACTACACCATATATTGGATTAGACCGAAATTCCATGCTCCCCAGCTCCTGATTGATAAAGATCAATTTGAAGTGGGTATACTGGATACAGTGCTTGCAGTTGAATTACCCGACCTAGTACATACATTGAACCGGTCCGCTACAGACACTGGGCAATGAGGACACTGACGAAATGTTCTGGACGATCTATTGTCTACTCCCCAGCTATACCAGTCTTTGACCGCCCGTCCTTGTCCCCTACAATGGATAAGGCCACTTGTTCTATGTTGCTCTGCTTAGGTATCACTAAAGTTGGCCATTTATTTTTAGATGGTCTGTTTTCATTCTGCAACAGTTTCAAACATTAGAGGAGACTTGCGTGCTCGATCTTTTCCCTTTCTTTTGCTTGCACCATGCTGCCACAATGCAATAGCCTGACTTCCATCCGGAACCACACGAATTAACTAGTCTCTCTCAAATGTATCTTCCCACCGGTGCTAAGGTCTGGTTCTTTCACTTATATAAAATAATGGAGATTTTACCACCTTCTAGTGCAAATCACCCTAGGGAGCGATGGGAGATGGACCTGGGTTTATCTATCTCCAACAAGAATAGGGAACAGATAAAATGTGTCTATATTAATCAAAGGCAGAGACTCGTTCACTTGAAATTCATTAACCGGGAGTACTACAACCCACATCGCCTTGTTGTAGGGATTCTGCACATACACAGAGCTATGCACAGGATAATAGGACCTCGGAATATAGTGGTGAGCCAACCATACACCTTAGTACCCACAATCCCAATCCGACTAGCTTTAGCGTCTCATGAGCAGCGATGCTACCAATGATTAGACAACCCAGAACACGGTATCTCTCTCTCTGAGGACTCGCGGGAGCAAGAACACCCTTTCATAACTCACTCATACCCGTCCACAACGTGCGTAATAAGAGACACTGTATAGTTCAAAATATTTATTTCAACTACCGTGCTCTAAGATACAGTACACGTGCCAGTACTATCAGCATAATGCATAAGGATAATATAATCAGCATAGTTACAATTCCATAGAATACAAACGGGGAAAGCATTTCATAAAGCAGTGGATATAGGGCGAAATGACCATACCACCCTCCCCGTGCTAGTAGCTAGTTTATTATAAAAACTGAAGACCTCTGGGCATTGTCAGGCGAACCCGCATACCTCAATATCTAGATGCAAGGTTTACATCATCAGACAAGCACAGCTCTTCTCTCTGGAAAGGTTTTTCTCCAAGTGCCTCTAACCGTGAAATCACAATATTAAAAGCACACGAATTTCTCCAGTGCAGCTGTACTTAGTGTTATGTCTAAGTGCGAGGGACTGGCCAGATCAGCAAGAACAAGGGACATTGTTTTTAGACCTTGTACATGTTGTGTAGACGTAACCCAAAGGGAACAGGAGAAAAGGTGAAAGACAGAAATGCAGACAGTTCTAAAATAGCCGGGCTGAAGCAGAGGCTGGAAAAACAAAGGCACAAAGTAACGTGCGCAAAAAAGCATCATGGCAGCCAGGCCTAAGCCAACGTAGCAAGGCAGACCAGGAGGCCACAAACCACATGACACCCTCCCCTGGGCAGTCCATTGGCCAAGACAAAGGACGAAGACAGAGTTCAAATAGATGGAGCAGAACAGAAACGTTTGTTTTGGAATAGTCCCCATGAAGGACAACGAATGGGAGAGGAAAAAAATTGTAGAAGGAAAAAAAAAAATCCAGCGAGGCAGGTCGCGGAAAGCGAAGGCCCCCTTAATCCAACAGAGTGTAAGTGCAGAAAAACGCCACACCTTCCAAGAGGACATCGTTGGAATCGTCGGAAAAAAGCGACGCCATCCAGTCCAATAAATCAAAACTGCAGTCATGTTCCTCGCAAGAGGGAGCAGCGAACAGCATTGCGGGACAACTTGTGTGATACTCAATATAACTTAGTTGTAGGAGATTCTGAGCAGCCGCCCAGATATCCCATTGTGCCAAAATCCCCAGTGCAGCCGCACGCACCATATAGCCTGCACCGGAACAGTCCCGTTCATGGGCCTCTAAGGGACCCACCAGCAGGACAAAATCCGGTCGAGACAGAGACGTATTGGAGAGGCAATAATCCAAGGACGACGAGAAAGGACATCTGATGCAAGACATCACAGGTTGCACGCAAGTGAAATATGCAAAGCGAAAAGAAAGTCTATAGGACACACTGAGCGTCGCCAATGGCAGGATGCCAAAGCCAGCAAGGATGCGCTCACGGAGCATCTGGAGTTGACCTGGGTCGAGAAGGGCCCAAGGAGGTGCAGCCATTGCGTAGTAAACAGACCAAAAGCAGTATACCAGCCGCTAAGGCGAGGATCAACGGAAAGCCGCCAAAGACGCTGGAAAAAATGGAATGAATAAAAGCCGGATTTACACCAAAGATAGTCTGAAAGGAGGTTACAAGGCCAGAGCCCACAACTTTAAAAAACTGCACCAGACCTTCGGTGCGTGAAGCATTAAAAGCACGGTGAATCAGTTCACCGAAATGTTGTGGGAGGTTAGTGTTCAAAAGGGCCTGTATTTCACTGTGGGTACTAGCCACCTGGAGGATGAATGTCTCCCGGGCGGATGTGAGCATAACCTCCTGGTTCAATAATAGTGCCTTTATTCTGCTCAATTTATTGAAATCCGCCTTCAAAGTAGGAATGGAAGGCCAAATGGAACTATCTATGATGTTGTGCGGGGGAGGAAAAAGTAAATTTTTGCAGCAGACAACCCTGTGGGAAACTGTAACAATATAGGGTATGTCGGCCAGCATGCCGCAGCAGTCCTGATTATTCAGAAGCAGATGGCTACCATTTGCAAGCACAGTGAAAGTAGGAGATATAGCAGGAGCAGGAATGCCGTTTAAAACACAAGCAAGATTCGGAGCCGAAACGTTACAAGCTCCGTGCAATTTAATGTTTTTGCAAATAAGGGAATGACCCACAGTAGAATCGCATGACTCCCCCGTGAGAAAAACTTCCTTTCCGTCTCTAAGGCATTTATACATGAAAGGCAGAGATCAAAGTTCATGCAGGAAGGCACTGCCCAAGGGCTGAAAACGGCCCACAGGATAATGTTTCATGCACGAACTAAATTCAAATAAAGGAAAAAGGCAAGGCGATAACCCCTTGAACTAGCCACACGGCAGAATCCAATTCCGCCACAGAGAATGGTAAGGGCTCTATTTTCTCGATATGTAACAGAGTGTATGCTGCATCTTTCATGGACATGAACTGCTGTTTGTCAGTTAAATTAAAAGGCAGGAATGAGGCAGAGGTGTTCAAAAAGTGCCAAGGAACTTTACCCATTTTAAGCATTTGCAAAGTCCATGCAAACTGCATTACTGAACGCAATTGATTCTGACCATGATATAAACCAGAAACATCATCTTGTACAATATCAACAACAGAGGACACAATATTCTCTAACGTGTAAATGCGGGAAGACAGGGTATTAATACTATTGTCAACAACAGCAAGCACCTTTTCCAAATTTGCTTGATCTATTTCCCTTAGACGGGAAGCAGCTTCAATTTGCGAAAGCTTCCAGAGTTCATTATAGGTTTCATAAATGAATCTCTTAGGTCGAGGGCCACGAGGCCCCAGAACAAAATCGGACAGATCAATGTTGCCTGATAGCAGGGACAAATGCTGTTTTACAGAATCTAAAGAAGAGTGCTGCAACTACTGTTTACATAATTTACCAACAGAATATGTTGTAACAGTACGAGAGTCAGAAAACCTCGGGTCTGGCCTATCCTGTTTGTACCCAGGAGCTGAGTCATGAAAACGCAGTTGGCAGGCGTCTGCTGCAGTCGGCCAAGCCAACCAGGGTGACTGAACAAACGTGGAGATATTAAACGAATTGTTCTGAAACAAAGCTTGCACAGATGTAAGGGACATATTGAAATGCAAGCTTTCGTTAGGAGTGGAAGACAATACAGGAATGGAAGGTGCATTCAATTGTTTGGAAGTAGCCAAACCCCAACACGTTGTTTGATAGATTGTACGATTTAAAAATAAAATTTGGGCCGGAATGAGGCAAGCACCTGCCATGGTTTGGAGCCCCAAATAGATTTCACGTCAATGGTGTCCTTCCAGTACTCATAACCACCCACAGCTAAGGCGCTCAAAAAGGAACCCGAATATAGCAATTTGGTGTGGGTTAACATGATTTTCTGTATGGATGAAGTGTTTAATTTAAAATAATAGGACCCAGGGTTCGATCTATCAAAGTCTGTAAAGTAAGTAAATTTATTTCTAAGAGTCTGGGAGCTACCTGGCAAAGGGGTTGGACAATGCTCCCATTGGGTGTAGTTAAAAGGACCCCGCAGTGCACTTGGTTTATGGACAAAGTGGTTGCCCCAATGCTGGTAACAATACAAATCGGCATAACTTGCAGAATTCATGTATAAATCTTCAGCATTAAAAGCAGCATAGTATTTCAAATCAGTAAATAATGATTCTACTGCATGCACATCCCAATCGTCAGAATGAATATTACTTTTAATGACATCACCCATTGAAACACGGAGGACATTTGGTACATTAATAATCTCGGTTGGTCCATGAATTTGGAAATTTACTGCATCCCATACGATGCCATCAGCGACTGGAAAAGCTGAAATGTTCACAAATGTGTGGTCATGCTTCATGATGTGAGATGAAGAATGTGGAGCCAAAGTTCCAGCGACACAGTTCACTGCAGAGCGTTCTGGTAAATAGTGACCATTGATGAGTAGAAAAAACACTGTGACAAAACCAATGGACATGAACAGAAAAATCAGGAATAGTACCAACCAGATGTATGTCCAAGGGGGAATCAAAAAATTGTCTCTGAACCAGGATACAAAAATACTAAATTTGGACGGGACAAGTGATGAGGTGGAATCCGAGTCAAAGGATTAACGTGTTGGGCTCAGTGGCGTTATTGGTAGGTGAGCCACCGACTCGTTGGCGGGGTGGGTATACTCAGTCTCCTCATTGCAGGGGGAGTCCGGGTCGTCGATTAAGCAATCAGGCAAATCTACCATCTCGATAGCAACATCGGTGACCGTTCGGGCCACAAACATTTGTCCGGGAAATGACTAGACAAGAGACCGCTGGTGTAACACTATTCAGGATCGGCCAGATGTTGTAGCTTGACATTTTCCACTGAGATGTATCTGTTCTCTTTGCGACCAGGAAGCGGTGGTAAGATGACTGTACGAGTTCCCTTCAAGCCAAGGACTGGAACTGGAGCATGATAAGAGGGGCCGAATTCTTTTTTGTTCTCCACCTTCTCTCGAATCAGATCTCCAATCTTCGGAAGCCAGCCGGCAACCGGAATCTGCAGCGCAGCGTCTGTGGCTGAAGGTAAATGTTCGATTGCAAGTTTGTCTCGGGCTTCTTGTAAGTCCTGTAACATAGTAGAATGGTTATCTACATCAAAGATGGCGGAGTGCGCCGCCATTTCTAGACCATCAAGGTCGGGCACAAACATGCGTATGCCAAAGAGCATTTCGTATGGGGTCCGCCCACCCAGAGGTCTCCTAGGGAGATTATTAAGTGCACGTTGTACGGTATACAAGTGGGCCAGCCAGTTCCTGCCAGTACCTAAGACTCTAGCTGTCAAGGATTACTTTAAGTCACGGTTCATTCGTTCAACAATCGAATTGCCCTCAGGCCGATATGGAGACGAAAATTTCACCCGCACCCCCAGTGAACCCATTGCGTCCTTGTAAGCCTTAGAGGCGAACGCCGGACCTTGGTCAGAATAGAAGGTGCCACAGGCGAAAATTCCCACAAAGACACGCAAATCCCTTATGACTTTTCGAGCGTCAGCACTCCGTTGTGGCCAAACCCAGATGAAACGTGTGCACGAATCCACTGCAACCAAGATGTATTTATATGCAGTGTCAGAAGAAAATGGACTGCAGTGATCCAGGTAAACACACCCAAAAGGTCTGTTAGAAATGCAGAGCGGGGTCTGTGGTGGCCGTATAACCGTGGAAGGCTTAATCTGCTGACAAACGTCACAAGAAAGCACATAAGTACGGGTTTGTTTGTATAAACCACGCCACCAGTAACGCTACTGCAAGATGGAAACCGTCGCAGACACACCAGCATGAGCCGAAGCCATTCCTTCGTGTGCGGCCGTTATCAAGGAAAGTCTGCGATCCGCGTTGTGAATCAGCCGATCACCAACATCTGGAATTCTTACGTAAGGAGCCTGTTCGGGACCTAATTGATAAGAGTATTTGGAAGGGAAACCCCGTGGGTAATTAGCACCTTCCTTCGTCGCAGCAATAGCTGCCAAAATATCAGTATCTATTTTAGACATGGATCTTGTAACTGCTGCGACTGAGCACGTGGCTACTGCTGATTTGGCAGCTTCGTCCGCCAAACCGTTACCGACAGCGTGTGTGCCCACACGCTGGTGGCCAAGAGTGTGAATAACCTGTGTGAGTGGCAGACGTTGTTTCAAATCTGCCACTCGAACCCAAAGCATTTTATGCTTAATTGTGCTACCTTTTGCTTCTCTGTAGTCGTTTTGCGACCAAAAGAATGGATTGTCATTGTAAGACTGAACACAGTAGTAAGAATTGCACACAATAAGAGTGGTCACATCCGGATTAGCTAACTCAAGTGCGAGCACCAATGGGCGCAGCTTGGCCAATTGTGCAGTACTGTCTCCTAGTGCCTGAGTGTGCACTACAGTTGATTTGAACTTACCGTTCACCATGGTACCTGCAACAATAGCACATGCTGCTGAATAAGCATGCTTGGAACCCGTGGCCGGTTGTGCCGAACCATCGGTATAGATAATACATTCGTATTCCTCAAGCGGTAGCAAGGACAGAGGAGGAGGATGAACGAATTCATACTGTAAAAACTCCTGAGTCTGAAGAGAAGAATCAAAGATAAAAGTGACATCCGGAGACGTCAAAGATGTTGCCCATTGTATCCAACGGGGTGCAAAGCTTTAGAGTTCGGAACACTTGCTTTCATCACTGCCTCCAGGGCAGGATATGGGGTTACCACCAGAATGCGTTTTCCCTGTGCCAGTGCGCGTTCCTTTAGAATCGCCATTTGCACTGCAGTCAAAACTTTCTCCACAGATGAAAAGCGCATTTCTGCGGAAGTGTACAGATGTGACTTGTATGCGATCGGTACTGTGTCACCTTCGTTAAAGGTTAAGTACGTGAAACCCACTGCCCCTGGAATGGTTCTAATCACCAGGTTTGTGTGGTTGTCACGCGTCAACAAGAATTTAGATTCAAGTAGGTCTGTCTGCAAAGACTGCAGTATGGAGGAATGCTCCGGAAGCCAGCATGACTTCGAAAAGTTAGGTTGTATCAAGGCATACAGTGGCTTGATACGCTGGGCATATTCGGGAATGTAAGTACGCCCAAAGTTCAGAAAACCCAGTAAAGACTGAAGTTTCTTCAGAGTGGTTGGAGGGCACAAAAGTGCACATTTCTCCAGGAAATCAGGGGCTAAGCCCTTACCTTCATTGTTGAGCTCATAGCCCAAAAACAAAACGGTAAATTCAGCAATGTGAGATTTGGCAAAGTTAAATTTGTAACCTAAAACCGCAAATTCAAGAATAATGCGGTCCACTCGGGTAAGATGCGGGTATAATTCGTCGTCTGTCAGATAGATATCATCGACGTACGAACACGCATCTGGGTCTATGCCGTCTAACAAAGAGACAACACGGGCGGCGAATACGCCAGGACTGTTCTGTAGCCCATGGGTAAACGCCGGAATTTGATTTGTTTACCACCGGAGGTAAAAGCGCTCCATTGGCTACTCTCCGGGGCCAAGTTGTGCGTGTAGAATCCATTGGATAGGTCGAGTGTAGTTTTATATTTTTTACAAACAAGACTGTCTACAAGCGCAGAACTGTGTGTATTTTGTACCGCAAAGGTCCGACAATGGGAGTTCAAATGTCGGTAATCCAAAACTAAGCGGTATGATCCGTCGGGTTTAGAAACCGCGAAAAGGGGATTATTCATGGGTGACACGCATGTTTCAATCACTCCTTGATATTCTAACTGTGTCAGAATTTCGGAAACGGGACCTTTAGCTTCCCGTTTGATGGGATATTGGGGTTGTGGCTGTGGCAGCGACCGCAATGGAATATCATGGGGGGAAGAATCTTCATCCCATCCCACGTGGTTGCGGTATAACGCTGGAGCAAGGGACACAGCCCATTCAGCTGCGAGAGCCTCCGCTTTGTCCTTGGGGACATGACGAGAAAAGCTCGGAAGGATTACCTCCTCCCCTCTACGCGCAGCAAGTACGAATGGGGGCGGCCAATCCGCCTCTGCCAACAGAATGTCGTACGAAGAGGTCAGATTCTCCCAAAAAATCCCTTTAATAACACGCTGTAAGTCATCTTCAATTTGAATGACAATATTATATAGTCTGTCAGGGGGTGCCACTCTGGTGTCTGCTGTCTCGACAGTAATGAAAGTTTCATTTGCTGTCACCTCCACATGAGGACGTAGCGCCTCCCGCACTATGGTAACTTCCGTGGCGCTGTCTAGGAGCGTCACTGCCCACGTCCAATTCAGGAGTCTCGTTCTCACCGTCTGTGGCATACCTCGCAGTTACAGCTGCAACTTTCTTCTTCTGAAACTGTGGGCGAGAACGTTGAAATTCTTCTGATTTCCCTCGGACTTTTTGTCGAGGTTGGTCTCGTCCCTGTGGAGCCTCTCGACCCCTGCCTCTATCCTGGCGATCTCCTCCACCAGCCTGGGAGGTTGTTGGTGCCTGTGAAGAATGAGGAGAACGTGAATCAGGGACTTGAAATCTCTCTGAAGATTTAATTCTCGCCCTATCGCGCAAATCATAAGTGCGTTCAGAAGAGACGGACCCGGCTTCTTCTGTTGCTTACCCTGTTTTTTCAACCTCCAGCTCTTTTTAGTAAAGAACAGTTTCTCATCTTTCTCAGATTGAGTTTTTGGTTGTTGTTGCGATTGTGTTTGCGGTTTAGCAAAAGGCTTAACTCCCAGGCTATTGCGGCCAATTGTTTTGTAAGCCTGTGCAATAATTTTCGGTAATTCGCGCGGCTTGTCCGGATCTGGGATCAAAGCCAAAGCATTAGCTACTTGAAAGTTAACTGCATCGCCCTTGACATTTGCAAGGATCAAATCAGCTACTACGTCGAACACTCCCACCAGTCTCATCCCTAATTCCACAGCCGCTTCAGGCCCCTGCTCATCCTGCACTTGTTTAATTACAATGGGGAGAACCGTCATGGAAGGAGTGCCGAAACACTTCGCATATACTGCTGCGAATACCTTACACCAGTTGTTGCATTCTGCCAACTCGGGGATCAAGTCTTTTGGCAAACTAATCGTCAGAATCCTGTGTTTTTCCACGGGAGAGGTATTTGGAAAAACTGCCTCCAGCTGGTCAAATTTTTCTGCAAGCCAATAAGGAAAATCATCCCTATTTTGTGGACGCTTGCCCATCACCGAATTAACCATGACGGGACTTATGGTTACACCGCCTGCTCCAGCTGGATGGGCTGCAACTCCAGGCGGGGCTCCCTGGATGTTGCCTGTAACAAACTGTACTAAAGCTCTATGCACACGTATCAAAGAAGAATGCAAATTACGCAGTTCAGCGACTGCAAGCATCATATAATGCGGATGTGGGGTATACCCGGCCAAAACAGGCCAAGTGGCCCCTTCAATCGATAAGGGGCCTAAACGAAAAGAGGTAACCGGTTGGGGGAGGGCGCCATCAAACCAAACACGGTGTTGCCATGCTGTGAGCGGTACTTCAAGATTCCTATACGGTCTATAGAGATTAGGAACAGCGGTGGCTGTATATTCATGGAACAAATTATCAGTCCCATCCACCGCCGGAAAGGTGACCCAAGAGTAAAACACCTCAAAGTGGTAAGCAGGATCCGCTTGTACAATAAAGATCGGATCGACACCCGCGTCAGGCACTCCATACACTGTTAAGTGAGCCCGGAGCGCTGCGCGGCTATGTGCCGCAATTTGGACAGCCATTTAAGGCTAACAATATTCGACAACCTAATATGAGGCAGCACAATATAGGGGTTTATTTAAAAACTTTTTAACTACTTCAAGCTTGAAAGAACCTATAAAAACGTCAATATAGGAGGTATCACCCTCACACACGCTTCCGGAAGCGTCTGCGAAAGGGGTTGTGGACAAGCACAAGTACTACTCAAGCGTCTCGCAGATAAGCAGCCCACTCGTTGGTTGCGCCATGTTGTAGGGATTCTGCACATACACAGAGCTATGCACAGGATAATAGGACCTCGGAATATAGTGGTGAGCCAACCATACACCTTAGTACCCACAATCCCAATCCGACTAGCTTTAGCGTCTCATGAGCAGCGATGCTACCAATGATTAGACAACCCAGAACACGGTATCTCTCTCTCTCAGGACTCGCGGGAGCAAGAACACCCTTTCATAACTCACTCATACCCGTCCACAACGTGCGTAATAAGAGACACTGTATAGTTCAAAATATTTATTTCAACTACCGTGCTCTAAGATACAGTACACGTGCCAGTACTATCAGCATAATGCATAAGGATAATATAATCAGCATAGTTACAATTCCATAGAATACAAACGGGGAAAGCATTTCATAAAGCAGTGGATATAGGGCTAAATGACCATACCACCCTCCCCGTGCTAGTAGCTAGTTTATTATAAAAACAGAAGACCTCTGGGCATTGTCAGGGGAACCCCCATACCTCAATATCTAGATGCAAGGTTTACATCATCAGACAAGCACAGCTCTTCTCTCTGGAAAGGTTTTTCTCCAAGTGCCTCTAACCGTGAAATCACAATATTAAAAGCACACAAATTTCTCCAGTGCAGCTGTACTTAGTGTTATGTCTAAGTGCGAGGGACTGGCCAGATCAGCAAGAACAAGGGACGTTTTTTTCGACCTTGTACATGTTGTGCAGACGTAACCCAAAGGGAACAGGAGAAAAGGTGAAAGACAGAAATGCAGACAGTTCTAAAATAGCCGGGCTGAAGCAGAGGCTGGAAAAACAAAGGCACAAAGTAACGTGCGCAAAAAAGCATCATGGCAGCCAGGCCTAAGCCAACGTAGCAAGGCAGACCAGGAGGCCACAAACCACATGACAGCCTACATTAGCTAGACCAGTCACAATCCTCGGGATGTGCCAAATTCTCCACTGACCTTGCCAATTTTATACCTCTGCCCTGTGCCTTCCTCCGGATTCCGGCCTTCTGGTCTGAGGTTACTAACACGATAGGCGAAATCACAAATATACTGCTACCATTTACACCGCTCCCCATGCTTCTAAGCTATGTTTGTGATATCCCTGGTCGCTGCTCGCCTGGCACCAGGTGGCCAGGGCATGGTTAAAAAGTACCATCCCCAAACATCGAGATTGGTTAAAAGGTGTCACATTTTGTAATGAACAAGGAGACACATATGCATTGTTACAAGTCCTGAAAGAGGTCTAGAGAAATATGGGGACTCTATCAGGAATTTATGTTGCAACTAGCTGAGGCTAATGAGTTCCTTTCTGTCTCTGCCTTAGATCTGACAACCCCCCACTGAGTAGTGGTCCTTTCTATACAATATGTCAAAGTTGCTGGTGGCTCAGCAACAATAGTTAAATACTGCATGTTTGCTTGTACATTGTATTGTGATTTTGTTAAATCTTTCTTAGTCTGGTAGTGGATTTCCCAAATTGTAGCCAGATTTTCTAACCAATATTGTATGCTTCAATGTCTGGTTCCATGATTAATATTTGTTTCCCTTTGTGTATTTTATGTTTTGTTCGAATTTCCACCCCAAAAAACTAAATAAAAATATTTACAAATTAAGTAAAAATGGTGGAAGGGAAGCTCAGGTCAGCTCACCTGCTTTGGATTCCTAAGCCCACTTCATGTTCTGTCAAGACTCTGTAGGAACAGCCTTCTCTTCATCAACCAGAAACCCCTTAAACTGGTCACCTATCTATTGTACTTCACTTGAAGTGAGGCGCCGTGAGTCTTTTGGAAGATTTTTTCCAAAAGCTCTTCTCTCCTATGTCCTTTGAATTGTGAAAATTCATCCTTTCCTGTAATGTTCAAGAGACACTTTCAGCTCTTGGTCATGTTTTTAGTCCCATATGTGAGTACAGTAATGCTATGATACATTCCATATTTGGTATTTTACTTGTACAACACTTGCATAGTTTATGCACATTTTACTTTGGACGAAGATAAAAGCCAAATATGCCAAGTGTTGTTTCTCAACTAGTTAAGGATGCAAAAATAGTGATAGATGGAATGCTTGAATTGATCTCAGCCTCTGATATTCAAACTGCATCCTAGTCTATCGTTTTTTCCCAAAATTTCACCTAAGATTAGATTCAACTATATGCAAATCAGCCTTTGTCCTGCTCCAATGGGAACAGTCCAGCACGAACTACCAAACTGAAATCAGTGGGGACCATTTGGCCTACTGTAATCTAAGTGCTATATCACCATTACCTACAAAGATGTGTTCTGATTCTGGGTCAGCAATAGGCATGGCTGCAAGTTCAACTTCCCTTTAGTGAGATTGTATTCCAAGATAACCACCACACATGAACACCATTTCAGAACGTCTATTTCTGAGACCAGTCCCTTTACTGCCATGTGATTTCAGTTATGGGTTCAGCCACCTCCTATCAGATGGTTTCTGTTCAGAGGTAAGGCCCTATCTTTCATGTGGATCATGTCCTATCACTATAAAAAAAACATTTGGTAAGGGCCGCCACAGAGAGACAATTCCAGTGGCGGCTCACACAGGTAAGAGCAGTGGGGCGCGGCGGTGTGGGGGGTGGGGGTGGTGGAAGTCAACAGACGACGGGATAAGTAATATTAAAGAAAGAAAGAGAAAGAAAGAAAGAAAGAAAGAAAAACACTTACTTTGCGCTCGCCGCACAGTCGACGCGGCGATGCGGCGAGCACTAAGTATGTGGTTTTATTTATTTATTTAATATTACTTATCCCATCGTCTGTAAACTTCCACCACCCCACCCCGCCTCACCCCACTGCCGCACCGCTCTTACCTGTGCAAGCCGCTACTGGACAGCTGCTAGCTCCAGCATACAAGGTCCAGCTCTGCTTTAGTCTGTCCAGGTTCAGCTCTGCTCCAGCCGTGGTCTGAACCAGCTTAAAGACTCCAGCCTTGCAGCTGGGACTCAGCACTTTGAAAGTTTTTTGTGCATTTGAGCTTGTATCTCCTGGTGATGTAAGGCACTAATTTCCAGAGAGCATCCTCTCTGTTACCCGTGTTACACCCAAGGCAGACAATGTGACTGCCAAAAGAAGTCACTTTTTTCTTAGGGCCTCAAAGAAAGGAGTGAAGGACTCCCTCCCTCCAACCGCCCCCCCCCCCACCAAACATCCTATGTTCAACTCTTGACAAGATAGAGGCATTTGAATTATAAACCATGCTCTTCGCCTAAATCAAGTGGTGCGCCCCATTTCACCCTGAACTGTCAGCAAAATTAAGTACTTTCAGAGAGATAAATGGAACCATTATGTACAGCGTTTAGAAACTATAGTGCTGCTACGAATTCCCATTGACCAAAATGGTTGCAGCTCAAGCCTTTTTTCATAAATTCTGCTTGAAACGTGATATGAGCGCTGTAGATATGCCGGAAAGATGGTTACTGATATCCGACATAAGATGCAGGACACAGGTTCGATACAATCAAGGCTAACTCACCCTTTCATCCTTCCGAAGTTTATTGAGCACCATTAAATTGGTTAATCCTAATGCCTGCTACGTGGACCGCATAGAAATGGCAAGAACAGTGGTCGGAAGAGCTATACAAAATAGATTTGTTATTCTTGCTATATGAAGGATACTTTATTGTCAGCTATGACTTTTTCTTCAGTTGCATTGGCAGGGTATACACACTCTAAAATGCATTACTCTGTGCAGGTCAAATAATGTTGCTAATATGCAGGATTCCCTTACATAAACTCTGACCGCCAATGCAGTGAGTAGGGTAGCTTCGGTATTATACCTGCTATGCATGTTCACCTCAGTGAGACGTCTTCGAGCAGGCATTTCTAAACTTCCAGGAAAGGTACTCATAGAAACGTCCACATTGATGGGAACTCAGGCATTGTCGTGACTATTTCCATTTCATAATGAAGATAGCTGTCTGCTCGAGCGTGAAATCCTGTCACAAAAATGCAAGTGCACCGTTGTAACCATTCCCCACCCTCTCACTCGAAATCTTTGAAACATGTAAAACCAAATTTCTCCTGACAGTTAGAGGACACATGGAAGGCAGTGGCATGACAGCCTAAGAAATGTGTTTGCAAGTGTAGGATTGATAGTAGAAGCTGGGCAGGGAAATAGCTCACAGGAATGCTCCACAACACAGGGTCAAATTCTTTTTTACTCCTATTAAAGCAAAAGAGTTTGAGTTTATATGAAGTGCAATTTTACATGAAAAGCAAAACTGGTACAATAAATCTACTTTGAAGGCCCAAAGAGGTCTGGCAATCATTTAGATAAGTAAGTATAATGTGCAATAAGCGAACGGGCTTAAAATAACGGACGCCATCAACTAAACGTTCGAAGAGCTAAAACATAGTGATACTGTGCCCAGCAAGTTACCATCATATCTTCATTAAAGTCACTTTCCAGTGCTGCGGCAGAGCATTCATTGGTAAATACTGAAGGACTCTGAAAATAGCTCTCGTTTCACCCCCTCTTCTCGGATCAGTTTACAATAAATCCGATCCATCATCCACTCACCTTTTTATCATGTGGATCACTTACTTATGTGGGGGTTGAACCATTTGACTGCTAAGGGGGTTTCACGCTTTTTGCATGTTATGTTATATTGATTTGTATAGTGCACTAATTACTCGAGAGGGTATCCAGGTGCGTGGACAAGTGGGTAGTTTTGTGGTCCCCAAGGTGCTTATATGAAAAGTCAGGTCTTCCACTTCAAGTGGAACTCAAGAAGTGAGGAGGAGGCTCTGATGGTGAGGGAGGTCGTTCCATGTCTTGGGTGCGATGTAAGAGAATGAGTGACCTCCAGTTTTGCTTTTGCGGGTGCATGGGATGTGTGCGAGTGAGAGTGAGGTAGAGCGTAGGTGTCTGGTGGGTTGGTGAAAGTGGATGCGAGTGTTCAGGTATTCTGGACCTGTGTTGTGTAGGACTTCGTATGTGGTGAAAAGTTTGAATTGCTGCGCTTGTGAATGGAGAGCCAGTGAAGCTTCCTGAGGTGGGGTGTAATGTGGGCGCAAAGTGGGAGGTCGAGTATGGCTCTTGCAGCAGTGTTCTGGGTGGTCTGGAGACTGTAAAAGTTTTGGGCAGATTCGGGCATAGAGTGTGTTGCCGTAATCCAGCCTGATGGTGATGACTACTTGTGTGACGGCCCGTCTGGTGTTATGAGGCAACCATTTGAGGATTTTTTGCACCATGCGTAGGATGTGGAAACAGGAGGGGCACACTGCATTGAATTGAGCCGTCAAGTTGAACTTGTCATCTAGGATGATTCCTAGATTACTTGCATGGTCTGTGGGTGTGGGTGTTGGTCCTAGATCCGACAGCCACCAGGTGGAGTCCCATGAGGTCTTGTTGCTGAGAAACAGTACTTCCATCTTGTTGGAGTTGAGCTGCAGGCAGTTGGTTTGCATCCAGTCTGCCACCATGATCATACAGTTGGGGAAGTTGGTATTGGTGGTGGTTGTTTTGTCCGTCAGGGAGAGTTTGAGTTGGGTGTCATTGGAGTAGGAGATGATGGTGATGTCTTGTGATGTTGGCAAGCAGTGCCATGTATACATTGGAAAGTGTGGGACTTAGGGAAGATCCCTGTGGGACTCAGACTATCAATTTATTGGTCTCTGATGTGAAGGGTGGCAGCCTGACCCTTTGGTTTTTTCCCATGAGGAAGGAACAGATCAATCTGAGAGTGGATCCTTGTATGGCAATCTCTTGGAGTCTTCTGAGGAGGGTGTTATGGGAGACAGTGTTGAAGGTTGCCGAGAGGTCAAGCAGGATGAGGGCCTCTGTTTCTCCTCAGTCCAGTACGATTTGAAATGATTGTGTGTGCACATTCAAACGTCAATAGTAGTGTTTGTACATACTACAAAATGTACCTAGGTGTCAACTTGGTTGCAAATCTGAACTGTGCCTTTGCAGCAACCCCCTTCCCAAGAATTTGAAGAGAAATACCATGAACATATGTACACAGATATATTGCACCTAAGTGATAGAAGTGCATAGAAACTGAAACACTTATTAAGCGTACTTCCTGGCTACTGTCTGTAACAGGTAATTAACTATTCTTTAAAATGCTCTTTTATAACACCTTAAAACAAACAATGGTTACTATGTAAAATTCTTCACACAAGAAAACTAATTCAATTCATACCTGGGGTCAGATGTAACAACTGTAAGGGGACCCTATTTTGAGCGACTCAAATCAGAACAATCAATGACAAAGGAAACGGTTTTGATCTTCTAAAGTAAAAAAAAGTATGTTGCAATGAGACACACACCAGTTTGTTTATTTATCACCAATAAGAAGGGTTTGCCATATATAGCATGTGAGGAGTTCTATAGAGAGTTGGTTACTATTATTACTGTTGTGTTCTATTTGACAAACTGTGGTTATTTTTACGTTATTATGATATTATTTATAGAGCGCACGTTCACCACTTGGTTTCTTGGTGATAAAGTAATGGAGAATAAATTATTGGAAGAATGCTTGTTTAAACAATCAGGTTTCAATGCTTTTTTTAAATTTAAAAATCTTGGTATAGCTTAAATATCCAGGGGCAGGATATTTCACAACCATGGTGCGCCTGCAGTAAAACTGTCTGCTAGATGATGAGTTTATGGCCTTGTGGGGCACATAATCTTTAATCCTGTCTGCAATAAAGGCAATGGCTAAACCTTGGAGACCCTTAACCATTGTACAGCAGATTGTGAACTGGACGCAATATTTTAAAGGCAACCACTGCAGGTCTTTGAGTAGCGAAGTTGCATGATCATTCTTTGGAGCACCAGTGAGCAGACTAACGGTCATGTTATGTTCAAGTTGGAGATTATATAAGTCCCTCTCAGGGATGCCTGAATCCAACTTGTTGGCATAATCCAATTGCGATAATACCAGCTCAATGGTCACTGTTTTTAAGGCTTCCAAGGTCAGAAAGGACTTTATCCTATTAAACTGATTCAAAGGGAATATGCACTTTGAAACCGCTTATGAAATCTGAGGCCTCAGATTTCTCTCTGTTATGCTATGCAAATTATTAGAGAGCACTATCACCCAGGAGGGTATTTTGGTGCTGAACAGGTGTGAGTCTAGACAAACCCAGACCCTAGTGGGACTACTCGAAAAAAGCTAAGTCTTCAGTTCTTGCAGAATTTAAGAAGTGAGGAGGAGGCTTTTATGAGTAGCAGCAGGTAATTCCACACTTTAGGAGTGCTGTAGGAGAAGGCTTGAGCTACTGATCTGGTTTTTGCATGCATGGGATGTGTGCAAGTAGGAGTCCAGAAGAGTGGAGGTGTATGGAAGTTTTGCGAAAGCAGATGCGATTGTTGACTTATGCTGGGTCAGTGTTATGTAGTGCCATGAAAGTGTGGGTGAGGAATTTGAAAAGTGGTTGAGTGGGGCTTAAGAGGTTGAGAATGATTCTAGCTGCAGAGTTCTGAATGCTCTGCAGCCTTCTGGTGAGTTGCTTGTTGATCCCAGCATAGAAGGTGTTCCTGTAGTCCAGTTTACTTGTGATGAGGGCATAGATTACGGTTTTCCGGGTGCTGATTGGGAGCCATTTGAATATTATCCTCAATATGTTCAGGGTATGGAAGCATGAGGCAGTGCCAGCATTTACTTGGGTGAGTTAACTGTCGATGGGGATCTTGAGGTTCTTGGCATAGGTGGTAGTGGTGGGAGTCAGTACTAGCTCTGTTGGCCACCAGGTGGAGTCCCATGGTGAAGTGCTCGTCTCAAAGATCAACATTTCGGTCTTGTCGGTGCTCAACTTCAGACAATTGATCTTCCTCCAGTGGACGATTTCAGTCATGCATGCATTGAATTTGATCTGGGAATTGGGTGTATTGTCTGTGTGGGAGAGTGTTAAACCTGGCAACCTTGGCATGATTTCCCCCTAACCTTTTGCCTTCAGACCTTCTGTTGCGGTTGACTTTCATTTTTGCTGGTCTTAAGACTCTAGCAAAAGGAACAAATGATAAACGGAATGCTGAACAATGCATGCATTCACCCCTAGTCACAAAGATCTGGGTTTAATCCATCGTTCTTTTGCTCACCACGCCACCCCAGTTGGGACCCAGCTATATGCAAATCAGTCTTGACCCTGTGCCTCATGGTAACAGTCCAGCCCGAACTGCCAAGCCAGGTCCTCCCTGTACCGGAAACAAGCATCCTGGGACCAGTTTCAGGGCATCACCCCTCATCAGCCAGGCTAGCTTGAATCCAGTGGCACAGTGAGCACGGGACCCACGTCTGGGCATACCCTTCCCACTTAGGGCGACAAAAGCAAAAGGAACATATGATGGAGGGAATGCTGAATAATGCAAACATTCACCCCCAGTCACAAGGATTTGGGTTTAATCCATCGTTCTTTTGCCCACCATGCAAACCCAGTTTGGACCCAGCTATATGCAAATCAGTCTTGACCCTGTGCCTCATGGGAAGAGTCCAGCCCGAACTGCCATACCAGGTCCTCCCTGGACCCCAAACAAGCATCCTGGGACCAGTTTCAGGGCATCACCCCTCAGCTAGCCTGGCTGATGAGGGGTGATACCCCCAGACAGGTCTTAGAATGCTTGTTTCCAGTCCAGGGAGAACCTGGCCTGGCAGTACAGACTGGACAGTTCCCATGGGGAACAGGGTCAAGACTGATTTGCCTATGGCTGGGTCTAAACTGGAATGGCATGGGGAGCAAAAAACGATGGATTTAGGCCCAGATCTCTGTACTGAGGTGAATGTATGACATTGTTCTGCATTCTGTCCATCAATTGTTCTCTTTGCATTTGTCACCCCGAGTGCAACGGGTATGCCCAGACGTGGGTCCCGTGCTCTCCATGACACTGGAGTCAAGCTAGCATGGCTGATGAGGGGTGATACCCCGAAACCGGTCCTAGGATGCTTGTTTCCAGTCCAGGGAGGACCTGGCCTGGCAGTTCGGACTGGAATGTTCCCATGGGGAACAGAGTCAAGGCTGATTTGCATATGGCTGGGTCTAAACTGGGATGACATGGGGAGCAAAAAAAATATGGATTTAGGCCCAGATCTCTGTGCTGGGGTGAATGTATGACATTGTTCTGCATTCTGTCCATCAATTGTTCCTTTTGGCCTTAGGACTCTAGCACTGGAGCAGTGGCAAAGTACACAAAGTGCTTGTGCTATTTCTCCAAAAGATGATAACATTGGCTTATACCCAATTTGCATGTTTTGTTTACTTGTAAGTCCCTAGTGAAGAGGTCCTACATGTGCCCAGGGCCTGTAAATGTAATGCTACTATTGGGCCTGCAGCACTGGTTGGTTGTGCCACCCACTTAAGAAGCTCTTTAAACAAGTCTCAGGCCTGTCATTGCAGAGTCAGTGTGTCCAGTTTAAACTGCCATTCTGACCTGGCAAAATAAACCATTTGCTAGGCCCAAACCTTCCTTTTTAATACACATAAGTAACTCCTAGGGCAGGCCCTGGACAGCACAAGGGGGGAGGGGGGGGGTTCAGTGTATTTAAAAAGTTGGACATGTACTTTGAAGTTTTACATGCACTGGTAGTGAAAAACTCTTACATTCGTTTTTCACTACTGCAAGGCCTATCTCTACTATAGGATAGCATTGGAGTTAACTTATTACATTTTCTAAGTGTAATTTCCAAGTGGTAAGAGATAACCCGTTCATGTTTGATGTCTCTGGAATCACAATTTAAAATCCTAACTTGGTGAAGTTGGATTTTAAATTGCAGTTCTGAAAATGCCACTTATAGAAAGCTGGCATGTTCTTGCCTTAGCCATTTGGTATTTGCAGCCTGTCTCTGAACACATGACTGGGAGTAGTTGGCAGTTAGGCTTTGTCTATTCCTCCCAGATAGCCATACAATGGGAGCGTAGGTGTGACTGGACGGGCCATCATTGGCAGGATGGGAGATAGGAGCTGGGCCCAGCCTCACTTACACCTGAATAGGCTGTCTCCACAAAAAGGGTTTATACTCCCTTGCAGTGAGTCTGGAGCCAGGGCCAGAAAGGCAGGGCATCTGTGCATTTTAAAGGCATGCCTCTAGAAGCTTCTCCCCACTTCAAAAGTACAACTGTGTATAAAAGAAGGATCTCAGACACCAACTCTTCAGCACATTTCTGGATCAGTGGATACTCTTCCTGAAAGAACGACTGATGTGCTGCTGAAGGACTGCCACTCTGCTGGACTGCACTCTGCTGTACTCCTGCTTCTCTGTGCTGACCTGCTGCCTCCTGCCTGGGCGAGAAGGACTGGACCTGCATCCCTTGAACCCAGAACCTAGAGTGACTCCAAGGGCTAGGTCGGCTGGCCTCCTGAACTGACACCTCAGGGACATAACAGGCTTCCAGCAACCTTGCATCTGCACCTGGTCTCTGTCATCTGTGAGTCTACCCTGCCAAGTGCTGCCACACCAGTCCTGAACAATTGGAAGTGGGCTTAAGGTGGTTGCCAGCCTCTGTGGATCCAGTGAAACCTGTGCATCTCCTCTGCTGCGGTGCACAAACCTGAGCCGAACCCATGCATTGCTGCTGTTAAGTGGATAGGACCCGTCGCAAAGACCTGCATCACATCTTAGCT
Source organism: Calotriton arnoldi (assembly GCA_963921515.1). Lineage (NCBI taxonomy): Eukaryota > Metazoa > Chordata > Amphibia > Caudata > Salamandridae > Calotriton > Calotriton arnoldi. The sequence goes on from CAWUFW010006166.1 coordinate 400,274, forward strand.
CTTCAGAACTGCCACATCGCACTAACTGCCAACCTTTCCTCTGTGCAGGCCCTCGCATCCCTCATTGACAGCAGCCTTGACGACAACACCGGAATCTGCATCGCAGCCTCACAGCTCTTCGGAACTGACGCATCACCCCAATTGCGCTCCACATCCTCAGTGCTGGACTTCATATCGCAAGCACCATCAATGGGATCTTTGACAATGACACAGGCCCTTGCATCACAGCCTTGCCGCATCTCAGCACCAATGCATCCAATTGGCTGCGCAATGCATCTTAATCTCGAACCGTCGCAACGCTCTGCAAACCAGGATTTAGGGTACTTTGTTCAGCGAGCCTAACTGGGTCCCCTTAGCGGGCCCGCACTCAATTGCAGTTGGCCTTAACTTGTGACTTTGTCCCGGTCTGGCATGACTAGATATCCACAGTTGGCGCTTTGTGCTTTTTGGTGCTATTTTTACCCAAAAATTTAAAAGTCAATATCTTTGGTTCAACTAACTAGATTTTTGTCGTTTCGGTCTTGTTTTATTTATTAAATTAAGCTCTATTTTTCTAACCAGTGTGGGGTCCTTTTTTGTGTGGTGTTTTCACTGTCTTACTGTTCAAAGTGTTGCACAATTACTTTACACATTGTCTCTAAGTTAAGCCTGACTGCTCTGTGCCAAGCTACCAGGGGTTGAGCACTGGTTAATTTGGGGTTTACTTGTGCCTTAATCTGGCTGATTGCTGCTTGACCAATGCTCACAACCCAGCCAATCAGTAACCCAATTTCTAACAGAGAGAATTAGTTGTGTGTCATTGGATTAGGTCAGGACATTAATGTGGTCATGATGGTGTCTAGAGGGATCATATATACATTGAAGAAGGTCAGGCTCAAGGAGCCTCCTTGTGGAACTCCGCAGATGATGGTGCGGGCATGTGAGTTATACGGACCAGGCTGACTGAATGGGTCCTTTTAGTCAGGAAGGAGCAGATGCATCAGAGTGCATATCCTTCAATTCCAATGTTGTGTAGACATTGGATGAGGAAGGGATGGAAGATGGTGTCAAGTGCTGCAGAGAGGTCCAGGAGGATGAGGGCCACTGTGTCTCCTCTGTCCAGAGGCACAGGGATGTCATCCATGGGGGCAATGAGGGTAGTTTCCATCCTGTGGAGCGGTCTGAAACTAGACTAAGTGTTGAGGAGGAGTTGGTGCCCATTGCAGTATTCAGTTAGGCGTCTGTTGATGATTTTCTCTAGCCACTCACTCAAAAAGAAAATTAAGTTTATCATTGAAGTTTATCATTTTACACCCTGCAATATCCTGAGCGTAAAAGGGCAAGGGAAGTGGGCTGTGGCTGGGGAAGTACACTAGAGAGAGAGGTTATATTTTTCCTGATGAAGAAGATTGTAATACAGTGTTGAAAAATAAATAGTACTTTTCACAATAGAGTAGACTGGGCTGAGGCCTGCTTGACCGCTGATGTCTTTTAAAATAATTGAACAATGTGCCTGAATCCCTTGCTTAGTTTTCTAATTTAATAAATCAAAGTGGTTTGACGTTGTGGACAACCTATGTTTACAAGCATGTATTTTTTTTAAAAGGATGACACTGGGTCATAAATCTCCATGTGAGGTGGGTCTGTTGGGTCAGAGGATTAATGGATATCCTCCAGAGACCTGCCTTTGACCCAACTGGCACAGCTTTAAATCTCAACGAGTTTATTCAAAGTTTCACCAGCCCACCATTGATAAAATTAATGCCACTGATTTGGGCAACAATCAACACCTGTCAATGGGGTGAATATGTGCTGGAAAAATACATATGCTGTGTTGGGCTTTCACATCAATATTAGCAATTTTATGATACTTTTATATCGCATAGTCCACATTTTCTACATTTTGTACATTCCTCGCGATGTTGAGTTACTCACAAGAAAAGTCAAAGGAAGGTATGCACTGTTTACAAAACGCTTGAGAGTTAATAACATGACATGCCTTCGCAGTACTTCTCACTTCCGGCTTCAACTAATCTAATTCATTCAGGAAGAAGTGAAGGGAAATCGGGAAACTCTGTCAAGTACACGAAGGCCCATAATCACAGGACATGGAAGAACTTTGCTTGTACATTCATTTTTTTCACTCTCCTAGTTGCCCACTTTCTTTTTTGCCGTAGGAAGCCTCCTGCCTGTAAAATGCTTCCATTAATATGCATTTGACAAGAGTGGTGTCTGTGTAGGCGGAGACAATATTAGAATGACAAATAAGTAGACAACTCCATGTAAGGTCCCTTAACTAGTCTAACTATAAAGCTGGACTATGTTTAGGTAATGGCACTGGTCCAAGGTGATAAACTTGGGTCTTTTTTTGGACAGATCTGGGACCTGGAAGATATACAGTTAGAATCGAGAGAAGGAACTAGTTCTTTCATAGAGGGGAAGCAAACGAAGATTTGGGCAGTAAACATGTGGGATGATACTGAAGGATACAATCCTGCCCCTGGATCGGTCTGTGTTAAGGGAGCAGAGAGGGCAAAGTTGTTGAAGACTTCCACTGCAAGGGAAGTGTTGGCAGAGCCGAAGAGCAGCCAGACAAAACACTATCTGTGAGTAAGGAAGGAGTGCCACGAGTGTGCAGGGATGCCCAAACAAGACATAGCTGTCAGAAGTATTTTGAGGTTAACTGAATCAAGGGGAACAGAGAGGTCGAGAAAATGATGGCTAAAAACAAATGGATACGACAAGCAGAGGCAAACGAGATGAAGACATAGTTGAGCACTCTCATAGTTCGCTGCGTTTTGTCCAAGCCAAATAGAATGGTAGGAGTCAGCAAATGTTTTTATCCCAAGTATACTAACGTCAGACTTCGTGATGCTTCTCAAGTTTAGCAAAGGATAACAATGGAATGAACGTCATTTCAAAAGTATCCAAATACTCGTACGTTTTGGAGATTTTTTTCTGCAAAATCTATAGTTCCAAAATGTTTTTCGTACAATGTAAATTTCTCAACAACTGCAAAGAATAAACATGCAAAGTTTTGACGAAAGCATCACAAAGTTTGCAAAGGGAAAACTTAGCAGCTTTGCACACTCTCAAATATTGATAGTAAGGTAATGTGTTCCTTGGGTAAAATAGACTTTTTTTTAAAAAACGTGGAGGAGAAAGGCAGGAGGGTGAGTGGGTAGAGTCCGCTGATAACTTTTTGGTATCCGATGGCAGCATGTTCAGAAGGTAAACGCTTAAAAGTAGTGACTATTAGAATAGATAAAACAGATGTTGAATTGTGAAAGTGTAGAACATTTTCTGTGAAATATCTAGACTTTTATCTTAATATAGAGGCAAGTATCAGCTGTGCAGGTTATCTTTATATCTTCTGTCGAGGAAAGAACAGAAAATGTAATCCCATAGCAAGCCCTGTTCCTTCAACGTATAAATTCTCTTAGAACTGCATGCGTCCTCCGCAGAGAATGGAATGGTATTTCTATTATTCAAAAGCACGATTAAACTTAAATGCGCACGGTACAGGGGGCACGCGCTTATTTCTAAACTATATCAAGGTCGTGGAACAACAGAGCTGCTACTTTCTAGCTGTCCACCTAATCTTTCATTTTGTAAAGCGTCTGAGGTAAAACAATGAATAAAGCCTGCCTTGATTCTACAGCAATAAAGAACATTCTGCTGGGAGCTGGTACACAGCGGGTGGGAGTGATTGTTGCCTTAAAGACCCACAATGGGAAACGTTTGCCACATTTATTCGTATTTATGTTTTGTCGTTTTCCATTTTCCGAGATGAGAGGCAATACCTGAGGGACCTTAAAACTATTGTGCTTCTCTAAGCCAACTGGAGTATTAAAGTAATATTTTATTGTCCCAAAATGCATGCAGAATACATCTATAAATGTATTGTGCTTTTATTATCTATTAGGGTAGGTGCTTGAGGTGCAGCGGAATGGCCAACACAAATCTAATGTCATGTTAATGAATGTGGTGAGGGGCCGTGACCCCCGAGAGATGAAACATCGAGTGGGTCATGGTGCCCTCCGCCCAACAATGGCAGTAATTAGCATATTTCTATCTGCGCATCTGCGTGCTTGATTAATATTATGGCACTTTTAATATGTATTTGATTCTGCTGAAGGTATTCAACCAAATCCAGGATGCAAGAAATTAAATTTGTGCAGTAGAGTAAAATCAGTTTGAAGGTCTCTCAGGAGTATTAGGAGAGCTCCCTCCATGTGTAAAGCCATTGTAAAATGCAATATGTGTGAACGCAAAGATTGTTTTTTCATGTAAATTTCATTGTACTGTGGTAATGACATGAATAGGAGCTTTGCTCTGTATTAATGCATGTGTGAGTATGCATTTATTAATGTAGGTGCTCTAAAAAAATATTTTAAGCACTCACACTGAAAAAAGAAAAGGTTAAATAGACACTACAGTTAGGTGAAAATGTCAGTTAAAATATACTGTTTTAAAAGAACAAAACCACTGAAATTCACCAGTTATAGTTATCTCAAGTAACTATTACTCGTGCCCTCATGCCCCCCAATGCACAGTGTGTTGTCATCAATTATGTCATGTCAGATGTTGCAGTGATGTTATCAATGATGTGATAGAACATGTCATGAGTGATGTAATACGTGAGGTAATTAGCAGTAAATGGCGAGGGCGTGAGTTCTTAAGGTTTAAAAAAATAAATAAAGTAAGTTATTATTACAATTCCTAACTAAAATGTCACTTTAACCTTTGTTTTTTTAATGAATGCCCCCAAACCCCCCATGGGCAGCCCACCCACCCACTACACAAGACCTTTGGCCATGTGCAGCATGGGATTTGGTGCAGGGCCTACACCGAACCCCCTGTGGGTGCCCTATCCCGGCAGCACACAGCCTTTAGCAGCCTACCCACCCGCAGCACATGGCCTTTGGCAGCCTACCCACCCACAGAAACCGGCCTACTGCCGCGCATGGCATGGGGTTGGGTGCAGACCCTACACCCAACCGCCATGGGGGTTCACAGCTGTCTATGTGATGTAACAATATAAAGGGTGTCATTTTAAGTAAGACAGACTTACTGACTTTGTCAATGGGTCAGAACAACAAAATATAAAAAGTGGGTCTATTAGCATTATCAAGGGGTCAGCATACTAACATATATAAAGCAGACCTATTGTCTTTGTCAGGAAGTCAATAATAATGATTGTAATAAAATGTATATTATATACAGTCACACATTGCAATGTTTTAAAAGTGATTATTATCACGTTTTTAAGAAACACTTAGCCAAAAAAATGAAATCAACATGACTTTGAGTCTTTTCTTGAACATGCTTCAGCCCACAAATTCATCCATTGAACCCACCACAAGGGGTCCCTGCATTCCAGCTGAAGAGCATACAGCTCCAACTCGGAGAGTTTTAAAGCAAGCATTGGCATTGCCAATAATTCTTGCCTTTGGAACCTTATAAGTGTTTAGCCAGAGCTATTGACTTTGCAAATGTCTTTAAGCTATGTTGTAGAGCAGAAAAGCTGCTGTGCCGCAGGTTGAAAAGTTCTATGAAAAAAAGTCTCCAGAGCTGTGGAAAAGGCTAATTACATTTCCAGAAATGAACGTGGACTCTTTGTAGATCTTGGGGAGGGGCATGACGGTTAAAGGTTGCATGCTGTCACTTCTGCTAAGGTTTTGGAGAAACAGTACCCAGTGGTAGGAGCACTGTACTCATAACATAGCAAAATGTGTTCCTGTTTATATTTCATGTTTTAGATACTGATGAGGTGCAACCAATGCGCAGACAGTGTTATCAAGTTTAAGGATTTTTAATGCACAGACAAAAAGACAAGTTCCTCAATGCAAGTGAACAGCACTACAAAATTCTGTGTGCGCCTGCTTCACTAGAGCATTGAATAGCCTATGAAAACAAGGTTGATGGGACAATGGGGGAAAGTGACTGCTTTTGTGCAATTATCATGGATCACTGGGCCCCTCAGGACTCTGTACACCCGGTGCACTGTTCCTGCTGCGTCACTGACAACTAAGCCACTGCTAAGCCCACATTGAAACTGTAATGAACTCAGAATTGTAATACATTTCAATAAACACAATTTAGTAAAAATTGATGATTACATGTAAATTGTCACATGACTTACGTGAAAACATCCCGTCACACAACCAAAACACCTGGTTCTATTTTGTCGTTTGAGATAGCAGTGTGTACAACATAAAGGCTCAAGGTCATATTGAGGACGGCTAAGTGGCTGGTGTGAGAAGCCCTTAGCTTTTGAGAAAGTCACTGGAAATCAGTCTTGCAACCATGGGTGTTACCCAATGAGTGTGCAGCTGTTCGGGGGAAATACTATTTACTGGCGAGGCAGGGAAATCACTTCTTTGTGCAGGATTTCGTGTCTGATGCAAACACTGAGAGGGAAGCAAATTCCAGTTACAGCTTGCACCAACCACCTCAGCCTCCCATCCACCTGAAACAGGTGAGATGCGGTGTCCGTACCTGGCGGGACCTGCCAATGTCTTGTAATCTACCAGAGCCATGTCAAAACCCTTCTAAAGCCAGACTCTCAAGACTGAACGAGTTGCCTGGCAAACATCTATTCCAGATCTTTCCCAGTTAAGTGTTGCTTTATATTCCAAATCCTTTCATTTACTGGAGGCTACGTCACACCAGTGGCTAGCCCTGTGATCTTGTCAAAAGGGAGTCCTTTTATTATGTCTATGTCAGAAGCCCTTTTGGCAGACAGTAAACAGACCAACTCAGTCACGTTTTTCTGCAAAAGCACCGCCCGCCCCTTTATGACGTCATATATGAATATATAGAAGCACCAAAGAGCGGGTGCCTTGTTATTTTTTTTTATTCTCCTGATTAAATAGTCTTAAAACCATTGCATGGCAGGAAGGGGCAGAGCTGTGCGCAGATGGTGCTGGAGGCAGCTGCCGTGATGGCTGCGGATCGTGCAAGTAGCGAAGATGTCGGGGATGCGGACTTGGCAGAAGGAAGTTAAACAAGCACAAATGAGGGGAGGGGTGGGTGAGGGGAAGAATAAATAAGCTGAGCAAAAGAAAATCAATCAGTAGAGCAATAACATAGAAACAAAAGAAGGGCACGCTGCACGCATTGTACGTGTCGGATATTGTCTCTTGAAAGCAAATACTGTGTCCTTTGAGCCATCTAGTAACCACACGCAATACTACTCCTTTTGTGTGAACGCGTTGCGATGGCCAACCAGGAGGAACAGTGAACATGTTGCAATGGCCAACCAGAAGAAACAATGAGAGAAATCCGATGGGAGGGAACCAAGCACCCAAAGGAGGGACAATTGCAACCAAAGCACCAATCAAAAGCCAGCATTTGTGAATGGCAAAACAAAGAACGAATGGAAATCGATGGGCGTGCTTGAAGTCGAAAGAGCAGCTACAGCATGTCTTGCAGACAGCACATGCGCGCTGCCTTGGCTCAACCTAAAAATATGGTAAATTCTGCTGGGTTCATGGATTTAATGACCCAGGAGACTTACAGTTTTCTTGTTAATGTTGGTGAGGGGATGCTGTGCACCCAGCACCCCACCACAATATTAAAAAAACGCTTGGTGGTCCCCCTGCCCCTTCTAGGGGCACCTCCAGGATACAAATATGTGAACAAAAAGCCCTTGCAGGACATTATGGAGTGCTTCTTGTCTTGAGCAATGAATATTAAGAAACTCATTTATTATTCCTTTTTTTAAATGTTTTTTGGATGCCCACCTGGGGTCATCCACACCTTTTCTTTATGCTAGGGGCTGCGGGGAGAGCCCCAATGCCCCCACGGCCTTGGCCGACTCCCCAGCCGCCATTGTGGTGGGAGCTGGCCATTGCTTTTTGAATTAATTCTCCAAACGGGTGCCCTGGTAAATGTTATGGGCATGGGGGAGTTCCAAGGCCCACCCCCTAACAACTTATTTTTCTTTAATTTTCAGTACACTGGAACGAGGCCCTGTGTGTTGAAATGGCTGGTTACTGTTTCACCCGATACCGTGAGTGTCCTGCAGGAGCCAGAGAGGCCCCTCCATTCCTGAGAAAAATCAGCAGGATCATGAAAACCTCCTCAAACATTTTTACAAATAATTTGGCCCACTGGGGAAGGGTTCACTCTGGGATCCTTCCACATGGTCTGGGGGTTAAATGTACCCCTACTGTGTCCTCTTTTTACTTATTTTTCTTTAATTTCCAGGACACAAGGACAGGTCCCCATGGCCTGACATGGCTGCCAAAACATTTCTCTTAATGTTGCAGCCAGCCAATCACAGCAGGAGTGTGAGTCCCGCTGAAGTAAGACAGCCGATGGGGGGAAAAAACCCTCGGCCAATCAGACCACTCTATTTTATGATTTCACACGACTGCAGGACTCTTGTAAGACTCTCACGATCCCGACCGTTCAGATATACAACGTTTTTGAACTTTAATTTCTCAACAACTACTGAAAGGATTTACACCAAATTTGGTGTAATTCCGTTCAGCTGCTTTGGCTGTAGCGATTTTCAAAAATTTCTGTGGAAATTGCATGAGGAAATTGTGTTTTGAGACACCCTCCCCCCCTTTTTCTCTGCCCCTGCTTGAAGGATCACCTGGAAAGACCTGAGGTAAACAGAGCATAATTTTTATCTTACATCTTACTGGCGGTTGCCAGTAGGTAGTTATAGTTAGGACCACGCTTCCATAGGAATAGTGTTTATTGACTTGCCGATGCCGGGTGATTCTTGTTGCGCATGGAAAGTTTCAGGATGATCCATCAAGCGGGGGCCGAGAAAAAGGGAGGCTCAAAAAGTGTGTTTCCTATGTTAATTCCCATAGAGATTTAGTTGCGACTACAGCCCGAACTGCTGGACAGAATTACACCAAATTTGGCAGAAAGGTTGCTCTTGGTCCAGACATAACCCTTTTTGTTATTTGGTGCAAATCCGTTCAGGAGTTTTTGAGATATTAAGGGGAATGTTAATTTGTATATATAGGGACGCAAAGGCTCCGTGAACCATCCTGATCTTGTGCTAAGATCAGATTGGCTGCCATCACTTCTACTAGCAAGTGTTGGCAGCCATCTTAGGACTCAGTTTCAGCTGATTCCTAGAAAAAAAGAAAAGGGGGCAGGGTAGGAATACACTGACCACTTAGCTCTGGTCATACCCCGAAAGGGCCAAAAGCACTTTTAAAAACATTTTGTTGCAAAAATGTGACAGAGCCACAAATGCGCAGGCTCCTGCGCTTGTTTTGAATACAGCACCTGGATGGGCTATGTCCCAGGGGAATTTTAAAATAATGGAGGGGGTGACACAGGGCCCCCTCCTGAGGCTCATTGAGCCCCGGACCAACACCTCCCCAGGGTTAAAGAAAGACTAATTAGGGGGCCTCGCAGACGCCCCTGAGCCTTGGGGACCATCACTTCCCCGGGGCAAAAATAACATCCATAAGTAATTCCCCCACTGCGGGATTGCTCAGACCTCATCAGAGACCCTGCCCCCTTTCTCAACTTCTCTGCAAAGGGACCTCCTGGTGCACTGCTGGTTGGGGGATGAAGTCCCCTTGGCTGCTGAGGATCGTTGGGGTCCAAGAACCCCTATTGTTGCCACAAGTATGTCCCCCACAGCAGGATTGCTCAGACATCGTCGGAGGCCCCACCCCCTTTTTCAACCAATGTGCAAAGGAGCCTCCTGGTGCACTACTGGTTGGGGGATGAAGTCCCCTTGGCTGCTGCAGATCGTTGGGGGCCAAGAAACCCTATTGTTTCCCCAAGTAAGTCCCCCACAGTGAGATTGCTGGAACTTCGTCAGAGGCCCTGCCTCCTTTCTCAACCACTCTGCAAAGGGGCCTCCTGGTGCACAACTGGCTGGGGGATAAAGTCCCCTTGGCTGCTGAGGGCCGTTGGGGGCCAAGAACCCCTATTATTGCCACAAGTAAGCCTGCAACAGCGGGATTGCTGAGACCTCATAGGAGGCCTGCCCCCTTTCTCAACCACTCTGCAAAGGGGCCTTCAGGCGCACTATTCATTTTGGGATGAATTCCTCTTGGCTGCTGAGGGTTGTTGGGGCACAAATACATCTAATGTTGCCACAAGTAAGTCCCCCATAGCAGGATTGCTAAGACCTCATCGGAGGCCTTGCCCCCTTTTTCAACCATTCTGCAAAGGGGCCTCCTGGTGCACTACTGGTTGGGGGATCAAGTCCATTTGGCTGCTGACGGTCGTTGGGGGCCAAGAACCCATATTGTTGCCACAAGTATGTCCCCCACAGCAGGACTGCTCAGACCTCATCAAAGGCCCTGCCCCCTTTCTCAACCACTCTTGAAAGGGGCCTCCTGGCGCACTACTGTTGGAGGATGAAGCCTAGGGGTGATCATGCTGGCAGAGATTTTTCTGAAATCCGCATTTCAAGCGGAGTGGCAAAACTATGCAAACTTCACCGGCAGAGTGGAGTTTACCGCTCACCCCTATCAGAGACTCACACATCCACTCACAGACCCACTCAGACAAACATATACCATCTTATAGCCTCACTCATACTCTCTCACACCCAATTACAAACCTACTCAGACACTCGTACACCCACCGAGACACTCATCCACTCACTCACACACTCATTACGATGCCGGTCGGATGAGCGTTCGACCAGCATCGTGTCGGAAACAGGACTGCCCGACAAGGAGTCGGCGGTCTCGCTTCCCAAATTATGATGCGACCGCCTTCACAGTGGTCGGAAAGCGTATTTTTCCTATTGCGGCTTGTGCTGCAGGCCGCAGCACAATCGGCAATAGGAAAGATACACTTTTTAAACATCCATGCACATGATGCATGGATGTTTTGGGGGACACCACTGGTGCCCCCCCAGGACCCATAGCTGATGGCAATGGGGGACAGGAGCCCTACCACGGCCCCAAAAGACCCTTTCCTGCAGCCTTTTCGTGGCAGAAGAACCGACATGACAAGACTGTTGGAAAAGTGCATCGTAATGCCTGAGCAGGCACCACCTCCATTATGGGGATTACAATCCACCTGCTATATTGATGGGCTCCTTGAGCCTTTCGGAGGTAGAGCGGATTCCCCCCGCAGGCATCGGTCGGACCGCCTGTATCATAATACGGTGGTCGGACTGTTGCCTCAGATGTCAGGTGGAGCGCCACCGATTAGCTGTTGGATTCCCTTCCGCCCAACATTGTAATAAGGCCCTCTTTTGGCAAAGGTTAGTGGTTACAGTTAGGAAATAAAATTTTTAAAAAACCTTACAAATTCCCTGAAAAAACCAAAGGTTACAGGGACGTTACATTTAGGAAATAGAATTAAAAAAACTATAGAAATTCACTGAAAAAACTAAAGGTTACAGGGACTTTATAGTTAGGAAATAGAATTTTTAAAAACTTAGAATTTCACTGAAAAAAACAAAGGTTACAGGGATGTTATAGTTAGGCTCAGGTTTCGCTCTTACAAAACCGGAGTTCGGCAAAAACCCCGCAGGTGCTGCGTGGTGGAGTTTACTGGTGCCCCCCGTAGTAATGGGAAAGCTTATTCCAAATTGAGTGACAGGCTAAGGGCGGTAGTAGCGGTGTCTGTGTGGCTGTACCTCAAGTGAACTCTGCAATTGGTTAGAAAAAAATAGACAGTTCAACCCAGTCTCAAGGGAACCACTCCTAAGTTTGCACTGGAAGTGATTACCTTCTACTGCCGAGGTAGACTGTCCACCGCTCCGGAAGGTAAATCCCAGCCGAACATAACGAGCCGACGATCCAGGCAGTGTGGCGCCCTTTGAGTTCTGAACTTCTTGCTCCTTTTCTGGTGTATGGGCAGACTGACCCGGGAAGATCCGGTCCGTGGCACGTTTGGACAAGAACAGAAAAGAGGATGCCTGGCTGTTCCTTCGAGTGGGTAAGGGTTGGAGAGTGAGGTAGGGAGGTACAATACTTTACCTCACCTTCACAAAGGTACTCGGGCATCAGAGTGTTCTCTTCCCTGACACAACACACAGCCTGCACACAGTCTGGACCCGCAAGTCATCCTTCCAGTGCAGTGGCGCAAGTGTGCCTGTCCTATGTAATGAATACTGCGTGGAGATTTCACCCAGTCTGCACCAAGTCTGCTCAGCTGTGCAGACCCTGATCTCCGTGGACATTGAGTAGGAACTTCAAAAAACTTGCACTCACCTTCTGTGCCTTCCTGTATGGATACTGCTCCCAGCATGCATAGATGACCTGTGCAGAGAGGAGACTCTCCCAGCCTGCACACAGCCACTCTGTGCATGTCCTGCATGAACACCGCTCCCCACCGGTACACAGGTGCTATCCACTATCTGTTCTACATCACAAAAGTGTCCATCCTGTATGAATAAGGTCTTTCCTTTATGTATAATATATGTATAATATATGGATGAGATTTTTCCTTTCATTTCTACCGAGTGACAAAAAGCCTCGTCACCTTGAAATTTCATTTTAGTTTGTTTTGAGAAAACTCTGTCCTGAAGAAGGTGAAGAAGTCACATATCACCGAAACGCCGTGTCGACCCTTGGGTAGTTTTCTAGCGTTGTATAAACTGTATTCGTTCAAACCAACAATAAGTTGTTTTTAAAATAAGATGTTTTTATAAACTTACATGTAACCATTTTGTCTTAAATTTTAATACATTTCTTATGTATATATTTGTCTGTACATTGCCTTCATGAATTTGTTTATCTTTTGCATTTTATGAATACCTACTGCATCTCAACTGTATTTTGTTAATATTGTCTCTCAACACATGATCCACATATTAATTTTTGCATAGATTAGGGACTTTGTGTGTTTTCTGGTGCTACCCCGTTCATTTTCTGAGAACTAGGGTACCTCCCTCTTGTTATTAGTTATACCTAGGGAAGGCCCTGGACAGCCCATGGCGTAGGTTGAATTGTATTTAAAAAGTAGTACATGTACTTTTAAGTTTTACATGTCCTGTTAGTGAAAACCCCTTAAATTTGTTTTTCACTAGTTCAAGGCCTATGTTTCCCATAGGATAACATTGGATTTGCATATTACATTTTATCTAACTCTAAACCAGCCCTTTAAAATATGACTAATTTGGTACAACCAAGGACACCATCAAAGCATCTTATGATCTGCACATAAATCATGGGCCGTGATTGGCTGGCTGCAATCTGACTGAAAAGTTGCGGCTGCAATTTTATGTATTGGTGAATGGTCCCCTGCTGGGTAGAATGAAATGTATTAGAAGGGGGGGGGGTAGGGTAGATGTACCCTGACCCCGTGGGTGCAATTTAGGGGTCTGTGAGGGACCTCTGATAGGCCAGATAAAACCCCAGATCGTTTTTTACGTGTGAAAATTTGCGGATCGTCCATGGCACTCAGTGAGGCCCCCATGTACCTCTGGGTGGATTTACAAATTCATCCCCAAAAAATCAAAAGAAAATACACACTCAGGCACTGATGCACCCACTCTCAAATGCACTCAGACACTCTCACACCCAATGACAGACCCACACAGACACTCATACACATACTCACAGATCCACTCAGTCAATCATGCACCCACTCATAGACCCACTCAGACACTGACACACCCACTCTGAGACCCACTGAGACACTTATGCACCCACTGACAGACCCACTCAGACACTCTCACACCTACTCAGACACTCATGCACCACTCACAGACCCACTCAGACATCCACTCACATACTGATGCAGCCACTGATAGACTCACTCAGACACACACCCACCGGGAGACCTACTCAGACACCCTCACATCTACTCTCAGTGCCCCTCAGACACTCACACACCCAGTGGCAGACACACTCAGACACTCTTGCATCCACTTAGAGACCTCACTGGGATACTCTCACACCCACTCAGAGACCCACTCAGACAATCATGCATTCACTCACAGATCTACAGAGATACTCTCTCACACACACAAACCCACTCAGACACTGACACACATACTCACAGACCCACTCAGACATTCTTACACCCCCTACAGACCTACTCATGCATCCACTCACAAACCCATTCAGACACTCACACATCTACTCTGAGACCCACTCAGACACTTACACACCCACAGACACACCCACTCGGAGACCCTCTCAGATACTCATGCACCCACTCAGAGACCCTCTCAGATACTCACGCACCCACTCAAAGACCCACTTATACACTGATGAAGCCACTGACAGACTCACTCAGATGCTCACACACCCACTGGAAAACCCACTGAGACACCCTCACTCTCTCTCTCAAAGCCACTCAGACACTCTCACACCCAGTCACAGACCCATTCAGACTCTCACGTACCCACTCACAGATCTACTCAGACACTCACGCACCTACTCACAAACCCATTCACACACTGATGCAGCCACTCACAGACTCACTCAGACACTCACATACCAACTGAAAGACCCACTGAGACACCCCCAGACTCACTGTTGGAGCCACTCAGACATTCTCACACCCTTTCACAGACCCACTCACACACCCACTCACAGATCCATGCACTCACTCATACACTCACTCATAGACAACACATCTACTCAGAGACCCATACAGCCACTTACACGCCCACTCACTGACCCATACAGCCACTCACACACCCACAAAACCACTCACATACCCATACAGCTACTCACACACCCACTCACAGACCCATACAGCCACTCACACGCCCACTCACTGACCTATCAAGTGACTCAAACACCCACTCTCAAAGCTTACAAATTACAGTTAGGAAATACAATTTTAAAATATCTTCAAAATTCACAAAAAACAAATGTTACAGGGACGTAATAGTTAGGAAATAAAATTAAAAAAACATTTGAAATTCACCAAAAAAAACAAAGGTTACAGGGACATTATAGTTAGGCTCAGATTTCATGCTTACAATACCATAGAAATTCAGCATTTATAGTTATCTGATCTATCTTTAAGCCCCCGCAATGCACAGCTTATGACCTCACATATTACATCACTCAAGACATGGTCAGTGACATCACTGATGATATCTCAAATTCATCAATTTTGTTACCTTAGACTTCTGCAAGGTGGACTCACTTTAACTTCTCACTGTATTGACTAAAACGGGCACAAGGTTTCAAATGGGAACTGCAGTTCTGCCTTCCTCAAGTACGATATCTCAGCTATGAAATCTCTGCCAGCGAGTGCCACCTGTCAAGCATCCGCATTGAAGCCATTCCTAAATTGCCCCATCCAATGACTGTTTCCCAGGTACATACTCACTTGGGTATGGCTGGGTTCTGTAGACAATCACTCCTGGGCTACGCTGCTATGGTAAAGCCCTTGCAAAACCATACCAGAAAGGAAACCCATGAACCCGTGCAGCACTCTAAGGCACCCAAAAACATATAGTGCAAGTATAGCAAGACTTGATTTCTGTGTGCACTTTAGGACTTCCAGATTATACTAAACAGTTTTATTTGTATTGTCACAAATGCAATGGAATTGTCCTTAGGATACTGGTCCAGGACCATGGAGATCAAAAAAGACCTGTAGATTATTGTTCCGCATCTTTAGACACAGTTGCGACTCCCACCATGACTGCTCTGTGGCTGCCCTTGCACATCTTGTTGAAGCCTCTGAAAACATTGCATTGAGTACCTCTTTGATTGATGCTCTGCCCCATGCTACTGTTGCTTTTCTTCTTGCCACCTAAACTCAACAACTCTCTAGTGCCAGATTGTCCCAGTATGAGATTTTATTGCAGTCTTGTTGGAAGCCGGAGTCCCAGTCCCGCACAACTGTCACCAAATGTGAGACCCGGGACTCCTCACTCAATGTTAGGCCAAGTAAGGACACCGTTTGAGATAGCCCTGTTCACCCCCTTAGTAGCTTGGCACGAGCAGCCAGGCCTATCTCCAAGGCACGAGTGTACAGTATGTGCAACCACACTCACAGCAACCTACTGGTGACACCACAAATGGACTCCACACGAGTTTGATAAAACGAGTATAAACTCTATATAAAAAGATATACGATCAGACCACACAATACAAAAGCCAACATATAATAAAGGGTAATATTCATTCCGGCTGGTTGGTAGGTTCAAATCCCAACCACCGCTTTCAAAATGCTAGGCTGGTCGCAATGCTAGAATCACACACGTTGCAATGGACAAACAATAGTGCGCTGCGTAACGATATAATCCTGTGCTGGGCAAAGGAGAAATAATACAATGCGTAACGATACACCCCGGTACCTTGCAATGGGAGAAATAATGCAATGCGTACCGATACAATCATGTACTGCGCAATGAAGGAATAATGCAATGCGTCACACCCCAATCACGTACTTTGCAATAAAGAAATAATGCAATGCGCACCGCTACAATCATGTACTTTGCAATTAAGGAATAATGCAATGAGTAGCTACAATCATGTACTTTGCAATGAAGAAATAATGCAATGCAGGCCGCTACAATCCTGTACTTTGCAATGGAGAAATAATGCAATGCATAGTGCTACAATCGTGTACTTCGTTATGCAGAAATAATGTCAGGCGTCATATGACAGTCCGGCAGTTCGTTAGCAGCAATATTGGCAATGTGTATTACGACAGTCAGCCTCTTCGATAACAGTTGACCCCACTCGTATCAACGATGACATAAAGTTCAGCTTCTCAGTCTGACCCCAGTACTGCCACTCCTTTGGTCAGTACGGGCCCCAATCTGAGCCGAAGCAAAGGCTCACGTTGCCAGAAGGACTGAGAGGCCGAGAGAGTGACCCTCAGAGCCCGCACCCCGCCCAGGCAGTGATCCACGTTACTTGGGGGCGTGACCCCACTCTCCTCTCCTCCTTCAGCGAACTGGGCCTTCCGTGCAGAACTTTCTCAATGGGCCTCAGCCACTCGGCCTGGCAGCTCAGCTCCTCCAAGCCGGCCGGTCCAGGCCGCGACTGTTATGAAGGTCTCAGGCGGCCGCAGGGCACACGTACCCCATGCCTCTGAGATTACGTTACTCCAGGTGCACGTTCACCACAGCACCCTCCGGGTCTCATCTGGCACGAAGCCACACACACAACGCTGATGGGACTTCACGTCGACTCCGAGTGCACGTTCACCAGGCACTCCTTCCTGCGGTCTCAGTTGGCACCAAGACCCGCACACCGCGCTGCAGAGACTCAGTTTCTTCCGGTGCACACGATGATCAGCCGATCACCTCCACAGTCCCAGGTTGCACCTAAAGCACGCACACTGCTTCACTGAGACTTACTCCAACTCCGGTGCCCCGATATCCAGGCGCTCTTCACCAACGCCTTCGGCCGCACCCCGACACGCTCACCGTGTCCGAGCCTCACTTCTCCTCCGGTGCACTCGATGACCAGGCGCTCTTCACCGGCGCCTCCGGTGCACCCCGAAACACACCCTGCGCGTCCGAGATTCACTCCAATTCCGATGCACACATTGACCAGGCGCTCCTCACCAACGCCTCCTGTAAACCACGACACGCACCCTGCGCGTCCGAGACTCCCTTCACCTCCGATGCACCCGCTGACCAGGCGCTCTTCACCAGCGCCTACGGTGCACCACGACACGCACCCTGCTCGTCCGAGTTTCACGTCACCTCCGATGCACACGCTGACCAGGTGCTCTTCAGCAACACCTGCGGTGCACCACGACACGCACCCAGCATGTCCGAGACTCACTTCACCTTCAATGCACACGTTGACCAGGTGCTCTTCACCAATGCCTCCTGTGCACCACGACACGCACCCAGCGCGTCTGAGTCTCACTTCTCCGTGTGTCCAAGATCACAGGGCACACCTTCTGAGGGTCTCAAGCTGCCACAACACGCGCCCACCGCGTCGCTTGAAACTTCTCCGGAAACTTTTATGTTTCTGTGTTTCCAAACAGGGAGCCAGCTCACCTCGGGCCCTTGGGGTAACAAGACACAGCACAAAGCACAGTCTTCTTCAAGCAGGGGGACCCAGCGCACAAAGCACAGTCCCAACAGCCTCTTCCTTGGTTAAAACAGCAAACTGCAGACCAGCCCCAGATCACGAAGCGAGGGTTGGTCCTTCCCAGCAGTCTCTTCAGTTGTTCCTTCCTTAGCAGAGGTTCCTCTTGACCATGAAATGGGTCCAAGCCTTTTCAGTCTCAATCCATTTCTATTCCAACGTTCAGGGGTCTCAGCTCTCATAGTTATACCCCTAAATGTCTTTGAAGTTCGTTGTGCTCAGGGGTCCCTGACCCTTGCCTAAATCAGTTCTGGATGTCTCCCTCCCAGTGTCACCTTTCTCCATTTGATACTGGGGGTCTGGATCCTTAGTCACTCAGCGGGAGATGGGTCAATTGTTTTATAGCCGCAACCCAGGCCTCTTCACCTCCCGGGGCTTCTCCTCCGCCTACTCTCCAGATGCAGGTCAGCCTGGTGCCATCTCAACCCCTCCTGGGTCAAGACCTCCCCAGCTCCTCTCCCCTCTCAGATCCAGACAGTCAATCCACATTCAGAAGAGACACACAGAAATGCTTAAAGCACAAAACTCAGCCACTTTCTAAAAGAGTGGTTTCTGAACACACAGTGACAAAACCACTTGCATAGAAAGATGTGTTATGACACTGTGAGTTCATACATACTAAACTTCACCTCTCCATTTTAAACTTATGGGAAACTAGGCTAACAAACACAATACCCAGCCTCCCCCATTCTGTCCTATGGGCAGGATGGCCTTTCACCAGTGAAAAACGAAATGGAGTATTTTTCACTGTCAGGACATAACACACACCTCAGTATATGTCCTGCCTTATACTTACTCTGCACCCTGCCCAGGGGTTACCCGGGACCTACCACAGGGGTGCCCCCTGTGTACGCAAAAGGGAAAGTAAGGCCTGACAAGTGGTTGCACTTGTCAGGACAACATGCTAACTTAGCAAACTGCGCGCAGGCCCTACAATGCAGGCCTGAGTTCCCTTCTCCGCGCACCTTTGCATTACTAGCCCTGGCATACACAGTGCACATCACTAGGGACTTTACTAGTAAGGCAAACATACCAATCATGGCCAACCAATTACCATTACACATTACACAGGGAACACTTGTACTTTGACACTGATCAGCAGTGGCAAAGCATCTAAATTGGCAACTCTATGTCAGGAAAACGGTCTAGGGGGAAAGCAAAAAGTTTAGGGAACTTTAGCCAAAAAGGCAAAGTCCTACAAGTCTGCTTCGGGAGAGCTAACCACCTGACTGTTCACTTACCACGACCCTTCTCACCAAGCCCTGACTCTATTTAACAGGCATGCCTATTCACAAATGTGAATTGCCAAATTGTTGATGGATCCTGTCTCAAAAAAGATGGAGGTGCCCCTGGTTGCAGATTTGTCCTGTATGCAGTGTATGTCAAAGTCCGGAGTTAAGCATTACATTCTCCAACTGCTTTAGAGTGGAAGCTCAGGTCCATTGAATGTTAAGCCTGATTTGTCTTTCTTTTACACTTCTTTAATTTTAATCTAAAATGAGTGGTCTTTTGGCGCCCCATATCCAAAGCAAAAGGGTTAGGAGATGCTACCCATGCCTGCTGAAAGTTCCTTTACATTGTTTTTCCATGAGGTGGGGATTGAGCCTCACGTCGTGCCCCACGTCCTGTAAAGAGGGCCGCACAAGATTGTTTTCTTTTGCTGCCAGCTAGTCAGAAGCATCAGGTTTGCTGACCCAGCTTTGAGATTGCAGACCCAAATGGACGACGGAAATAAAAACTGCCCCATACAACAAGATTTTTTCTTTTTTTGATTTATTTAGTCTACAGATGGTCCTTGAACTCAAGCTACAGGACCCTTTATGGACTAATGGTCCAGATATCTCTAATTTCTTAACCATTTCAATCCCACCCAAAACATTTTTTCAACGCTAATTTCTCCAAAACTACTAGAGTGTAAAAGTTCTAATTTCATGCCAAGTTCACAAAGAGCAAAGAACATCCCCCATCCCCTGACGGATCTGCATGAAAATTGCCAAGCCAAACCCAAATCGGTGAACTATTTTTGGAAAATTTTGTACATATAGTTGGATGGCGCCGAAGTTATTAACATTACGAAACAATGTATTTTCAGTAAAAAAAACTGACATAACTATAAATGAATCCAGTGGCGCTATTGGTGCCTCTGTAATAGATATTACAAGCTCTGGTGCTTTTGTTGCACAAAATGTAGTGTTATAAATACCCATATTTCACAGGGAACTGTGAAATATGTGAAATGTTTCATTGATGTCTATGGGCTGACATGCAGCATGGAGGAACCAATTATATGGCAAAATTTAAATTATGCGGCACATTCTCTGTCAGTTTTAATTTGATCCGTTTGAGATTGAAACAACATTTTTGGTGACATCTAGAATTTTTGAAAATGATGTTGCAAATGCAGTCCATAATTATGCGATAAAGGCTGCAGCCACAGAATCCCCAAAATGAATTTACCCTCAACATTACCCACTCTTTTCGGAATAATTTTGCAAGAAAAGTAGACTAAGCCTAAACATTTTAATTCTAATCAGTTTGTAACTGCACTTGGAAGAAAACTGCTTTTTCAAAACAACTATCCCAAAATAGACATGAAATATAAAAATACATACCGGGTGCCCTATGTGATATGGTCCTATATTGCCATCTGGAGCTTCAGGTAACATTTACAAACTACTCAGCCTTTGAACTAATGATTTATGATATCACCAGAACCCCTCAATGATAATATTGAACCAAATTACACAGTTACTCCTTATGCATTCTCAATATATATGCCTTTAGTAGCTTCTCCCACTAGAATAGCCATGCTCTGAATGAAGGGTTCTTTAAAAAGTGTTAACTCTATTCCCTCTTTGTTTCCCACATTTATTTCTTTTTGTTTTACTAATTTCTTTCCAAGTGACAGTGATTATGCCTGGAGAGCTTCACTAATGACAACATTTCTTAATTTTGAAACTCCTTGAGTCCCGTTACAATTAATTCAAAAACCTTTCTGCAGATACAGCTGAACATTAGGGATTCAGACAATGAAAATTGGAAACATTGATTGATATGCTTTGGAATCCAGCGCAAAGATGCTAACGTATTCCTGGCGTGTTCCAAGGCATGCAGCACAGCCATTACCAGAAGATGAAAGCAGAACAGAATGAATCGGACGAGTATGATAAGCATTTATCTGGCTGGTGTGAGGTAAAGCGCTTACTGATTGATATATTTTCAAAGCTGAGGCAACCTCTCATGCTGATCAGAGTTGTGAGCAATCACCGGGTTTGGAAGACTCTGGAAGGAAAAAGTAGCATTTCTGATTGCCTAACAATTCAATTCAATCACTCATCTGACAAACAAATAAATGATAAGCGCTACACACAAATTGCAAAAAAATGCAACAGAAAAGTTGAAATAAGTGGTGGCATGAGATGAATGCAACTGAAAAGCTACACAAAGACGGAAAAGTTAATTTCTGTATAGTAAACGAGTATTTTTTTTAAATCCTGACTATCCTTCCCCTATTTGGAGATCATGCGACCTCTCACATTCTCTCTCCTACCACCAGTCATCACTATATCTGAGCAGGTAAAGCTGCTTACTTCTTTCTTTGTAAAGCCTACCTTCCGACTCCTGACTGCCCATTACCCTATACAGACACAGGGCCCGATTCACAAAGGGCCTCCGCACTCGTGGCAAAGGGCCTAGCAGTCATGGCGGGACCTTCACAATGATAAACTGCAGTGAGGAGGTCCTATTGATCCAGCGGCCTACTAGCAACAGATACTCCACTACCATATACTCACTTGGGCCCATACAACTCGCTTCCGCTCTGTGCTAAGTAAACCACTGGAATCTTGTAGTTTATAATGTTTCTCATACCTCAAGATCTAGTTATTGCTTCTTTAACTAAACCTTCTGCTGATGAAACAGTTCTTTCCTCTGGTCAATGGACCAGTTAGGTGGAACTAGTTGATGGCGATAATTGACATAACTTATTATACATTTCTTAATAAGTATAAAATAATGACAGACTCAGTAAGTTTTTAAATCTTTATCTAAATTAGGGGTTTTGAACCATCTCAAAGCATTTCAGTACAAACACCCTCATTCACGGGTGTGCCAATTCAAAAATATTTCAGATAACATTTATCAATTCAGATCCACACAATAACTATGCTCAGAAAGAAGAGGATAGAGACAGAAGAGCATTTATCAAACGATGAATTTCATAATTACCAAAGTATGGTGTGAAGACCAACCCCCTGGCCAAAGGGCTCGTAAGGGCCTCCGAGGACAGATCGGGAGACAAAGACTTCAGGACAGGAATCAGGACAGGATACTTCACCTCTCTAGTTACCGACGACTACGTCGCACCCCTCTCTGACACTCTCTTCCTCCTCGTGGTTCTTCCGCGATCTTCTTTCTAACCCACCAATTCAAGTAGATGGTTCTGCATTCAGTTCCTTCATCAGCATTTCAGAGCATCAGCACCACCCCAGCACACCCCGTTCTCAGGCTTCTTCAAAGCGCTCCAAAGCTTCTTCGTAACTTCCCCAAGGCTTCTCCCTCTTCTAACTAAACTACCTCAATTATACCTTTCCATAGGCATGTACCACCCATTAATGTTTCATTTTCCACAGAATACTAACTTCTGATTGGACAGGCGAGGGGGGGATGATCATCACACCATGCTTATACTTCATTTATTCCCCTAAACCATTGTTTCCAAACTCCTCCCCTCAAACTTTTATTCCGCCCTTCCTTTCCCATACATCTTTAAACTTTTATTAATACAATTGTAACTATTTTCTCGAATAAGTTCCTTCATATGAACTCTTCACCCTCATGTTCCCAGGGCACATCTCCGCCGACCTTGGATGCGTGACAAATCCTTAGTCATCCTCCAAGCTTCCGTACCAGGGCGCATGCGTCGCGCCGCGTTAGTCTGCTCGACTCAGACAATTTTAGCAGGCCCAAATACGCACTAATAATAAAGTCAAAAAGAAAAATGTTATTCTCAAAAATAAATGATTTCACTGTATACCACCAACCTCTACTCTGACCCATACCATTTGTTATTTCTCTTTCTGCATTTGCGTTAGTGTGGGAGTACGGGCCGGATAAACAGACGAGGAGGCTGTATATAGTGGGCCAGTTGGCTGCGTTTATTTAAAGGGACAGTGGTTTTTGTACAGATGGATCCTGGGGGTTTTCCGGCTTTCTTCCGTGCCTCTGGTCTTTCGTGTGTTTCCCCGCTTTCAGTGGCTCTCCCTGTCGATCGGTCTTCTCCTCCTGTGTTAGGTCTCCCACGGAGGCTCATAGGAGAAAATAGAAACAAGGAGCCGTCAGTCACCTATTAGCCAAGACACCCGTAGGCAGTGTCAGGTCCGTCACCACACCCGTTTGGTGTTAGGGGAATTTTAGCAAGACAGGGTAGGGGATTTAAGTGAGGATAGGAGAGTTCGAGTTGAGGGTAAGGTAAGGTGTTTAGTGCTCTTGGGAAAAATAAAAGGGAGTGACAATATTGGTTCCGATATTTTACAGTGGCAGTAAAGGGGATTTGTGAGGGGAACGGGACTCCGCCAAGAAAAACAACCCGTGTTACGCACTCACACCCCCTCCCACTTCTCTATCAGTCTCACCTCCCGCCTCCCCCCCGTTCCCTCTGTCCCCTGTCCGCGATTACTCACCGGCTCCGCCGCAAGTCTCCTGAGTTGCGGCCGCTCTCCAGCCTCCTCCTGTGGGGTCCACCACTCTTCACATCACTCCTCGTCTTCTTCTCTGGATTCCATGACCTTCTCCTACACTTCTCTTCTGTTTTCCGACTCCTCCCTCGCTCCAGGCTCTTCGCACCCTCTCTCCGTGAATCTGGGGCTTTTCACTTCCTGCTGTGAGGAACTTCCGGGGTTAGTCCCTCCTCCTTCCCATGCCGTGTCACGAGAGTCTCACTCCTGTATGGGTAGAGGACAAGGGGGAGGCGGGGTTATCTTTACGGAGGACGGTGTAATGAAGCTCCGAGTTTGTAAAGCGGTCCCCACGGGTAAGTGGTTACTGCTACACCGTTATGTCCTCCCAGGTACCAGGCGTGTCCAGGTCGCCACCCTCTCACATCCCCTTTCCCTTGCTGTCCTTCCAGTAGGGGTATTCTCAAGGGGATAACGGGACAGAAAGTCTACATTTGTCTGTTCAGTTCCCTTCCGATGTTTGGTTTGGAATCTGTAGGGTTGTAAGGATAAGAACCAACGCAACACCCTTTCGTTATTCCCTTTGTTGCATGCCATCCATTCCAAGGGTGCGTGGTCCGTGTATAGGGTGAATTCACGCCCCTCCAGATAGTATTTCAAAGAGTTGATGGCCCATTTTATAGCAAGGGCCTCCTTTTCGATGACCGCGTAGTGTCTTTCCCGGGGGTACAATTTCCTGCTTATATATAGTATGGGTTTTTCTTCCCCTTGTCTGTTTCTTTGGGATAGGACTGCCCCCAACCCTTGATCCGAGGCATCGGTCTGTAGGATGAAAGGTAATGTGTAATCGGGACTGGCTAATACTGTGTCCGAGGTCAGGGATGCCTTCAGTGTTTTGAATGCACAAGAGACTTCGGGGCTGGGGTCTTTTAACTTGGTTTCTGTCTTTACTGTTTTATGCAAGAGGTCTGTGAGAGGGGCTGCTATTTGTGAAAACCGTGGTATGAACCTCCTATAATATCCAAGGAGCCCTAAAAAAGCCCGTAGGTCTCTTGCAGACCGTGGAAACGGAATCTGGGAAATAGCGGCCAGTTTGTTGTTTTGGGGCCGAATGACCCCTTCTCCCAACAGGTACCCCAAGTATCTCACTGTTTGTGCGGCTAAATGACTTTTGGCCGGATTGATTTTAAGACCATAACCTCCCAACGCCTGGACCACTTTGTAGAGGTGTGTCAGGTGCTGTTCCCGTGTCTCGCTGTAGATGACAATATCATCTATGTAAGCTCCGGAGTAACTTTCATGGGGTTGAAGGATGAGATTCATGGCTCGCTGAAAAGTTGCTGGTGCCCCGTGTAACCCGAAGGGTAACACTGTGAACTGAAACAACCCGTTTGGGGTAGAAAAGGCTGTTTTCTCTCTGTCTTGGGCTCTCAAGGGGATTTGCCAGTACCCTTTACATAAGTCAAGGGTACTGATGTACTTGGCTTTCCCTATCCGTTCAATCATCTCGTCTACCCGGGGAAGGGGATAGGTGTCGAACTCAGAGATTTTGTTTATCTCCCGGAAGTTGATGCAAAACCGGACCGAGCCATCCGGCTTCGGCACGAGAACGATGGGTGAGTTCCACTCACTCACAGAAGGTTCTATAATACCCATCTGTAACATCTGTTGTACCTCGTCTCGGATGGTATTCCTACGGGCCTCTGGTATACGATACGGGCGGAGACGTACTGTCTTTCCTGGAATGGTTTTAATAGAGTGTTCCACTAAAGTGGTCTTCCCGGGTGTCAGGGAGAAGACGTCTTGTAAAGGCCGTAGGGTCTCGACTAGGCCGTCTTTCAAGTGGGAGGGCAGCTCCTTATCTATACACTGGCAATATAAGGGAGCGTGTTCTCCTATGTTCCCTACTAAGGACGGAAGAGGTCCCTCCCATTTTTTTAGAAGGTTAACATGGTATATCTGGGAGGTCCCCCGGTTTTTATCTAGCTCTAGTCTATAGGTAACAGGATTTACTTGCTCTAGTATGACATACGGGCCTTGCCATTGTCCCAGTAGCTTATGATCTGAGGAGGCCATCATTAACAACACGGCATCCCCCACAGCAAAGGATCTTTCCCTTGTTTTTTTATCGTATTGCACTTTTTGTGCTTCCTGTGCTTTCTCCATATTGTTCCGGACTATGGCCCGTATCTGTCCTAAATGGGTTTTAAGGTTTGCCACGTACTCCACTAGAGGTTTGGTATTGTCTGGCTCTACCTCCCATGTTTCGCGAGCCATGTCCAATAAGGATCGGGGTTGGTGGCCATAGAGTAACTCAAATGGGGAATACCCTGTGCTTTTCTGGGTGTGGCACCGGATTGCATATAGAGCCAAAGGTAACATGTCCTCCCACCATTTAGACTCAAGAGCAAGTAGTTTTTTTAATGTGGTCTTAAGGGTAGCGTTGTAACACTCGACTAGACGATCCGTTTGGGGATGATAGGCCGCCGTTCGTATCTGTTTGATGCTCAACTGGGTACACACCTGTTTCATTAATTTAGAAACGAACGGGGTCCCTTGATCCGTCAGGATCTCTTTTGGAAACCCTACTCGGGAAAATACTGTTACCATGGCTTTGGCGATGCTAGGGGCATCTAGATGTCTTAACCCCTTCCATGCTTATGACGAGCTGGACTCGTCATGGCACACAGTGCTCGTGTGCTCATGACGAGTCCAGCTCGTCATAGACCACCCACGGGGAAGCGCTGGCGCTCCCCCGTGGGAATCCGATCGTCGGGGTTTTTTTAGGAGGCAGGGGAAGGACTTCCCCTGCCTCCCCCGCCCCCCGCCCCCATCAATGACGTCAGCGCGCGAGGCGCGCTGACATCATTGAGGGTTTCCCTTTCTTCCCCGACGCGCTGGAAGCCATTTGCTTCCAGCGCGTCGGGGAAATAAGGTGAGTTTTGGCTCGGGGAGGGGGGTTTGATTCAAAAGAGACATCGAGGGAAAGGAAAGGGTTTTCCTTTCCCCCGATGCCTCTTTGTGCATTCCTGCTGCACGATCATGTGATCGTGCAGCAGGAATGCCCACTAGGCGGGATTGTGAGCGTGGAGATGTGCCTTCTCTCCATTGCCACCCTGTAAAGTTAGCTGTAATCCTTGATGGAGGTCTCTGCACCCTTGATTTTCTCGAGCGCAATCCTCGTGTAGTTCCTGTGACCAGGAGGTTCCTTCTCCTCGTCTGCCGCTGCGATCCTGCTCTGACCCTTTATAAACAAGAGGCATGTGAACGGGCCTAGAAGCCCCGCTCGTTTGGCCCCGCCACACATACACTAGCGGTATGCAACGTATGCCCGCCCTTTCCCTACTATGATGGACAGCTTACTCAAAGGATCCCGGCGCTTTCGGCGCGGTGGCAAAGTTACAGACACACAGGTCACTGGAGACAATCCTTGATGGAGGTCTCTGCACCCTTGATTTTCTTGAGCGCAATCCTTCTCCTCGTCTGCCGCTGCGATCCTGCAATTCTTCTGGTCCTTTACGCAGCTGTAGTGTAGGAAAGGCATTATACATTTACCCAACGAGGTAGCACTTACTGATTAGCCAGTAGAAAGTACTCCAGTTGAGTAGAGGTATTGCACAAAACGGTGGCATCTTCGTGAGCGTGGAGATGTACCTTCTCTCCATTGCCACCCTGTAAAGTTAGCTGTAATCCTTGATGGAGGTCTCTGCACCCTTGATTTTCTCGAGCGCAATCCTCGTGTAGTTCCTGTGACCAGGAGGTTCCTTCTCCTCGTCTGCCGCTGCGATCCTGCTCTGACCCTTTATAAACAAGAGGCATGTGAACGGGCCTAGAAGCCCCGCCACACATACACTAGCGGTATGCAACGTATGCCCGCCCTTTCCCTACTATGACGGACAGCTTACTCAAAGGATCCCGGCGCTTTCGGCGCGGTGGCAAAGTTACAGACACACAGGTCACTGGAGACAATCCTTGATGGAGGTCTCTGCACCCTTGATTTTCTCGAGCGCAATCCTCGTGTAGTTCCTGTGACCAGGAGGTTCCTTCTCCTCGTCTGCCGCTGCGATCCTGCTCTGACCCTTTATAAACAAGAGGCATGTGAACGGGCCTAGAAGCCCCGCTCGTTTGGCCCCGCCACACATACACTAGCGGTATGCAACGTATGCCCGCCCTTTCCCTACTAAGATGGACAGCTTACTCAAAGGATCCCGGCGCTTTCGGTGCGGTGGCAAAGTTACAGACACACAGGTCACTGGAGACAATCCTTGATGGAGGTCTCTGCACCCTTGATTTTCTCGAGCGCAATCCTCGTGTAGTTCCTGTGACCAGGAGGTTCCTTCTCCTCGTCTGCCGCTGCGATCCTGCTCTGACCCTTTATAAACAAGAGGCATGTGAACGGGCCTAGAAGCCCCGCTCGTTTGGCCCCGCCACACATACACTAGCGGTATGCAACGTATGCCCGCCCTTTCCCTACTATGATGGACAGCTTACTCAAAGGATCCCGGCGCTTTCGGCGCGGTGGCAAAGTTACAGACACACAGGTCACTGGAGACAATTCTTCTGGTCCTTTACGCAGCTGTAGTGTAGGAAAGGCACTATACATTTACCCAACGAGGTAGCACTTACTGATTAGCCAGTAGAAAGCACTCCAGTTGAGTAGAGGTATTGCACAAAACGGTGGCATCTTCGTGGATAAATATGCAGGGCAGATGTGCCTTCTCTCCATTTACACCCTGAAAAGTTAGCTGTAATCCTTGATGGAGGTCTTTGCATCCTTGAATTTCTCGAGCGCAATGCTCGTGTAGTTCCTGTGACCAGGAGGTTCCTTCTCCTCGTCTGCCGCTGAGATCCTGCTCTGACCCTTTATAAACAAGAGGCATGTGAACGGGCTTAGAAGCCCCGCCACACATACACTAGCGGTATGCAACGTATGCCCGCCCTTTCCCCACTATGATGGACAGCTTACTCAAAGGACCCCGGCACTTTCGGCGCGGTGGCAAAGTTACAGACACACAGGTCACTGGAGACAATTCTTCTGGTCCTTTACGCAGCTGTAGTGTAGGAAAGGCACTATACATTTACCCAACGAGGTAGCACTTACTGATTAGCCAGTAGAAAGCACTCCAGTTGAGTAGAGGTATTGCACAAAACGGTGGCATCTTCGTGGATAAATATGCAGGGCAGATGTGCCTTCTCTCCATTTACACCCTGAAAAGTTAGCTGTAATCCTTGATGGAGGTCTTTGCATCCTTGAATTTCTTGAGCGCAATGCTCGTGTAGTTCCTGTGACCAGGAGGTTCCTTCTCCTCGTCTGCCGCTGAGATCCTGCTCTGACCCTTTATCCCCTTCGGTGCTTATGACGAGCTGGACTCGTCATGGCACACAGTGCTCGTGACGAGTCCAGCTCGTCATAAGACCACCCACGGGGGAAGCGCTGGCGCTCCCCCCGTGAGAATCTGATTGTTAGGTTTTTTTTGGGGGGAGGCAGGGGAAGGGCTTCCCTGCCTCCCCCGCCCCATCAATGACGTCAGCGCGCTGACATCATTGAGGGTTTCCCTTTCTTCCCGACGCGCTGGAAGCCATTTGCTTCCAGCGCGTCGGGAAATCAGGTGAGGTTTGGCTCGGGGAGGGGGGGTTTGTATCAAAAGAGGCATCGAGGGAAAGGAAATGGTTTTCCTTTCCCCCGATGCCTCTTTGTGCATTCCTGCTGCACGATCATGTGATTGTGCAGCAGGAATGCCCACTAGGCACCAGGGTTTTTTTTTATTTTTGTGTTGGGGAGTGGCCAAAAGGGCAAGGGTTGCTCCCCTTTTACGGGTGTGAATATTTTATTTATACTGTTAGGCCCAACTACCCCTTAGCTTGGCTGGTGGATTGTGTGTGGACTGGTGCATTATTTGCATATGTGATTGTAATGTTTTTTTCCTCCTTTTTATTCTAGTGTAAAGCTTTTGATTCCTGTTTGCGGTTTCGGCAGTTGTGGTTCTGCAGTTTTGCGTAATTGCATTTATTTGGTAAGAAAAATATTTTTGTTGTGTGTACTCCAAATGAGTATTATTGTCATGCATGAATGAATTTTTTTGTAAGTGGTGCCATAATGGCAGCATATTTGTTAGTGTTCAGAGCATGAAATTCTTTGCGATGTTTTGCATTGTCTTATGTGTAATTTTTTTCTTCTTCTTTTTTAGTGGGATATTGTTGATCCTTACTGTGTCTGTGCAGAGTAGGTGGTGGTGAGTCTAGCTGCTTCTGTCACGTGAGTGGTATAGTGTTGGAGTATATAGGTCTTTGTGATAAATCTACATTTTGTTTATTTCTTTTTTTTTTTTACAAAGGGTTTGTTGTTGTTGACTTGTTTGACAAGTAACCTTTATTAGTAAGCATTATGGCTAGCCGTAGAATTACTGCTCAGCAGGTGGTTGGTTTGCTTCTTGAATCTTCCTCTGAGCAGGATTATGAGACTGACAGTGCGTCTGAGGGAGAGGAGGGAGGGAAGATTCAGGCAGTGAGTTTTCTCTCCACATGGAATCATCGGATGATGAAGGTACTCTCAGTGCAGATGAAGTGCCTGATTTAGAGGAGGATACTAATGTGCCGATGGTGCAAGAGGCATCTGGATTGCAGCCTGGGGCTGCTAGGCTTCCTACTGGAAGTGCTGGACTCTGGGTTGATCCAAACATGGTGCAGCCGGTGTTGCCTGCCTTTAGTGGTTATGCAGGGTGTAGAGTGGATTGTGAACATTATTTGCCTATACAGTATTTTCAGTTGTTTATGGATGATGTATTTTTGGGTGAGATTGTTGAGCAGACTAATTTGTATGCTGAACAGTTTTTGAGGGACAACAGTGCCAGACTTAGGCCCCATTCTAGAGCTACCCGGTGGAGTCCCACAAATCTGGAAGAGATGAAGAAGTTTTTGGGTTTGACTTTTTTGATGGGTTTGATAAGGAAGCCGTCCATGAGTTCATATTGGTCTACCAGTCCCTTGATGGCAACGGCCATATTTCCTGCAGTTATGACTCGTGATCGGTATTTACTTTTGCTTCGGATGCTGCATTTTGTTGATAATGGTTTGGCGTTGCCACGAGATCACCCTGAATGTGACCGTCTTTTTAAGATTCGGCCTGTTCTTGATCACTTTGTAGATCGATTTTCAGAGATCTATACTCCAGGGAAAGAAATATCTATTGATGAGTCTTTGGTGCTGTTCAAGGGCCGTTTGGTTTTTAGGCAGTACATTCCTAGCAAGAGGGCACGCTATGGAATTAAGCTGTATATGTTGTCTGAGAGTAGGACAGGATATGTTTTTAATTTGCGTGTGTACACTGGTAGGGATTCCACTATTGACCCCCTGGTTGTCCGTCCACTTTAGTAGGAGTTTCAGAGAAAATTGTGTGGGAACTTGCTAGAGGACTGTTTAACAGAGGCCACCATTTGTACATTGATAACTTCTACACTGCTGTGCAATTGTTTAAGGAATTGTTCAAAGTGGACACTTTTGCTTGTGGCACAATCCGCTCTAACCGTAAAGGTTATCCAAAAGAGCTTGTTTGCAAAAAACTTCAGAGGGGACAGTGCAGTGCCTTGCGTAGTGAGGAACTGCTAGCTGTGAAATTTGTGGACAGGAGGGATGTGTACATGCTGACTACCATCCATGATGAGAGTACTTCACCTGTGGCTGTTTGGGGTCAGATTGCTGAAGTGCGCAAACCTGTGTGCATTTTAGACTACAATAAGCACATGGGTGGTGTTGATAGAGTAGATCAGAGGTTGGAACCTTACACTGCTATTCGTAAGTCTTACATTTGGTATAAGAAGTTGGCCATCCATCTCTTCAATTTAGCAACTTTCAATGCTTTTGTTGTGTTCAAGGAGTGTTCTCCTGCGTCAAAGTTGACTTTTGTTCAGTTTCAGGAGTCTGTCATAGGCAGCCTTGTTGTTGTGGAACAGGCAAGTGTTCCTAGAGTTGGAGTGGTGGAGGATGTGGCTCGATTGAAAGATCGCCACTTTCCTGATCACATTCCTCCTACATCCTCAAAAGACTTTCCCACTAGGAGATGTAGAGTCTGTTGGCGAAGAGGTACGCGGAAGGAGACTCGTATGTACTGCCCTGAGTGTCCTTCTAACCCTGGGCTGTGTGTGCCTGCTTGTTATAGAGCGTACCACAAGCAAAAGAATTATTGGGAGCAACCATGAGTGGTAAAGTGAACTGCCTGGTCTGTAATGTTTAAGAATTGTTGTTCTGTTTCAAGGTTGGCATTAGTGCAATGTTTCTGATTTTGTGTTAGTAGATTTGTATCTATTTGCAATTTGTTTGTGTTTTCTTTTTGTATAAAAAAATCCTAAATGTGATGGTGGTGTGTGTAGGCTGGTGCTTGGCTGGCGGTGTGCGTGGAGTGGCGCTCGGCTGGCAGTGTGTGAGTAGTGACTTGCTGCTGGTCACTACACACACTGCTAGCCGAGCGACACTCCACGCAATCCATCAGGTTGTGTTGTTGCTGTGTTAGGAATGTGGGCGTGTGAAAGTGATGGGCCCTTGAATGGCGCTGTCTGCTGGTGTGAGTGTTGTAATGTGATGGGCCCGCGGCTGGTGGTGTGAATGGCTTTGTATTTGTCACACGTATGAAAGGTGTATGAATGGCCTGTAAAGAGGTTGGTGCCTTGTCGTGGCTTTACAGCTCACGAGCTGTGAGTCAATGGTTCAGTTTCTCGTCCTTTCAATTATTAACAGTGCATTTCATTTTTGTGAAATCACTTGTTAATACAATTGTATATACTGAACCATCACTCACCCTCGTGCCAAATCCAACCAGTATGTGTGTGTGTGCTTGAGGATTAGATGGTTGTGCAGTAATATTTTTTTTTGTCTTTCTCAAGCAGGGTGTACCTTGTCCCTTTTTGTGAATGTTGTAATGTGTTTGTTTCGTGCCTGGGGGTGTGAATGGTCTTGTGTGTATCACGTATGAAAGGTGTGTGAATGGCCTGTAAAGCGGTTGGGGCCTTGACGTGGCTTTACAGCTCACGAGCTGCGAGTCACTGGTTCCGTTTTTGTCCTTTCAATTATTGACAGTGCATTTCATTTTTGTGAAATCTCTTGTTAATAAAATTGTATATACTGAACCATCACTTGCCCTCGTGCCAAATCCAACCAGTATGTGTGTGTGTGCTTGAGGAATAGATGGCTGTGCAGTAATCTTTGTCTTTTTAGTCTGTCTGCCAAGGTGTACATTCCGTCTAAGAATAACCTACCAACTGTAGATATTGTCGTAAACGAAACACCCATGGGAGTACATGGTGATATCTCTCTTGTGGATCCCAACAAGTTATGGTACCCACAATGTCCTGCAAACCTCAAAATGTCTGTCACATTTTCCTTGCAATATTGTGCCAACATTTTCACGCTGCAGAAATAAACAACACATTATCTCATTATGACTTGGTTTTGCAAGGGGGTCACCTGGGTTTTTGGCCCGGGGCTCGGCGGCCACATAGGGAAACCTACCAAACCCACACATTTCTGAAAAGTAGACACCCGGGGGCTTCCAGGGAGGTATGGCTTGCGTGGATCCCCCAACGTTTCCTTACCCAGAATCCCCTGCAAACCTCACTTTTAGCTGAAAAAATCACTTTTTTCACACATTTCTGTGTGGGAAAGTGTGGCATCACTGGCCTCACACAAATTTCCTACCACCCAGCGTTCCCCCAGGTCTCCCGATAAAAATGGTGCCTCACTTGTGTGGGAGGCCCAAGTACCCGCGACAGGCAAGGGCCCACAACGTATTGAGGCGACCTCAAAATGGCCTTTCACAAAACCACCTGGTTTTGCAAGGGGAGTCACCTGGGTTTTTGGCCCCGTGCTCGGCGGCCATCTAGGGAAACCTACCAAACCCACACATTTCTGAAAAGTAGACACCCGGGGGCTTCCAGGGAGGTATGGCTTGCGTGGATCCCCCAACGTTTCCTTACCCAGAATCCCCTGCAAACCTCACTTTTAGCTGAAAAAATCACTTTTTCACACATTTGTGTGTGGGAAAGTGTGGCATCACTGGCCTCACACAAATTTCCTACCACCCAGCGTTCCCCCAGGTCTCCCGATAAAAATGGTGCCTCACTTGTGTGGGAGGCCCAAGTACCCGCGACAGGCAAGGGCCCACAACGTATTGAGGCGACCTCAAAATGGCCTTTCACAAAACCACCTGGTTTTGCAAGGGGGGTCACCTGGGTTTTTGGCCCCGTGCTCGGCGGCCATCTAGGGAAACCTACCAAACCCACACATTTCTGAAAAGTAGACACCCGGGGGCTTCCAGGGAGGTATGGCTTGCGTGGATCCCCCAACGTTTCCTTACCCAGAGGTAGGGTTCAAAAACTACAGCTAGGCACTTTGCCAAAAAAGGGTCATTTTTCACTGCAAAATTGAGATGTGACCACGTTGCGTTTTGCGCCGTTTCCTGTCGCAGGCACTAGGCCGACCCACACAAGTGAGGTACCATTTTTCTCGTAAGACTTTGGGGAACGCGGGGTGGGTGGAAATTTGTGGATCCACGCAGATTCCAGAACTTTCCACCACAGAAATGTGGGGAAAATGTGTTTTGGACAATTTTTTATGTTTGCAAGGGATTCTGGGTAACAGACCCTGGTGGGAGGCAGTCAAGTCACCCCATCCTGGATTCCCCTGGGTGTCTAGTTTTCAAAAATGTATAGGTTTGCTAGGTTTCCCTAGGTGCCGGCAGAGGTAGGGTTCAAAAACTACAGCTAGGCACTTTGCCAAAAAGGGTCATTTTTCACTGCGAAATTGAGATGTGACCACGCTTGCGTTTTGCGCCGTTTCCTGTCGCAGGCACTAGGCCGACCCACACAAGTGAGGTACCATTTTTCTCGTAAGACTTTGGGGAACGCGGGGTGGGTGGAAATTTGTGGATCCACGCAGATTCCAGAACTTTCCACCACAGAAATGTGGGGAAAATGTGTTTTTTGGACAATTTTTTATGTTTGCAAGGGATTCTGGGTAACAGAACCTGGTGGGAGGCAGTCAAGTCACCCCATCCTGGATTCCCTGGGTGTCTAGTTTTCAAAAATGTATAGGTTTGCTAGGTTTCCCTAGGTGCCGGCAGAGGTAGGGTTCAAAAACTACAGCTAGGCACTTTGCCAAAAAGGGTCATTTTTCACTGCGAAATTGAGGTGTGACCACGTTGCGTTTTGCGCCGTTTCCTGTCGCAGGCACTAGGCCGACCCACACAAGTGAGGTACCATTTTTCTCGTAAGACTTTGGGGAACGCGGGGTGGGTGGAAATTTGTGGATCCACGCAGATTCCAGAACTTTCCACCACAGAAATGTGGGGAAAATGTGTTTTTTTGGACAATTTTTTATGTTTGCAAGGGATTCTGGGTAACAGAACCTGGTGGGAGGCAGTCAAGTCACCCCATCCTGGATTCCCCTGGGTGTCTAGTTTTCAAAAATGTATAGGCTTGCTAGGTTTCCCTAGGTGCCGGCAGAGGTAGGGTTCAAAAACTACAGCTAGGCACTTTGCCAAAAAAGGGTCATTTTTCACTGCGAAATTGAGGTGGGACCGCATTGCGTTTTGCGCCGTTTCCTGTCGCAGGCACTAGGCCGACCCACACAAGTGAGGTACCATTTTTCTCGTAAGACTTTGGGGAACGCGGGGTGGGTGGAAATTTGTGGATCCACGCAGATTCCAGAACTTTCCACCACAGAAATGTGGGGAAAATGTGTTTTTTGGGACAATTTTTTATGTTTGCAAGGGATTCTGGGTAACAGAACCTGGTGGGAGGCAGTCAAGTCACCCCATCCTGGATTCCCCTGGGTGTCTAGTTTTCAAAAATGTATAGGCTTGCTAGGTTTCCCTAGGTTCCGGCAGAGGTAGGGTTCAAAAACTACAGCTAGGCACTTTGCCAAAAAGGGTCATTTTTCACTGCGAAAT
Organism: Calotriton arnoldi; assembly: GCA_963921515.1. Classification (NCBI taxonomy): domain Eukaryota; kingdom Metazoa; phylum Chordata; class Amphibia; order Caudata; family Salamandridae; genus Calotriton; species Calotriton arnoldi. The sequence continues at coordinate 435,847 of CAWUFW010006166.1, forward strand.
TGAGATGTGACCACGTTGCGTTTTGCGCCGTTTCCTGTCGCAGGCACTAGGCCGACCCACACAAGTGAGGTACCATTTTTCTCGTAAGACTTTGGGGAACGCGGGGTGGGTGGAAATTTGTGGATCCACGCAGATTCCAGAACTTTCCACCACAGAAATGTGGGGAAAATGTGTTTTTTGGACAATTTTTTATGTTTGCAAGGGATTCTGGGTAACAGAACCTGGTGGGAGGCAGTCAAGTCACCCCATCCTGGATTCCCCTGGGTGTCTAGTTTTCAAAAATGTATAGGCTTGCTAGGTTTCCCTAGGTGCCGGCAGAGGTAGGGTTCAAAAACTACAGCTAGGCACTTTGCCAAAAAAGGGTCATTTTTCACTGCGAAATTGAGGTGGGACCGCATTGCGTTTTGCGCCGTTTCCTGTCGCAGGCACTAGGCCGACCCACACAAGTGAGGTACCATTTTTCTCGTAAGACTTTGGGGAACGCGGGGTGGGTGGAAATTTGTGGATCCACGCAGATTCCAGAACTTTCCACCACAGAAATGTGGGGAAAATGTGTTTTTTTGGACAATTTTTTATGTTTGCAAGGGATTCTGGGTAACAGAACCTGGTGTGAGGCAGTCAAGTCACCCCATCCTGGATTCCCCTGGGTGTCTAGTTTTCAAAAATGTATAGGTTTGCTAGGTTTCCCTAGGTGCCGGCAGAGGTAGGGTTCAAAAACTACAGCTAGGCACTTTGCCAAAAAAGGGTCATTTTTCACTGCGAAATTGAGGCGTGACCACGTTGCGTTTTGCGCCGTTTCCTGTCGCAGGCACTAGGCCGACCCACACAAGTGAGGTACCATTTTTCTCGTAAGACTTTGGGGAACGCGGGGTGGGTGGAAATTTGTGGGTCCACGCAGATTCCAGAACTTTCCACCACAGAAATGTGGGGAAAATGTGTTTTTTGGACAATTTTTTATGTTTGCAAGGGATTCTGGGTAACAGAACCTGGTGGGAGGCAGTCAAGTCACCCCATCCTGGATTCCCCTGGGTGTCTAGTTTTCAAAAATGTATAGGCTTGCTAGGTTTCCCTAGGTGCCGGCAGAGGTAGGGTTCAAAAACTACAGCTAGGCACTTTGCCAAAAAGGGTCATTTTTCACTGCGAAATTGAGGTGGGACCGCATTGCGTTTTGCGCCGTTTCCTGTCGCAGGCACTAGGCCGACCCACACAAGTGAGGTACCATTTTTCTCGTAAGACTTTGGGGAATGCGGGGTGGGTGGAAATTTGTGGATCCACGCAGATTCCAGAACTTTCCACCACAGAAATGTGGGGAAAATGTGTTTTTTGGACAATTTTTTATGTTTGCAAGGGATTCTGGGTAACAGAACCTGGTGGGAGGCAGTCAAGTCACCCCATCCTGGATTCCCCTGGGTGTCTAGTTTTCAAAAATGTATAGGTTTGCTAGGTTTCCCTAGGTGCCGGCAGAGCTAGGGTTCAAAAACTACAGCTAGGCACTTTGCCAAAAAAGGGTCATTTTTCACTGCGAAATTGAGGTGTGACCACGTTGCGTTTTGCGCAGTTTCCTGTCGGTGGCACTAGGCCGACCCACACAAGTGAGGTACCATTTTTCTCGTAAGACTTTGGGGAACGCGGGGTGGGTGGAAATTCGTGGATCCACGCAGATTCCAGAACTTTCCACCACAGAAATGTGGGGAAAATGTGGTTTTTTTGACAATTGTTTATGTTTGCAAGGGATTCTGGGTAACAGAACCTGGTGGGAGGCAGTCAAGTCACCCCATCCTGGATTCCCCTGGGTGTCTAGTTTTCAAAAATGTATAGGTTTGCTAGGTTTCCCTAGGTGCCGGCAGAGCTAGGGTTCAAAAACTACAGCTAGGCACTTTGCCAAAAAGGGTCATTTTTCACTGCGAAATTGAGGTGTGACCACGTTGCGTTTTGCGCCGTTTCCTGTCGCAGGCACTAGGCTGACCCACACAAGTGAGGTACCATTTTTCTCGTTAGACTTTGGGGAACGCGGGGTGGGTGGAAATTTGTGGATCCACGCAGATTCCAGACCTTTCCACCACAGAAATGTGGGGAAAATGTGATTTTTTTGACAATTTTTTATGTTTGCAAGGGATTCTGGGTAACAGAACCTGGTGGGAGGCAGTCAAGTCACCCCATCCTGGATTCCCCTGGGTGTCTAGTTTTCAAAAATGTATAGGTTTGCTAGGTTTCCCTAGGTGCCGGCAGAGGTAGGGTTCAAAAACTACACCTAGGCACTTTGCAAAAAAAGGGTAATTTTTCATTGTGAAAATGTGGTACGTCCACGTTGCATTTTGAGCCATTTCCTGTTGTGGGCACAAGGGCTACCCACACAAGTGAGGTACCATTTTTATCGGGAGACTTAGGGTAACACAGAATTGTAGAGCAACTGTTATTACCTATTGACTTTCGATGCATTTCTGCCTTCCAAATGAAAGACAATGTGTAAAAAATAAGTCGTTTTGAAAAATGACCTATAATTCTCATGCTAGTATGGGTACTCCCAATTTCGAAAATGTGCAAATATCTACTGTTTCTAAAATCTACATTTTGTTCCCATTTCAGAAATACATAGGTGTCTTTCATAACAATTTTTCCATGTATACATTTTCCCAAAATAATTGCTATATACCCAGTACTTAAAAAAAAATCATTGCAAGATGTTGCTCAATTATTGGCTCTGGGTTCGTCGGGTTCTTGGTGAACCTACAAGTCCTATATATCCCCACAACCAGAAAGGTCCAGCGGATATAACGGTATATTGCCTTCAAATAGCTGTCATAATTAGAAGAAGTTACAGGTGAAAACGTTGACACAAATGGCTGTTTTTTCAACTAATTTTCAATTTTTCCTTTATTTAACTGTTAGTTTCTATAAGGAAAACTTTAAGGATCTACACAAATGACCCCTTGCTGAATTCAGAATTTTGTCTACTTTTCATAAATGTATGGCTTTCCAGGATCCATTATTGGTTTCATACCCATTTCTACCATTAACTGGAAGGAGGTTGAAAGCACAAAAAATAGCAAAAATAGGCTATGTCCCAGAAAAATGCCAAAACTGTGTAAAAAAGTTGGTTTTCTGACAAAAGTCTGCTTGTCCCTGAAAGCTGGGAAGATGGTGATTTCATCCCCACAACCCCTTTTTGATGCCATTTGCAGGGAAAAATCAAGACGCTTTCATCTGTAGCCCTTTTTTGCCTTTTTCCCCAAAAAAAAAAAATAGCTGTATTTTGACTAATTTCTGGGTCCCCTCCAGGGGAACCCACAAACCCTGGGTACCTTTACAATCCCCATGATGTTAGAAAAAAGGACGCAAATTTGGCATGGATACCTTATGTGGTCAAAAAGTTACAGGGGACTAAGCGCGCACTACCCCAAATAGCCAAAAAAAGGCTTAGCACAGGAGGGGAAAAGGCCTAGCAGCGAAGGGGTTAAAGCAATTGCTTCTGGAAAACGGGTTGCGTAGTCCACTAGGACCAAAACATAACGTCACCCGCTACTTGAAGGCAACAATGGTCCTATGATATCCATCCCAATTCTACAAAAGGGCTCATCTATAATGGGTAGTGGATGTAACGGGGCTCTGGGTGGCCTATACCCGCTGTTTTTTTGGCATATAGGGCATTCACGACAGTACTTTTTCACTTGTTTATATATCCCAGGCCAATAAAACTTTTCTGTTATCAGCTGTTCTGTTTTTTCCTCCCCGAAATGCCCTCCCAATAAATGGCTATGTGCTAAATAGAGGACTTTTTCCTGAAAGGGGGCGGGGACCAGCAACTGAGGGGTACTAGTAGACTTTGCTTTCCGGTATAACAGACCGTTCTTAATAAAAAAATAGGGACATACGTGTAGAGGGTCTTCATTGTCCAGGGCTCTATTCCAGGCTTCCTGTAAGACTGGATCCTCTCTCTGTGCTGCGTGGAAGTTTCTGTCATTCTCCCATGGATTCTCTGCTACCTGGGCTGGGAAGGCTGTTATGGGTTTACCTTTCTCTCTCCGTTTTTGTTTTTTTGTTTTCCTGACTTTGGAGGGAGGCCATTCTGGATTCTCATCTTGTGAAAAGGGAGCGACGGTCCACCAGTCTTTCTCGTCTGGAGTGGCTTCCTTGAGCAATTCAGACAGGTGTGGATAATCGTTCCCCAGTATGATCTGTTCGGAAAGCCAAGGGATGAGACCGACTTTTAACTCAGACCCGGGGTCAGTAGCATGTTGTATATGCACATGCGTAGTAGGGTATAATTTCGTGTCTCCATGGACACACTGTATATTTGCAGTTCCATCAACTGTCCCAAGTTCGCCTCCCAGTTCTTGGGGTCGTATAACGCTTTGTCGACATCCGGTATCGGCCAGTGCCGTCATGGGCTGCCCATTCACAGTTACGCCACAACGGTAAGGGGGCGGTTGTTTCGTCTGGGAAATACAGCAATAATTTCTTGCCATGCCTATCTCCATTGGTTCCTCCTTTTGTGGACAAAAATGAGCAATATGCCCCAGCCCGCCACAGTTAAAACACTGAGGTCCAGGTGTAGGGGTCCTCACCACAGGGAGACCAGGGGGTCTGAACACAGGAGGACCTGGAAGGATGGTAACAGAGTCAGGTTTCCGGATAAGCGGATGTCGGGGAGGACGATGGACCCCGCTTGTGCCTGCTCTGCAAGGGGTTTCTTCCCGTCCCTTTTGTGCATCCTGTGCTCTGCTGTAGGCGCTAGCAATCTCCACGGCTGTCTCAAGGGTGAGGTGAGCGTGTTGTCTGACCCATCTCTGAATGGGTGGATGGAGAGAGGTCAGGTATTGTTCCAAGTATACTTTAGCCATGATGTCTTCCTTCGTGGCGGTGGCTGGTTTCAGCCAACGGTCGGCCAAGTCCCTCACTCGGAAGTAAAGGGCTCTAGGGATTTCTTGGGGGCCCTCTTTGATTTGTCTGAGCCTCAACCTGTAGGTTTCGTCGTCAACCCCTAGTCGTTCCATGATGCACTGCTTTATCTCTGCATAGGGTGTCACTCCCAGGATGTTGGCCGCTTGATAGGACGCTTGGAGTTCTCCAGACAGCAAAGGTCCTATGGATTGCCCCCACTTGTCGGCTGGCCATGCTGCTGCCAGAGCCATCCTCTCAAAGTTGTTGAAGAAGTATTCGGGGTCTTCTCCACTTACGTACTTTTGAAGGATCACAGATGGGAGGGTACTCGGACCCCTTTGTTGTCCTAGAGCATCGGCAATCTTCCCCATGGCGGTGTCATGAGTTTGGCCTTGTTCTGTAAGGGCTTGTTGCAGTTTCCCCCGGTCTTCTTCTACCACCGTGAGGAACTTCTCCATCGCTTTTCCCAAACTCTCTTGGCTTTCGGCCATTCGAGCGATGACAGCCTCCATGTCTCCGGTAGATCCCACTTCTGACACCACTTGTGGGAGTGCGGGCCGGATAAACAGACGAGGAGGCTGTATATAGTGGGCCAGTTGGCTGCGTTTATTTAAAGGGACAGTGGTTTTTGTACAGATGGATCCTGGGGGTTTTCCGGCTTTCTTCCGTGCCTCTAGTCTTTCGTGTGTTTTCCCGCTTTCAGTGGCTCTCCCTGTCGATCGGTCTTCTCCTCCTGTGTTAGGTCTCCCACGGAGGCTCATAGGAGAAAATAGAAATAAGGAGCCGTCAGTCACCTATTAGCCAAGACACCCGTAGGCGGTGTCAGGTCCGTCACCACACCCGTTTGGTGTTAGGGGAATTTTAGCAAGACAGGGTAGGGAATTTAAGTGAGGATAGGAGAGTTCGAGTTGAGGGTAAGGTAAGGTGTTTAGTGCTCTTGGGAAAAATAAAAGGGAGTGACAAAATTGGTTCCGATATTTTACAGTGGCAGTGAAGGGGATTTGTGAGGGGAACGGGACTCCGCCAAGAAAAACAACCTGTGTTACGCACTCACACCCCCTCCCACTTCTCTATCAGTCTCACCTCCCGCCTCCCCCCGTTCCCTCTGTCCCCTGCCCGCGATTACTCACCGGCTCCGTTGCGGCCGCTCTCCAGCCTCCTCCTGTGGGGTCCACCACTCTTCACACCACTCCTCGTCTTCTTCTCTGGATTCCACGACCTTCTCCTCCACTTCTCTTCCGTTTTCCGACTCCTCCCTCGCTCCAGGCTCTTCGCACCCTCTCTCCGTGAATCTGGGGCTTTTCACTTCCTGCTGCGAGGAACTTCCGGGGTTAGTCCCTCCTCCTTCCAATGCCGTGTCATGAGCGTCTCGCTCCTGTATGGGTAGAGGACAAGGGGGGGCAGGGTTATCTTTACGGAGGACGGTGTAATGAAGCTCCGAGTTTGTAAAGCGGTCCGCACGGGTAAGTGGTTACTGCTACACCGTTGTGTCCTCCCAGGTACCAGGCGTGTCCGGGTCGCCACCCTCTCATAGTTAGTTATAAACTCTTTTTCTAATTTCAGCAAAGCAGGTGCTATTCATGTGAGCTTTCAAGCGGCCATTTTATAGCTCTTTGCGCAAGCGCCAGAATTTCCCTCCAAGCATCAGCACGTAGATGCAGTAGACGCATGCGCAGTAAAGATCCCGTGTTAAATGCGTTCTAGTCCTACATCCGTGTTATTTGCAGTTAGTAAACACATAGGCAAGCTTCATTCTTTTCCCTCGTGTAATGAGAATGCGTTTTATTAATCACAAAATACGCTTGTTAGTAATTCGCTAGTAAGTTAAATCGAGAGGATTGCTTCCGAGCAAGTCTCGTGTCCGAGTCCTTGCTCCATCAATCCCGTCTCTGATGGCATATTAAGCCATCACAAAATTTCCCATCCATCCCAGATACCAACTTTAACACTTCTCAGTTTTCTCCATTTGACCTCCCAACCTTTCATCAACTATCTCATTTCCTTCTAAATCTCGCATCTTCTTATATAACCTGCCTTTCATTTCTTCCAAGCGTATTTCCTCGTACTTTCTCTTACGTGTCTGTCCCTTTCCTTTTCTGTTCAAGTGTACCTTTCCTTTCGTACCTTTTCTACAACATCTATATGTATTCCTTATTAACATCACTATTGTTATTTATCATCACTAATAGTATTATTATTTGACCTAGAAAACTTTTCCCAAACCCAACAAACCATTTACCTATTGATGTTATACTTTTTGTTAGTCTTCCCCACACACTGTCAACCTCCAGTTGGGTCAAATCTTTATGTATTCTCGTAATATTTTCAATATATCCTTTAATTTCTCTGCTCTTGTCCGGAATATAAGTGCAGCAATGTTGAACTTTCAACATGACACAAACTCCACCTTCTTTTGCTAACAATATGTCAAGAGCAAGACGGTTCTGTAAAACCATCGCTCTAATTGCAACCATTTCTGTGTTAATCATTAAAAATCCTCCTGCAGTATCTGTAGAAAGACGATCAACTATGGTTGATAACTTACAAATTTTCTGGGAATTTAGGATGGATCCAACTGAGGGTGTCAGTGCACTAAAAATATCTCCTACAATTTCAGAAAACTAGCCCTTCTTCTTCGTGTCAGTCTGCTAGAATTTCCATTGGTTCCACTGATTTTGTCTACATGATAAATTTTTGGAAAAACTATTCCAAAATAACAGCTTCCATACCATCTTGCAGGTAACCTGTAATAGGCATTGTTCCCACAAACCTAATACACTTCTGGAAACACAGGATCAGTTCCCCCTTTTAGTCCCCATCCTCCTAATATTAGGAAGTTATGTTCACATTCACTGGAACCAATGTAATTATTGTTATAATCTGTCTTTAATCTATGGAGGCAGAATTTTCCCCTTTTCACAAAGTCCAGGGACATCGCAGCATAAGCCTTGCCACTTGCATAGATTCCCTCCTTCCCAACCCATGGAGGTACATGGGTTTTCTGTGTAGTTGCCTTTTTCATTAAATCCTGTCTCCTTTCTTCTACTAAATCTAAAAAATCTTTTTCTTCTTTTCTTAATGTACATGTTAGATTATCTTCATGTGCCTGAACTAAATCTATTGAACTCATTGTTATGAAAAATTCACCCATAAATTGTGCATTTTTACTACTAACTACTGGATTCATATTCTTTCTAATAGGAAGTTCAGAAAATATTACATCTAAGTTAGAATAAAAATACTGCAATCTCCCTGTAGTGTAAAATAAACTTGACAAAATACTACATGACACACCATACGTTAAAGGTATATGGTGATACGTCACCCCTTCTGATACTGAAGAAGGCAATTTCATACATACATAACAGTTGTTAATTTGCATAGTGCTAACATACTGAAATAATAATTTAATAAACACATTAGAGGACGTATTATAGTCTGATTCATTATGATAGTTTGCCTCATCTTCTACTCCTATTTCTATTTTAGTTTCTCTTAATCTATCTACTTTAACATTAGTATCTGTATTATTCTCGTTACTTGTTTTCATTATTAAAGGTACCCCTACTGTTAGGAATAACCATCCTAATATTGCTCATAAAATACTACAAAAACAAAATCTAAGACATTTTCTTTTTACTCCACACTTTGGTTTTCCGCTAACTTCATTGTCGGCCATTTTGTCTCTGAGAAAATTTCTTTTCTCTTATCTTTTCCCTTTTTCAGTCTTTCTGTTCTTTTTATTCTTTAAGGAGGTTTCAATTGGCTTTCGTCAATTTGTGCAATATGGACTTCTTCTGTCTCATCAGACAGGTCCAGGGACTCAAATTTTTCAAGAATGACGTACGTCCACTCTGGAGCCTTGTATTTTCTGTTTAAATTTCTCAATCTTGGACTTCTTCGAGTTATTTTTGCTAAAGTTTGCTTAGGTCTTGTTTGACTTGTGATTTCATTCACTTGCTCTGGTTTCTTTTCAGATTTTCTCAGGTGATATTTTAGTTTCTTTACTCCAGTTGGCCAATTGTCTCCCTTTCTGACTCTTTTAATCTGTACTGCTTTTTCACCTTCCTTATCTCCTTGTAAGGTTCTTTTTATATCATTTATTCTGGGCACAATCTGTTCTATTTCTCTGTTTTCTGTGCTTGTACTTTCTTTTGTTTCTTCCTGCTCAGGTTCTACGGTATTTTGTTCTACTTCTTCCTGAGCTTGTTCTTCTAATTCTGTCTGATCCTGCTCAGGTCTTACTCCAAATCTTTCTTCTTCTGCCTGAGTTTGTTCTTCTAACTCTATCTGGTCCTGTTCAGGTCTTAATTCAAACTTTTCTTCTTCTGCCTGAACGTCTTCTTCTCTTTTTCCCACCTCAGGTTTGTTTATGTCTCTTTCTCTTTTCAACTGAGTGTGTTCTTCTTCCCCTGTCTCTTCCTGACTACCTTCCTGTCTTTTCAGTTCTGATCTTCTTCTGGTTTCAATAGCATCATCAATTACTTCAATTACTGGGATCCATTCTTCCTGACTTATCTCGGGCTGCTCATCAAATGGTTGTCTTTCAGAATTTATCACTCTAGATTCTTCAATTTCACAGTTTACAACTCCTGATGCTTCAGCCTGTTCAGTCAGTGGTGGCTCTTGTTGCTCTGATGGGCTCGGAACTCTTCTGATATGACTAGCGTGAATCCAATTGGGCAAACCTGCACACTTCACTGCTGTGGTAGTGACTAGTATGACTTGCCTTGGTTTGTCCCACCTTGGTGCTAGACACGATTTCCTTGCGTGTTTCTTCACTAGCACCCAATCTCCAGGATTCAAATCATGCGCTTGATCTGGCTGTCTTTCAACTGCGTCTTCTCCAACCTGATGAGAGATAGAACGCATCATTTCAGCCAATCCTTTGCAATTGTCCAATACCAGATCAGCAGTTATACTCATTAGTTTATTTCCAGGAATAAACGCCTGTCTCATGGCTCTTCCCATGAGTACTTCATGTGGACTCATTCCTGTTTTTCTGTCCGGAATGCTTCTGAGACCCATTAATACAAGAGGTAATGCATCTGGCCATTTTAGCTTTGTGGATGCACACACCTTTCCCAATCTTGACTTGATTGTGCCATTCATTTGTTCAACAACTCCAGAAGCCTCTGGACGATAAGCACAGTTTAGTTTTTGTTCAATGTTAAATGCAGCACAGATTAATCGAATTACTTCATTATTAAAATGAGGGCCTCTATCTGATTCCAAAGTGACCGGAAAACCAAATCGTGGCACCAACTCCCTCAACAACAATTTTGCAACTGTAAGACTGTCATTTCTTCTAGTAGGGTAGGCTTCCACCCATCTTGAGAAAAGGCACACTATGACAAGTACGTATTTCAATCCGTTGCAGGGGGGTAACTCAATGAAATCTAACTGTAATCTGGTGAAGGGTCCTTCTGCCTGTCCGATTTTTCCCCAGCTTACCACTGTCTTTCTACCTGGGTTCTGCTGTTGACAGGTTAAGCATCTTTGGCAAAGGCTCTCTGCGATTACCCTGAACTTCGGATTGTACCAACTCTGTCTGAATAGTCTGATCATTGAATCTCTCCCTATGTGTGTTGCTCCATGATACACCCTTGCCATTTTTGAAAGTAGACAATCTGGCATGACTGGTCCTCCATCTAGATACACCCATACTTCATCATGTGGTCTTTTAGTACAGGCTGCCTTTATCCAGATTTCTTTTTCCTTTTCCTCAACTTCTTCCTGCAATTGTCTAATCTCATCCCATGTCTCTGGCACTGAGAAGTACGTAAGTTGGCATCTGGTTTCTCCCGTTTCAATCTTTCTGTTTATAGCTACTGCATTTTTGGCGCAGTATTTTGCCACTTGATCAGCATAATTATTACCAGCAGTCACATAGTCATTTCCTGACTGATGTGCAGCGCATTTTACAACTGCTATCTCTTTTGGCAATTGTAATGCTTCCAACAAATCCTTTACGTTTTTGCTGTTTCTGATTGGAGACCCTGAAGAAGTCAGAAATCCCCTCTGCATCCAAAGCTGGCCGAAGTCATGCACAATCCCAAAACCCTATTGACTATCCGTAAATATGGTTATTCTCCAATTTTTCCCTTTTTTACATGCCATTGTCAAGGCAACCAATTCAGCTACCTGTGCAGACTTGACCCCAGGTAAACAGGATGCTTCAATTACCCCCGAATTTTTACAAACAGCATATGCAGCACTTAGACTTCCCTCTTGTGTCCTAAGGCAGGAGCCGTCTACAAATAACTCATGATCTGCTTCTTTTAGGGGTGTCTCTCTTATATCTGGGCGGGGCTTTGTGCATAACTCAGTTATGTCCAAGCAATCATGATCACTTTCATCTTTTACTTCCTCATCACAGGGGTCTGGCAATAGGTTAGCTGGGTTCAAAATCGTACATCTTGTCACAGTCACATTTTCAGCTCCCAAAATTACTCTTTCGTACTTTGTCAAACGACTAGGGGTAAGGTGATGTGTCCTTGTTCTGGTTAAACGAATCTCAACTGAGTGTGGAACGAATACCTTTACTGGATGTCCCATCACTATCGACTCACTTTGCTCCAGACTCATACAAGTAGCAGCTACTGCTTTTAAGCAACCAGGCAATGCTGAAGCCACTGGGTCCAATGTAGCTGAAAAATATGCCACTGGACGCCGACTCAATCCATGTCTCTGTGTTAAAACTGAAAGTGCACAATTTTCTCTTTCACAACAAAACAAAGCAAAATCTTTTGTATAGTCTGGCATGCCCAAAGCAGGAGCCTCACACAGACAATTTCGCAATCTCAGGCAGTCGTCATTCCATTCAATCGGATCTTTCACTCGTTTTCGAATCATCTGTATCAATGGTTGCGCTAACACAGAAAATCCATTTATCCATTGTCTGCAGTATCCAACCACTCCCAAAAACATTCTCATTTCTTTCTGAGTTTGTGGCAATTGCATTTCTTTGATTATTTTTATTCTTTCCGGTGTCACTTTTCTAACTCCTCTTTCTATTTTATGCCCTAGATATCTTACTTCTTGTCGACAGAACTGTAATTTTTCTGGAGACACCTTGTGTCCTCCTTCAGCCAAATGGTTCAGCAATGCAATTGTATCTGTGACACAATCTTCTCGCGTTTTTGATGCCACCAATAGGTCATCAATGTACTGAACCAGAACAGAATTTCTGGGCATAATCAATGATTCTAGCCACTTTCAAAATCTGATTTAAGATTGAAGGACTTTCTGTGTACCCTTGAGGAACACGACGCCATGCGTAAATATGATCTTCAAATTTAAACGTAAACAAATACTGGCTGTCTGGATGCAAAGGAATAGAAAAGAACGCTTGGCATAAATCAATTACTGTAAACCATCCTGCATTCCATGGTATCTGATAAAGGATCACTGCTGGATTTGGCACAATTGGACAACAGGGAATTACAATCTTATTTATTTTTCGCAGGTCCTGCACTATTCTGTACTTTCCGCTAGGCTTTTTCAGTCCCATTATTGGTGAATTACAGGGACTACCCATCACTTCTTTCAGAATGCCTTGTTTAACCATCCATTCGATTTCTGGAATAATTCCTGCTTTTACTTCTGGACTCATTTTGTATTGTCGGATATTTGGATACACTGCACCTTCTTTCACTGTCTCATTAACTGGGTCTATATTTTTCATTAGCCCAATGTCTTTTCCGGTAAAATCCCATACCTCTGGATTAACTGTTGTTCTTAACTCTTCTGGCAACTCACTTTCAGTTATTAGGGAAAACATTTCATCTACTTCTGTTCCCTGCTTGGCCAGCATCATCTTGTATGCCACATCTTCATTTTGGAAAGCGACACCATCCGGTGTACAATAGATCGTGCAATTCATTTTGCACAAAAGATCTCTTCCCAACAGATTTACAGGACTGGAATCACAATGCATTTCCTTAAAATTTCCAATGTGCACCTCCATTGGCTTTGTGATTGGTGTTCTAATCTGTTGGTTAGATACGCCTGCAACTTGGATTGTTTCTCCCGAGAGGGGTAGGTTTGGGATGTCTGCTGTTCTCACAGTAGACCTGGTAGCACCAGTATCCAACAGGAAAGTAATGTCTTTACCTTCTACTCTCCCATCAACAAATGGACCTGACTGATCTACCGGCAAGGATGCGCCAAGCACGCACACCTCTTCCTCCCCCCTCAGGCAGCGTGAGTGTGCAGTATCTGAATGTACCTCATCATTCTGCAAAAAATATTGAGCAATTGTTCTATTATTCTTACCACTTTCTCCTTGAAATCCGGTGTTCGAACTGAAACTTTGATGGTTCACAAAATTTGGCATAGGAGCTGGTGGTACCTGATATTGTAGAGTGACTACCTGTTGCTGCTGATTCATAAGTACTTCATTCTGCATCTGTGGGATTAAATTTTGATTTGGCCCATTATTATTCTTATTATTCTGAATACTCTTACACTCGTTCTTCCAATGTTTAAGCTTTCCGCACGCATGACAAGGGAACTTCTTTTTCGCTTCTTCTCTGTCCATTCGCCCTTTAAATCTATTACCATTCGTTCCTTGATTATTCTGACTCTGTTCTTTTACTGGATTACTATTCTGCTCATTTGTCTTCTCTTCCTGCTGTTCTGCCAATTTAACTTGAGCCCACATCATTTTCTCTTTCAGCTTCCTTCGCCTGGCCTCTATGTCATCCCCGCAATATTTCGCGTACTTCAAAATCTCATCCACCGTTTTACTTTGCCAGCACAACATGTGCTGCTGTATCATCTGACTAATTTCCGATTTCAAGCCATATACAAACCGATACACAAAATGTCCCATATCTTTGTCACCAATGTTCTCAAAACCACTATACTGCTTGAACACCTGCAACAATCGCTCATAATACCCACGTACAGATTCATTCGGTTCCTGTGTTGCTCTATCTATTTTTACCCAATCTGTTTCTTTAGGAGGGATTTTCCCTTTCAAGTATGTAATCACTTGATGATACTTTTTCATCACTTCTTCTGACGGTGCTCCTGTTTTTGCATCTCTAGGATACTCCTCATTAGGCCAATCAATTGTGATTTTCCATTCTGTCCATAAATCAGCAGGTACTACTATGTCAAATAGACCATCTAGATCTTTCAGTAACACCTTTGAGACCTTTACAAACCTTTCTACCTGTTTATACCACTCAACTGGCTTTTCTCTCAGTTTCTGAAAATCATTTGTAAATGATAAAATATCTTGTCTACTCCAAGGGACATGAACATATCCTCCTCTAGGAACCTCTCTCATTGGACACAACCTCTCTACTTTTCCTGTTTCTCTCACTGGAAATGCAGCTATTGCCTCTCTTGCCTGTACTACTTCTTTCTTCCTTATCCACCTAATCCTCCATTTATCAATGTCTCCCCATTTTCGCAAAATGTTCATTAATTCTTTTATCTGTAACCTCTTTCCTGAAGCATTCACACTTTCTAAGTCTTTATCAGTAAAATCCACTCGATAGGGCTTCTGTAACAATTTTGATTTCCCTATATCTATTCCAATCGCTGAAGCAACTTCAGTCAATCTTTCATGAAATAGTCTTGCTCTCCTGGTTATACTCTTACATAGATACAATAATTCTTCATCATTGTAAATGTTTAATCTTTCCGTACCCACACATCCTGTCATCATCTCTTCCAATTCCACTTTCAATCTACTAATATCCAAAAGTTTTGGTATTGAGTTCCGATTATCCCTTTCCTGAGCCCACCTCTCTAATTCTTCAGAGGTAACTACTGTTGTACCTGAAGTTCCAGCCGGAACCAAAGGTCTTCTCTCTCTCAAATTCATAGGCGTAACTCTCTTTTGAGTTTCTGCATTAGGTTCCACAATAGGGAGATCCATTAATAAAATAACCGACTCACTTTCACTAACTTGATCATCTGTGATTACTACCTCTTTTCTAGTAACACTTAATGGAACTGTCATGAGTTGTGGTTTCTGGCAAATCATATTATCCCCATATAATGGGATTACTGGACCAATGGTTACTGGTACTGTCAAAGCTTCAGTATTTAAATTCAATTGACTTATCCTTTGTACTAATTCTTCCCTAGTTTTGTTCAAAGCTTCTCTTTCATTATCTTCCAACCCTCTGTTGTATGATGTATCATGTAAAATCTGTGGAGTTAATGGTATTCCCATTACGGGCGCGCTTGGGACAACCTTACTAGCTGCTTCTTTATACGGTGGTGGATTTTTAATTAAAATATCCTCTAACAATTCATCATCTGACTCTCCATATCCTGTCGAATTCATATGTTTTGTTTTCTCTTTACACTTTCCTCCAGATTGTTCCTCAGCCATTAACACTGGATATAACCCATCTGATACCATAGCTCTCCTCCACTGTTTCATCTGCCCTTCTCTTGACTCATGCAAATGTCTCAGAAAGAATCCTCTATATCTTCCACCTCTGCATTTCTCTCTTTCATATGACTCAGTCTCCCATTCTTCCAAAGCCTCATATTGAGTTAACCTAGGTCTCGGTTCTAAATCATTCATCTTCAATCTCAAATTCTGAAGAATCCTCCCATTAAATGTACCATCCTTAGGAAACGCCAACACACCATCCTCCTTCGTGTACTCAACCCAATTTTCCAGCCACACGCAAGTATGATATCCTCTCTCCATCATCATAAAAGATGCTGGTGTCTTCGGTGGCGGAATAGGAATGCCCTCTCTAGTCAACACAGGCTTATCCTTAATTAAGAACCTCCAGCTCCACTTACCGGCACAGACGGGGGAGAGAGCCGTGCGCAGCAGGTCCACGGACTCCACCTCCCAGGCTCCTCTGCTCCTTGCCCAGCAGCCATCAGCGCCCGGAGGCGCTTAAATTCCACGGCGGGATCCCGCAGCGCGGGAACCTCTAGCTCCACTTACTGGCACAGACAGGGAGAGAGCCGTGCGCAGCGGGTCCACGGACTCCACCTCCCAGGCTCCTCTGCTCCTTGCCCAGCAGCCATCAGCGCCCGGAGGCGCTTAAATTCCACGGCGGGATCCTGCAGCGCGGGAACCTCCAGCTCCACTTACCGGCACAGACAGGGGAGAGAGCCGTGCGCAGCGGGTCCACGGACTCCACCTCCCAGGCTCCTCTGCTCCTTGCCCAGCAGCCATCAGTGCCCGGAGGTGCTTAAATTAAATGGCGGGACCCCGTAGCGCGGGAACCTCCAGCTCCACTTACCGGCACAGACGGGGGAGAGAGCTGTGCGCAGCGGGTCCACAGACACCACCTCCCAGGCTCCTCTGCTCCTTGCCCAGCAGCCATCAGCGCCCGGAGGCGCTCAAATTTCACGGCGGGATCCCGCAGCGCGGGACGCGCGTGGGCGGGCCCGTCCTGCGCCCGTCATCGCCAGGAAGAGGCAGGGCAGGCTACCCCCCTTGGCAGTATCTTTCGATACCCACCGTACCTGCATGCCTGTGGTAAGACTTTTTATTCTTCATGCAGAGACTCTGCGACATAGAAATAGAGCCAAGTTTGCCAAACTCTCCCCAAAACAGTGTGTGCCTGAGATGATAATTACTATCTTGCCCGAACGACTGCACAGCGGACAACTGGACTAGTACACACAGCTAATCGCAATTTGTGAATTGGCAAGGACAGAAGGGACCGTGTATGTTGCAAATCGGGTGAGAACAAGGTGTTCCGCCACTCGGTCTCTTGTTTCAACAGTGGTGTTTTTACCCAATTGTAAGTCAATCGCATTTGAGTAGGTAGGACAGGAACTTTGATCACCTGTGGTTAGACCGTAGGAGTACTAGAATATTAGCAGGCAAAAAAATGGGAAAGAAGGCAGGTACTGGTAAAAATAAAAGCACTAGTGCTCACCCTCTTCCCCCAACATCAATAGATAAAATGTTACAGAGGGCTATTGGGGTGGTGGACACTGAAATTGAACTCACAGAAAGGCGGTTGTCACTCACCCCGGATATTTTTATCTCACCGTTGGACTCGGCCACGCCGACAAATATGACCCAATCCCAACCAGTTGATTGCACTATGTCACCCCCCCGGGAAGTTCTAACAAAAAAAGCACCTCCTAAGGGCAGAACCACAAATAATATCACTAAGAATGGTAAACGTAAATCAACAACCGAGGTTGGTCCTAAAAAAAAGAAATTTTGTGAGGGCACCTCAGCCGATCAAGGGGGGGGGTGTTGAGCAAGAACAAAACCAGGGTATTCCCCAATCCGGCAGTGCAGACACAACCTACCCTCCGTGGGCACTGAAACTGATGGCAGATCTGCATAACAAACTGAGAGCTACCATCAAAGAAGAACTGGCTCCCCTAAACAGCCGGCTATGCAATTTGGAGAAAGCACTGGCAGCACGGGATGTAGTGACACTAGTTCATCAAAATCACTCCACCAGTAAGCCAAGAGAAGGGATTGATAAAGGCTGTCAGGTGGATACTTTAAGCATATTACATTCACGTGGGGTGGGGGTGCGCATTCCCGAGGGTCCCGCCACTAGCCTCGAGGCAGGGGAACCGAGTACCAACAGGGAGAGGAGAAACGTGGTCCCTGGCCTCGAGCCTAGTGCTGAGATCATAGCTCCTAATGATAGGTGCTGCGACAATCCCAACCCCCATGTTCAGGATGCCACAAGCAATAAGGGAAGGCAACCAGCGAAAGATCATACCATAGAGAGGAATGTGAGCACAAACACATACTTGCCCAACATAAACCTTCCCCCGGCCTGCTCACCTTATGTAGCCATCATGACCGGAACCCCTCCAATTACACCTAACACAAAGGAAACCCAACTCGAGCTTAGAAATAAATGTCTATTCTGGCTTGCAAGATATAAACACTTTGAGCACGCCAGAGAAGGGGAGATTTTAATGGTTCGAAGAGTAGGGTGGGTGGGAACTCATCAAAAAACAGATCCAGGGGAGTGTGTAATCATCAACTTTAAAAATCCCAATACTGTTAGAAATCTTCTAAACTCTACTACCCACTGTCATAATGTTCCAACAGGAATTAGTCGTCAACCCTTGAATTTCTTTAACCCCCAAAACCAAATGCTTAAAAGAGGTGGTGTTTTTCCCCCAACCCCAATCATTGGTATAGGGCCCCTAAGCGAGGGTAGCTGGGACACACACATCAGGCGCCCCCAATTTAACATCCCGGTGAGCAATAGATACGAAAGCCTGGAGGGGGTAGATTGACTGGGGAGTGGTTTACCTAAAGGAGAGAACCCAGCAACGCAGTGGCAGGACCAAAAGGGAGAAGAAGGGTGCAGCGGGAGGCGACCATCCAGGGGTAGTAGTCCAGTCATCGCCCAGTGGACTAGCCCACGCAGAGATAGGATACAATGGAGAAGGGACTCTGATGCCACACCCCCTACTCCACCGGGTGGCACAAACAGGGAGGATGGATCAGGAGGTGTACTCGACAGTTATTGCGGGGCCATCTCAGGTGATCCTCCTTCTTCCCATGTCACTGCTCCTGAGGCACTGATAGGGATAAGAGCACAGGGCAGTGGACTGCGGATCTTATCCTGGAATCTGGCAGGACTTAAAAACAAACTGCCCTGCCCAGAATGGGGGCAATTTGTGGATGAACAGGACATTTGTTTATTCCAAGAGACTTGGGCGAGGGAAACCGTTCAGCGGGTTGGCTTTGCGTCGTTTAACATCTTGGCAACTATGGGGGGGAGAGGGAGACCCTCGGGTAGCCTAGCAGAGCCGAGCAGATGACACCACCCTCAAATGACATTAAATGTGTCCTGCTGGTGTTTCCCACAAAGATAAAAATTGCCCTAATCAACGTGTACTCTAGACCCGTGAGCAATATTCAAGAATCCGTTGTGATAGACCTATTGGCGCGCTTTATATCAACTTTGGACCCAGCGACGTGGCTAATTGTTGGGGTGACTTCAACTGTCAATTCGAGCCCCTCACTGATCCTAATCACTCGGCGCCCTCGGAAGAAGATTTACTGTGGTCGATCCCCGACCCACAGATAAATCCGATCAAGGTATTGTCCCCACTGGCTGTGCAACTCCACTCACTTACTCTGGCTCATTCACTCAGGGCATATAAAGGGAGGACTAAATCGGACCACCCGGGCCAGCCCACATTTAACAGACTAGGGCAGGCCTCTTTACTCGATTACATCATGGTGGAAACAAGACTTTGGGGAAAGGTCTCTGACTTCTATGTCCAGCAAAGGCAGGACAGCGACCACAATGCCCTGATAGTGATCCTAAATACGGGGGAGCTCGGCTTGTCAAATTCTCCATCCCTTCCCACAAACGAGCCTAGTGCACTAACGCTGTCCAACAACAGAAGGAAAGTAAGATGGAGCCACTTTCAACACTCGCCCACTAAGTTGGCGAAAGTCTATCAAATAGCAATGCCAATGATAACCAAAATGTGGGGGGTAGTACAGGAAACTCCAGTACAGGAACGAGATATGGCAGGTAAAATCCACACAGAGCTAATTACAAAATTGACTGATGTATTCTATCCGGTGTCGCAGTTGAGAGAATACAAACATCCCACATGCTCCTGGTTTAATGATAAGTGCCGTAAAGCCAAACGGGACCTACTGGATGCGGTGAAGGCGAAGGACAGGCCACAAATCATTCTCGCCAGGGCCAGGTATAAACGGACCATACAGCAGGCATCGAAAAACTGGGAAGAAGATAGGTGGGATGCCCTCAGGCTAGCCCTGAGTGATAAAGATCTGAAAACTTTCTGGGCTATAGTGAGCTCCGGACATAGGGAAGGGAGTTTGGCCATAGAGCCCAATATAGCGCCCGAGGCGTGGGAGTCGTATTATGGGTCTCTGTACGACACTGAGGAGGGCATAAGTGATAACCCTAGCTCACCCATCTTACCCCTGGAGTTCCATCAGGAGGGGGGATGGGAGAAAACTATAGCTGAAGTAGGGAATGCCATCAGCAATCTGCATCGCAGTAAAGAGCCAGGGTTAGACAAACTTCCGGGGGACCTTTTCCGGCACCATATCTGTGCGCCTTTTTTAATGCAATCTTGAAGGGCATGGATCCCCGGATACCTGGCGTGGGGCAGAGATAGTCCCTATATTTAAAAAAGGTTGCCCTCTTCTACCCTCAAATTATAGACCTATCAGTCTAATTGACATCACTCAAAAACTGATGGGTAGGGTCCTTCTGAACCGTTTACAGGGTTGGATGGAGGAGGAGGAGATATTAAGTCCCTTCCAGGCCGGCTTCAGAACAAATATGTCAACCGTAGACCAGATATTTAGATTACAGCTACTCTTCTGGAAAACGGTGACTATAGAGGGTGGCAGCCTCTACTTAATATTTGTTGATCTGAAGTCGGCCTTCGACATTGTACCCAGGGGGAAACTCTGGAAAGTCCTCAGTGATCTGGGGATTCCACCCTATCTCCTCAATGTGATAGTAAGGCTCCACACAGAAAACTATGCACAAGTTAGGTGTGGAAAACACGGGAACTTTCCTCACGTTTCCCCGTCAAAAGGGGTACGCCAGGGATGCGTTCTCGCCCCACTCTATTCTGCCTTTTTATCAACGGGCTCATCAACCACCTCAAAAACATCCAGGATAATGATGCCCCCAGTTAGTCACGGGGAAGGTACCCGCATTGATGTTCGCGGACGATACCCTCTTGATGTCAAAATCCCCAACGGGTATTCAGCGCATCCGTGATGGTTTCGCGAACTTTTGCAATATGAGGGGTTTGGAGATCAACCTAACAAAGACCAAATATATGGTCTTCAAACCCCCTCGGATGACCCGCCCAAATCTCTCCCTAAATGGTACACTTCTGGAAAGGGTGAGGATTTTTGATTATTTGGGTGTTACACTATCAGAGCACTTCGAGTGGGGGCCTCAGTTGGCGAAAGCAAGCCTCAAGTTAACCCAGACTGTGGGTGGGATTATGAAAATGTACAGAACTTCAGCATTCAAGCCAGCAGCCCCGGTTGTGGAAATTTATAAAGCCCAATCAAGGGGGGCCACATTATGTGGGGCAGAATTGTGGGGGCATTGCTCCACCTCCAATCTGGTGAAGGTCGAGAACAACTTTATGAGGCAGCTATTAGGCCTTCCTCGTAGTACCCCCTTAGTACCTCTTCGCATGGACATGGGCATGAGGCCCATTGACGAAGAGATCACCCTTAGACCTTTTACATTCTGGCACCGGGTATGGGTGACCCCGGATTTGTACTTCTACAAAGCCGAGTTCAAGGAGATTTTGTTAATTTCTGTCTCCAAGAAAATACCGTGGCTGTGCCACATAAGGGATCTCGCCTCAAGGCTAGGCAGGCAGGACCTCTGGAAAACCCCTGAGTCTTCATGCCTAACGTTATCTAGGTTGGAACTAGTCCAACTCTAGAGGCATGCGAATATTCTGGCCATACAGGGAGTTCCTACAAGCAAAAGATGTATATAGAAAGGAACCCTTCCTGGATGTGATCCACCCCCCCATTGGCAAGGAAACTGTATGTGGAGTATAGACTAGGGAATCTTCCCCTATCCACACACACAAGCAAATGGGCCAAAGAGAACACGGCTAAGTGTCCTGCCTGTAATTACAAACTTGGGTCCGAAATACATGTACTGTTTTTCTGCCCTGCATACCAATTGCCCCGCAAACGTTGGTTGATCCAAATTTGCAGAAACATAGGCTTTGTGCGCCATATAGAGGCGTACAGAGTTCTAAAATATGACACGCACCCCCCAATTGTGTTTGCTGTGTCACGTTTCTTAAACCATATGTGGCACATACGGCGGGGTTTGATTAAGAACCACACTGGGTAGACTTATGTGTAGGAACTGCAAAGGTCCCCCTCAGTGCAAACATGATTATGGTTCTCTGTCTCAGGTTATATTTTTCTGTACTCTCAAACCCCTGTAAATATTTTAACCCGTGTTCTTATCAAATGAGTGCTTTTATTTGATCTTAATAGCCTATGAGGACACTTGCGTTTTAATTGTCACATCTTTGTAGAAACTGGAGAATCCCGTTCATAGAAGGTCATTTTGATACATGGAATATATAATTGCAAGTGTTCACCATTTTTATGTATTTTATTGCTGTTGTGATTCTCAATTATGCACTTTTATGGCCCTAGTGGCCGAAATAAAGTTATTATTGATTGATTGAAATTCTTTATTCTCTTAAAAATTGACATCTTTCTTTTCTCTCCATACATTCTTGAAGAACGGTGTAGGAAATTGTATTCCGCAAACCCTTGAAATCTTCTACCTGTACGTCTTGCACTGACAGTCAAATCAAAATCCTGCATACAATCCTTCTCTCCTCCAATCCTAGTGCAGCTTCTAACTATGTATCCAATCAAATCAGGCTCACACTCGTACTCTGACCAATGTCAGCGCAGCTCTCTCCTGACGTCAGTTCTGCTCCTCAATACTGACCCCTCCTTTACAATACTGCTTCTGTCACGCGCCCGCTGCTTCTACCAATCGCAGCACGGCTCTTCTGTGACGTCGGTCCTACTCAGGCGATTTCTCACCCCTCCTTTACCAAGCTCCTCCTGTCACACGCCCGCTGTATCTACCAATCCCAGCGCGGCTCTCTGTGACGTCAGTACCACTCCGGCAACTGACCCTCCCTTTGCAAGGTAATACAAAAATGTTATTTCTTAAAAAATTCTTTTAAACTTCTTTGTTATTAACAACATAAAAACATTCGCTACTCTGCCTGTTCCACTAAATCAAAAGGATAGTTTATATTTCTTTCACTGTGAGTAAAACCTTCCGCTTACTCTTCACCTAAGCTCCAGAGAACCTGCTACTCTTCCGGTATCTCCCGTTAGGGAATTTTGAGACCGATATTTCACCAGTGAACTCTTTTTGCTGTCAATCTAGCTTAGAAGAACCTGCTACTCCTTCAGAGTTACCCTTACTAGGTGATATAACTCCTAAAGTTTCACCAGCGAACTCTTTGCTTTCAACCACTCTCACTTTTGTACAGAAAATAGTCCCTAGTTTAACACTGCCAGCCCTACCTAGCTTCTCAGTGTTATTCCAACAGACGAGAAACCTCACTGCAGTGTGGTTTCTATCGCCACCTGCTATTCATTCCCCGGGAATTTTCCAGACAACATAAAAACAGGATACTAACTCTTTTGTTAAAACATTAACCAAAATTCAATAGGCTAGTACTTATCACCAAACTAGTTACTAACAACCATAGCTCTGCTACCAGAAAACTGATCCAGCGGCATACTAGCAACAGATACTCCACTACCATATACTCACTTGGGCCCATACAACTCGCTTCCGCTCTGCGCTAAGTAAACCACTGGAATCTTTTAGTTTATAATGTTTCTCATACCTCAAGATCTAGTTATTGCTTCTTTAACTAAACCTTCTGCTGATCAAACAGTTCTTTCCTCTGGTCAATGGATCAGTTAGGTGGAACTAGTTGATGGCGATAATTGACATAACTTATTATACATTTCTTAATAAGTATAAAATAATGACAGACTCAGTAAGTTTTTAAATCTTTATCTAAATTAGGGGTTTTGAACCATCTCAAAGCGTTTCAGTACAAACACCCTCATTCACGGGAGTGCCAATTTAAAAATATTTCAGATAACATTTATCAATTCAGATCCACACAATAACTATGCTCAGAAAGAAGAGGATAGAGACAGAAGAGCATTTATCAAACGATGAATTTCTTAATTACCAAAGTATGGTGTGAAGACCAACCCCCTGGCCAAAGGGCTGGTTAGGGCCTCCCAGGACAGATCAGGAGACAAAGACTTCAGGACAGGAATCAGGACAGGATACTTCACCTCTCTAGTTACCGACGACTACGTCGCACCCCTCTCTGACACTCTCTTCCTCCTCGTGGTTCTTCCGCGATCTTCTTTCTAACCCACCCAATTCAAATAGATGGTTCTGCATTCAGTTTCTTCATCAGCATTTCAGAGCATCAGCACCACCCTAGCACACCCCGTTCTCAGGCTTCTTCAACGCGCTCCAAAGCTTCTTCGTAACTTCCCCAAGGCTTCTCCCTCTTCTAACTAAACTACCTCAATTATACCTTTCCATAGGCATGTACCACCCATTAATGTTTCATTTTCCACAGAATACTAACTTTGATTGGACAGGCGAGTGGGGGATGATCATCACACCATGCTTATACTTCATTTATTCCCCTAAACCATTGTTTCCAAACTCCTCCCGTCAAACTTTTATTCCGCCCTTCCTTTCCCATACATCTTTAAACTTTATTAATACAATTGTAACTATTTTCTCGAATAAGTTCCTTCATATGAACTCTTCACCCTCACGTTCCCAGGGCACATCTCCGCCGACCTTGGACGCGTGACAAATCCTTAGTCATCCTCCAAGCTTCCGTACCAGGGCCCATGTGTCGCGCCGCGTTAGTCTGCTCGACTCAGACAATTTTAGCAGGCCCAAATACGCACTAATAACAATCAAGAAGAATTTAAAAAGAAGTTGGATCTGGAATCAAATTATTTATATGGGATTTTTGTGTTACACAAATCACTGTATTGCACTGCACAAACACAAGTAGTGAATCCCACCACTGATATAACAATGTGAAAAATTGGGTTTTTGGATGGTTGTCCATTAGCTGGACACAGGCAGTTCAAAATTAGTTGGAGAAATAATATGGTACTTACACGCCACTATGTAAACTATTAAACAAATTAAGACACTCATGTTATCACTGATGTCATAAATGATGTCAAAGAACATGTCATGAGTGTTGTAAGATGTGAGGTCATAAGCAATGCATGGCAGTGGCGCAAGTTGTAGCTAGCTGTGCTAACTATAACTGGTACATTTCTGTGTTTCTTTTAGTTCAAAACGTTAATGTTGTCACTGACATATTCACCTAACTATAATGTTACTTTAGCCTTTGTTTTTTTCAGTGAATTTGTAAATTTAAAAAAACCCCAAAACAGGTCTTTTTATCACATCTAACTTTAAAGTTACGTTAACCTTAGTTTTTTTCAGTACATATATATATATATTTATATGTATATATACATATATATAGATAGGTATGTATATATTATATATATTATATATATATATCCCAGCGGCGGTCGCCTCTGGGTAGTTACACTTAGAATTTCTTTTCCATAGCTAATGTGTTTATGGATTTTGCCAATAACTTTGGGGCCGTTTAAAGAATCTTCATGAAATTTTTTCAAAAAAAGCAAATTCACTTTAGCTCCTTCCTGTAAAGTTTTGGGGTTATCCTTCAAGCGGGGGCCCAAAAAAAATGGTTTCCAAAACGCAATGTTCCTCATGCATTTTCCATAGATTTCTTTAGGCAGGGCTGCAGAAAAAACTGCTGAAGGTAATTACACCAAATTTGGCAGAAAGCTAGATGTTGGTTCACAGATTGTGCTTATTGTGATTTGGCGTGAATCCGTTCAGTTGTTTTTTAATAATTCTGGTTAAAAAATGTTTGTGTATTTGGACTGAAGGGTCCGCAAGAGTCTTGTGAGAGGTCCACGAGAACGCAAATTCAAAAATGGAGCTCTGTGATTGGTCAAGAGGCCTGTTTTTCCCACCAGCCTTCTCGTCCCGGTGGAGCAAGAGATTCCCGTGAGTCCTGCAGGAGCGAGCGCTCTGATTGGCTGGCTGTTGGGGTTTTAGAAATTAAATAGCTACCATTACAGCTTACTGTGAAAAATTTCAGGTGTTGTGAGAATGAACTAAAATATATAGGGGGCAACAGAAAGGCATCCTGTCCCACAATGTTTCAGAGGAGGCCTGTAAGGCATAAGTACTGTGAAGGAAAAAAATGCAAATGTGTTTTTAAAAAAATTGCGATCTTGCAGAACTCTCGTGAGATTGTGAAAAGTAGGAAGGAGTTGGTGATCTCAGAGTACACTCTACTATGAGGAAGGCATGTTGTCCTCCTTGTTATTGAGAGGAGGTCTGTAAGGCATAAGTACTGTGATAAAAAAAATTACAGTTATTTAAAAAAAAAATTGGAATCTCGCGGGATCGTGAAAAGTAGAAAGTAGTAGGTGATCTCTGAATACAGTCTTCTATGAACACCTGTCACTGTAGAAAGTAGCCTTGCTGGAGTTGGCATTTGTGTATCAGAGCCTACTATTCATGCCCATCACCTTGGGAAGAGGTCTGAGTGGAGAGGGCAGTCCCTCCCTACACCCTACTTCACATACCCATCACTTTAGGGAGATGTCTCATCAGAGAGGTCAGTCTCTCCTGACATTCTAGAATGCACAGTTGTTGTATAGGGGAGAGATCTTAGTGGAGAGACCAGTCCCTTCCCAAGTCTACTACGCACAGCTGTCAGCTGGGGGAGAGATGCCAGTGGAGAGGCCACTCCCTCCGCACACTCTGCTACACATGCCTGTCACCCTGCGGAGAGGGCAGTCCCTCCCCACATACAACTCTGCACACCCATCATCCAAGATAGAGTTCTCAGCAGAGAGGCCAGTCCCTCTCAACACACTACAATGCACATCTTTCACCCTGGTGAGAGGTATCAGCAGAGAGGCCAGTCTGTTCTTACAGCCTACTATGCACATCTGTCACCTGTGGGAGAGGTCTCATCAGAGGGTCAGTCTCTCCCACACCCTACTGCACATGCCCATCACACTGAGGTGAGATCTTAGCAGAGAAACCTCTCCCTCCCCACACCCTACAATGTACGTTTGTCTCCAAGCAGAGAGAGGTCTCAGTTAGAGGTCAGTTTCTCCCCACATTCAACTATGCAAGCCCATCATCCAAGACAGAGTTCTCAGCAGAGAGATTAAACCCTCCCCACACCCTATTACGCATACCCATCACCCTAGGGATAGGTCTCAACAGTGGCCTCATTCTACTACGCACACTTGTATCTATGGGAGAGGTCTCAGTGGAAAGGCCAGTCCCTCCTAAAGTCCACCACACACACCTGTCGCCTGGGGGAGAGGTACAAGTGGAGAGGCCACTCCCTCTGCATACTCTATTATGCATGCCCATCACTGAGGGGAGATGTCTCAGCAAGAGGTTAGTCCCTCCTCACATTCAACTACGTACACCTGTCATCCAAGACAGAGTACTCAGCAGAGAGGCCAGTCCCTCCCCACACCCTACTATGCATATCCATCACTCTGGGGTGATGTATCAGCATAGATGCCAGACTGTCCCTACAGTCTACTATGCACATCCATCACATTGGGAGAGGTCTCAGCAGAGAAGCCAGTGTCCCCTACACCCTACTATGCACACCCAGCCCCACTGAGAAGAGACCTCAGTGGAGAAGCCACCCCTTCCCCACGCCCTGCTATGCACGCCCTTCTCCATGGGTAGAGGTCTCAGTTAGAGATCAGTCTCTCAACACATTCAAGTATGAAAACCCATCATTCAGCAGATCTCAGCAGAGAGGCCAGTCCCTCCCCACATCCTACTATGCACATGTCACCCTGGTGAGAGGTCTGAGCAGAAGGGTAAGTCCCTTGAACACCTTACTACACACACCTACTAATCTAGGGAAGAGTCTCAGTGGAGAGACCAGTGTCTCCCCACAACCCACTAAACACCTGTTAGTCTGGGGAGAGGTCTCAGTGGAGAGGCAAGTCTCTCTCTATACCCTACTACATACACCCATCCCCATGGGAAGAGGTATCAACAGAGAGGAAAGGCAGTCCCCACACCCTAGTACACACACCCATTACCCTGAGAAGTCTCACTGAAGATGCTGGTCTCTCTCCACACTCTATTACGCACAGTTGTTATCCAAGAGAGAGGTGTCAGTGGAGAGGCCAGTCCATCCCCACACCCTATTATGCACAGCTGTCATCCATGAGATATAGATTAGTTGTACGAGCTTGCAAGACTCTCATGGAATTCAGACAATTACAAGTCTGGAAGAAGTTGTTTGGAAGCTCCCGCAAAAGTCTTGCAGGTGTCAATATGTACATGTTTTCTTCATGGATTATATTGTTTGTTAACTATTACATCTCCAGCTCAGCATCTTCTGTACCACCTTCTCCAAATCTCCCAACCAACCTCCCTACATTCCATAATGATTTCACTGTTCATACCTACAGCTCTAATCCCCTGTGTCACATCCAACTTTACACCATCTCCCCCTCATAATACCCATAAACAAATGTATTTAAACTTTGAGACAGAAATACATTCACCCCAAAACACCTTAGATCACAATGCTTATATTATAGACATTTTACTGCCAACGGTTTTCACAATATTATTGTTAGAAATGAAGTCTGCACCCTGTACAAGCAGGAACCACCACTCTAATCAGGGTAAGCTAGATACACACTAAAAGATAACCTGTGTTGAGCCTCTGATAGCTTGGCACAGAGCAGTCAGCCTTATATAAAGATACAATGTGTAAAGTATTTGTGCAGCACACACACAAAGTAGTACAATCAAAACACCACAAAATACTCCACACAGGGTTACCAAAATAGATTATATTTCTATGAGTAAAACAAGACCAAATCGACAAAGATCCAAAAAGTTGAATCAGTTATACATTTTTAAAGATTAAATAAAAATCTAAGAGTTAAATAGTGCTTAGGGGTTACTTGAGGTTGTTCTGGACCAGGTTAATCCAAAGTTCAGACCGACTGCGAAGGAGGGCAGGCCGGCTACAGGACTCAGGTAGGTCCTGCTGAAAAACTAACTTGGATGGAGCAAGCGTCGACTCAATGTGTTGGTTCTGATCTGTGCAAGCGATGAAAACGTTGTCAGCGAACCCCTTTACGATGCAGGTGCTGCATCGTTGTCAAGTAGCACTGTCCGTTATCGTCGAGCCTTGCAGTAAGTCAAAGCAATGTCATCAATTGACTCCTGATTTGGCGTTGAAGGGCAATGCATCGGTTCTGATCAGCGCAAAGTCATCACTGCATCAATTTTGATGGTTCTGGACAGCAGAAATCACCTTTCAAGGTCCCAGGACTGGATTGGCACCATTTGGCAGGACTAACAAATTTGAGAGTCCAGGTGCTGTTACAGAGTTGAAGGAAGCCTTTGCGGGCCCTGAGATTTCAGAACAGGGGGCACTTGGAGTCACTCTGGGTTCAAGTGAGATGGGTCCAGTCCTTATCCTCAGCAGGGCAGAGATCAGCAGGGCAGCACAGCAAAGCAGAAAAGCAGTTCTTACAGAGCAGCGGTCAAGTAGAGGGGCAATCCTTGTTGAACAGCAGTTTTTACTCCCAGCAGAGTACTCCACAGGTCCAGTAGTGTATTGCCTTGATAGGGTAAGACTTCCAGTACTTATGCACTGCTGTGCCTTTGAAGAGAGGGGTGATTTCAGAGCAGGCCCTTGAAGAGCCCTGGCTCCAGACTATCATTAGCGGCTAATCAGCCCTTTGTGTGGGAAACAGGACACTGCCTGTTCAGGTGTAAGTGTCAGCTCCCCCCTCTTTTCTTGCCCAGGAAGAGCTATCAGAATGCAGATCAATGCAGATGAGTTCTCTGGCACATCCGCACTTTCTGTGTTTGTAGCTGTGTAGAGGGAATATACAAAGTGTAGCTGTCACCCACCCCAGACGTGTATTGGAGACAGGCTGCAAGGCACACAGAGCAGTAAGAACAGAGAAATGTCCACTCTCTAAAAGTAGCATTTCTAAAACAGCAATCTTAAGTCCAAATTTACCAGTAAAGAGGATTTATCATTACAATTTCAAAGATATGAAACATGATGCAGCTTCTCCTTTTTAATCTGGAATTACAGCTTAAGAGTGCTTTAAGGAATTCCCAATGTTAGCTTATGAGAGGACTAGGCCTCTCAGTAGTGAAAAGCTGTTTGTCACCACTAGGATGTACAAAACTTACCAGTACATGTCTGACTTTTTACTTGCACAGCACCTGGCCCTAAGGCCTACCATAAGGGTGCCTTATGTGTAAAAAAAAAAGGGGAATTTAAGGCTTGGCAAGTGGTTTTAAATGCCAGGTCAAAGTGATAGCAAACTGCACACACAGACCTGTGATAGGTTTGAAAGGCTACTTTCATCATCATCAAACTCTTTATTCGGTAAAATACCATAAAAGAAACAAAGATTCGAAAAATGGATTTCATACATATCAATGTAGAGATGGACAGTACACATAATTAGTTGAACAATACTGTTTAAAAGTGACGTTTCATTTGAAAGTTGTAATACAGACACTAAAACTAAGAATTAAAAACTTCAGGTACTATGCGGATCATAGTTTTCATCGCAGGTTCTAGCCAGCAAGGGAGATTAGTGTGCAAACTTTAGCAAGGTCCCGTTTCTAAAGTGCAGATGCGTTAGTTACTAGAGATTACATTCACCAGTCATGCGGTCATGAATTTCTTCGCAAGTTTCCTCCCAACAAGGAGAATGAATGTGCAAATGTAGCAAAGTCCTGTTTCTAAAGTGCAAACTGCGGGTGCTGTGTGGGTAATGATTATCATCGCAAATTCCAAACCAACAATGAAGAAAGGTTAATGTACAAACTTGGCAATGTCCCGCTTCTAAGGTGAAAGTGCATTCATCAGTCATAGGGGTCATCGTTTCCATCAAAGAAAAATGAATGTGCAAATTTAGCAAAATACTGTTTCTAAAATGCAAATACATTAAATACTAAGGGTTGTATTCAACAATCGTCAATTGTGCAAATGTAGCAAAGTCCCGTTTCTAAAGTACGAACTGCGGGTGCTGTACGGATCATGATTTTCATCGCAGCTTCCAAACCAACACGAAGGAAGATTAATGTACAATCTTGGCAATGTCCCGTTTCTAAAGTAAAAGTGCATTGAATACTTGTGATTACATTCATCAGTCATATGGGTCATCGTTTCCATCACTGGTTCTAACCAACAGGAAAAATGGATGCGCAAATTTAGCAAAATGCAGATTCTAAGATACAAATACATTAAATACTAATGATTATATTCAACAATCGTCACACTAAAAACACAATAAAAGACAATTTAGATTTGCTTGTAAACAGAGCTAAAAAAAAATTAAAAAAATTGTATGTGTTTTGAGAATGCTAGCCTTCATGGCAGATGTACTTAATAAGGCCAATGGTCATATCAGCAACTATCAAGAGTAGGCCGGGGGGCTGACGACGCCCTCCTTCTGATCGCCCATGCAATGCCCAGAAATTTCGCAGTTGCGCACACAAATAATGGTCTTGCATCCGATTTCAGTATGCGCAGGGCTACTCTGTAATCTCGGGTACCGAGTTGCCTACAGACAGAAGACAACCATTTGCTCCTTGGTTTAGCGTACGCTGTGCATGCAAAAAGAAAATGGGCAATGGATTCTTGTGGACAGTGACAACAAGGGCAACCATTTGGCTGTGATTTGTTGGCCGACCATAAGTTCGTGAATGCATTAATCGGCGGGCTGCCAAACCTAAACTGGATGTATAACTTCCTATCAGCCGGCACTTTAATAATATCAAGGTAGCATTCTAGGGTGCGGCTGATCTTGTTATCTCTGATTTCTTCATTCAATCTCCTCTGGCTGCCAGCTCTATAGGCATTTTGCTCTATCCCTTCCCAATTGAGTGTTTTAATCTGTCTTCTGGTGTGGGGTGTTGGGCAGACAATATTTTGACTTGCGAAGCCTATACTGGACATAAGGCTTTTGACATGTTTGATCCAGCCTATTTTATGCGTGGTGTCTAAAGCACAGACCTCCTGAAAGGCAGTGGCATAGAACGACAGCTCCGGGGTGGAGACCAACAGCTGCCAGAACAGCAGAGGGCGGAGCTTTGCTAGATCACTAATAGGTTTAATGCCCATGTCGAGCATTAATGGGCAAGTAGGAGTACTCTGTGGCAAGGAAGCCAAATTTTTAAGAAACTTATTCTCCAGTGTTGTCAGGTCGCTTACTCTTGCCGTACCCCACAACTCAGCCCCATATAGTGCACTACTCACGGCCTTGCAACTATATAATTTCAGTACTGGTGCAATAGGCTTAGTGTGGGAGAGACAGTGTTCTTTGCGCAGTGCCCCCGTAACCTGGGAAAATTTGAGGAAGGCCTTACTAAGATGGTGCTTCCAGGCCATATCCTCGGATAATTTAATTCCCAGGTATTCAAAGGAGCTGACTCTCTCCAGGGGGACGTTGTCTAGGAGCAGATTTCCCTTAAAAGACTTGTGGGTATTTAATAGCTTAAGCTTGGTTTTAAATGTATTTATTTCGAGCCCCCTCCCTTCGCAAAAGAGCTTGAAATTATTTAATAGTTTTTGCAAGCCCATTGGGGTCTTTGAGACAAGAAGGGTGTCGTCTGCGAACAGGAGGGTGGCTATTCTTTGCTTAGCTAAGGACGGGGCATCCGCTGGAATGGTAGATAGAAGCTCGGCAACGTGAATGTTGGAGCCAAGACACAGCCTTGGTGGACTCCCCGCTGTACTTTAATGGGGTCAGTGACCTGTCCCTGGCTACCCCACCTAACCCTGGCAAAGTTCTCTTCGTGGAGCCTAATTAGAAGTGCGAGACTACCCGGAGGCATGCCCATCTCCCTAAGCACCCGCCATAAGTTGTCCCTGGGAACAAGATCAAATGCAGTTTTTAGATCAATGAATGCAATGTACAGGCTCCCTTTACCTAGCAGAACCACCTTCCAGTACAACATAAAGAGACGAAAGACCTGATCGATTGTGCCAGTCTTCCGACGAAAGCCCGCTTGGAGGGGAGAGAGAATGTCGTTCTCTTCCATCCAATCAGAGATTTTGGCTAAAAGCGTGCTGCAGAAGACTTTCTGGACACAATCTATCAGGCTAATTGGTCGATGGTTGGAAGGGATAGACCTATCGCCCTTTTTGAAAATATGGATCACTTCGGCACCTTTCCATGATTCAGGGATTCTACTTCCTCCCGCGATGTCATTAGCCAGGGTCAGTATATAAGTTGCCCAGTTTTCTCGGTCAGATCGGAAGAGATCACCTGGGATACCATCCGGGCCGGGAGCCTTAGCGGGTATGATTGCATCCAGAGAGGCCAATATTTCCTCTCTGGTAAATGAGAGGTAATATGATGGTTGGATTAAGTCAGGGACTGCTGGTTCCATACCATAGCTTGAAAGGGTTGAGTACAGAGATCCAAAATGATCTTGCCATGCATGGACCGGGATGTTATTAGCCAAAGGGGGAGACCTTTCATGATTGCCCTTGCTCACGAGTAACCAGAACAATCCCCGAGTTCTGCCCACCTCCTTTCATCCCAGTCCCTCTTGGCCTTTAGTTGGGCCAGTTTATATTGCCTCCTCAGTTCCCGAATTAACGGGATGTCCCCTTGCCTTAAGGCAAGGGACAGCCGTTTTTTAAGGGTTCTGCACTCTTTTGAGAACCATGAGGTTGTTTTGTTTATTTTTGCCTGGCTCGACCTAGACTTAGGTTGGTGGACAATAAAGTTTTTAGCCAAATGGCTAAAAAACTTAGAATGTAGGTCACTGCAGCTTACTCGTGCAAGTGGGTCACTTGACCGGGATAACAGCAGCTCCAGGTGGTTCTCAAGATCACATTTTAGGGTGCTAAGCTTGAATTCATCTGCCAAAATTGTGGGCCATTTAAGCCGGCGATTATCATTTGAGGGGGTCACCTCCCTTGTGGAGAGGAGATCGTGAGCTGTCCTTAATTTTTCACCCCACAGATGCTCGATTATAAGGCTAAGAGGATTATGGTCGCTTTCGCAGGTCTGGATAATGGACATGTCTACTACAAGTGGCCAAAGGCTGAGGTCCACAAGAATATAGTCAATGCGGCTGGACCCTTTGGGCCCGACAAAAGTAATTCCCCCTTTCTTGTCCGAGGAGGTCCTTCCATTGGCGGCCCATAGCCTATGTGCTAAGGTTATAGAGTTTAACTGGATGGCTGCTTTGGACCACTTCTTTATTGGTGGCAGCACCAGTGAGGGAACTGACCACATGTTTTCTTCCTCGTTGGCTTCTAGAATGTCTTCCCAATCGAGGGGCTCGAATGTTACATTGAAATCAACTGCCACGATTAAGGGGTGGACTGTCTGCTTTGCATCCAGTAACTCATCTAGTGACTGCAGGGTTGGTGACCTACCTACTCTGGTGCTCCTTGCATAGATGTTAAGAATGTCTATGCACTTTCCTAGAGTCTAACCCAAAGAATGTTGCTGTTATTAGTGGGAAGCTCCTCTATTACACAATTTAGTGCAATATCAACAAGAATAAGTAGCCCTCCGGAAGGGCGGCCATGCTTCGAGGGAATTGCCGGTTTGCGAATCGTTACAAACCCTGGAATAAAAACGGGGATTAGACTCCAGGTTTCCTGCAGAATGCAGATCTCATGCTGATTAATGAGTTAATGAGTTCAACCCAGTGGAGGAGATCTAATTTTCCTCTTATGTCTGCCACATTCCACAAAGCTATTTTGAGTTTCCTTGTGTCTAGGTGATTCGTGGGGGTAGGGAACGACGGTACTGGATCTAAATCGGCATGTCAATGGTCCTGTGAGTGTGTGTGGTTTTGACGCCATCCTGGGCGTCACCTCCTGTTTGCAAGGAAGATTTAACATATAGGAGTGGGCGGGAGCTGGATGTCTCTACCTCGTTCTCAAGGAGACCGTCATCTGAACCCTTGTGCTTCAATGTGTAGATTAAATCAGTATCAGTGTTAAAATAACACGCATGTTTCTGTGGGGGTTCTGGGGGTAGTCAGTCATTCTGCAATAAGGAGGAGAAAGGTAAGTCCCTTTGGGGCACAGATCCATTCTCGTGGGTAGCAGTGGATAGAGGAATGGTTGGCTCCAATTGAATATTAGTGGTACGTGGGGGGCAGCATCTAGCTTCCAGGGCGACTAAGTTATGCACTAGATTTTCACTTGTCAAGGTGAGTTCTACTGCATCAACAGGACTATTTTTCAGGACACATCTTCTTGCCCTCAAGATGTCGTCCCTTATCACTGATCGACAACCCCTTACGTGCCTTATCCAATGGATAGCTTTGTTCTTTAGGGCCTCGCCATATTCGTTTTTGTTGTTACAATCAAGCTTAGGTACATTGGTCATATAGATAATGGGCTGAGGGGCGTTTTTGAAGAATGGGCATGGCCTAAGAAATAAAGGCTCCTCACTATGGCCTGCGGTTTGGTGGAATAGATCATTCGTTGTGGCCATCAAGGTCCCGGTCTTGCCCCTAAGAAGTTCCCTGGGGCCTTCTTGGGTTTTGTCATAGATGGACGATTTATTATAGGGGTCCCCATTACAGCCACCTCGGTTTTCAGCTAGAGGTGTGGGGTTGGTAATTAAAGTATTGGATGTTCTTTGTGTGCTATGGGTAGTGGGATGATTTAATTTTGCGGTCGTATATGTGCTCGGGTGCACTTGAGTAGTATTGTCTCATGGGTTTTGCGTTCTTCTATGATCAGGTATAATTTTGAAATGAGAGTGGTTAAAGTCCCTATTGTTTCTTTAAGGGCCAAAATTTTCCTCTGAAGGTCAGCATTAATTGGTGTTGATTCTTTACCCGCCACCCTACAACTCCCAGAATGAGAGTTCGTGTCCCTCCCACTAAATTCTATGTCCATGTGTCCGACGCTCTCATTATGCGTAGCTGTGTGTTCACCAAGATGTGCAAATCTATTGCTTAAAAATAGGTCAACGGGAGTCCTGCCTTGAGCTTCACTATGGTTGCCTGGAGGGCTAGTGGGAAGCACTTCAATATAATCGGGGACTTTTGCCAGCTGCTTCTAGCTAGCTGCCTTTTTGAATAGGCTAGGTATACTGCCTAGGCCTCTATTAGCAGCTGCAACGATGGGAGAAGCGGATGATAAAGGAGCCTTAGGTAAGGGGACAGGTGTGACATTAGATGGTGCAGATGACGTGAGCAGGCCCTCACAATCAGATAGAATAGACTCAATTCGATCAATCACACTCTCCCCACATGCCCCATCCCTCTCAACCCCCGGACTAGGATTCTGGGGCCGTTTCTTTGTCTTTTTCCTCAGGGCGCCTCCCTATCCACACTTAATTACTTTCCGTTTCCCCATGATTAGGCAGAAATACGGTTGGACATAACAAGATAAAAATATGGCTAATTGCTGCTAGAAGATCTATTTTAGAGCTTTGCGGAATGAAGGGTAGAGACAGTACCTCTAGTGTTGGCAGTCCATAGTCCAATATGCCTTTAGTTGGAACTTTTAAGGGGGGTGGCCCAGCCTCCTCCGGGCTCTGATGGGCGCGGATGGGCCCGCCCTTGGCCCGGGCTTTGCCAGGGCACGGCCCGTGCGCATCCCGCAGGGGTGAGGCAGTGCTTAATGCGCGATGCTGGTGCCTCCCCCCTTGTCAGCGTCGGCGGGAAAATGCAGCGTTGCACCCTGGGACTCGTAGTCCTCACCAGGGTGTGAGCAGGAGTTTAGGGAGGCAGTTAGTGGTGCGGCCAGCAGCAGGGAGTGTTGCACTCTGGGACAGCAGTCCCACCAGAGTGTGTAGCCCAAAGACGATGCCCCCAAAGCAGGAAAACCAACAACAGCGTCCCGCACCCCGGGGGTGAGGCAGCGCTTAATGCGTGATGCTGGCGCCTCCCCCCTTGTCAGCGGCGGCGGGAAAGTGCAGCGTTGTACCCTGGGACTCGTAGTCCTCACCAGGGTGTGAGCGGGAGTTTAGGGAGGCAGTTAGTGGTGCGGCCAGCAGCAGGGAGTGTTGCACTCTGGGACAGCGGTCCCACCAGAGTGTGTAGGCTACTTGTGTGGGTGGCACAATCAGTGCTGCAGGCCCACTAGCAGCCTTTATTTTACAGAGTAGCATGAGATAGAATCACTGTTTCATCAAACTCTACCAAACAAAATATACAGCATTTTAAAATATAGTAGCACAGGGCTCAGTTTTTCTCTTAATCCTTCTGCACAGAGTGCTTACTCTGCTCAGAGGTAACACTAGAGAGTGTGATCCTACTGTACTGAACCAATCACCCTATTCACTCATAGAAACAGTGGGGCAGATTTACAAGCCCCTTGCACTGCCAGTACGTCACTTTTTGTGACGCACCGGCAGCGCATTTCTCTGCCCCATATTTACAAGGACAGGAAAAGCCACCCTGCGTGGCTTTTCCTGTCTTTGTAAATACGGCCCATTTACACGCAGCACTTTGCGTGAAAAGGGCATTCCATGGGTGTTGCTGTGGGTGTTCCCACGCAACACCCATGGAACCAGACACATTTCCAGATTTACGAGGAATCGTAAACCTGGAAATGCGTCAGTATGCTACGCCACCCTAGGGGTGGTGTAGCAAGGCACAATGAGGAGAAATGTTTTTATTTCTCTTCGTTTTTTTCCTCTATCAATGCGTGCTGCATTATACAGCACGCATTGAAAGAGGAAAATGCCTGTAGTGATTGTTTATGTGCAGGAAGGTGCCTCTTCCTGCACAAAAACAATCTCCCAATGACGCAGGCATCCTTGCACCATGGTGCAAGGGTGCCTGCGCCGGCGCATGGCAGCTGTTTGTGCGCCAGCGCAGGGGAGAGCACAGGAATGCGACATATCATTGTAAATATGTTGCATTCCTGTGCTCTGAAAGTGCTGCAGCGTGGCGCAGCCAAAGGGCTTGCAGTGCCACGCTGCGGCACCTTCTTGTAATTCTGCCCCAGTATTTTCAGAGGTATGAATCATTCAGCAAAGCCTTCCACACCCAGCCTTTTTGTTGAATAAAGGTTTTACCAGAGAGACCATGTTGTCATAAAAGCATAGCATTTCCTCTTTATTCAGTTATAGGCAAAGGAGCAAATCGTTCATGAAACTGTACCATACAGAATCTGCACCCTCCTAAAATGTGATGATAGAAGGCCTAGTGTTTCTATGGAATTTTCTTCAACTATTCTTTACCCTTTTCTGAGGTGTCAGTACAGAGATTGCTGTTTGTAAACTGAATCAAACACTCTGTTCACCATGATACAATGTCTCTACATAGAGATGGGTTCATCACTATAGCCCTTTACACCCATTGTTTACCCTGTAGAGAGGTGTGAACAGACATGGTGCGTTGTCATAAAACTGACCCATTCACTCTATACAGAGTTGTACACAAACAGTCATTTTTTATCTAACTCTATCATGCACAACCTATACCTTGTTAAAATGTGCTAGCAGAGAGCCTAGTGTTTCTCTAAAACTTGTACGCAAACCCTTTACTCTGTTTCGAGATGTCAGTAGAGAACTTGCTGTTTGTAAAGCCATTCCTACTGTGTGCTCACTCATAGAAAAGGTGTTTGCAGAAGGGTGAATTACTTACTAAAGCATTTTATGCCCAGCCTTTACTCTGTACAGTTATTAGTAGAGATGCATGGTGTGATATAGTGAGCCATTAACGTTATATGGAATTATGTTAGAAAGATTTACTGTTACATGAAAATTTATCTTAGTCAGTCTGCACTCTGTTAAAATGTGGTAGCCCAGTGCCTAGTGTTTCTTTAACACTTTGTACACATCCCCTTTACCCTGTTCAAACATATCAGTAGAGAGCTTCCTATTTGCAAACCCATATAACATGGTAGGTAGTATTTCTCTTAATTATTCTAATGAGAGCTGTAACCCTCTGTTCAGATGTCAGTGGAGAGGCTGCTGTTATACTGTAGTATGAAATAGATTTAATGTTTTACGGAACTCAACCATATAAAATGCACAGCATGTTAACATGTATTAGCATGGAGCCTAGTTTTTCTATTAATCCTTCTACACAGACTGTTTACTCTCTTCAGTGGTATCACTGGAGAGGGTGGTCTTACTGTAGTGAACCAAACAGCATGTTCACAGAGAAAAGGTCTTTGCAGAGAGATGACTTCCTTAGTAAAGTCTTTCCCACCCAGCCTTAACCTTGCAGAGAGGTCTCACCAGAGAGGGCATATGTCATAAAACTGAAGCATTCACCCTGTATAGAGGTGTTAGAGAAGGATGCAGTCTTGTACAAAAGTCTATCATAGAGAATCATAAGCCTGTTATAATGTGTTTACAAAGGGGTTCGTTTCTAACTAAATCATTTCACATCTAGAGTTCACCCTGCAGAAAAGTCTGAGGAGAGAGGCTATGTTGTAATAAAACTCAAGCATTCACTCTATGTAAAGTTATAAGACAAGGAATCAATTTCTATCAAACTCTACCATAGAGAGTGTGCACCCTGTTATAATGACATAACAAAGGGCCTAGTGTTCCTCCAAATACTGAAGTTTATCAGTAAAGTCTTTTACATTCACGCTTCATCCTGTAGAAAAGTATCAGCAGAGAGGCCATGTTGTCATACAATCCAAGGACTGAGGTTGTATAGATGTGTAACAA
Source organism: Calotriton arnoldi (assembly GCA_963921515.1). Lineage (NCBI taxonomy): Eukaryota > Metazoa > Chordata > Amphibia > Caudata > Salamandridae > Calotriton > Calotriton arnoldi. Next base: position 475,016 of record CAWUFW010006166.1, read on the forward strand.
AAAGAGGCAGTGTTTCATGGAACTCTACCATACCAAATTAGAACTCTATTATAATGTGATTGCACAGGACATAGTGTTGCTTTTACTATATACACATCTGTCACTCCAGAGATCTCTCTCAAAAAAGGCAAGCATACACTGTATTGACATACAGGGAAAGATTACATAGCACTGTAGTTTGGTCCTTAGTAAATCCTTTTATACCCAGCGTTCACAATGTAGAGATGTGCAAGAATACCGATCATTTGCCTATGAAATTCAAGCATTAATATGAATGATTCAATCTGTGTACAGTTGTATGACAAGAAGTGAGTCTTTCATTAAACTGCAGCATATACAGTCTGCATTCTCTTAAAGTGTGGTAGCCCAGGGCCTAGTGTTTATCAGAAGTTGTTTAGAGAAATCATTTCCCCTGTTGAGAATAGTCACTACAGATCAGTTCTGAATATTATTAGCTATATAGTATTGTGAAAATGTTTTTATTGATAACTCTGTGAGAAGCAGAAACAAATAGTAAGTGTTTTTCATTTTTTATGTTCGGTTTTCAATAGTTTGAAGATTCCAACGAAAGAGCAGACAAAAAAGAAGAAAGAAACCTACTACAGAAAACTCTCTGAAGATGTAATAGAGCAAGAGAAAGGAAACTTTGGTAAAAAAAAACCTTTCAAATCTGGTAAGAGCAGTTTTTTATAAAAAATTGATAACATCATGCAACTTTCCCCATACAGGTGAGCCTACTAAAGAAGATACATCGAAGTGTAAGAAAATATGTTATTCTTTTCCAGAAAAAAAAGTAGTAGAAAAGAAACTGTTTAGGTAACAAGATTCTGAAAGAAGAAATTCAAAGAACTATGGCAAACTTTATTCCATGCTAGCGTAGTAAAAAATATGATGCAGAGCATGAAACCAGAGAAAAGGCAGAAATGCAAAAATTCAATAGAAAGAGTTTGTTGAGTAAATGTAAATCTGTATAGCGCGAACTACTCACCCTTACGTGTCTCAAGGCGCTGGGGGCCGTCGTGGAAATTAAGTGAGCTATTGCCCAGAGTTACATGGTGCTGAGCTGAGCTTCCGCCGGAGCTGGGGATTGAACCGTGAGCCCTGTGCTCCGAAGTCAGCTGCCCTGGCCGCTGCACCACACCTCTCCATTTGTGTTAAAGCGAAAGCTGTCTATTCTGATTTTAAAGAGAATAAGATTATTTAGATAAACTAATTAGTTCTCTTAAAAAGAAATGTTGTCAGAAGATGCAAGTAAACAAAACAAACGTTTTCACTGTTTTCCAGGGAGAGTGGACAGAAGAATGAATTCATTTTTGCAATTGATACAGATGGTCGTTTATATGAAATGAATGAAGGCACTCCAGTTGAAAAAGTAAAGTTAGAGCATAGAAATGTTGAAGAAGCTAAAACTAATCAAGTCTTAGTTCAACATCCACGACTTCCAGCTTTCAAGTGGAAGTGTAGAAAGATTTTATTAAAAAACTGGGAGAATTTGTAACTAATTACAACAGAGGAACCGTGAAACAAAAAACCTAAATACTGCACTGCCTTGATCCTTGCTGAGTTAGAAGACTAACACACTTTCAAGGACATTCGTTGGCTTGCTTATCACCACAGATTTGTGACAGGACTTTCCATCACATACAAATGCTGTCTGTGCACCACACTAAAATGCATAACCCCATACAAAGACTGTATTTTGTCAAAAGTCAATCTCTTCAGCTTAAAAAACTATAACACTTTTCTGAGAAGGACTCATTCGGAAGAATCATCTGTAATAGATGATATTCAGATGATATATTTTGGTAATGAAAGGCCTAGTAAAGAGAATGAGGAGATTGAGGACATCAGCAAAGAAATATCAAATGTTAAGAATGTTTTAGAGAGATTTACAAAGTAAATTGATGCATATGCTACGACATCTGCAGAAATTCCAGACAAAGTTTGTGTTAGTTGTAGGTGAACCAACTACAAAGCATTTATAAAGAAAATTGACTTTTGTGAGAAAACAGAAAACACTGCTCTAGTGCTGTGATATAAACCAGCTCTTTACATAATAGCAGACGATAGGTTTGACTTGTGTGCTAGGCAGATTTTATGTAAATATTGTATTGATAAACTAGATGATAATAAAATGCCTGTAAGAGGAGTTCATTACAAATAATAAGTTTTCCCAATACACCCTGAGCTTCAACACCTCAATGTCTATGAGACTATACTTATACATACAGTTCATCCATTCCAAGCAATTGTTAGAATGGAGACTAAAAGTAAGAAACTACCTCCTTATGAATTATTAAAAGGTATGAAAGGTAAAGTGGTGTATTTGCCTTTGAATATGAAGGAGAATATTGAAACTATAGGTGTAGATCGAGCAGGAGAAAAACCACTAGTGGTTCCAGTAAATGAAGGGGCTACTAAAGATTTTTTTTAAATGGCAGGAGCTTGTAAGCATTGACTTGGTTAAGAAAGCTTAGCAATATCTTAAAATAGAAAATGTGTTTTCCAAAGATGTTGATGTAGAGGGACATGGAGCTATGTCAGAATCGACACCTCCACCTCAGCTCCTTCAGCTCAGTTTGAAAAAGTTGACTTCGATAAAGCAGAAGAAATATATCAACAATACAGCATTCATCCTCTACATTCAAGAGACGTGATGGGTGGTGCTCTAGATTTGTACCAATTGCGAAAGTCATCCTTTTTGACATGTTCACCCCCATTTTTTGACTGATACTTGTGGTAACTGATTCTGACTGTGCCCTGGGCTCTGCTAAACAGGCCCAGGGCCAGTGCTCTGGTGAAAAGGGTATATGGTATAATTACAGTTGGTAATGACAGACCCTAGTATGTAATAGAGCAGGGGAGTTTAGAGGCTCAGTAGATTTCCTGCACTGGAGTGTCCTCTGCCGTGTGCCTACTTTCTTTTTAAAGGCATCCTTGCTTTGCAGACTGTCAGATTATTTTATTTAATGTAACTATTGCTAGAAAGATACTAGAAATGTAATTTAAATACTTGAAAGATTGGTAATGATAAATCCAACAGCTTGCCACTGTTGAATTTACTATAACTAGTGCAGGAAAGAAGTTATGGAACCTTCTTTTCTGTAAGCTAAAATCCAGCCTACTAGTAGCCTCTCCTGATTGGTCAGCCTTAACAGGCTTAGCCAAGCTGCTTTGATGAGGTGATAAGTGGCCTTAGAGAGCAGAGGCTATCTGATGGAGAGAGCTCTGCAGCTGCAGAGGATAGGTCATAAAAGGGGACTGGGTAAATCAAGCTGGGCTTCAAAGAGAGAGCAGAACAGAAAGAAATGCCGGCCTACCTACCCCCACATCCTGTACCCCTAGCTACATGGCAGGGCCAGGAAAGGAATTTGCAGAAGGGCATGTGGAGTGCTAATGTAAATGAGCCACACCAGTAGGTTGGCTAAGCCAGGTCTTACTCTCTTGTAGAGGATTCGACCATCCTGAATTTTAAAGTGCAGTGCTTTGTGGGACAAGAATTTGCCGCACTTTGGAGAAAGCTGTCATCCTTTTAGGTGGTACTCTGCACCCCATTGGATAGGGTTGCCCCCCTGCTTGTCGCCACCGATCGTTGAATAACAATGTGAGAGCTGCAGAGCAATTTGGTTCTGAATCTGATTTTTCTGCCTCAAACTACAAGAAGAAGGATGGCCCTGCTGGAACTCTGGTCTGCACCACACAGGACTGGTCTCTGAAAGACTGCTCCTGTTGCACACTTAGAACTACAGCCCTGAGGACTTTGCCTTGATTCAAAAAGGATTAAAGAGTGGACTCCCTGAAAGCAACAGGTTAAAAGAGCTTGCCTGCACCATCTCCCTCAAGAAGTTCCCAGCCTGGAGTGCATCCAGTGGACTTTTAAGGATTTGGGAACTTTAGTCCAAACTTCTCAGAGCTTCTAGACTCTTGGATTTGTGTTTCGACACTTTGGACCCTCAAGAGGAACTGCAGGAAGAAGTTCCAGAATTTGGAGAAGATTGAAGGAACTTTTGAAAAAGCTCCATAAGTGGACTGGCACAACATCAAGAGTCAAGCCAGCTACCTTCAACCATGACCCGGCCCGGATTTCAGGTTCGTCCCGCTGACAGCTCTGGTGCTCCAGACTTTAAGGATTTGACCAAGGCCTCTCTGAAAATCAATCTGATGACATTGCATCAAAATCAGTCTGCATGAGTGGTGTGCACGACGTCAAGAGAAAATCCTCCAGAAACTTTTCTAAGTGTGAAGATAACATTTGGATCGGGCCTTCCACTTAGTGTATCTGAACAGGGCTCCATCGCGGTCAGCCTCAAACTTTGACTTTGTCCCGGTCAAGCGCAACCAGATGTCCCATGTTGGCACTATATGTTTTTAAGCACTATAAAGTGGTTAATCTTTAAAAATTCATAGCTCCTGTTTCCTATATTGGATTTAAGTTGCTTTGGTGTCATTTCAAAGACAAAAGTATTTCTTATTTTTATAAATTAGTGTGGGATTTTTAGTGTGTGTTGTGTCTTACTTATTTAATATATTGGTGATTTTAAATGCTTTACAAACCAGTCTCCTGAGTTAAGCCTATCTGCTCCAGCAAGCTACAAAGGGTTGAGCCAGGGGCTAATGTATTGAGACCTTGTCTGAACCTCATATTGCGTGGGTGGCCTTATTGCTAGTGGTAGGTGCATACCTGTTTTCCAATTTTGTTTCCAGCAGGAGAAAGTGGTTGTTATGATGAACGTCCAGTACAGATTCCTGCATCAGAATATAGATCAAGTAGATTATATTCTGAAGATCTCCGGTTTAGGCAAAACATTATGTACGTTGTCCATCCTTTCTTTGAAAGAGATTTGTCAGGGCTATCTTATGCTGTAGTCCATGTTATGAGAACAGGGACACGTCAGACATGCCAAAGATTTTGTGGAAAAAGAATGCCAAAAAGATGATGTTCTAGAGAGTAATCTGATGAATATCATGGCTTGCCAACATGGTACCAATGAATATTGGCTCCATTGCCAAAGTGAGCTAAAGTGTATGTTACGTTATCTAGGTGCACCTCCCTGGTTTGTCACTTTGAGCTGTGAAGAATATGCTTGGGATGATCTTCATGAGTTTCTCAGTCTCCCCTAATGCAAACATTGTGGGCGTTCATTTTAAAACTCCCAGTGAATTGTGTTCCATTGATACTGTAAATGTTTGTAGATATTTTAAACACAGATTTGAAGCCATGCTCCACTTTATCTGTAACAAAAATAATCCACCACTAGGTAAGGTTGTAGATTTTCTTCTGGAGAAAAGAATATCAAGATAGAGGTGCATCACTTATACATATGTTATCTTTAGGTGGAAGATGCATCGAAATTTGGTCAAGTTACTGATGAACCAGTGTAATCATTTATTGAGCAGAATATAACTTGGGGGATTCCAGAGGAGTCTCACAACAGAACTCTTAGGCAACAAATCTTACGGTTCCAGTCCCATAAATGTGGGAAATATTGTTGATGGAGATACATAGCAAAACGGAAGTACTACACTAAGGGGCTCATTACGGTGTCGGGCGGAATCACTTCCACCCGACACCTACTCAGTCATGGGACCGACCGACACCGAGTCGTTGGTCCCGACCGCACCATTAGGATGCAACTGAACATTTCACTATTTCACTATGGGAGCATGCATTACGGCTGTACACCAGTCGTAATGCATGCTGCCGTAGTTAAATGGGAGGTCGGTTCATCCCTGCACCCCGTGGCAGGCACCTCAAGGTGCCTGCAACAAGGTGCAGGGATCAACGGGCCTCCAACCAGAGGCCGTGCACCAAATGGGGCCCTGCTGGGGGTCCCCTAAAACACTTTTTGACATGGTTTCCATGTCAGACAGACCAGCATGGAAACCATGTCGTAAACCGTGCATTGTAATCTCAAGGGCGGAAAGAGCTGCCCTTGAGATTACAGGCTGCATTCCGACTGGCGGACTGGCTCTCCGACCCCGTCAGAAGCCAGCCGGAATGACTGGTCGGATTCTTTTCCATCCGCCTCCATCAAAATGAGGCGGTCGGAAAGGAATCCGACCGGCCCATTACGATGGGGCCCTTAAGGCTCTGACAGAAGGTCGGAGCCTTTAAGGGCCGTATCGTAATCGGTCCCAGAGTGCTGTTTTGGATTCCTTAGGCCTACAATCTCCAAAGGAAGAGTCAACAGTTTTGTGTCTGCAGTTGGACACAATGTTACTGAAAAATCACCTAAACACACATATAGCCTAAAGAGAAATGAGGCTTCAAAACTGATCAATGATTAGAATCTTGTAAATCTATCCATGTGGAATGCCAAAATGGGCATTCAGTTTGTAGCAGACAATTCAATTGCTTTTGATACATGTCGAGCTACTTGAAGTGTATGGTTTAGGGTAAATTTTGCATATTACAATCAATTAATCAAGGGTCTGTAAAGCGAGGCAAATCATCAGTGAGGGTTTCAAGGCGCATGCTTGTAAAACATGCTTGTTGCATCTAAGTGAGTTGTATCTGTGGTGGCGTTAATGATGCTTTATATTATTCTGAGTTATTTGGACTTACTTTCAGGCCTCTAATCAGTGGCGGCTGGCACGGATCGGGGGTGAAGGGGTGGGGAGGGGGCGAAGGGGGTAAAAAAATGTTACATTTCGCTACCTCCTCATCGTGTCCTGCTTGCCGCATCCTCCTCGTTGCGTCTCTCCTCCGCATCCCTCTGGCCAGAACAAGAAGCACCCAGGAAGCACCCAGACTCCCCTGAGCCAATCACTACGCTGCAATGCAGCGTTGTGATGTCAGGTCTACTTACAATTGTGCAGGAGTGATATGCAAGGAGAAAGGTCCCAACGCCCCTCTAGTCACTGACAGTACGCAACTACGTCAAAGCACCAGTGGTAAACCAGGGAAAGAAGGGAAGGGTAGAAGAAAGAGAGAAGGTGTCCACTGATGTTCCCAAACTCAAACACAGGACCAAGTAACAGGAGGGTGTCCTAATAAAAAGAGAGAGCGAGAGTATGAATATCTGCAAAAAGTGTATTAAGTTGTTGGGCATGGATAATGATACAAGTAAAACTAATTTCATTAACTACCTTAGTGATTCCCCTCTTCCATTAGCCATCGCATAACTGGTTCGGTGGCGGACATATGTTTTCTGTCTATGTCTTTCTTGTACAGGTATCTGGAGATCTTCGCCAAATTATAATGTCTTCCCCCTCCCTTAGCAATTTGCTAGTAAAGGTGGGAACTCAATATCGGAAATTATAAATGATTTATTCCTTAATTTCAGGAGTAAGGAGAAAATAATATTGTCTCTTTGTTTTGCTTAGGAGCACCTCTGAATTCAGTGAGCTTAATGCAAAGGAAAGAAAACAGATCTACACAGAAGAAGACACCAACTTTAGATAAGTATAGTGGAGAAGTGTGGCTCAATGGTTAGAGCGGCAGACCCTGATGCAGAGATCTGGCCCGGGACCAGGGTTCAATTCCCGCCTCGGCGGGTCTTGGGCTCAATTTCCTCGGACCTGATAATTCTCGCCTCGGTGCCTATTCTAATCATGGGTCCCACTCTGCAACTCTGGGCAATAGCTTGCTTAATCTCCACAACGGCCCCACCAGCGCTGGGATGCCTTGCTTCACCTTGGGGGTGCCCAGGAGTGGACATTTCACAGGGAAAAGACAGGAAGGGTTCCACAGCGGTATGCGTACAGCGCCAGGACACCCTAGGGTAACAGTGCGCTTTACAAGTACAAATTTCATTTCATTTCATTTCTTATGTAACTTTTAAAAGACTTTGGGACCGTATTCACGCTTTTACTGTGATTCAGAGTGACTGGGCCCCTTTGTTTGTGTCTTTTCTTTGCAGGGCTGAGATGATTCAAGATATGAGTCTGCGAATCCCGACGGAGTCCAGGGGAATGCAAGGATCCAGAAGCCAATGTGGAAAAGTCCAGACGCAACCGGGAGGAACGCCAGGGACATGCCGCCGAAACAGGAGAAGTATACCAGGACCCGACGCAGGAACAAGGCGTGTCCAGGTAAGTGGAGGAAGCCAGGCTGCAATGAGGTCAAGCGAAGCATCAGGAACCCGCCGCCGAAACAGGAGGAGTTCAGGTGAGAGAAAGGCGGGCTGCGACGAGGCAGAGCGAAGCACCAGGAACCGGCCGCTGAAACAGAAGGAGTGCAGGTGAGTGAACCGGAAGCGGCCTTCCGTCCAAAACGCTAGAACCCGAAGCATTCAGTGTCGGAATCGAGGCTGCTTTATACCTCGCCACCTCCTGCAATGCGACAAGCCCAACATGTGATTGGCCTGTACACTGTGGTTCTGTGCTCAGATGGGGACTGTGGGTCTGGGCATGTTCTCCACCCAAGCTGTAATGCAGCCTGGGTGGAGAACATGTTAAGTGCGCATGAAAGTTTGGCCGGTCCGAGAGGGCCGGCCAAACATTCATGCGCACTTAGGGAGTGAAAAACACTCCACCCCAGCTCTGTTAGCAGAGCAGCCCTAACCGCAAAGCTGTTGCAACAGGAAAAAACAAAATGATATTAACTTTAAGTTATTATTATTTTATTTTTCCTTACACTGATGAAAAGCAGTGGTGCAATGCTCCTCTGCCTTAGCAGAGGAGCTGCCACTGCCTCTAATGTCATACTATATAAAGTAATGTGTACAAAAGATGCTTGGATGATGTCATCAGTGATGTCATTTGAGATATCATGACTGATGTCATAGAACATCTCATGAGTGAAGTAATATGTGAGGTCATAAGCAATGCAATGGCAGGGGCGCAAGTTGTAGCTAGCTCTGCTAACTATAACTTGTGAACTTCTGTAATTTTTTTAGTTCAAAACATTAATGTTGTGACTGAAATGTTCAAGTAACTATAATGTCACATTAACCTTTGTTTTTTTCAATGTGTGTGTGTGTGTGTGTGTGTATATATATCTATATATATATATATATATATAGATATATATATAGATATGTATATATATTATCTACTGTTGGTCGCCAGTGCATAGTTATAGTTAGGACCATGTTTCTAGAGAAAAAGCGTTTTTTGACTTGCCTATATCTTTGGAGCCGTTTGACGAATCTTCATGAGATTTTCTAAAAAAAAAGTTTGGTAGTTAGTCTTGTTGTGCATTGAAAGTTTCAGGGTGATCCGTCAAGCAAGGAGCAGAGAAAAATAGGGGGGGGGGTAAAAAAATACGATTTCCCATGTTAATTCCATTGGGAGTTTTAAACATGACTACAGCCCAAACCGCTGGACGAAATTACACCAAATTTTGCAGGAAGGTAGATTTTGGCTCACAGATCATGCTTTCAGTTATCGGTGTATATCTGTTCAGTAGTTATTGAGACAATTAATGGAAAGCAAATAAGTATATCCGGGTGGAGCCTAAGCACAGATCTCATGGTGAGATCTAATTGGATGCCAACACTTCAAGCAGGAAAAACATTTAAAAAAAGAAAAGGGGGCAAGGTAGGAATACCCTGACCCTTAGGTGTGGTGGTGGGGTCCAAAGTAAAGGTCATAAATGAGAAGAAAGAGGCAAAATAAATGTCAGAAACAAGCTGAAAGAGGCAAATTGCAGGTCAGAAACGAGCAAAAAGAGGAAAAATAAAGGTCAGCAACGAGCAGAAAGAGACAAATTAAAGGTCAGGAGTGAGCAGATAAAAGGGCAGAAAACTAGGAGTGGGCAGTAAACTCTCCTCTGCCGCAGAAGTTTGCAGAATTTGCCACTCCGCACTGCGCTTGGAACACGGAGTTCGTCAAAAACTCTGCCAACCACCGGCTGAGCTAAGTTTACCGGCATGCTCACCCCTAGACTTCATTCCCCAACCAGTAGTGCGCTAGGAAGTGCATTTGCAGAGTGGTTAAGAAAGGGGGCGGGGCCTCCGATGAGGTCTCAGCAATCCCACTGTGGGGGACTTACTTGAGGCAATAATGGGGGTATTTGGCCCACAATGACCCTCAGCATCGTCTCCAGAGTGGTTAGAAAACTGTCCTGAAGAAGGTGTTTATTCCACGTACTCACCGAAACGCTGCGTCGACAACTGTTTTCTCAAGATTATGTATTTGAAATGAAATATTTTTATGATTATTATTTATCTAATATTATGTATCTTTTTAATGAAATGTTTTTATGGTAATGTTTTTTATTAATGAATTGAATAAATATTATATGCAAACTTTCTGTTTTTTACGATATATTTTGACTCCAGGACATGGTACAATCGTAATGTCTTCTTAATCTGTTAGCCTTATAACCACTAGCATTAGTCAAGATTGTTATTTTTTTTGTGTATTGACTTTTCACTGTATCTAGGGACCTTTTAGTTTTATAAAAACATTTCAACACCAGATTTTAGTGGAAGTGTATATATGTCTATAGCTGGGCATCCTCTATTGTTTATGTGTTGCAGTCTAAGCACTGCCCATTTGGCAATATATAGGCCTCCAGGCCCAATAGATAATGTGTTGTGGTCAATCTCCAACCAGATACAGACCTACACACACCTGGTGGTGATAGTTTATGCATCTTACCGACATTTTAGAAAGTAGGCAATCACAGTCATTAGTCATCATGGGTCGAGGACGGGGAGTGCGACAGGTCGCCGCAGGGCAGTGGAGTAGTTTTTAGAAAGCAAGTGGCTGCTTTAGGGGAGGTGAAGATCTGCTTTCCATCGAGTTGAATCCGGAGACGAGCTGGGTAGAGCATAGCATAAGGAATGTTGGTTAATTGTTGTTTTTTCTTCACTTGAGCAAATTCTCTACATGCTGCCTGGACCGCTAGCATAAAATCTGTAAAGAAAGCAACTTCCTAGCTTTGATATTTGATATTTTTTTTCATCTGGATAGGTGGAGAACCGCATTGCGATCCCGATATTCAACAATTTAGCTATGATAGGCCTCGGAGGGGTACCAGGCGGTGGGCACGCTGTTCGTGATCGGTGAGCTCGCTCTACTATTAAGGCAGTTGACAATTGTTCTGACCCAAATATGTCTTTTAACATAGTTTCTATATAATCTTCGAGACGGTCTGTACTAGTGGATTCAGATACTCCTATAATGAGGAGGTTGTTACGGCGAGAGAGCGCTTCTAAATCTTCATTTTTTGCCTAGATCACCTTCAGCACTTTTCCATATTCAAACATTGAGAGGCAGTGGTGTGGGAATCATCTTCTAAGTTTGAGATGCATTGCTGCACTGCAGTGATGCGCATTGCCTGTTTATCCAGTTTAGCAGCCATATGACCCATCCTCAGTGTCAGCGTATCTGTCTTCTCCTCAATAGATTGTAAGCTCTGTTGCATGGCTAAGAGCATTGTTTCGAGCCTGCAGCTCCTGCTCAGAATCTGAATGTGTGTGTTGCAATCTGGGAGCGCGCCTGGATTCAAATGTGAGGCGGGACTGTTGTTTGTCCATTTCCCCCAAGCTGTACACTATTCGTGCCGTTACTCCAGCACTGTTGAGAGGGCAATGACTGGCACAAACTTCAAGGCGAAAGCTCTACAGCCGTCTCTGATATTGCAATATGCATCAATGTTCTGTAGGAGTAACCCTGGGCGGAGTTTGTGGAGTTGCGCTACGCGAAACTCCGTGAAGTGGAAAAGAAACTCCGCCGTGCTACGCAGAGCTCCGCAAGCGGCGGAGTGCGATAGAAAAAGGCTGTTTGCAGTGATTTTCAGTGCCGGATGCTTATCCGCACTGTGCAATCATCGCGAACAGCACCATGCACAGTGCAAGCGGGCGCTGCTTTCCTATCTGCCGCTCAAGTAGATTTTTACTCGAGCGGCAGTTTTCTCAATGCAAACGGGCAGTTTCTCAACGCGAGCGGTCGTGAGCATATGCGACCACTTGAAACCTGACCCCCCCGCATTGAGAAATCTCACCGGGAAGTTTATTTTCCACGCTCGCGCTCGCCAACTTGATGTTGACGATCGCGAACAAGGAAAAATCTTGCCGGGAGGTAGATTTTCCTCGCTCGAGCTCGCCAACTTGACGTTGACGAACGCGAGCGAGGAAAAAAACTCTGCTATGCTATGCGGGCGGAGTTTTGGGGATCTCCGCGAGCTCCGCGTAACGCGGAGTTCCGAAAACTCCACAAACTCTGGGAGCGGAGCGGAGTTCACCGCCCAGGCCTATGTAGGAGCACACACGCCTAGTGGAGATGACCACTTTATCCCTTGGACCAGATGGCCCCAGGTGCCAACTAACGGCCGCACAGGAGTTGCAGCGTATTACAATGCGTTATTACAGTGCACCACATCAGGCCTCCGTTTCCAGGGGACCTATAGGCCACACCACCAGGTTGTGGACACTGCTTCCCCGGGGGCCTTATTGCCAGCTGCAAGCCTCTATGGTGCAGGGGTCTCTCTCTGAGAGCAGGTCACACAAGCCACCAACTGTTCCACAGGGCCTCCGAGCTGTCCAGCGTGCTCCTATAATCCCCAGCAGCACATCTAAAAGTTTACAGTGACCAGTCTCCGGTTCCATGACAACTATCATTCCAGCAGCCGTGCACGCAAATATCCCAAGGCTCAACATAACATTTTGGCTCAAAGTCTATCAAGGGGCCTCACCGATATCTCAGCACGTGTTCACTCAGCCATCCAGTGCCCACAGTGGCCAGCTGCCTAGTAGCCAAGCTTCCCCAGCTCTCCGTACTCACAGGCCGCTGCGGTATGGCAGGACTCATTGCATCTCCTTTACAGTCGTCTGGGCTGCTCTCCGCTCCCAGCCTCAGACAAGTGCTGATTCATTGCAGTGGCTGTCGTGGCACCCAGCCCGCGCGGCCTGTAGCTCAGCAGCTCTCCACCAACTCTGCCAGGCAAGTCCCAGCAGGTGCTGGCCGCACACCATCAAAGGCCGTACAGCACACAACAGGCTGCCCACTCCTCTCCGACTGCATGACTCCTGTTGTTCGCATGTTCCACCACTGTGCCCAGCGTCACGTCAAATCAGCTGGGCTGCTAAGAGCAGGGCACCCTTGCCAGACCCATCTCCCCACTCACCGCTTCACAGCCCACGTCTATCCGCCATCTTCCTGCGGGCTTGTCATTTTCCCCTCAAAGTTTGATGAGGCAGGTTGTCGTAATGAAAGCAAATTTCATCCCTGCTGCAATCTGGTGGTTCACTTTACAGGATCCCCTTAGTTTAGTGGTCAGATGGCAGCCTGTTCTGCATATATTTGATGGAAAGTCATCTCCAGCCGGCAGAGCTGCACTAAGGTGCAGCCATCTTGCCATGGGCTCTGCATGATTATACTTTGCTCTGTGGCTGGGGCTGGCAGAGGGCTAGTCCGCTTACCGCTCGCTGAGCACCTGCATTTGGTCTTGCGGTTCGGTGTGGGACACGGTTGTACTGCCTGTTTTTCATTTTGGATTTGTTTTAGTTGATTGGGGGAGAAGGGAAGAGGAAGGGTTTTTTTAAATAAAAAAAAAATCTCTTTTATTGAATTTCATTAACATTCACCAGGTAACAAGCAACAGAAAGCAGGCAGCATCAGGTAAGATACAGTGCATACATTGTTGGTCCAGAGTAGTAAGGCTATAAGATATGGCACACAATAGATAGACATAGGGTACGGTCCCCAAGTTGAAATTCGATATAATAAAAGGCACACTAGAGACCCCCACCCAGCGCCACAGCAGCAGTACAAATCAAGCAATCAGGGTTCTCACAAAGGCCTGAGCCTAAACTATCTGGACTAACAGATCCACATCCACCATAGGCTGATATGGGGTAAAAGATGCAAGATACCAAGGAGCTTCTAAATATTGAGAGAGCCCTAAGGAATGAGTGTATGAAGCGCATAACAGCCCTGGGATAACGTTGTTAGCTACTGTAGTGTGGGGATCCTGGTCCGGAGTTAACAGTGCAAGCCTTAGTATAATGTATTGCATCATGAAGATCTGCCCAGCTGTGGCACAGTTCGAGTGTGGACATGTAATCAGGGTCCAGCGGCTTGCAAAGGCGCCAGGTACTACCTGCAAATAAAGGTCAGGGGGAAGTCCCCCATTTCTGCTGGCTGGTGAAGAAACAAGAGAAACAAAGAGCAAAACCCAAATACCAAAGACGTAGGGGGGGAGGAAATGAGAAAAGAACAGAGAGAGAGGAAAGGAGGGGAAGAGAGGATGGTGCCACGCCTCATTGGTGTAGGAAAGTCCCGAGGGAAGGTGGGCAAGCTCCCCGGTCATGGGGCTATGGCCAATCTCTACACAGGAAAGGGTCTATACCACCCCCGCTAACCCGCCTCGTCCTCATAGGATCCTCCCCTTGGAAGTAAGGGGTCGGCAAAGAGTTGAAGAGCTCGCAGGCGGGGAAGGACAGATCGGGCATGTTCCAATTTAGAGAGGTGTGAGACTAGGGGTTGCCATATGCACTCAAATTTAGCATCGGTGTGTGCTAGTCTAGGAGAGAGGAGCTCCATCGCCATGACGTGCCATAGACGAGTGAGCCATATCGAGGACGGGGGTGTAAAAGCCTTCTTCCAGTGAAGGGCTATGACCTGTTTTGCGGCAGCAAGCATGTGGAGGATCAAGCGCCAGTCCGTGTGTGTCATGGCTTTAAGAGACATCGGGCGGAGTCCTAGTATTGTTACCCCCGGGGTGTTCGGAATAGGAAACCCCACCGCCCCCTTAATGTAGCTCAGGACTTCTTTCCAAAAGACTTTTATGAGTGGACAAGACCACCATATGTGCAAGAATGAACCTTGGGTGGCCTGACAGCGCCAGCAGAGAGGAACGAAGCCGGGGAGCATCTTTTGCAGTCTAGGGGGAGTATAATACCAACTGGTCATGATTTATTTTATTTTTTTAATATCTTTATTGCATTTTTTGAAGTTTTTAACATTCTGAGGTCGTTCAAAACCGTATACATACTGTACAAACAAGCGTCATGAAAGAGGACATACAGCTGAGGTTCATAGCATAAGTACATTTACAGAACATGCATGTATACATCTCTACATTCGCAATATTAAAATGTACAGTTGTATACTACTTCTTTCCTGTTCTATGTCACTTCTATCCCTTGTGTACAAATGGTAGCGTCTATGAGAAATGCAGTCGCGCCGGACATAGTTGCATTCAATTAACACGTGGAATGTACAATAATAAACACTTGGAGGCTATGCATATATGATCACTTCCGTAGGAAACTAATGAGTCTGCGAGATATGCTAATAAGATATATATATTTTAATCCACTAAACTAATAACTTGCTAAACAAACTGCCATCAAGAACATATCGCAGCTGGGCCTGGATGTGTACATCTTGTACATGCATATTATGGTAGCTCGCCAGGGTGGCACTTTGACTCATGCATACAATTAAGAGCCGAGCTTATCAGGTGGCCGGTTGGGGACTCGGGCAAGCTCACAGCAGTGGGTTTAGGCCTCAAGAGCGTTATGTTATAGGTCACAGCTTAGATATTAGGTGACGTGCGCCCATCAACTTGGGGCTTTGGTAGTTGTGTTAGTTGCCTTCGGGAGGGGCGCTGCCGCCGTCGTTATTGTTCCTGTGTGTGAATGCCGTGAGGATGGTGTCCCAGCGTTGCGCTATCGGGTACTTGCGGAGCCCTGCAGTTTCCTCCCTGTGTAGTGTTGTACTTTCCGCCTGTGCCCATACCGTGAGTGATTTTTCCCAGCTGACTATTTCCGGGGTGGGGGGCATTGTGTTTCCACCTCTTTGTGATGTCGCTTTGCCACTATCAGTCCCAGGTCTCTAAACCGGGAGTTGCCTTTATTCTTTTTAGACCTGGCATATAGACCCAGTATACAGACCTCCCACATGTGCGGTAGGGGCGCGTCAGTGCAGTTTGCAAGGGCTACTGTTACTGCGTGCCAGTAGACTTGAAGGGAGGTGCAGGACCAGAGCATATGTAAAAGGTTTGCGTTTATCTGCTGACATCGCGGGCATGTGGAAGTGGCAATATTGAAGTACTTATTTATGTTATCGGGCGAGAGGTATGCCCTCTGTATTATGTATGTTTGTATTAGTTTAAATTTTGAGATTCTCTGTATATTTGAGGAGCCCGCAAGGACAGCGCCCCACTCCCTCTCCGTCCACGGTCTCCCTCTATCCGTCTCCCATCGTGTACGAAGACTCAGCATGGGCTTCAGCGTGTGTGTAAGTAGAGCTTTCACCAACCAATGTACTATGTGTGAGCCTGCGCGCATTACCTGTAAATACTGCAGCAGCAGGTGTGTTGCCGGTTCGGTCGTTATGTCCCCCCATGCTACCGATAGAGATCTTGAAATAGAAGTATGCAGAAGAAATTGCCCTGGCGGTAAGGCATGGTCTTCCGCTAGCGCGTCAAATGAGAGCAGGGAGCCGTCTACGGGTCATGATTTTATACGCTGTCTCATGTTGTGCAATGCTTTTAAAAATGCGTGGGGTATCCCGCCATAACTGTTCCCATTGTTCGGGGAGAATATCTTCCTCGAGGTCCATCTGCCAGCGGTGTTGGTAGGTGTGAGGCGGCACTGTATGTGAGTGTTGAAGGACTTTGTGAGTCCTGGAAATCAGCCCTCGGGAGCAATCAAAAGACCGGACTAAAGCCTCAAAAGGTGTAAGCTGATGTGTTGCACCCTCTATGTAGGCAGGGGTGTGCAACCAATGGCGAATTTGAAAATATTCTAAGCGCGCTGTTATTGGGAGTCTAAAATCCTTCCTGCATTGCTCAAAGGATTTAAAAAGCTCCCCTTCAAAAAGTTGTGCTATGATACGACACTCACCAGTCGCCCATGCTGGGAAGGAGGCGGGGTGCAGGGCCGGTGGGAACCCTTGATTACGCGCCAGGGGTGTATTAGGGGAGGGGAAGGAGGTAAGGCCACGGGGCACCGCTATTCTGTCCCAGATCTCCAAAACTGTTTTTGTCGGGGTGACAATGTAGGCGCTATGGTGTCTAGCACCCCTCGGCAGCCAGGCTAGGTCCCACAGTGGGCGACAAGCCACGGCCCTGTCCATGTGGAACCAGTGCTTTTCGCTTTCGCGAACCGCCCATTCCAAAATATAACGCTGGTGCGACGCCCAGTAGTAGACCAGAAAGTCGGGACACGCCAGCCCTCCCCGGTCGCGTGGTAGCATTAAGACTTTTGTAGAAAAGCGCGGTCGCCCCCCACCCCTAATGAATGCAGTCACCTCCCTCTGAAGGCTCAGGATATCCCTCTGGGGAATAGGAGTTGGGAGCGCCTGAAAAAGGTAGAGCACCTTAGGAAGAATTGTCATCTTGACCGCATTGAGGCGGCCCAACCAAGAGATGGGAAGCGATTTCCAACGGCGGAGTTCCTCTCGTATTGAATTTCTACAAGCCGGCCAATTCGCCTTTGTCCACGTGTCAAGAGTAGCCGTGACATTAATGCCTAGATAGCGGATAGATCGTGGGGCCCAGTGGAAGGGGGTAACATTTCCCAGGTCCACGAGTTGTTGTGGGGGAACGGTGAGATTAAGCGCCTGTGACTT
Organism: Calotriton arnoldi; assembly: GCA_963921515.1. NCBI lineage: Eukaryota > Metazoa > Chordata > Amphibia > Caudata > Salamandridae > Calotriton > Calotriton arnoldi. Next base: position 492,488 of record CAWUFW010006166.1, read on the forward strand.
GGCGAGGTTGATTTTAAGCGCCGAGATCAATTTGAATTGGGAGAGTACATCAAGTAACGTGGGGAGAGAGATCGTGGGGTCAGTGAGTGTTAAGATGAGGTCATTGGCAAAAAGGGCCACCTTGTGCTCTACTCCCCCAAGCCGCACACCTCGTATGTCCGCCGATTGTCGGATGGCAATCGCCAGGGGCTCCACAGCAAGGGCAAAGAGGAGAGGTGATAATGGACACCCCTGGCGTGTGCCCCGATGGATGGAGAAGGGCGGGGTAAGGAGACCATTGACCCTAATTCGCGCCGACGGTGCCGCGTATGGGGCCATGATTCAGGCGATCATGACCGGACCCAGCCCTATCCGCTGCTGTACCGCTCTGAGAAAGGACCAGTCAACCCGGTCGAAAGCCTTCTCAGCGTCGAGGGAAAGGAGGAAGGCCGAGATATTATGGCGCTGGACTTTTTCCACTAAGTGGGCCACTCGACGTAGGTTATCCGCCCTTTGGCGCTCCTGGATGAAACCTACCTGGTCGGGCTCAATTAAGCCAGGGAGGTGGGGGGCTAGACGTAGGGCCAAGATTTTGGTATATAATTTAACGTCTACATTTAAGCGAGATAGGGCGGTATGATGCGCACGAGGCCGGGTCCTTCCCCGGCTTGGGGATAAGCGCTATCTTGGCACCGGCCATCGTTGGTGTGACAGTCATTGTGTCTGCAAAAGAATTAAAAAGTCGCAGCAATGGGGCTTGTAGCTCCGGGAGAAAAAGACAATAGAATGGTAGTGTAAGGCCGTCAGGGCCTGGAGACTTCCCAGTAGGAAAGCTTTTCAATGCTTTTTGAAGTTCCCCAGCCGTGATAGGCTCTTCCAACTGCTGTTTAAAAAAAGTATCAAGTGGCGTCCAAGGGCAAGAGGCCAGGAAGGGGTCTATCTGGTCCACACAAGTGTCACTCCGGTCATAGAGAGCAGAAAAGAACGCGCCGAATGCCTGCTGCTTAGCTTGCTCCGAGGTAGCCCACCACCCATCCGGTAGCGAGATTTTGGAGATGTGGCTATGGGACACCTGGAGATGAAGGCGGCGCGCTAGCATGGAGCCCACCTTATTACCCCCACCATAAAATGCTTGCTTTAAAGCTAGGAGGGAATGCTCCACCTGGTTAACTCGGAGGGCTCTAAGTTGACCCCTAAGCGAGGCAAGCTGTTTCTGTGTCTGTTTAGAGGGTGTCCTATGGCCCCGCCGTTCCAGCGATTTGACGTCACGAGCAAGGTTATTTTCCACCAAGCGGGACTCCCTCGTGCGGGCGATAGAAATGGAAGTGATAACGCCCCGGATTGTGGCCTTGAAAGCGTCCCATAGGACATGCCCATGAGTGTCCGGGAGGTCGTTAGTGTCAAAGTAGGTTTGTATTGCCTGTCGGATTTTGGCCACGTCTACCTGGTCCCGAAGGACATGAGGGGGAAGGCGCCATCTAGGGACGGAACCGGGACTCCTGCCAATACCCGCCAGAGTAATTTCTAAATGGGCATGGTCAGAAATTGATATCTCAAATCGCTACAGATTCCAAGGAGCGAATAAGGGACTGGGACAGGAAAAAATAATTGATGCGGGAATATGATCGGTGGACATGGGAGTAGAAAGTGTAGTCCCGCGCCTCAGGCTCCTTGTAGCGCCACGCGTCCGTGAGTCCCAAGGCTTCAAAGTCACCTTTGAGTGCTGCCGACATGGCTCCAGTTCCCTGGAAAGACGATGTAGTGCGGTCTAGGCTGGGATCCCATACTAAGTTAAAGTCACCCCAAGGATAATGGAGCCAGGTTCCCGGGAGAGCGAATTCTTAAGCAAGTTCTGAAGGAATGCGTCTTGTGCGTGATTAGGTGCATAAACATTAAGCATCGTGTATGGCTTACCATGTATAAGAAGTGTGAGCTTTAGAAAACGCCCCTCCTTGTCCCGCAAGGTTCGAGTAACCTGCACGGGAGTGCCTGCTTTAAAAAAAAATAGCTACCCCTGCCGTTTTAGTCCGTGTGGAGGCCCAAAACCGCGTGGGGAAGCTCGGATGGGACATGCGCTGGGTATCTGTGTATAAAAGATGAGTTTCCTGAAGGAAAATGACATCAGGGTCGTGCATAAGGATGTAGCGCCATATTTGTCTCCTCTTGTTAGGGGCGTTGAGGCCTTTTACATTAAGGGAAAGACATTTAAGGTGTGACATTGTCTACTACAAAGGGGTCAAAGCGCTGGCAATTATGTAGGTCAGCACACGTCTCTCCCACTGCCCCCCATTCCCCACAGAGGCGTCATCTGTTGTGGTATTGCAGGGGGAGGATAGTGAGAGGTGACCGAGCGAGGAACAGAGCAGGTCCTCCCCCATGGCCAGAGAATCCCCCGCCAAGGATATAGGGTATCCTGAAGCGTTTATGCTCTCTTCCCCAAGAGACAGAAAGAAAAGAAAGAGAAAGGAGCAAGAGGGATAAAAGAAAGGAGAGAACAACAAGCCAAACAGCAAAAAGGCCAACTGGGCCAAAGAACACCATTCCAATCCTGGGGCGGCCCAGCGGTGTAAACCAGGGCGGCTCTGCGGAAGTCACTCCTCATTGGGACTAGGGAAATGGCAGGGTGGGCCAGTAGGTATAAGAGGGCAGCCGCCATCCACCCTCCAGTGGCCGACTCGCTTCACTGGCACCAGGGAGGAGCGGGGACCCCCCCCAGAAGGACACCCAGGGCAGCCGAGGACAGTGTGGGGCCATGCCCGTGCAGCACAGCACAAGTCAAGGGAGCAGAAGATCTCTCGTCGCAGGAAGAGGTCCAAAGGACGCTGACGCTCAGGGGGGCCGCAGTCTGCTAAGGTTCCTGTCGCGGAAACCTGTCCATGGCGAGCCTTCAAGAAACAAAACAACAAAGGAGGCCATATCGCCGGGCCCGCCCCAACAGGATCAAACAGTCAGGAGGCAGGGGCGAAGCTGTGCCAGCAGAAGGAAGAGGCAACGCCCTCCAACCTCAAGGAGATCACATCTCATCAAGAGACCCCCGCTTCAGCACCCGATCCAGAGGGCGAAGGGGGCCCCGACGTGCTCTCCTTCCCTCCGAAGTCTGCGAGGCTTCCATAGATTTCAAATGGTGAATAATGTCCTGCTTGGCTTGGAGCGCCGTTGCGTTGGATATAGAGGATCTATTGCGAGGAGGCCGAACCATCGCCCACTCCGGGCGCAGATGGGTCCGGGACGCGGAGCCAGTAGAAGGAGGGGTGGAGGGCTAAGGGTCAGGTGAGAGACGAAGCAGCTGGGAGGCCTCCGTGAAGGATCTCAAAGATCTGCGCTACCCCTCCCATTGAAAGATCAGGGCAAAAGGATGGTCCCACTGGTATTTGATGTTAGACTCCTTCAGCTTGTCAGTCACTGGCTTGAAATCCCTGCGGCGGCACAGAGTGAGTGGGGAGAGGTCCTGGAAGATCTGGATGCGGTGGCCCTCGTGTATCAGTTCCTCAGAGGCCCGAGACGCCCGGAGGATCGCCTCCTTCTCTGCAAAGAAGTGTACCCTGGTCAGGATGTCAGGGATTAGATTGGCCTTCCGACGCGGGGGTGCAACCTGGTGCGCTCTGTCCAGCATTGGAGGAGAGGCATCATCGTCCCCCCGGACCGCCTGGAGGAGATCCGCAACATAGGTCATGATGTCCTGACCCTCCGCTCCCCTTGGAACTCCCCGGATGCGGAGGTTGTTCCGGCGGCTTCTATTTTCCAAATCCTCCTGTTTAATTTGAAGTTCGATATGTTGCTCCTCAAGCGTCGTCACGTGGTGCCAGAGTTCCTCCTGATCCTCCCTTCTTGTGTCGAGGGTGCGCTCGAGGTCATCCACTCGTGTGCCGATTTTGGCTACATCTCGTCAAATATCCTTGAGACAGGTTTTGACCTCCATTTTGAGAGAGCTGATTTCTGTCTTTATCTCCTGAAGGAAAGTGGACATGAAGGCCTGAGTGATGGGGCCGGCCTCGGCGGCCTCCTTCCCGGTGGCCATCACGGATACCCCCTGGGTAGGCGCCGGGGTAGCCTTGGCCCACAGATCCGCCACTGATGCGTCCTTAGGCGCTGGCTGTATCGTGGCTTTCCCGAGCTTGCCGCGGGGCATGACGCAGAATCCCTAGCTGCAGGCCTCAGAGCGGACCCCGGGGCAAAGCCTATATGTAGGCCTGGGCCCTTCGCTGCTCCGGGCTCAGGCAGAGGTGCAGGCTTCCACTAAGGCCCCAAGATCAGCACAGTTCCGGTCAGGCAAGTGTCCGGGTTCGCCTCCACCAAGCCAGCTAGGGTAGTATTTCAGGGAGGGGCAGAGAGGAGCAAAGACGCCGGGATCAGGCAAGCCAGTCCGCAGTTGCTAAAGCAGGCACCAGTCTGGGACCATGACATGGATACGACCGGGACGGAGGCTCGAATCCTTCAATACTCCGGTCCCAGGTCGAGGCGCAGTGGTCAAGCAGGGCCTCAGCACTACCACAGCCCTTTACGTGCCGAAGGCGACGGCTCCCCCCCACAAATCCCACTCAGTCCCGGGGGGGAGCAGGAGAGACAGCAGGGGGAGGTTGGCACAATGTTCTTCAGGGACCGGGGGCTTGGCAGGCACCAGCGGGGAGATGCAGTCAGGTTTCCTCTCCCCCAGTCGACCCAGGATGCAAGAGGTGGCACCCCCCACTGCAAAGCCCCAGGCACCCCACAGGATGCGTCCGGCGCAAAGGCCTGGGCCCCTTGAGGCTCCGGGTGCAGGTGAGAAATCGGGCCTGCAGGATCTCAAATTCGGCGCCCCGAAGCCGTGCAGTCGCCTGGTCTCCTCCCCACGAGGTCCACACAGCAATGGCGGAGGATTCCCAGCAGCAGTGGGCCTCCAGGCCCAGGGGTGCGCGATCACCGCGCGAGGCGATGGGACAAAGTCACTGTTCCCCGGGGGGTTGCACCTCCCCACCCGGGCCCCGCAGCTACTCCTCCTCACCGGGCCTGCCGCGCCAAACAGTCCCACCGGCCTCCTCACCTGAAAGCCCCACAGTCAGGCCGACGATCACCGGCCTCCGCGGCCTGCACTCAGCTCCCAGGTCAGGGCTCCACTGGATCCATCTCGCTGGGCCTCCGCTCGACGTATACAGCGCGACAGGGTCCCCAAATAGGCACACAGTCAGGCTCAGACGCACCGGGGCAGGCAGAGCACCACAGCAGCGCCCCGCACTCCGGTGATCCGCTCCGCCACCGGTCCCGGGACTCTTTCAGGTCGCAGGCCCCCTCAGCAGGCGAGGACAAAATGGCGGGCGGGAGCGTCGTCTCTATTCGTCCCTCTCGCTTCGGGCGATCCGCTGCAGCAGAGTCCCCGGCTCCTCGACCGGAATTCACAGGGGCAAGGATGCACCGAGGGGGGGCACCGAACGCACCCCGCGCCTCTGAAACTCAGAAAAAGGCCCCCGGCCAACCCCTGGAGGACGGAGCTCTCGCGGCGCACGTCCTACTCCATTGAGGTCTTGGCCATGCCCCCCAGAGGAAGGGTTTTGAGGCGGTGACCGGTTCCCTTCTAGCAACTGGTTATGTTGTAAGGTGTTCTGCACATTCTGCCTGTGGATGGGGGGACGATACAACACTACTGTTTTTCTTTTGTTCTATGTTTAAGGGGACATGCTATAGGTGCTTATACCTCACACACAACACATCCACACACTACATGGCCTGGTGGGAGGGCCTTGCCATATCATAGTTGGGGTCATGCTGGGTCTCGTTATTCAGATAAGTTCCTTACGTGGAATGCCAAAGGTTTAAACAAACATGAGAAATATTACAGAATGTACACCTTTCTTAAACTGTACCACGTCTCAATCGCATTCCTCCAAGAGACACATCTCTGGGGCGACTGTATACCCACCCTGTGACATAAGTGGAGAGGCCATGTCTATGCCACCTCATATTCTGGTTTTGCAGGAGGGACTGTCATATGGGTGGCCCCAGGGCCCTTTTCAGAAACTACAAGTGTGCATCGACCAGGACGGACGATATGTTATTCTCCATGGGACATTAGATGCACACAAGATCTGTCTAGTTAACATCTATGCTACCAAATACGACGGCGTTTCCTTCTTTGGTTACATACTTGTGCTGACACAACAATTTCTCCAGGACAAACTGATTATGGCAGGGGCAGCAATTGTGTTCTAGAAGGCGAGATGGATCGCCTCCCTTCAGGACAGGGTACCAAGCCCAAACTAACAGATGCCATAAAACAGATGATGCAGGGGGTAGACCTCACTGACACTGGAGAGTGCAACACCCACACACTTGCATGCATTCTTGCTACATGCCGGCTGTACAGACACTGGACTACTTTCTCATACATTCAGAGTCTGCTCCACAGGTGAAAGACACGGCATACCTAGTGAGATACATCTCGGGCCACTCACACTTTCTACTGACTTACTCACTGATTAGACCACTACCTCGAGACCCATTGTAGTGCATGAAAGTCAAGGCCCTCATGGACGCCGTATATAGAGAAACAATAGCAGAATCAGTGACCGTCTACTTTACCCATTACTGGGACTGCAGCAAACAACACAGGGCAATGGAGTGGGACGCAATTAAAGTTGTGCCTAGGGGTGGGGGGATGGCTACTTCCCCCGGCATCTGTCACAAGCTGGAGCAGGATTTGGCATTGCAAGAACAGAGGGTTGCCCACCTTGGGGAGAGCTACCACTTGACCAGATGAAACGTATAGAATGGGGGGAGGCAAAGAAACACCTTCATGACTCATGAAAATGTCTGGAGAAACATGTGTGTCTTACCTATAGATGCAGACTCCACATGGAGGGAGACAGGGCATGTTGGCTATTGGCTAGAATGATTAATCAGGACCACTGCACTCACCCTATACTGGTGAAACAAGAACAGACATGGTGAGTGGTGCATGCACAACAAGCCATAAATGAAACACTGGCTGCACACCTGTGATGTGTATACATATCTCCGGGACCAACTCCGGAGCACCTGGTGGTCACCTGCCTCGAATGACTGCCACTCCCGAGATTAGAGAGCTCTGAACGGGAAGAACTGGAAAGCCCTATGAAAAATACTGTTGACCATAGATTCCCTTAAGACGGCGAAGGCACCGGGAGGGTATAACCTTCTGGCCGAGCTCTGTAGAGCTTTCCTGAGACCACGGCTGATAAATTACTACCGGTATACCAGGAGGTCTTGGTACGGGGTACACTCCTCGACTCTATAAGGAGGCCCTTGTAGTGTTGATATCTAAGTCGGGGAAGGATCCTTGTAGTGTTGATACCTATCGTCCACTCTCCCTACTGAAAATGGACCAAAAGATACTTGGCCAACTGCTCATGCAGCGTATGTACTGCTACCTTTCACAACTGATCCACACTGATCAGTCAGGTTTTGTCACCCGGAGGAATTCACTCAACTTGACTGAAGATCAATATGCCTTAGCCTTTCTAGACAGAGAAAAGGCCTTTGATTAAGTTGGTTGGGACCATATGTGGCTGGTACTTGAGAAACTAGGCCTGGGCTCCAGATTTATTGCATGGATAGAACTGTTATATGCAGCAACAACGGCGGGAGTACAAACGGAATGCCTTTTTATTAGAGGTGATTCAATTACAACATGGCACCCGGCAGGAATGTCCCTTGTCCCCCTTGCTCTTCCTCCTAGCGATGGAGCCGGTGGCAAACAGACTCCAGCAGGTGCTGCAGGGATGGAGAATACAGGTGGTACAGACAACCCACATAGTGTCACTCTACGTAGACGACATTATGGTATACTTATGCCGACGTGATATCTCGGCTCCGATCCTATTAAACATGATGAGAGAATTTGGAGAGCTCTCAGGGTTGTATGTCAATAAATCCAAATCTGTGCTATTCCTGCTGGGACAGTTAAAAGACGTGGATCACATATGACGTCCCACTATGGGTATGCAATAGACAGCCGACAATGTTCGATATCTAGGTAAGTTCATACCAAATGATGTACAACTATGTCAATCCCTTAATTTGGGTTGCAAGCCCATGAATCTCCATTAGTCCACACAATTTGAAACGCCCTGAAATTCTCTCTGATGGGGAAAATTGCCCTAATCAAAATGGTGGTACTCCCTCACTGCCTATATGTACCTCGAGGCACTAGGCACAAAATCCCCGCAGTATCTTTCGAGACATAGACAGACTCCTGATAGACCTCTTATGGGCTGGGAAGAGGCGCAGCTTGGGCTTGGCCACGCTTAAGCTGGAATGGGATAAGGGAGGAATCTAATCTTGAGCTTTACTATCTAGTGTCACATCTACAGCATGCCATCCATTGGTTCGATGATGAGCCATATTGGGGACGTAACTACTGTCAGGTACACACTGTGATATGGACTTGGGGTCCCTAATATTACAAGGCAGCAGAGCAGTTGCAAATTTGCCACATACAATACCACTGGCATGCAAACTCTGGGAGCGGGCGGTAAGGCTGTACTCAATAGAGCACCATACACACCAAAGTTAGAATTCTGAAAGATTAAGCCATCCACACAGGTCACACACTTGATGGCCGTCGACGGATGGCGGGCAGGGGCTGCACTATTTTAGATGACTATACCCAGCGGGCCTCTTCATCATGTTGCAAGATGCAATTGAGACGTTCCAACTGGAGTAAGGGCAATTTCTCTAATATGCGAAAATAGCAGCGGCCACCTGAGAGATATGGCCAGGATCCCCTAAAGCCCCAGAATCCACACAGTCACTCATCACACTATTGTCGATGGTGGGTGGTCGGAGACTCATTATGCATATATACCATGCTCTCTGCACGGACAGACAGCGACCTCTCCTAAAGCTTAAAGACACATGCCGCCAGCTGTGCAAGTTCCCCATCACAACAGACCCTTGGTTCGCATCCACAGGGGGTACGAGAGGTTTCAGTGAAATTGAGATTTAAATAGCTCTAATAAAACTTTGTACACATTACAAACCTTTCCCCCAAACTCTTGCATGCTATTTACCCGACTAGGGATTCCAGGTGTATGTGCTGCGGATATGCTCGGCAGATTTTGTCCACGTTGCAAGAACCTGCCCTCAAATAGTTCCATACTAGGAAGAGATATTGCTCCATTTGCTTAGAGCCACGGCTGGACCATCCCAAGAGAACTAAAGCAACGCCTGTTTGGTCTAGCTCCCATAACAAAGAAAAAACTGAGTAGACAGTTCGTAATACTTGGTCTGACATTAGCTAAATTATGCATAGTCATCCGATGGCAAAGTATGATACTTTCAAGGTTACACGCATATTACCAAGGCACCCTACATACGTAAAATTAGCGCTTAGAAAATGGCAACCCAGTGTGACTTTCGACGGCACCATTCCCATCATGCACGCATTGAAAATCAATAAAATATTCATGTCATATAAAATAAATGACAAAATTAAACAATAAAATAATTAGTGCAAAAAATAATACTGGAGCCAGTGGACGAGCGGCAAAGTATAATGCTGTTATGAATATGAAGGCAACCAGCTTGCGGGAAGTCAGTGTTCATGATAGCTAAATAGCAACCTGCTGTGTCTTTCGACAACGCCATTTCTGTCATATTGCATGTCTACATGGTTGAAACAGAAGGATAGATGATGGGAGATGCATCACATTGTAAAGCCCTGCGTCACATTATACCTGCGTCAGGTATAATGTATGCAGGGTGGGCGTTCCCACGCAGGAAGGCCTCATAAAAGTGACTCAGTGAAATCTACAAGATTTCACTGCGTCACTCTAGGAACGCCACTGCGTCAAACCTTACGCCTGCTTGAAGCAGGCGTAAGGAGTGACGCAGTGTAGTGGGAATAGGCCTCAAAAAGCATTGCTGGAACTTGCGTCATGCTTGCGACACGACTCCAGCAATGCGTGACTTTTGCCCCAACAGATGCGTCAGAATTTCTGATGCATCTGTCAATCCTTACACCATGGTGCGCCGTATTGTAAATACGGCGCATCCATGGTGGCGCAAGGGTTTCTCAGTGTGTCGCAGGGAAAGTGACGCATCTCTACAGATGAGTCACTTTCTTGTAAATCTGCCCCAAAGTTATTAGAACAACACTTGATACCACCAATTACGTCCCTCGGCAGCCCCATTAGGGAGTTTTCGACTCCACATCGAACTTCAGAATAAGATACACATATAAAGCTAGTAGGGAAATCTGTCTAGAAGTTGAATCATGCATTCAAGTGTATGGGCATGGTACATAAAAAAAGATTTAAATCAGTTCCAATGGGCATGAAACTATTTCATTCAGAATCAGATTTAAATTAGGTCAACGTGCATCATTTTCAGCTTGTGATCTGTCCGTATGTAAACTGCCAGTGTCAACAACTTATCACACATACCAGAAATGGAATTCTATGTCAGGACTGGAGGCGAGGATTATGCCTTCTTTCTTCACTTTATTGGCATAGCAGCATTAAGGTTAACAAAGGACTACGTTTCCCATGAACCAAAGGGAAAGTAGTCAAATCAAAACACACATGACAACAACCAATCCAGGACAGGGGAACAGTGTCCAATCAGGGGCTTGCCAGCCCAATATAGTCCCTTGTTAGTGTCCTCTCTTCCTCGTTCTTCGCTGCTACACAGCCAGATAAGTGCTCTCCAGTTTCTTTAACTGTTTAGTGCTTACAATATTGTGTTTATGCTTATTGGTACAGTCAAATGTTTATTTGGTATTATTAGCGCGACCCCGCTATGTAGTGACATTGCATTGTTGTCTTAAATCGCTGTGCTCAGAGCGTAGTCGATATTGTGGGCGCGAGCGCACTGTCGGAAAGATTCAGGCTAACTCGCTTTGATAGTTTCTGTGTGCGCGTTGCGTCCCACTTCAGCGTTCCTTGCTAATTTTGTTTTTCCTGCGCGTGGGTAGCGCTTCTGGTCATTCTTTTCAGCACCACGGGTATGGGTTTCCCGTCCCTACGCTGTGCACTGCTGGTTGTGCTCTGTGGTCCTCCCGCAGCCAGGAGGCGCGAGAGGCGGTGCCGGGAGTGTAGCGTCATTGAAATTCCTGTCAGGAATTCGAACGTCGCGCGCTCGTCCCTAACAGAAGCCGCTGGTCTGAGGGTTACGCTGGTTCTGGTCGGTAGACGGCAGTGAGGCTAATTATTCACGCTGTCCGTTTGTTTTGCATGTGTACCATGCTCGGTTCCCTGCCCAAAATATTTCTACGGGAATTCGAGTCTGTATTACTAATCTTACACCTCTCTGAGGTCTTGTACTGGCCATTAGGCCTCTCAAGGGACTTGTCCCAGACCAGCACTTGTTCACCCTGGTTGGGGGTTGCTTTATTCATTACTTTGCCAGCAGTTTGTCCCCTGGGGCTAGAACCCCGAAAATCTGTGGTTGCACGCCACCCATATCTTTGGCTGACACCCAGCCCATTCTAAGGCCTCATTCTTGGCCCGGTGGCTTCCACCTGTATTACAGAGTTGCATATATATTTTTCCTCCTTATTCTGCAAGCTGCCACTACGATGGAGTACTATGATGACTATCAGGAGGAGGAAGACCCCCTCGCTGACATGCCTTGGGGGGACGCCTTTTACGAGGCGGTGGATACTTCTATCTACAGGGCGGTGGATCAGGCCATCACCCCTTTAGAGGACAGGCTCTCCCGCCAGATAGAACAGGCGTTTGAACGTCTGGAGCGGCAGGTTGCTGCGCCCCCGCAGGCACCGGCCACATCGGCCCAGGATACCCTTGGCTCCCCACCACCTAAACGCCCCCGCGAAGCTGGGGTGGATGTGGACGCTTTTGGGCGTTTGCGGCAGGCTTTTGTTGATAGCCAGCTGGCGTTACCTGCTGGGAATCCCCCACCTCATACGCCTGCCCTCCAACCTGCCGTCCCGGCCCCTTCTGGTGACCCTGACTCTGACCCCGGTCCTTCGAGGCCCTGGCTCCCGTCTCGCCCCTCACAAGTTTCCCTTCCTGCCTCTGATATGCTTGACCCAAACGATATAGTGCACCCACGTTCCTCAGAGTGGGTTCCTGCTGACAGGGTCGCTTTATATGTGGCTGGGCACATCCGGCACCCTCTTGAAAAAGAGGCCCGCAATTGCCTTCGGGCTGAGTGTCCCCACCCGTCCTTAGAGGGAAAGGTAGCCCTTACCCCTGAAATAGACCCCTGTATGTCCACCTTCCTTCAGAAGTTTATTAGAGATCCCAAGAAAGGGATTGACAGATCCTGGAGGGCGTGCCAGGACAAGCTCCTGGACGCCCTTGGCCCTATCACAAAGATCCTCGATATGGCCGAGGAAGCTAAGGAATCGGGTTCTATCATTTCTCCAGAAACCCTGTCTGCTGGGCACAGCGGGCAGTTATATTCTTGGGCAATGCTAATTGCGCTCTCTCCACCGAGCGTCGCAGGTCCCTCCTGATTAAAATCGACCCGAAGCTAGGTGACCTGGCGGACTCAGAGGTGGGTGCCATTGCTCAGGGGGGCCTATTTGGCGAGCCTTTTATAAAGGAACTCGGCAAATTTGTGAACACATTTACGTCGCTGGACAAGGCCCAATCCGCAATAAAGAAAGTGTTCCCCTGTGTTTTTCGCATGGCCGGTCGAGGCAGGGGCGCTCGGCCGATTGCCAACCCCGTCAGAACCAGAAAGGCTCCGGACAGCACCAGGACCAGACCAGATTTGGGAACTTTTATCCCACAAGAGGATGCCGAGGAAAAGGGAGAGGCTTCAGAGGAGGAGCGTCCAATTCAAGCCCCGGTGAGTGTTCTCCCTTCTTCCCCACAAAACATAGGGGGGCGGTTGGCAGACTGTTACCAGGCCTCGTTGGCCATCACACAAGATGCTTGGGTGCTTCAAACGGTGCGGGGGTTTCACATAGAGTTTGTAGGGAACCCGGTACAAAAAGTCACCCCCGCCCCATTCAGTTTTCTGCTCAAGATGCGGCCCTTGTGGACGAGGAAGTCGCATCTCTCCTCCACAAGGGCGCCATTTCCCTTACTTCTCCCAACCCCAGGGGGTTTTTAAGCAATATTTTCTTGGTCGACAAGACCGACGGTGGCAAAAGGCCCGTCATAAATCTGAGCAAATTCAACGAATGCCTGCTTTACCGCCATTTCAAAATGGAGGGGATCCATCTCCTTCGGGACGTGCTATGTCCCCTCGATTGGATGGTCCGTGTGGACCTCAAGGACGCCTATTTGGTGATCCCAATCTTTCAACCGCACCAACGGTTTCTACAGTTTGCATGGCGTCACCGCATTTACGAGTTCACAGCCCTTCCTTTCGGGCTCTCCTCCGCACCATGGTGTTTCACCAAGGTACTCAAACCGGTGATGGAGTTTCTGAGAGCTCGAGGCATCAGGATGATCGTGTACCTCGACGACCTTCTCCTGATGTCCTCCTGCCCCGTCAGCTAACGGAACATCTTCAGATGGCAGTTTCTCTACTCCAAGACCTCGGCTTTGTGATCAACGAGCGGAAATCGCTGCTACAGCGAGCTCAGTCCGTTACCTTCTTGGGGTTCGTCATCGACTCCACAAGGTCTACTCTCAGTCTCCCGGCCAGGAAAGTCACCAAAATCCATCACGAGTTGCGCTGTGTTCTGGCCAAACAACAGGTGTCCCTCCGGCAGCTGGCCCGGGTGGTGGGCCTTTTGTCAGCTTCAATTCAGGCCATCTTCCTGGGCCCGCTCCACTACAGGGCTCTTCAGCGCCTCAAAGCATATTTCCTTCGCAAAGGGTATCCGTACTCTCACAAGGTCGCCTTGTCCGCCGAAGCGAGGGCCAAATTCCACTGGTGGCTAGATCATATGGAAGCCTGGAACGGCCGAGCGATCTTCGGGTCGGCTCCGCACCTGGTTATCGAATCATATGCCAGCAGGCTTGGCTGGGGGGCCAGGTGCGGAGACCTCTCTACGGGAGGGTTGTGGTCACCCGAAGAACAGAGGTTACATATAAATTGTCTAGAGCTTCTGGCGGGTTCTTTCGCCGTGCGGTGCTGGACGAGAGACTTAGTGCAGTCTTGCGTGCTCCTTAAAATGGACAATGTCTCAGCAGTCTGTTACGTGAACCACCTGGGAGGCACCAGGTCGAAAGCCCTCTCGGATCTGGTGGCCAGCTTTTGGCAGTATTGCCTTGACAGTCAGATATCAGTCACAGCAGAATATCTGCCGGGTCGAGACAACTTGGAAGCAGACTTCCAGTCGCGTCACTTCCGAGACTCCAGTCTCTGGAAGCTGGACCAGTCAGTTTTTGCGATGCTCAATGACCACTGGGGTCCCTTCTCGGTGGATCTGTTTGCGTCCAGGTTGGATAATCAGACTCCGAGGTTTTTCAGCTGGAGGCCCGACCCCCTGGCGGTGGCCACAGATGCGTTTCTCCAGGATTGGAGCTCGAAACAGGGGTATGCGTTCCCTCCATTCGCGATGATCACACGGTCAACGGCCCAAGCCCGCAGACAGTTGGCGGAGCTTGTCATAATCACCCCTCTTTGGAGGCTGCAAGTTTGGTTTCCAGTTCTTCTGGAACTTTCTTGGGATTTTCCAATCCTAATCCCCCGATTTCCGACTCTTCTCACCAGTCCAGACGGAACTCCACAATATCTGGTGTCGACGAACTCGCTGTGGCTCATGGCATGGCGGATTTCAGGCGCAGATGGGAAGCCCCAGGCCTTTCGTGAGAAGCTGAGTCATTCATCTCCAAGGCTTGGGCGGACAGTACGGTCAAAAGGTACAGGTCCGCGTGGGGCAGATGGTCCTGTTGGTGTGTGCAACGGGGTTTCGATCCCTTGGTCGCGGACGTAGTTACGTTGTGAATTTACTGGCGCAACTAGCCTCAGATGGCCTGGCCTACAGGTCAATTAACACTTTTAGATTGGCCATTTCCTCTGGCCATGTCCCAGTTAATGGATCTCCCATGGGGGAACACCCCATGGTTTGTAGGCTTCTGCGCGGCATTCAGCTCTCTTTGCCCCCGGAACTGCGTTATTCAGCGTTGTGGGACGTTAACCAGGTCCTTAACCTGTTTCTGTCTTGGCAACCTAACAGGTTCCTCTCCAGGAAGGAGCTTTCCGCAAAGCTAGCTATGCTCCTGTGCCTGGTATCTTGCAGAAGGGTCTCTGATGTGCGAGCCCTTGATATCACGGGTCGAATGTTTACTCCTGACGGAGTGACTTTTACTTTGCTCAGGCGTACGAAATGCCACACTAGGGTAATTTCCTATCCGGCGTTCCTTGACTCACCGAAACTCTGTGTGGTTCAATGCCTCAAGGCGTATGACGAGATGACGGAGGAGTTCCATCCTCCTGGCGAGCGGCAACTACTTATTGCGCTGCGGAAACCCTTTAAGGCGGTTTCCTCAGCCACCATTGCCAGATGGGTTCGCTGGGTGATGCAAGAAGCAGGTATCAACCTGCGACACTTTGGGGCGCACTCCGCAAGAGGGGCCATGGCTTCTAAATCGTTCGGCTTGGGTGCCCGCTTGGAGGATATCCTCAACGCGGCGGATTGGTCTTCGGACTCCACCTTTAAGAGGTTCTATTTCAAACCAATAATTAATATGTCTCATTTGGTTGTGGGCAAGCTTTAAACAAGCATAATCCTCGCCTCCAGTCCTGACATAGAATGAAAAATTTCCTAGCTAACGTAACGGAAAGTTTCAATTCTATTAAGGACTCGGAGGCGAGGATTATCCCGCCCTGTGCTCCAGGAGGAGAACCCTACCCGTACTGCAGTAAGTACTTTACTTCAGTTTTGAATGGATGTGCTATTAGCGCTGTCTCTGTCTTGTATGGACATGCTTCGTTGGCAGGCTTTAGCTGTCCCGTTCCTCCGGTAATGTGTCCCTGTCGTTTGCAGGTTCTGATGCTCACAAGCAGGACACCTGAAGAGGAGAAGTTGGCTGGCTTCACGCTTCGAAAGAGGAAGAGAGGACACTAACAAGGGACAATATTGGGCTGGCAAGCCCCTGATTGGACACTGTTCCCCTGTCCTGGATTGGTTGTTTCCATGTGTGTTTTGTTTTGACTACTTTCCCTTTGGTTCATGGGAAACATAGTCCTTTGTTAACCTTAATGCTGCTATGCCAATAAAGTGAAGAAAGAAGGCATAATCCTCGCCTCCGAGTCCTTAATAGAATTGAAACTTTCCGTTACGTTAGCTAGGAAATTTTTCATTCAACTGACTAAACAAGGGAGGAATAAATGGACTCAAGGTCAATACGTTTCTATTATCGAAAACTGTGAATAAATCCATGACCATTGAATATTGTGATCCCCAAGTGGGCATATAAGGCGGGAAGAATGATAAGCATATCCATAATCAAAGGCGTTAAACTGTCTAGCTTCTCTCTCAGTGTCTCCAGGCTGTATCTCTGTAAAGAACATATAGTTAAAATCAAATGATAAAGTGAATTTACAATGACAATCAAAAGAAAGTAACAATAAAAGAATCAGAGGTGAACATACTAGCAGGAAGGACTATTATTTTCTCAATGGAGGAAAGAATCGCAAGATCACACAGTTCCTTGTCTGCAGCTCCCAATTTGTGATCTATGCTCTGGAATGCCCCTGCCAACGTAAGATATGCAGGCAGTGCCACACACATGGTTAAGAAATGGGCACTAGAACTCATCAGAGCCATAAATGTGACCCACATTATCCTGTAGCTAGGTATTTTCAAGACAAGAAATACAGTGATGGTATCAAACTGACTTCTATGTCATTGAGAAAATCCCTCATAATCCCAGGGGTGGAGGCAGGGCACTAAGATTCAGGAAAAGGAATCCATATACATATTAGAACTGGACTCCAGAAGTCCATGGGGTGTCAACCTGGATGAAGAACTTAGTGTGCATTTATATGATGATTGAATCCACTTGCGTGAGTGCATGCTCCCACCTATACATGTGTATGTGATCTATGCCTTACTGTTGTTGTTTCTTTGCATTTTTAACTTCTTCTCTATTATGTTTTGTTACAGGAGGAAAGGAAGGGGTTATCAAGCATGAAATGTGGAGTCAGCTGGACAGGTTCCCAAACTTTTTCTTTGACCTCACTAGCCTGGGTAGTAGTGCACGTCACAGAGAAGACTGTTTCACTTTTTCACGTCATAATATATTTTTTATCATGCATTGTTTCTTTGTACTAGCAAGATATAGCTCGATCTGACCCCTGGCTATTTAGAGCTTCTCTGTACAGAGTCTGTTCCCAGGATTAGTGTCTGTTCTTGCCCACAGGGGCCTTTCTACTCATGACTTTGGCGTCACCCCTCATGGGTCCAGGGTCCCAGTAGGAGTTGCTTTGCCTTTGATATAGAGTGATTTACACAGGCACCCCAATGTTCTGGACCCTGCGGGCACACGCCTCTTTCTGGATATTATATATATACTAGGTATCCGAAACGCGTCAGGTTCGAGGTTGTGTACAATAATTAACATCTAGCCTCACATCGTTGGGTTTGTGTCTCTGTTCGCCAGGTGGATGGAAGTGCAGAGATTTTGAAGCATTTTATATATATATAGATATATATATATATATATATATATATATATATATATACTGGCGGTCGCCAGTAGGTAGTTATAGTTTGAGCATGTTTGTATAAAAATTATTGTTTTTTGACTTGGCGATAACTTTGACCTTGTTTGACCAATCTTCGTGAAACTTTCCCAAAAAAGTGTCAAGGTAGGTTCTGTGTGTCATGGAGAGTTTGGGGGTGGTTCATGCTGTGGGGATTGAGAAATTGGGATGTGAAATATGGGTGGATTTGCAAAGTTAATTCTCATAAGAACCTTTAGCTAAACCTACAGACCAAACTACTGAATGGACTTGCACCAAATTTTCCAGTGAGGTAGATGTTGGATTAAGGAAGTGCATTTTGCTTATTTGGCGTAAATACGTTCACTAGTTGTTGAGAAATTTAAGTTGCAAATTATAGTGCTATCTCTGCTCGCATAGACTTCATGAAAAAAGACGAGTTTGTGCATGGAAATTCACTCCTCTAATTGGCGGCCAACACTTCAACCTGGAAGTGTTGGCAGCCATCTAGGGACTCTGCTTCACTGAGTCCCCAAACAAAAAAGTGAAAATAAATAAAAGGGGGCAGGGTAGGATTACCCTGACCCCCAAGCATAAAAGCATTTTTTGTAAAGAATTTGCAGCGAAATCGTGATATTTGAGAATTTGCAGCAAAAAATAATTTTTAAAAGTAAGCGCAGGCTCCCGCACTTGCTTTTAAATAATCCCCGGGTGGTCCAGGTCCCAGAGGAATATAGTTAATATAGGAGGGGGCGCACAGGGCCCCGCTCCTAGGGCTATTCAAAGCCCCAGGTATTGTCACCTACCCAGGGCAGTAACATTAATTAATATGGGGTAGCCGCGGCCTCCCCGGGGCACAAATGTAATATAAAAATAATGCGGGGTAGGCCATAGGGCCTCCTCCCTGGGGCAGTAACTTAATTATATGCAGGGGAGCCTCGCACTGGTAAAAAAATACTTCTTTTTCGGGATAGTTCCCCTTTTAAAGCCTACCTTAATAATTAGAAGAACATTTAAAAAGCATGTTATTTTTTATCTTTTTTCTTGGACAGTACCTCTTACAGTGTATGTTAATAATAATTCCAAGACTTAAAAATGGAAAAGCGGAAATATAAAATAAAGTGCAATTTTTCTAAAGTGCTTTTTTTCTAAAGGGCATAGTGTTAGAAAACATCAATAACCCTCTACTTTTGTGTAAAAAATAAAAAAAAATCATTCATACTGCTCTCTCCGAGGAGTGTTTCTTACATGGCATTGCTTTCAATATAAACAAGTATATAATTCCTCATCATTGTTAAAGCCATTTTGCTCTTTACTATCTAATTCCAATATGAAGAATGTTTCTTGTTTCTTCAGCTCCTTTTCTCTGTCCCTTCCTCTTTCTTTCTGTGGTAATTGTGCAATACAACTATATCTTAATGTTGTGGGATTACTATGATGGTATTTCTCAAAGTGTCTAGCTATTGGATAACTACGATGATTGTTCAGTATTGCTCTTATATACTACAGAATTATTTTGTCTACGGATAACGTAGTGCTCCCTCATATAATTTTTCGCAGGGGCATTTCAAAATGCACACAACAAAGCTTGATCTACTTGTTAAATTTCCTTTCACTTTGATAGTCTTATTAAAGGCTGTTGTTAAGGTAAATATGTTCTCACTATTTTAGCAAGCTTTACAGTTCAAGCATTTTCTGAAACCTTCCTTTAGTCTATGCCATGTCAGATTGGGTGTTCCTACAGTGAATTCACTTCTAACTAGATACTCTCTCAGAGATCTTGATTTTCTATAAGTAATCTGCGGTTGTTTTGTCATTATCAGGCCCTTAATCGGATCTTCTTTCACTAAGTGCCAGTGTTTACACAAGATCTGGTGAACTTTTGTATGTTCTATGTTATATGTAGTGATGAATCTGTGTGATGTTTCTTTTTTAGACGGTTCTCTCTTTCTTGCTGTCTTTGAAGGGTTAAGCAGAGCACACTCCCTGTTAAATCCCCTTGCTTTTCTTCGCGCTGCCTCTAATATGGGCTGAGAATATCTCCTCTTATAAAGCATTCCCTCATCCCTTTCTCCACTTTATCATATTTTTCCAATGTAGTACATGCTCTTCTTGCTCTATATAATTCACCAAACGTGATGCTCTTTATCAAATGGGTGGGATGTGAACTACTGGCATGGAGAATGGTATTTCCCACCGTCGGTTTTCTAAATATAGTAGTTTCTAATTTCTCCGCACATACTCAAATTCTAATGTCTAGGAATTCTATAGAAGTCTTGCTTGCCTGGCCCATGCATTTCAAGTTGAGATTATTGGGATTTAACTCTGATATAAGAAAATCTGCCTCTGCTTCTGTACCGTGCCACAGTACAAAAACATCATCAATCAATCTCAGCTGTATTATAAACAATCACTCACTCATACAGTCACTCATACTTTCGGTCACTCATCAGTACAGGACTATCATATGCACTCATACACCTATATAGACACTCACACACCGCCACTCATCCATAGAGTTACTCACACACCTAGTCAGTCAAAGAATTAATCACACTCCCATTTACTCACCTATACAGTTATACACACACCACCTCACTTACTCATACAGATACTAACACATACTTATGCTCTTATCCAATCACTGATAGAAGCATACACTCATCCATACAGCCACTCTCAGAATCACTCACTCTCACATATAGTCATTTATATACTCCAACACTCACATATACTGCCTTTCACATATGTAGTTACTCACACATGTACCACTGAGACATCCATTCACTCACCAACACACCTATACACACACTCACCCACCCATACAGCCCTTTACAGATACACTCTTGAATCCATACACCCAGTGAATCACCCACTCATACATCTATGCACAGAGTCACACACATCCCACCCACACAAACACTGAGGCACCCATACAGATACTCAGACAACCAATCAATAACCCATATAGACACTCATGTAGCTATTCACCAACCCATGCAGCCGCTTACACACCAACAGACAGTCTGATACAGACATTCACACAGTTTAGTCACTAACCCATGCATTCAGTAAGATACGTTTAATCTCTCACTTATAGAGTCAGTCACACACCTACTAAATCATCCATTGAGACACTCATACACCCACTCAATCTTCAATACAGCTTGGCCTATATATATTAAACATATTTAAACTTTATAGAAACACACAGTCACTGCATGATGTCATCAGTGATGTCATTTGAGATGTCATCAGTGATGTCATCAGTGATGTCACTGACCATGTCATGAGTGATGTAATATGTGACGTCATCAGCAGTGCATTGCGGGGGCGCGAGTTATAGTTAGCTGAACTAACTATAACGGGTGAATTTCACTGGTTTTGTACGACTGAAATGTCCAACTAACTATAACGTGCCTGAAACCTGTGGTTTTTTCAGTGAATTTCTAAGGTTTTTAAATGCTAATTTCTAACTATAACGTCCCTGAAACCTATGGTTTTTTCAGTGAATTTCAAAGGTTTTTTAAATGCTAATTTCTAACTATAACGTCCCTGAAACCTGTGGTTTTTTCAGTGGAAATTTTTTTTTAAATATATATATATATATACATATATAAACATACACACACGTGTGTGTATGTGTGTATATATAAGTATATATCTAGATATATTATTCCATATTATTTAATTATATTAATTTTAGATATTAAAATATTCATGATTTACTATTTTAAACTACATAAATATTAAAAAACAATATTTTGGTATTTTTTAATTCTATGAGTGTGAAACAATTTTTTTCCAAATATTTTTGTACTTACCATTATAAGTATAGGAATACAGTATTTTTGTAATCGATATTTTTGACACACTATTTTTTTTATCACAATGTTGTTTTTGATATTGTGTCAGTGATCCATAGGAACAGTGGCATAGCTAGGGGGAGCAAACTGCCCCAGGCGGCACAAGCTTTGGGCATGGCTGCCGGCCCCCCTTCCCCCGCTCATACCTGTGGCCGTCGCGGCCGCATGAATCGCCAGCAAACCCCCCCCCACTCTTCGATCAGGCTGGCACCGGTGACAAACAAGGCTTGCTACGCCACTGCATAGGAAGACTGAAGAAAGGCAGGGTACTAACGTTTCACCAATGCCTGCCTTTTTTTCATGTGAACCTAGATTGAAATATGGCGGGGGCTTGAACCCTGTTTCTTCATAGCTATAAAAAAGTCTTTTTAAAATGAAGAAACTCCAGAATGCACAGTTACCAATAAAAGAGATTAAAAGTCTACTGAGAGCATATGTGCCTATGAAAGCTCTCTCCAAAGATATGATGAACATTAAAGAACAGAACTATTGACAGAGAGATTACCTGTTCCATTCTTGACATCCCGTTCACTGAATGTTCATACAGTACCTACCTCTTAACCCCTGATTCGATTAACGAAGGTCTTGAAACTGGTGCCAACAAATTATTTTTATG
The DNA here is from genome assembly GCA_963921515.1 of Calotriton arnoldi. Classification (NCBI taxonomy): domain Eukaryota; kingdom Metazoa; phylum Chordata; class Amphibia; order Caudata; family Salamandridae; genus Calotriton; species Calotriton arnoldi. Next base: position 514,493 of record CAWUFW010006166.1, read on the forward strand.
CACACCTAAGAGAAAGAGGCCGAACACATTTGTGAATCCGGCCATGTTTATTTCGTTGTCAAATTATGCAATATAGGCATGATCAAGTTTATCCGGAAAATAAAAAAAATAACCTATTGGCAGTAAATTAGAACATATGTCTCCGTGTTTATCAATCAATCAATCAATCAAACATTTGTAAAGCGCGCTACTCACCCATGAGGGTCTCAAGGCGCTGAGGGAGGGGGGAGCAGCTACAGGTCGAACAGCCAGGTATTGAGATGTCTCCTGAAGGACAGCAGGTCCTGGGTCTGACGCAGGTGGATGGGGAGGGTGTTCCATGTTTTGGCGGCGAGGTGGGAGAATGATCTTCCACCGGTGGTTGTTCGGCGGATGCGTGGGACGGTGGCGAGTGTGAGGTCGGCGGAGCGGAGCTGGCGGTTCGGTGTGTAGAAGGACAGTCGTTCGTTGAGGTATGCTGGTCCGGTGTTGTGGAGCGCTTTGTGAGCGTGGGTGAGGAGCTTGAAGGTGATCCTCTTGTTGATCGGGAGCCAGTGCAGGTCTCTCAGGTGGGTGGTGATGTGGCTGTGGCGAAGGAGTCCAAGGATGAGGTGTGCGGAGGCGTTTTGTATGCGTTGGAGTCTCTTCTGGAGTGTGGTCATGGTTCCTGCGTAGAGGGCGTTGCCGTAGTCCAGTCTGCTGCTGACGAGTGCTTGGGTGACCGTTCTTCTGGTTTCGGTGGGGATCCATCTGTAGATCTTGCGGAGCATGCGGAGGGTGTTGAAGCAGGAGGAGGAGACCATGTTGACTTGCTGGGTCATAGAGAGCGTTGAGTCCAGGATGACTCCCAGGTTGCGTGCGTGGTTGGTAGGTGTCGGGGCGGCACCCAGCGTGGCCGGCCACCAGGAGTCATCCCATGCGGTGGGGGTGGAGCCAAGGATCAGGACCTCCGTCTTGTCCGAGTTCAGTTTCAGCCGGCTCGCCTTCATCCACTCTGCGACGGCCTTCATTCCCTCGTGGAGGTTGGATTTGGCGGTGGCCGGGTCCTTGGTGAGGGAGAGGATCAGCTGGGTGTCGTCGGCGTGGCTATGTTTATTAAAATTAACAAAGTAGTGAACTGAATCATTTTGTATTTTTGTGAGAACATTTCTCGTAATCTCTGTTTGTGATATAATATAACCTCTTTTCACTTATATACCTTGTTTGTCTAACCCAACTAGTCGGGGGTAGTCACAACATAAAATTAACTGTCCCACCTTTTTGTGAGAGTAATGAATACCTTTGTGCTGCTTCTGAGGTATTCAACTTCTGCTGAGTGAAGTATAGGTGAAACAGTACCCATGTGAGGTTTACAGTATGTAGCAGTAAGGGAACCTAAAAGCTGTAGGCAGTGTAACGGATTTTGCGGACTATGGGGGATATTCTCAAGAACGTGCGATAATCATCACCAAAAAAGGCTAACGCACGTTTCCATATCGCCGTCTATCGTGGGAAAACAACTCCGTGTTAACGTCGTATTCTCAACACGGCGGTAACATGCGATAGTCTCCCGAGAACGCATCAAATGTCCGCGATACTACTACCGCGACGGCGATAAAAAAGGAAACCCGAACGTGAAAAGTTGCGATGACCCGACCGCAATAGAAAAATCAGCGACAAGCTGCGCCAGGCTTGCAATTCCCACGTCAGGCGGGAAAAATCACCATAAAAGCAGCAAAAAAACAGAAATAAATTTAAAAAACATAACAACTGCGAAGCACAATGGAGGGAGCTGAAGCAAGTACAGAGGACAACCCGAACCCCACAAGCCCCACGGAGGACCAGCCTGGGACCTCGGGCCAGGGAAGGGCAAGGAGAAGAAGAAGAGGAAGACGCGGTTCAGTCCGCAGGAAAACAGAATCCCGATAACGAAGGTGACATTCCCACCATCCAATTGCCATTGGTGAAATTGTCAGCACTAAATGTTGCACATACACTTGTCAGAGCGATGTGCCAATGCAGAGCAGTGACATGCACACAGAGAATGTGTCTAGGAATGAATTTATTTGCACATGCTGTGCCTGTGGTCATTTTGACCTGTCCCATGATTGCTAAGGACAGTCCCTATGTGACGTGCTTATGTGAAGAAATTGTGAATGATAGTGTCCCTTCGGGCTAATCCAGCTGCTGCTGCACTGGGGTGTGGTCCACTTGCCTCATCCTCATCATCATCGTCCGGTGCATCTGGCACATGGATCCATAGGGCATTGGTGCGTACACATATGTTGTGCAACACACAACATGCAATGATCATGTTGCACACTATTTGCGGGTTGTACAGCAGTCTTCCACCTGTGATGTCCAGGCACCTGAAACGTGACTTCAACACGCCAAATGAGCACTCCACAATGCCCCTGGTGCGTATGTGGGCCGCATTGTACTGCCTCTGGGTCTGGGTGTTCGGGGCTCGGAGGGGTGTCATCATCCACGGTCAGAGTGCATATCCTTGATCACCTGTGACAGGGGAGAGAGATGTGTCAATCGGTGGTTTGGCATTCTGTGTTGGCAGGCTTATTAGTATATTGGTGTGTGATGTGTGGGACTTTGGGATACATGTCTGACATGTCTTGCATGTGGCAAATGAGCGGCATCCATGTGTAGTACGTTGCCTCACAGCTGCTCCTCACTCCCCCCGAGCCAATTTACTTGTGTGCGCTGCGCGGTTGCATCACTTGCACTCCTAGGACACACCATTGTCATGACTGTCTGCGCATGTCTACAAGCCTGACAACGACACTGTAATATTGGCCATTGAAGGTGGTCGGCCACGTGTGTGTAGGCCTAGGGTCAGGATATGGCAGAAACAGAGACACACGCAGTAGTTGCCTTGGTGGCCATCCCGGAAGTGAACCACGCCCTGAGCCCCGGGCTATTGATTCCCACTCCTACGCTGGCCCAGCCCACTCCGCTTATGCTTATAGGGGGGGGGTGACATAGCTACATGTCCAGGGTCTACCCCACTGCCTGAGGTAACATGGTTGTGCCCACTGTCTACGAAACTACAAACACCAGCAGTATATGTCCACATGGACATGTCTGTGCTCTGCATACTTAAGTCTGTCAAGCACTTCCCCGCCACACTTGGCATTGTGTACATTCTGATTCATGGGTCACTTGCCTCCCTTGCACATACTTGGTTCCCGCCTCTCACCACATCCTGCTATTGTGTGGCAGAGGTGCCATGACGTGGATGGCTTGTCTACATGTCTGGCCCCTGTTACCACAGTTCCATGTGTTGTCATGTCTGGTAGGTGGGCATGTTGTTTGGCATGTCGTATGTGATGTTGTAACGTGTGCATTCCCACAGTTGCGAGTTGCATGATTGTGGAGTTGAGGTGTGTGGTGTGTTCTGTTGGTACTTACCAATGAGCAGTGCACTTCCGTAGGTGCCATCCTCGAAGCGCTGGTTGATGATGGACTGTTGGAAGATGTAGGAATCATGCACACTGCCTGGGTAGTTGGCGACGACGTTGGTGAAGAGTCCCCGGTGGTCCACTATTGCTTGCACATTGATGGAATGCGTGTGCTTCCTGTTGCGGTAATTGTGTGCAGTGTCGGCAGGGGGCACAAGTAGGACATGTGTGCAGTCAATTGCCCCAACACGTGCGGGAAGCCAGCTATGGCGTAGAAGCCTTGCTTGGTCTCCAGCTGTTCCTGCGCAGTGTGGGGGAAGTGAAGGTACTGGGGTACCAAGCTGATGATGGCATCCAAGACAGGTGTGAGGAACTTTGATAGGGCTGGCTGTGCGACTCCTCCGACTCTGGCAGTTGTTGGTTGGAAGGTACCCGAGGCCAACAGGTGCAGCACAGCCAGCAGCTTTGTCTGCGAAGGGATGTTGGTTGTCCGCTGTGTTGGTACCGTCAACCTGTGGGCAATGTGGGTCAGGATGCGGAGGATGGTCGTCCTTTTGAGCCTGTAGTGGGCAATGACTTCCTCTGGCGTTAAGTCTCCGAGGCTGGTGCGTTTTCGGAAGGACCGCTGTCTCATTCTGCGCTGCGTTGGTGGTAGTCCGGGGGGGGGTGATCCTGGGGGGGGGCCTGGAGGGGGTGGCAGTGGGTGTTGTGGGCCTCTTGGGGCTCCAAGCTGCATGATCAGTAGCTCCATGACATGTGTTGATCTGCCGATGTGGCACTGGGCTGGGCTTTCTTTTATACTGCAGTTTGTCGTCCTGCTTAACACCAGTAGAAGGCAGGTGTTAAATCCCTGCTGCTAACGCGCCTTATCGCCTGTTTTTGAATCGCATCGCAGATCTGGCTGGTGGTTGTGAATATCGCGAAGTGGAGTTTTCGTGTGTTTTTGCACGGGAACGCCAACTCTGCATATCATTAGCGTTAGCTGTCTCTCTCATCCGTGGCGATGTTTTTTGCGGCAGCTATCGCTGGTATACTGGCGATGTGGGGAGTTTGCACCAGCTTGTGAATGGGGCGATAATTCTTTCGCCACTTTTGCTGTGCTAAAGTGCCGTTAACTCAGCGATGAGTCCTTGAGAATATGCCCCTATGTTTTCAGAGCAAAGATATGGCAGTTTTTCCTCTAGGATTACATTTAAGCGAGGTTTACATTGTGTTTTCTATGTGAGAGTCTGGATGTAATGTTTTCATGCAGGATAGCTTCTAAAGTCACCAAAAACTGTATCAAGCATGTGTGCTGTGATCATGGAATGTAGGGGCTGATGTGAAGAGTGTGTGTGATAGCTGAGTTTGTGACGATGCAGTGTGCAGAACAGAAGTTTCTTACCAAAGAGGCCAGTGGACGGCTGAGGCGTTTCAGCAGGTTTCGTGAAAGAGAGTTTTCAGATATGTGACCTCAAGGCATTACTTCATTTTAAAGATTTGATTTGTGTAGCTAACAATCACTGGCAAATTTCAGGGGTTTCTCTAATTCCGCCAGGCCTATGCCCAAATCACATGGCAGCCACCACAGCTGTGCACAGCTTTTGGCTGTCCATAGTATGGTTTGGCCACATGGTTTTAGCTGTGGCAGGGGTAAACACGTAGGGGCTTATTTTCAAGGCCCATGCGCCACTTTTGCGTCATTTTTAACATGGGAAAAGTGAAGCAAAAGTGGCACAAGGGGCTTGTAAATCTGCCCCGTAGGTTCCATTATTCTTCTCCTATTGCACACCAACTTTATTTATATGCCAAGGTTTAAAAGGAAAAGGTTTCAGATAACGAACACTATGCTGTGTGTTTTGCATGTTTATGTGTTTTGGAAGTTGCTTCTTTTTCTTTGTGAGCGTGGGAGAAAAAATGGCCACTTTAACTATTGATGAAAAATGGAACAGAAAATGATACTAGAATAACAACAAAATTAAGGATGGAAATTATGTTCATGCTCTGCAAGGAATTTCATTGCAATCCTCCTACTCTGCTTGCAATACCAGATGTGTCTTGCACTTAGTGCAGTAGAGGGCCATCTTCTGTTTTCAGAGTCTAGGGCTTGATCTTCTTCCCATTCGGATTCTGGGGAATAGTTGTTTCAACTATGGACATTCTTTTCTTTTGTTTCCTTCTGTGAGTGTCTATGGGAGACCATGTCATGTCTTCAAATCATGGGACATATTTTACGTGCCAAAAGAATATTTTTTTGTTTTCCCTTGCCATGGTTCTTGCTCAAAAGGCTTCACATGGCACTTTCAGCTAGATGTACGAAGTCTCTTTGTGGTCGCAAAAGGTTTGAGTCACAGAATCGGGTCGTTTGTGACTGCAAAAGGCCTTTTCCTATGAACAAAACGAAATTGTGATTTAGTAATATGTTACCGAATCACAATTTAGGTTAGCAACCAAACACTGATTCAGTATTTGGATGGGTCTCCTTAGCGCATTCCTTTCTAAAACCGAATCAGAATGGTATGTATTAATGTTTTGCGACTGAATTGCGGTCACAAAACATTAATATTTTACCACCACCATAAAGGAGGTGGTATTCTTTTCGCAAATGAGAAGGATCACCAAGGGACCCTTTCCTCTTTGTGAATGTTGATAAAAACATTTTTGAGAGTAAAGAATAGGAAAACGGGTTGCATTTTTAAAAATAAATTCTGTTTTTAAAAGCAGTCACAGAAATGGCGGTCTGCTGACTTCAGCAGTCCACCATCCCTATGTTGGCTGTGATTCCTAGTTGGTCACAAGTTGCAACTTTACCTCACTAATATTCCTAAGGTAAATCAAATTGAGAGCAACTAGGAATCAGTAATTTGCGAACCAATCTGTTAGTAAATAGGTCAGTTATCAAATTACCACACTGGTCATGAAAATACCTGTCGCAAATTGCAACCAGTTTCTTAGTCCATCTGACCCTTGGTGAGCAATCACCCTCTTCTGATTTGGAGGATGTATGAAGTACTCCTAGACTCACAACACCTTGCTTCTATAGTCTTCATCGAATGAGTCTTCAAAATCAATGAAATCTGCTGGTGTCTGTCCTTGGCTTTGTGTTCTGTGAAATACCTGCACTGCTGCAACACATCATGTCTTTCATTTTTGGATAAGAGGATGTGGCCGTAAAGCAGAAGGTTGCAGGTATTTCACAGAACACAAAGCCAACGACAGACACCAGCAGATTTAATTGATTTTGAAGACTCATTCAATGAAGACTATAGAAGCAAGGTGTTGTGAGTCTAGGAGTACTTCATGGATGTATGACGATACAACGCGATCATTTAGATCGCGGTACATTACATCGCGGTTTTAACAACGCAAGTCGTTACGACGACTTGCGCTGGAGGGCGCTGGACTTAGGAATAGTATGATTTACTATTCCAACTCCAGCCTATGTAACAGTAGGGAAGGTGTTGGAATAGTAAATCACACTATTCCTTAGTCTAGAGCGCCATCCAGCGCAAGTCGTTGTAACGACTTGCGTTGTAATGACCGCAAAGTAAATGTATTGCGGTGTTTTGACCGCGTTGTAAAGGTCGTTCGCCGTTGCAGCAGTGCTTAATTTGTAAAATATTAAGTGCCAAGGCTCTGACCAGGAGGCAACTGCAGCTTGCACCACTCATCGTCCCTGTCATCACTGCCAAAACAACTTCTAACCATCTCTCGCATGTAAATGCGACAGTTCAGATTATTCCAGGTCCCCAAAGCTAAAAGAATGGCTGGGAAGACAGGTATTAGTAATTTTTTTAAGTATATTGTTTTCCTAAACAACTGGTATACTGCTCATCTCTAAATTACATGAGCAGCGCCACCTTGTGGCAGACTGCCCTAAGTGTGATGTTGACAATTAGGTGCCGGTGCCGAGCACCGAAAACCAATTAAGTGCCGGTGCTCAGCACCGGAAAGCTCTGGCTCAAATTAAGCACTGTAGTTGCAGTCTCCCGTCTAGAAAGCAAAATGACAACAATCTACAATTTCTGAAGAATAAATGATTGTTTAAATTGGAAGGACATTTCTGTCTTAACCACAGTTTCTCAAAAATGGTGAAGTTTGAAAGTCAATAAGCATTTGCAATAACATTTTATCACGGCATTTCCTGTTTGGTACTTGAATGCTTCCGCCTCCGAATCCTGTGAACTCCAAGCACTGAAAGAAATGAAATACCGTAAATTGACCCTAGGCATCACCTGTAATGAAATATGATGGCAAATCGTGTGCTTTTAAAAATCTTTTTTGGGCTGAGTTGAGCTCGCAAGCACGGAAAGTAAAGTTCAAGGGCCTAATTGATGACATTTTAGGGCAGGTGAGTTATTAATTTTGGATCGAAAGTGGGCACTACCAACATAATAGGATACTATTTTGAGAGGCCAGAACACAGTCCACCAAGCAAATTATACTTACGTCTGGAAGTTATGGCACAAGAAGCAGCTTTTCTCCACAGAAATGACTGATAGATTCAATCAATACCAAGCAACCTTAATGTCAAGAAAACAATACAATAACATTTTCAAACCAATTTAGAAATATTAGGAGGAATTGAATAGGCAACCCGACACAAACACAGTTCAAATATAATTAAGAGAACCAGAGTTATGATTTTTTAGTTCATAAAATACCCCTTGGAGTAAAGGTGTTATAAAATTTAATGTTAGTCTATGTGCATTATCAAAAGTGACCATCAGAGGGCACTTTTGCACCAAAGACAAAAACAATAACACCCATCTGCCAGGTCATGGCATGAGTGAAAAGGTATTTTTAGGTCTCGCCTAGGCAGCGCTTGCGCTGTCTCTTCAAGACATGCTATATTCAGATATGGAATTAACCTCCGCCCATTTTCCGCCCATCTTTTTAATTGGCTTCTGTTACTGTCCTTTGTAAATGGTGACTTTTGAGTTGTTAATAGGCTTAGTAGTCCCTCGTACCTCCTTTTCTCCTGTTGTAGCCTCCCATGCGGCCGGCCCCTGTTACATGTGTTGTTACTCAGTATGTTTTAATTACAGTCTGTGAGCACTATTTTCTTAAATGACTTGACACACTCTCTAGCAACCACTTTTTTTTATCCAGCACAATGCTCGCCATGCTTTGTCTTATGTTTTTGGGCTTCAGCTGCAATAATGGTGACTGTGCCTTTCTTTTCTCATGTGAAGCTCTCAGAACTTGATGCTGAAACTGCACACTACATAATATTTTTTTAAAAGCAGCGTGGCACACCATTCCACGCTTTTTTTATAAGCAGCACGGCACGCCGTGCTTTATTTTTAATTTTTTTCAGCCGCGCATAATCTTATGTTTTCATTTCAGCAGCGCGGCACGCCGTGCTTCAACTTCAACAACAGAGGCTGCGCCTCTCTTCTGCGTGACTCGCCCAACTTAATCTAAGTGTTCCTTTTCAGTGCTTACAGCTGAGAACGTGTCCTCCAACTTGACAGCCAAACAGGCCAGACAGAGATTGCAAGGCCCACCCACATGTGCATATCGCATCATCTGCTCTCCAACATTTGCTGCTGCTTCTTTTTTTTTGTTAAGTTCAAAAACATCAGGATGGGAGAAGAGGATGATTATTCACTGCGCAAACAGTGTGTGCATTTTGCATAGTTTGCGATGGATTACCAGTTACATTTTTTGGACAACTGGACAAAAATTCACCATAACAATAAAAGGCAATGAATGATAGAAACGTAGCTCTTCTGTAACAAATGGTGAACTTTGATTCAACAGATTTCAAGTTTTGCACTGCTGAATTTGCCTAAATAAATGAGAATTTGAAAAATTAGAAATTTTGGGGTCCCCATGAACCATTTTACTAATCGGCACCATATTTAGCTACCTCAAGGCATGAGTTGTGAATGGTGCTGCCCCCATGTTCAATGTGGAAAAAGTTAATAAGGATGGAAGAGTGATTTCTTATAGAACAAGAGTTAGCCTTTATCATAGAGGCCCAGCTATATATAAGTGCCTCTCCACACCTTGCATTGAAAAGTGACATCCAAAACTTGGCATTTTTGCTCTAACACGGGAGCAAAAGCCCATTAAATATGGTTCATCCTTTCCCAGTACGCAAAATAACCTGCTCTCTAGAAGTATGCAGTTATAAATCCTTTATTAGGGGCACTAAAATGAAGGCTCTTTAACTGAATACCACAGGAATGTATGATATGTTCTGTGCTGAAAAAGGATAAAGGGAAATAACACAACTGCATTCTAGCCAAGTGGCAAACTGTTTTGTTGCACCTCCACAAGACACAGAACTTTTGTCAGCTTTTTGTCAATCTTCAGGTCTATCTTTTTTTCCCTGATGGAGCAACTGCCCTTTTCCAGGAATCTAAGACCTTCACAGGCAGACGGATTGTCTTGCAAATGTAGGTATAAAAATACTGCCCATATATACTTACCTTCAGGAGTTCATACTCATGTCCTAAAGCATAAGGCATGAACATAGAAAGTCACCATGCTCAGCTCAGTTCATCACATCAGGTTCAAGAAGAGTATTCATAATGGTCAAACGGTAGGTATAAGGCAAAATTGGGACTTCGATTGGAAATAGGAAACGGAACACCAAATCCTAGAGCAGCAATAACTAAGAAACTTATCAAGAGAAACCTTTACAATATTTGATAAGGTTGATTATCAGATACGCATCACAAAATAACCCTAATTTTAGAACAAGGAAGCCAATTGTATGTATACCTATTGAAGATAGTAATTTAGTTACAGCTACAGTAGAAAGACCTTTAATTACTAATTGTAACACATTCCTTATTCAGCAATTGTTGAGTCCAAATTATAAACACAATAATGAAAATGCAACCCTCCCCTTAGGAAAATAACTCCAAAACATACAATATATGTTGCTCTATCAACTTTGTTCAGTCATAGCAATAAATTGATCAGGTAAGAAATGTTTAAGAGATTTCTATTAGAGCAAAGAGAAATAGGGAGACAATAAAAGTGAGAGGCAGCTGGAGTGAGATTTGAGTATGTCGAAACAATGGAGAATCTGTTAGATCAACGCATTTGAAAGGGATTCATGTAGATGAAGGCTATTTTCGTTTCTATTTGTTTTGGAATTGAACACATTCTAATGTCAAAACAAAGTGCCAACCTTCTTTTGAAAATGCCCAAGAAGCTGACGAATTCGGCCCTAAGGGGCCTATTAGGATGGCGGAAGGACCGCCGGCCCTGCAGCGGCGGTCCTTCCGCCATCGAACGGATATTTCCCACCGCCAGATTAGGATGGCGGTGGGAACATGAATGCGTCTGCCGCGGACGCAAAGACCGCCCGCCGCCAGCAATCGTCCCGATTGCCTGGCGGACGGTCCAGGGAGTCCAAAATGGTGGTGGTGCCCAGCAGGCACCGTCCACCAGATTAGAACGCCAGCGCTAGGCATGCAGTGTTTTGCCACGGGGCCCGTTGCGGGCCCCGGGGGGGTGGGGGGCTGCACTTGGGGGGTACCTATGGTACCCCCCAACATTGCCATGCTCAAGGTGGCAGGCACCGCGTGGTGCCTGCCACGTTGTGCATCGCAATGCAAAACATGGTAATTTGACATTGCGTACGGTGCTGCAGCCAGCAGCACCGTCCGCAATGTTAACCTACCAGGATGTGCCCGCCAGTATGGCGGGCGCATCCTAATACGGCAGGCGGGACCGGCGCACCTATTTTGGATGGTCCCAGCTCCGTAATCCTAATAGGCCCCTAAGTGCGGAGTCGAAAGGGCACAACACTGGTAATAAAGTACACAATCCAAGGGTTTTGTGCAGGAGGTGTTGCCTGTATTAAAGTGTTTTTTACACAAAACATGCTTGGTAGATATTGGATGATATTTAGAATAAGTAGGGTGCATAACACATCGGGGTCCTGTTAATGTTTAACAATTCAACATTGTGACATTTGGGTTTTTTATGTCTATCGCCATGGCCTTGTGGTTCAAATGGAGAGGTTTATAGCTCAATGATCAGCAGTGTAACATGTCCTATTTTGCACAGAGCAAAACTAAACTAGATAAACACTGCCGCGTTTTTTCCAGTTAAATTTGTGAAAACACTGACACTTTGCCATTTATACAAGGAATTTACTGCTGCACCTCAACACAAAATATGCAAACAAAGAAAGAAAATGTGCATTCCGCATTTCAGGAAAAAGCACAATTTGGACACACATTTCCCAGCAAAGCACCTAGAAACGTCAACGCTTTTCGGGTGCATATTAGGAATGCACGATTCCTTTTTTTCCAAATCTCCCCTTAAAAACTTGCTCAAAGAGAAACATTTTCTCGTCACTGTATCACTTCCAGTGCAACCACTGTTAGCGCTTCCTCCCACGACATTACTTTACTATACCATGAAGCATTACCTAGCCTTTATGTTCCATACGTTGCTCATTGTCTTAGGCCTGTTTTTTTACATAGGGCCTGATTCACAGAACTAACTTACGTCAAAAACGTAAAGTTAGTACTTTTTGGTTTTCAGAGAATACACTTACTCATTTTGGTATTCACAGAATGAACTTACTCATTTCGGTATTCACAGAAGTTAGTAGTCCTAACTTTAGGACTCCTAAATGCCTTCTGTGAATACCGAAAGTCTTAAAGTTAGGATTTTTCTCAGTTTAGGAGTAGTAAAGTTAGGACTCCTAACTTTAGGACTCCTAAATGCCTTCTGTGAATACCGAAAGTCTTAAAGTTAGGATTTTTCTCAGTTTAGGAGTAGTAAAGTGTAAGCTATGAAGAGATGCAAGGCTCAGACTGATATTACATTTTGAGTCAAAGGAGGGATTATAGAGAATTTCACTAATGATGTTTGAGTAAAATCTGAAAATAATTCTGTGAGGAGTAAAGGAATTGCCTACTGTCATTGAATGTTAAGACATAACGAAGTTGCAGCCTCCATAATGTAGAAAAAATTCAAATAATACTTCCTTATTAGTAAGCACTGCTGTATAATAAGCAACTTTAAGTCTTCTAGTAGGCCCTCAAATAGACAGAAAAGTATAATATTATAACATTTCAGAGGAAATATCTAAGGATGCCAGAAGGGAGGGCAATGCAGAGAATAGAGAGATAAGAGAGCGCACACTAGGAGCTACACCATAGCAAAGTTGAGGATGATTCAAAGAGAACTGTCACCAATGTGAGTCAAAATGATTTACGACAGGCATGCGTAAACCATTGACCAAGCACCAGTAGGTCAGTAACGAACTCTCAGTGATATTTGAGCTTCGTGGTTTATAAGTATGAATCCAAGCTACTCTAAAAATGTGTTACCTCTTATGTTTTTGAAGGGGAAAGAGATAAGCCAAGTCAGATTTCGTTTCCTACCGTGGCACACCGCACACAATTCAATTCAATTCAATTTATTGTCATAAGTGAATAAAAACGGTCACAATATTTCCAGATAATACAAGATAATGAAACCATTATAAAAAACTTCATAGTTAATTTTCTGTTTTGTCAGTTTCTTAAAAGTTTATTTTGTCATTTTAACAATATAAGTTTGTTTTTTTACTATCCTCAAATAAAAATATAAATTGTGCTGTAGTGATAGTTAGTTGCATTTGTGTTGCACCGAATCAGCTGTATCAATTTTAAGGTGCCATTTTGTATACATATGGCATTTTACATTGTTTAATTGTACTAAAGTGCTATGTATTAAACATCACTTGCAGAACTAAAACCACTTAATAACTCTGATATAAGTGTTTCATTATTCTTTGAATAAAATACTCAATGACTCTCAAAATAAGCTATTGTTAAAGTGTCATTGTGGGTAAGCGTAACAAATTAGATTGTTATTTCTATTTGTGCAAAGTACTGTAGTCCCGGGTTTTTAAAGGCTCTTAATACTATGTTGAACAGTCCTCTGGTTCTTTATCGCTATACTAGCTCGCTGTCTACGCTGTGCCCGTGGTGGTCTGTTTGAGTAATGTATAATGTAATTGCAAGAATATCAGGAATTTACTATTCATCTGAGAGTCAGTAAGGTCTAGGCTCCTCATTATAGCTGTTCGGTAAGTTCGGATCCCCCGCTCATTGAAAATGCATTTGGGCACTAACAGGCATGCTTCCTTTAGTGTAGGACATATGCAGATCAAATGCATGAAATCCTCCTTGGAGGCACCACATAGCCTGCATGTTTCGTCCATGGTATTTCCAAGATGGTTTGTCCACTAAAGACGGCAGTACTCCTAGACGAATTGCCAGTAATTTTTTCTTTAAGTTAAAGAAAGATATGCTGCTGGCTCTAAAGTGACTTATGGTTGTATTGTCATCCAGGCAAGTGACCGACGCGAAAATGTATTCTTGTCATCCGTAAAGGAATGAATATTTGCTGCTTTGTTAATCACCCAACAAAAAGTTGGGTGTGACAGATTTAGATCCCATACATCCACTGTATTGGTTTTTTCCAGTGACGACAGTAAAATACTTGTTGTCGCTGGAATTTGCTTCATTCATCAGGGACTGCCATAGATCGCTGACCAGAGGGCTAGACCGGTTGTTTCGAATTTTGTGCCAAGATTTAATAGTAGGTATCTTCTTGCTGTGCCTGGTTGTGTTAGTCCAAATTCGAGACGGACTTGTGAGGGTGAAGCATTACAGGGAAGCCCAAAAACACGTTTATAAGTATTTGTTTGGAGTTTATCCAAAATTTGAGCATCTTTACCGTGCATCACCATACTTGCATAAGCTAGCGTAGGTAGCAAATTTGCCTTAATGATTGCTAGTAGTGGCTGAAAAAAGGGTCCATCCAATTATTTTGCAAGTGCACAGAAAGCTTGTGTTAAGGCATTGTTTTCCCTCACCATATACTGCTTGTGTGTCTGAAAGCTGAAATTCTTATCAAGGTATATGCCTAAATATTTGTAATTGTTGACCTCTTCTATACTTGCATTTCCTAGTTTGATTTTCAGAGGGGTACTGGATCTGTTCCCTACTGACATTATTTTTGTCTTTGTTACATTGATTTACAATTTGTTGGTCTTTGTAACTACAATAAGTTCTTCAATTGATCTTTGATATCCCACCCTCGTTTGGCTCAGCAATACGATATCGTCTGCATATGAAAGGTGTGATAGGGTCAGCGGTCCCAGTCTCGGAGCGTCGGAATTTACCCGTTCGAGCTGGGGTGATAGATCAGCCATGAAAAGGCTGAACAAGTGTGGAGCAAGAACACGCACTTGCTTGAGGCCCTTGGCTGTGGGTATTCTCCTGGACAATCTTGTGCCATCCGCCACCTTGATTTGGATCCATGTGTCAGTATATAATGATTCGGTTCACTGATAGAATATCAATGACAAAAACATCGATGTTAAAAATATCGAAAAGAAAATATAGAATATAAAAATATCGACTCCCCTACCTACACAGGTAAGTTCAAAAATATTGAATCAAAAATATTGATGTAAAAAATATAGATGTAAAAAATATCGATTCAAATATATATATATAATAAAAAAATATATAATAAATATATTAAATATTAATATTAATTTTAACAAAATCAATTAAATGTAATATATATTTTAACAAAATATAACAAATAAACTTAATAAAAAAATAAACACACAAGCATAATAATTTATACATATATATATATATATTTACTTTAAAATAATTAATAAACCATTATCTTTTATTTATTTTAAAGCTTTAAAAGTATATAAAAATAAAATATATATACATCAATAATTTAAATAAAAAAGACATTCTACAATAATTTAAAACAATAAACTATTAGAAAATATTTAAACTTAAATTTCCCAATACAATCAGTGCAACTGTAGGGAAAGTGTTGGATAGCAAAATAATTAAATTTACTATTCCAACTCCAGTGAGTGCAACAGTAGGGAAAGTGTTGGATAGCGACGGGTAAAAATTACTATTCCCTCTCCAGTGAGAGCAACAGTAGTGAAAGTGTTGGATAGCGAAGGGGAAAAAATTACTATTCCCACTCCAAAGAATGCAACAGTAGAGAAAGTGTTTGTTAGCGGAGGAGTAAAAATTACTATTACCACTCCAAACAGTGCTACAGTAGGGAAAGTGTTGGATAGCGGAGGGGTAAAAATTACTATTCCCACTCCAGTGAGAGCAACAGAAGGAAAAGTGTTAGATAACGGAGGGGAAAAAATTACTATTCCCACTCCAGTAAATGCAACAGTAGGGAAAGTGTTGGATAGCGGAGAGGTAAAAATTACTATTCCCACTCCAGTGAGTGCAACAGTAGGGAAAGTGTTGGATAGCGGAGGGGTAAAAATGACTATTCCCACTCCAGTGAGAGCAACAGTAGGGAAAGTGTTGGGTAGCGGAGGGGAAAAATTACTATTCCAACTCCAAAGAATGCAACAGTAGGGAAAGTATTGGATAGCAGAAGAGTATATATTCCTATTCCCACTCCAAAGAGTGCAACAGTAGAGAAAGTGTTGGATAGCGGAGGGGTAAAAATTACTATTCCCACTCCAAACAGTGCAACAGTAGGGAAAGTGTTGGATAGCGGAGGGTTAAAAATTACTAATCCCACTCCAGTGGGAGCAACAGTAGGGAAAGTGTTGGATAGTGGAGGGGAAAAAATTACTATTCCCACTCCAGTGAATGCAACAGTAGGGAAAGTGTTGGATAGCGGTGAGGTAAAAATTACTATTCCCACTCCAGTGAATACAACAGTAGGGAAAGTGTTGGATAACGGTGGGGTAAAGATTACTATTCCCACTCCAGTGAGAGCAACAGTAGGGAAAGTGTTGGCTAGCAGAGGGGAAAAATTACAATTCCCACTCCAAAGAATGCAACAGTAGGGAAAGTATTGGATAGCAGGGGAGTAAACATTACTATTCCTACTCCAAAGAGTGCAACAGTAGGGAAAGCGTTGGATAGTGGAGGGGTAAAAATTACTATTCCCACTCCAAACAGTGCAACAGTAGGGAAAGTGTTGGATAGTGGAGGGGTAAAAATTACTATTCCCACTCCAGTGAGAGCAACAGTAGGGAAAGTGTTGGATAGCGGAGGGGAAAAAATAACTATTCCCACTCCAAAGAGTGCAACAGTAGGGAACGTGTTGGATAGCGGAGGGGTAAAAATTACTATTCCCACTCCACTGAATGCAACAGTAGAATAACTGTTGGACAGCAGAGGGGTAAAAAATTGTTGTCCCACTCCAGTGAATGCAACAGTAGGGAAAGTGTTGGATAGTTGAGGGGTAAAAATTACTATTCAAACTCAAACAGTTAAAACAAAAATAAAAAAACATTAAAAATTATAATAAATCATAAAAAAATAAAAAATATTTAGAAATGAAAAACTAAATATATTAAATATATAAAAAATGCATTATAATATTAATTACATATAAAAACTTGCAAATAATATATCATATAAAATAATAAATACATTTATAAAATGTAATTCTTTTAAACTAGAAAATATTTACAAACAAATAAATTAATTAATACATGAATGTATTTATTGTATTTCCTACCCTATAACACCACACCAATAACAAAACACTTCAAGATTTCTAATTAAAAAATTCCAAAATTAACATAATTAATAATGAATTTAAAAACTAATTATTAAAAAAACAAATATACATTAATTGACTACAGACACTTTAACACTATGATATCCACAACACACACCTACATTAAACTCTAAAATAATAAAACACAATTAAAACGTATTTATAAATTAAAAACGATTACTATTAACAACTGATAATAAAGTAATTCAAATGTATTTAATATTCACCCTTTACCCCATTAAAAGTAAAAACAACAGACAAAAAATTAAACAATTACCCAAAATACATATTAAATAATTAACATTAATCAACAACTATATATTAATTAATTAAATACAAATTACTTCCCACCCTTAACACCTATAAACACCACAACACACACCTAAAATTAATTATTCAATTACCATAATTAATTACCAATTAATTAATTACAATCAATTAACAGCCAATTATGAATTCATCAATTAAAAAATTACTTCCCACCCTTAACACCTGTAAACACCACAACACACACCTAAAATTAATTACACAATTACCATAATTAATTACCAATTAATTAATTGAAATTAATTAACCGATAATTAATTATTTAATAATAAATTACTTTACACATTTAACACTATAACATCTCAATTAAACAAATATTATTAAATAAAAAATAATCAATAAATGTAATATAATTTAATTACTTCCCACCCTATTCCCCTATAAACCCACAACCCGCTGCGGAACTAAAAGCGCAAAATTCATATTAAAAAAAAATTAATAACTACTAAAAATGTAACACATATATTAAAAATACAAACAATTCCTATACTAAAAAACATACCTCACATACATATAAAATACATACTAAAATATATAACATTAATAAACAAACGATATTTTTAACAACTATATTTTTGCAAACAATATGAAACACTTCAATATTTTTAACATCGATATTACTTACCTAAAATCGATATTCTTGACCACGAGAATCTGTATGTCAATATTTCTGACCCACGATATTTGCAACTCGATATTTGTGCAAGTCAATATTTTTGATTCAATATTCTGTCTCTGCACCTAATGATTCAATAGCTCTTAAAAAATTTCTGGGAGGCCCCATCATCTTAATTTCACCCACAGGAGGGCTTGGTTGACTCGATCAAAAGCTGCTTAGATCTATGAAACGTAGTTGTAGTTTTTTCTTCAAGCGCTGGCATTTCTCTGCAATTGTTGTTACTGCTAGCATGTTGATGGTGGTTCAATAACCTTTCCGGAAACCCGTCTGTTATGGTGGCTTTCGATTGTTGGTATTAGACCAATCAATTAAATCTTCCAATACTAGCGAGGAATAATACTTGGCTTCCGAGTCGATAAGTGCTATTAACCTGTAATTCGCTGGGTTTGTTCGATTCCCCCCCTCCCTTGAAGATTGAATTTATTATCGACCCCCTCCAGTTATTTGGGATTATCCCCATGTGTTCCACCTCTTCGAACAGTGCCGTTATCAGGTTGGTCCAATATTTTGGATCTAGCTTGTATGTAGCTTGTGGAATACCGTTCGGGCCTGGCGCCCCGTCACTTCTGCCAGCCTTGATGACTTTTTCCACTCTTAGCAGTGTATATTGTGCATATTCTGGATGGATTGAACTGCTACACAAGGGCATTGTTGCATGATTTTTAGTACTGCCTGACTCAATTGCTTTGTTATTCTTGTACACTGAAGAATGCTCTTCATTATCAAAGATCTTTGTCAACTAAGCTGCCCAGTCTTTTTCGGTGACATTTGAGGCATTAATTGCTCTCCCTTACCTACCAATTCCATTTATTGTTATCCAGAAGACTTTGGTGTTTGATCATTTACAGTTATACAAAAGCTTAGTCCAGAAATCTTCAGCCTTTCTTTTTCTCTCTTGCCAGAGATGTTTCTTGTATTGCTTTTTCAATTTTTTTTATTTTTCCCATACGATCATTGGTGTCCCGGATTTCGTGGCCTTCCTCATCTCCCTTCTCCGTTCTTTTCTTAGATCTCTAGTTTTCAGTGTCACCGGGTGTTTAGATGTTTGGCTCAGTCTAGATGTTATACTTGGAGCATGCTTTATCAATCGTGTCGTGAAACCTATCCAGGCTCTTATTGGAGTGAAGGATGACGCTGTACTGGCCTCCATGATCATTTTTGCCCTGTCTGCCAGTTTTGGAAGTGAGTGATGTGACCATTTCAATCATTTTAGATTTGTCAGGGTTTAAATTGGTCACCAGTTGCTGAAATGAGTGGTCGCTATCTTTCAAGCATTTAATTTTAAACTTTCTTAGTTGTAGTAACGGAAAGGAGATAATAGTGTAGTCAATGATTGATCCTGATGTTGGTCCGAAGTGTGTAAAATTTGGAGAATTATCGTTTTGCGTTCTACTGTTAACTACTCTCAGGCCGAAATTTTCTAGGGCGGTGATCAGTCCTTTCCCGGCTCGATTGGCTCGTTTTCGGGGATGGTTTACTTGTGAGCTAACTGACCAAATTTCATTTTCGGATACTAGCTGCTCATCTTCATATGGTGTATATATTAAATGTGTGTTGAAATCGCCTGTTATCATTATTTCCCATGTTGGCATATTATATTTTACTTTGGCTATCTTGTGTATTAATTTTTCAAATATTGCAGAATTTTCTTGGGCGTTTGGATAGGCGTAAATGTTGAACAAAATTACTGACCTTGTCCAGTGGTTTTGGCCAAAATTTAGCTTAATTATCTGTATGTTCGAGGTTGTCGTTGGTAGTTGCTCTGATTCAGCCTTTAGAGCATTTGATGTGTAGACAGAAAGTCCCCCCTTAGGCCTTCCAAATCGATTCATTTTTTTGGCATCCACCTGGTGAAGAGAGGAACCGGCCACTTGGAGTGAACCTGACAACCAGGTCTCCTGCAAGGCTATGATTTAATATTTGACCCATGTGTTTAACAACGCACTATCTGTAAGTTTAAATCATGCACCCGCAATGTTCCAGGAAAGGATACTAAGGGGTCGATTCCGATCTCGGCCGGAAGCGTACCTAACAGTATTCGTCCGGAAAAAATACAAGCCGAACGTGTGTTTCCCGACCGATTCGAACACTCGTCCGAACGAACAAGTACGATGCGCATAACAGCCCAGATTCCGAGCGAGCCGTACTCACCAATTCCAGCTCCTGTTCCCCGCCCGAGCCGGATCCGTAAACGCCGATTCGAGTTGCACGGAAGCAAATATACAGCACCTTCCGGCCGGACTAGTACGATGCGCCTTCCGTACGCACCGAACCCGTCGCTTCGTCCGGCACGTCAGAGCATCCGGGAGAGCTGTACATAAGCTCCGATTCGCGCCACAAGACGATCCACGGCGACGAGACGGACAAGCCAGCGACGAGTACGAGTCGAAGCCACGAGAAACCTGAACGTGACGACCCAACCATGAATCCCATCGCGCAGGTCCTACCAATACTCTACATCTATTACTGTGACCGGTACGGACGCGTATGACGCAGACGGTAAGTCAAACACCCACAACACAAACAAACGACACATACCCGAAATATGTCACACACACATAGGGATGCACAAATGACGTACACTAGCAACAGCAGAACCATAGGGGAGGGATGGCTATCACCAATGCCATACACACCCATAGGGGGATGGATGCCTACCACTAATACCATCCCCACTCATAGGGGGATGGATGCCTGCCACTACTACCATCCCCACTCATAGGGGGATGGATGCCTGCCACTATTACCATCCCCACTCATAGGGGGATGGATGACTACCACTACCACCACCCCTACTCAGGGGGGCCTGGATGCCTGTCACTACTACCCTCCCCACCCATAGGGGGATGGATGCCTACCACTAATACCATCCCCACTCATAGGGGGATGGATGCCTGCCACTACTACCATCCCAACTCATAGAGGGATGGATGCCTGCCACTACTACCATCCCCACTCATAGGGGGATGGATGCCTACCACTAATACCATCCCCACTCATAGGGGGATGGATGCCTACCACTACCACCACCCCTACTCATGGGGGCCTGGATGCCTGTCACTACTACCCTCCCCACTCATAGGGGGATGGATGCCTGCCACTAATACCATCCCCACTCATAGGGGGATTGATGCCTACCACTAATACCATCCCCACTCATAGGGGGATGGATGCCTACCACTACCACCACCCCTACTCAGCGGGGCCTGGATGCCTGTCACTACTACCCTCCCCACCCATAGGGGGATGGATGCCTACCACTAATACCATCCCTACTCATAGGGGGATGGATGCCTGCCACTACTACCATCCCCACTCATAGGGGGATGGATGCCTACCACTAATACCATCCCCACTCATAGGGGGATGGATGCCTACCACTACCACCACCCCTACTCATGGGGGCCAGGATGCCTGTCACTACTACCCTCCCCACTCATAGGGGGATGGATGCCTGCCACTAATACCATCCCCACTCATAGGGGGATTGATGCCTACCACTAATACCATCCCCACTCATAGGGGGATGGATGCCTACCACTACCACCACCCCTACTCAGGGGGGCCTGGATGCCTGTCACTACTACCCTCCCCACTCATAGGGGGATGGATGCCTACCACTACCACCACCCCTACTCAGGGGGGCCTGGATGACTGTCACTACTACCCTCCCCACTCATAGGGGGATGGATGCCTGCCACTACCACCACCCCTACTCAGGGGGGGCTGGATGCCTGTCACTACTACCCTCCCCACTCATAGGGGGATGGATGCCTGCCACTAATACCATCCCCACTCATAGGGGGATGGATGCCTGCCACTACTACCATCCCCACTCATAGGGGGATGGATGCCTGCCACTAATACCTACCATCCCCACTCACAGAGGGATGGATGCCTACCACTACCACAACCCCTACTCATGGGGGCCTGGATGCCTGTCACTACTACCCTCCCCACTCATAGGGGGATGGATGCCTGCCACTAATACCATCCCCACTCATAGGGGGATGGATGCCTACCACTAATACCATCCCCACTCATAGGGGGATGGATGCCTGCCACTACTACCATCCCCACTCATAGGGGGATGGATGCCTACCACTACCACCACCCCTACTCATGGGGGCCTGGATGCCTGTCACTACTACCCTCCCCACTCATAGGGGGATGGATGCCTGCCACTTCTACCATCCCCACTCATAGGGGGATGGATGCCTACCACTACCACCACCCCTACTCAGGGGGGCCTGGATGCCTGTCACTACTACCCTCCCCACCCATAGGGGGATGGATGCCTGCCACTAATACCATCCCCACTCATAGGGGGATGGATGCCTACCACCACCACCACCCCTACTCATGGGGGCCTGGATGCCTACCACCCACACAACCCCTACTCATAGGATGGGTAATGCATGACACAACCAGCATACTCCAACATAAGGAATGTCTGAAAAATACATCCCCCCCAACACCATGACAAGCGTGTGTAGTCTGTGTCAAATGCCTACAACACTGAACATGACATTGAACATACAATGTGACCCCCTATCATATGTGTCACACATAAATGTGTGTGGCCTCCACAATGCAAGCAGACCATGACCACTGTGGGAATGGGGTCTAAACCCCCATCATCACACTGACCAAAATGTAAGTGTGGGGTCCATAGCTGAAGCAAATTTTGAACAGTGTGGCAATGGGGTCTAACACCCCATCATCACGGTGACCAAAAGGTAAGTGTGGGGTCCATAGCTGAAGCACATTTTGAACATTGTGGCAATGGGGTCTAAAGCCCCATCACCACAGTGACCAAAAGGTAAGTGTGGGGTCCATAGCTGAAGCACATTTTGAACATTGTGGCAATGGGGTCTAAAGCCCCATCACCACAGTGACCAAAATGTAAGTGTGGGGTCCATAGCTGAAGCACATTTTGAACAGTGTGGCAATGGGGTCTAAAGCCCCATCACCACAGTGACCAAAAGGTAAGTGTGGGGTCCATAGCTGAAGCACATTTCGAACATTGTGGCAACGGGGTCTAAAGCCCCATCACCACAGTGACCAAAAGGTAAGTGTGGGGTCCATAGCTGAAGCACATTTCGAACATTATGGCAATGGGGTCTAAAGCCCCATCACCACAGTGACCAAAATGTAAGTGTTGTCATGGGAAAAGCTGCAAATGCCAAACTGCATGGATGATTCCTGGTCACACAACAACAAACACATCAGTGGCATAGTAGTGCTTGTGTCCCATAGCAACATAGATTGGGTGAGGCAAACAGTGCAGTGCCAATGAAACATCGCTTTGGCCATGTGCAGACAAACATCACCCATGGGGGCTCACATTGTCAACATTCACGAATAACACAATGACAGAAGTGACCATCATAATGCAGACCCACATATCTGCACCAATGGACACACAAATGTAGATATCCTGTGGAGACTGTAGATGTCAGGTGAACAAATACCATTCCATGGCAGCAATAGGACATACAAACCATGATCATTGTGCTGACTGATGACCTAGGAGTCCCAGGGACAGCAGGGGAAACCCACCAAACAACATACAGCCAATGGCACACTAAAGAAATGCCAATGCAGTGGTGCAAATGCACAAACACAAACAGGCAGACTCACACTGCATATCAAACACAACAGGTGATGGGGGGTGTGCCAGTGTCCCCAGGCAACCACACAACACATGAGGAGGCCTGAATCCCTATTACACAGATGTCAATACAGTGCCACACAAAAGTAACTCATGGATTGGATTCCCCTATGTGGGCAATCAGGCATTGTTAGATGAGAGGGAGCCCAAATTACAAATGTCACACAAGCTTGTAGGAACAGCAACTAACACAGCAAGAGACAGACCCACCACAGCACTACCCCCAGGGACCCCACATTGTGGTGACACTGGCCTGCATGATAATCCCACTGTGATGACAAAGGTAGATGTCGTACACACTGTGAACCACAGTCATGTGTCCTGAGCAAGTAACTACCATCACACCTACACAAGCACAAATCAATCAGCACGGCCTGTCAGCCAAGGCCAACATGGAGGTAGGGGTCTAGCCGTGCAACAACTCTCATTTGCACACACTCAACACCACACACCTTGACCTCCACCAATGTGCAGCAGTGAAGCTCACTTGGACTGGTGACATTTCACATGCACCCATGACAATCCCAGGGGTGGTGGGGGGAACTAAGGTGGAGATACCCATCACACATGGCCAGTCAACAAGACTTGTGAATGTCTGACACACTGCACAGTACGCTGTACATGGGCATGACGTCTAATCCACACCAACCAATGGGATCCCGGCCACAGTCACACACCAATGAAGAAGCCAAGGTCACCCACAAAGAACACACATAGACAACTTCCAACATTGCAGCTCTGACCCTGAGGAGTGGCAGCAGTCACACACACAACGTGTCACAATCAGTGAAAGCTAACACAAACTGTAAATTACATGACTTGTGTAACCAACAAGTGCCAAGGGGAATCCTGACTTGTCTCATCTGCGTTTGCCCACAAACTCAGCCCTGACAGCAAACACACCTATGGATGACACCCTGATCACCAGTAATGTGCCATGCACCCACATCACAGAGAACCCAGGGCGAAGATTTGGGGGAAACATTGCTCAACTCAGCAAGCATCACAAACAGGAACATCACTAGGGACCCCAGCCTGCGTAGCAAAATGGAAGTGAACACACACAGACATGCTCACACAACACACACCTTGGGCTCAGGCAATGTCACGGAATTACACACTGCCATGAGGGGACTCCACTCCTGTGTACGGAAAGC
Organism: Calotriton arnoldi; assembly: GCA_963921515.1. Classification (NCBI taxonomy): domain Eukaryota; kingdom Metazoa; phylum Chordata; class Amphibia; order Caudata; family Salamandridae; genus Calotriton; species Calotriton arnoldi. The sequence continues at coordinate 539,234 of CAWUFW010006166.1, forward strand.
TGTGCCATACGTTGTCTCTGCAGGGCTCAATCATGTCAGCAGAACACTTGGTCACTCAGTCAACAATTAGCACAAAATGAAGGCTCTCGTCACATCAGCCTGGTCATGGCAGTGTCACCGAAATCATCTGCACCGATCAAATACACATGTATAGCAAGTTGCACTGATACCACAGATGAGTCCTTCCCCATTGATGCCCAAACTTGCATGTCCAGTGGAGATGGTCACACGGTCAGGGAAATAGACAAATTGAACAATGGCAAGCACATCTGATGTGCAGGGGTGTAAGCCACAGATGTTATATTGCAAAAACATGTAGGGAATCACATTGGCAACCCTCATATTGCTGCAAAGGATGACATGGCTACACACCAGGATAGGACACATTCACACTGGACCACATGGGGTCCTGCACAGTAACACTTCATTTACCTGATAGCAAAAATCACCATCACTGCAGCAAGGGCATGTTTAGCATCCTCAACATCATGTACATCTGAAGCAAAACCACTGGAGAACTGAAAGGAGCTTTATTCAGCATATGTGATTTTAAAATAGAAAGTCCAGACAAAACCCAAAGGCCAATGGCCAGTCCATGACTAAAGTCCAAACAGGGTGACAGTGGCAGATGTCACCCTTTGCTTTCCTGCACTGCTACTAACCAGGGACACTCCCCTCGGAGGGGCATACGGGGGGTCAGGCCAGGCACCGCAGGGACAGGATCAGGGCTCACCAGAAGGAGGCAGGGAAGGGGTGGCTGGTGGTGGAGAGTCACTGACAACTGCAGTGGAGGTGTCTGACATGGTGTGTGCCGGCACAACTGGGGGGCATGAGTCAGATGGTGTGGGTGCCGGCACAACTCCAGTGTGCTGGCCAGATGGAGTGGACAGGTTCCCCACTGCAGTGCCCAAGTCAGACGGGGTGGTGGTGGACTCCACTGCAGTGCCCATCTCCGGGGGAGTAGAAAGGGGTTCAGGTAAGGTGGGCAGGACAGAGGGGGAGGATACGGTCTCCACACCAGTGGCACAAACATGTGCAGCGGGGGGTGTTGGGCTGGAAGAGCAAGTGGTAGGTGGAGAAGGCCGCATCATTTTGGGGATGGTGTATCTGTGGGTGGGGGAACCTGGGACAGGGTGTGGTGGGGGAACCTGTGTTGTGGGTGCCTGAGGGATGGAGGAAGGAGACTGTGGTTGACCTGCAGGGCGGTGGCGGGGTCTTGCTCTTCCGGGCCCGGGGGGACTTGCGGGTGGGGGCCTCAGTCTGTCTGCACCTGGGGGAGGGTGTCCGGGGGCGAGGGGCACTCCCCTCTGTGTGGGTGGACTTCCTCTTCCCCCTGTATGCTGGATCAGCGGGATCGGAGGGGAAGAGGCCGAGGTCACAGAGGAAGAGCTGCTTTGTAGGTGGGGTTGCAGGTGAGGCAAGGGAAGGGGTCTTGGAGGGAGAGGATTTGGAGGACTGCGGAGTGACTGTGGATGCCTGTGTGTGTGTCTGTTCCCCATCCCCTGTGGGTGTGGTATCAGTCCCCTGAGGATGCTTGTGTGCACGTTTTGCCCTTGTTTTGTGTGTTTCTGTGCTGCTCGTGTCTGTGTGTTTGGGTGATTGTGCAGGTGTGCATGTGCTTGGGACAGGTAGGGTGCCAGGAAGTGTGGATGGGGCAGAGGTAGGAGGGGTGATGGACTGTTGGAGGAGGGACACTGCTGCCGTCAGGGAGGAGTCCATGGACCTATTGCTCCTCTGTAGAGCAGACATGCCCGTTGAGATGCCCTCCATGAATGGCACCAGCTGTGTCAACAGAGTGGTGTGTGCATGGAGGACACTCAGCATTGCTGTCTGCCCTACATGGAGCTGCCGAAGTAGGTACACAGACTCCTCACTCAGGGCAGCAGGGGACACAGGGGCAGGGGGTGCGGTGCCTGGCATGAAGGAGCCACGCTCCCGAACACGGGAGCCTCCATGGACCTCTGGAATGGGAGCCAATGGGAGGGCAGTGGTGGTGGTGGTGGCGGGGCCAGACATACTAGCTGGGGTGTGGTGGCCTCTGACACCGCCTCCACAAGGGAGTCATCCTCCGAGCTGCTGTGGTCCTCAGCTGAGGTGGATGGTGCTGAGGACTCCTCGGTGTGGCTCCCCTCGCCCTCCGTGCCACTGGGTCCCTCCGACCACTCATCGGCTGCTGACCCAGTCTGGCTCTGCAGCTCCTCCTGGTCCGTGGAGCTGTCCCCTCCTGTGGCCGTGGATGTATCTGCAAACAATTAGGGAAACAGACAAACATCAGTCACCTGCACTGACCGCACACACCACAGTAAGTACAGCACATTACAGAGCAAGCCCTGGCATCCTCAGTTGAACATTGCCAAAAGTCCTCACACAGATTAGGAGAAGCCAATTGTCAGTATGATGGTCAACCATGGCACTCACACCCCTCCTGCCCTTGCACCCATCTGTCTGGTGCCTGTTGGGTGGTAATACCCCAGTGTGGACACATGCACCACGTACACAGTTGTTGGACATTGCAGAGAACACGGTGAAGTATGTGAACATGCACACATCACATCTCTTGCCACTGAGTTAGTACAGGTGTCCGGATAAATGGATGGCCAGGGTCTAATTAGAAATGCATGTGATGCATACCAGCACCAGACACCATGATGCACCCATGTCCAGATAGTCAATGCCACAATAGGGTGCATGTTGCACATGTCACTCCCCTGCAGGATCACTCTTAGGAAGTTAAATGCCATGGCACAGGCATGCCTGCAAAGTCATACATCACTGTCTCCAGTCACATGGGCATGGCAGCCAGCCAACAACAGTCTGCACTGTGTCACAATCCTAGGTAATGGGGAATGCAAGTTATGTAGCTGACAAGTGCACATGTCCACCCTCCCCACAAACCACATCATCTGAACTCTTATTTGTCCACGTCATGCCAATTGGACATATGGGAGACATGAAACACAACTCTATGAACCTGAGCACCTCACAGTCTGCTGTGAATGAAAAACAGCTGCCTGAAGTTCACAGTCGCATACACCTGTGTGCACAGTCAAGTGATAAAACACCTATAAGTCACAGAAGTATCATCTCTCATGGTCACATCTCAGATGGCATGCTGAGCCCTAAACGATAAACATCCCAGTAGTCCTGACAATGAAGCCACAGAACAATGACACAGAGGCAGACATCTGAGGGAACATTTCACTGATCACAACATGTCAGCTGACACACGGGAGTGGGAGTACAGAGTGTATTGTATGCCCTGGAGTAGGCATGACTGTCCTGCTCCACCTGAAAGAGGGATGAGCCCTGGACAGTAGGCAGGTGGCTAAGCATGTGTGACACACTTGATATACATACTCCTGAGGCCCAAACATTGTTCCCACCCGCAGCATGGGTGTGTGCCAAATACCCCAGGGACATGTGGTGATTCAGATCAGCAAGTGGACCACATATCAAAGTTACACCCAGATTACATGTCAGAACTTAGGCATTGTGTAAGCAATTGACCCACCCATGAATCCCACAACAAAGTCACTGGAACAAATGCTGTCCCCCACCTTGAGCGAAGCAAAATGCAAGGACACAGTACCCAAGTGACACAATTTCCTGACTGTAAGGGCCACACATATGCGTATCAGATGAGGAGTGGGCATGTCACAATTGAGGGACATGTGTACTGGACTACAAGACTGATGTACTGTGGAAGTTTAACCAGGCAGAGGAGGGCACATAGCATGTCAGACAAAGTTCACAGTGCAGTCATGGACTCACCCCCTCCTTGCTGCTGTCTGGCCTTCAGCTGCCCATCCAGGTCAGGGAAGACCACCGCCAGGATCCTGAGCATGTGGGGGGTCAGGGTCCGGTGTCCGCCCCTCCTGCGAGGAGGCAACAGCTTCAGCTGGACCCTTGCGATCCTCCGGGTCCAGCCCCGAAGGTCCTGCCACCTCTTCTGGCAGTTGCGGATCCGGCGCTTGTAGACCCCCACGGATCTTACTGCCCGGGCGATGGTCAGCCAGATTTCCTGCTTCTGGTGGGCATCAACCTGTGAGGATGACAAAGTGAAAATGCCATTACTACACATGCAACATATACGTGCATCACACAGTTGGATATACATGGCTCAATCACAGGGGCATATGATGTACACAGGCAGTGCAACGATGGCTATGAACAGTTTGCCAGCAGTTACTACATGGTATCATTGTCTGAGAAGTAAAACCTTGTTGGAATGCACTGTTACTGCACTGTACCTGTTCAGTGCATGTAAGTACACACTTTGGGGGTGAGAACTACTCAGTGAGCATGCTAGCCAGTGGTGTGCACACTGTAAGTCTTGCTAGTCAGACAACATGCACAATTAGTAAGGCAGTGGACAGCACACTCACCTGCTCCCCTGGTTTCCCATACAGCTTGCTGTACTGTGGAAGGAGGCTGTCCAGCAGGGCCTGCTTCTCCTCAAGGCTGAAGGCTGGGGCTCTCTCCACAGTACGTGCCATTGCAGTAGCCAGAGGATGCAGAGACAGCAGCAGTGTTGGTGGCAGATGTCGTCCTGGAGCATGTAGTGCAGGCAAGTGAGCTCTCAGGGGAACAGCCAGCATTATATGTGTGCTGCAGAGTCAGATACTGTCCCATGTGTCCAAAGTGATAGGTCCAAGTCATTTGCATCTTCTGAATCTGGCCAATCCATGGAATTGCACCACTTATACACGCCCACAGCATCCTTCAAAAGTTAAACTTCATGACACCCATGAATTTGCGACATTGTTGTGGCTGGCCAACTGAATTCACTGCATCAGACTCGTTACAGCTTCGAAAACACGTCCGTTGCCATGCCAGGCCCTAGCCAATGCATGCGCACCGTCCGGACCATTGCTGTACAACGCGTATTTCAAAAAACAACGCGTACACGCTCACATCAAATGCAATGTCCAATGCGTGCGCACCGATCGGTCCATTGCTGTACAACGCGTACCCGCTCACAACAGATGCAATGGCCAGTGCGTGCACACCGATCGGTCCATTGCTGTACAACGCGTACCCGCTCACAACAGATTCAATGGCCAGTGCGTGCACACCGATCGGTCCATTGCTGTACAACGCGTACCCGCTCACAACAGATTCAATGGCCAGTGCGTGCACACCGATCGGTCCATTGCTGTACAACGCGTTCCCGCTCACAACAGATGCAATGGCCAGTGCGTGCACACCGATCGGTCCATTGCTGTACAACGCGTACCCGCTCACAACAGATTAAATGGCCAGTGCGTGCACATCGATCGGTCCATTGCTGTACAACGCGTACCCGCTCACAACAGATTCAATGGCCAGTGCGTGCACACCGATCGGTCCATTGCTGTACAACGCGTACCCGCTCACAACAGATGCAATGGCCAGTGCGTGCACACCGATCGGTCCATTGCTGTACAACGCGTACCCGCTCACAACAGATTCAATGGCCAGTGCATGCACACCGATCGGTCCATTGCTGTACAACGCGTACCCGCTCACAACAGATGCAATGGCCAGTGCATGCACACCGATCGGTCCATTGCTGTACAACGCGTATTCCGGGAAACAACGCGTACCCGCTCACAACAGATTCAATGGCCAGTGCGTGCACACCGATCGGTCCATTGCTGTACAACGCATACCCGCTCACAACAGATTCAATGGCCAGTGCGTGCACACCGATCGGTCCATTGCTGTACAATGCGTATTCCGGGAAACAACGCGTACCCGCTCACAACAGATTCAATGCCAGTGCGTGCACACCGATCGGTCCATTGCTGTACGACGCGTCCCTGTACAGGTCACTCGCATATGTCACCATGCTTGTCACTGGTGTACGTATGCCAGCCACATATACTTGCCAGGGACTCAGGGGCACACCTACAACACCACAGCCTGTCCACACTGTATCCTAAGGCATGTAAGGCTGCATTACCTTTTCTGTGTATGGGGGTCAACATGTGGTTTTTGGGCTGGCACTTGGGGGCAGCCACTCCCAGGCTGTGCACATGTTCATGGGGACAGGATCCTTTGTGTGTTGTGCACATGACCACTGTGATGTGCAACTGTTCATTTCAGAGCATGTGGCATGGTCACATTTCCAGGTTGTGTATGTGTATGACATGTCACATACCCCCAGAGTCCCATGTGGGAAGGTATGTACGTCACAGGGTGACCCATTGCCACAATAGTGATGGCCCTCCACAGTCTGTGTGCATGCTGTGTTTCCGATGTCTCTGATTCCATGTGCACAATGGGAGACAGTCTCCACATCCACGTTGTTTGTGCATGGACTTTGATGTTGTGCGTGTGTGTGTCACAGACGTCCATGTCTGTCCTGCGGAGGCAACAGGGGCCACTACCTGTGGGAGTCATGTTTGTTTTTCTGACGTGTACATGATACGCCATGTCATGCCAGTGTCCATGTGGCAAGACAGGGTCCCTGGGAATCTACCTGTCAATGAGCTGTGATGCCTGTGGCGCATCTGTCCAGACATGTCACTGTGGTGTGTGTTTGGAACGTGACAGCAGTAAATGGGTACTGTGACACAGCCTAATGGTTTCCCATAGCACAACCTGGAACCTGTTGTCAACACATGTTGAACTGAGATGTTAGATGATGGCCATGTAGGTGCCATATATGTCCATACAGAACGGCACACACATCAAGTACTTGTGTCTCGTAATGATGTATCATGTGATATTGAGTATGGTGAATGGCACATATGTGGGGTGACTGACAATCTTTCTTTCTTTACCTATGCACTTCAGGGCACCAGCTGTCCATAGACCATTCCCTGACCTAGCAACGATGGTGGAACGTGACAGCATCCGACGGTACCGCTTCACCAGGCAGCTGATTGAGGATTTGGCAGTGCGTTTGGCCCCACATTTGCAACTTGGCCAGCCGTACCCTACAGCGCTGGCCCCCAAGGTGAAGGTGATGGCAGCCCTACACTTCTTTGCCACCGGTACCTTTCAACACACTGTGGCGACTGCTGGTGGGATGTCACAGACTATGTTCAGCCGTGTGCTACGCGATGTTTTGGAGGCAATGTTGAGATACCTGAACCAGTACATCTATTTCCCTAAACGTCAACAACTCACTGACGTCAAGAGTGACTTCTATGCCCTGGGGAGGAGGCCACATGTCATTGGCTCCATTGATGGGACACATGTGGCTTTGGTACCACCACAGGCACATGAGCAGGCATACAGGAACAGGAAACATTATCATTCGATCAATGCTCTGGTGGTATGTCTTGCAGATATGAGCATCTCACATGTGTGTGCCCGTTTCCCTGGTTCGGCACACGATGCCTACGTGATGAGGAGTAGTCGCATCCCGAGGATGATGTCACAGATGCAGAACCAGCGTGCCTGGCTTGTCGGTGTGTACTGACTTTGTACCATTGTGTGTGTTCTGCTATGTTGTATTCCGCCCTCTTTTCCAACTCAGCTAATGTGCAATTGTCTGTCTGTAGGTGACTCCGGATACCCCAACATGCCGTGGTTGCTGACACCCCTCAGGAACCCTGTGACACCAGCCCAGATGCGCTACAATGAGGCACGTGGTTGGACCAGGAGAGTGATCGAGCGGACATTTGGTCTCCTGAAGAGCCGCTTTCGCTGCCTGGACAAGACAGGAGGGGCCCTCCCATATGCCCCAGCAAAGGTGTGCAAGATTGTCATCGTCTGCTGCATGCTACACAACCTGGCACTGTGGAAGGAGTTGCCTCTCATCCTGGATGACGATGACCAACATCCGCCACCTGTGGAGGATCCTGGCCTGGGCCACGATGCCAGTGATGATGATGATGATGATGGTGATGTCGGCACACAGCTCATCACCAACTTCTTCAGCTGAATGTGAGTATCCAGAGAGTTGTCATGCCAATGATGTTAGTTTGCGTGATATGTTTTGGTGGTGCTCTGGTGCTGTTTGAGTGTGGCCATGTGCTACTTGACTGGAAGCGTGCAGCGATGTGTCCTTACAGGTAGTCTGTACTCCCCAACAGTGTTGACATGCTAACTTGGTTTTCTGTGAGTATCTTGTGACATGTATTGGCCATGAGTATTGCAGTTCTGTCCTGTTCTTCAGTGCTTTTGACTGTGTGTCATGTCTGTCCTTCACAGGGTTGTGGTAGTCACAGCTCAACATCCCCCACCCACATGGCCCAGCAAGCTCACATTGAAGCATGCACACCTCACAGGCAGTGAAAAGCCACTTCAAAGATGTCTGACACTGGCCTCAGCTGTGGGGAGCACAAGGCCCTGCTGGGAACTGTGCAACAACCAACAGCAGGACACCACTGACTGACATCCTGAGAGTCAACCTGCACACACTGCAAGGGTGGCATGCTTCATGGTGGGATAACTGGGCTGGGGGAGAAGGAGGGCCGGATGTCCACCAAATACCACCAATGCTGGCCATGCACACACCTCAACATTCACATTGAAAAGCTTCAGGTTGGCAGGACAATGTGCTACACCAATATCAACCTCTGACAGTGACAACTGAGGACAATGCAATGTACAGGCCCGCATCCAGAGGTACAGTCACAACTGTCAGGTGTGTGAACCATTGATGCCCGTAGAAACATAACATACATTGTGTGTCTCTTCCAAAAACAGGTGATGATGGGGACACAGCAGCAGACGATGAGGAGTCCCTGTCCCAGGCTCCGGGGGACACTGAGCTCACTGGTGTGGAACAGCCTCTGCACTCCTCGGATGGCGAAGACCTACCTGGCCCCTCCGGTGTGAGTCATCATGCAGCACCAGCAGGACCAACATCTGCACCCCCTGCACCCACCCCTCCAACAACTGCCAACACACAGACCACCCCTGCCAACACGGAACACCAAACAACTTTCAGAGTTGTTTGGTGAACTGTGATCCCCCGACACCATGATTCAACTTCCAGGGTGGAAGCAGTCATTTCCCTACAGGTGATGTGCCACACACCCCTGGACTTTATTTATTCTACACTTGTTGACTGTGTGGCCACTGCCACGTAGGATTACCTTGCATCTGTAGTGGAAACAACATGTTGCAAATGTGTAATAAACCTGTGCTTCACTTTGGGATGTGCGTTGTCTGTGGTCACGCATCTGACTGACATGTGCTTACTGCACCTGTGGGCTAGTTAACACAGACTGTGAATAGGTGTGGTGTCTGTGCATTCCACTGTATTTCCTGGCAACATCAGTGTAGGCGATGAGTCTGATGGCCCTGGTGTGTATGTGTTGTGTAGCCCTAGTGGTGTGTCTCCCTCATATGTGTCACGTCGCCATGACTCACATGACGGTGTTGAACTTGCTGTAGCAGTTAGCATGCACAGTGTCATTTAGCAGATCACCATCTCCATGACAGAAACCACGTTGGAATCACAACAGAGGCAAGTATGGTGTATTAGTGAGTTTATTTCCAAACATGTGTGAGGATAGTGCACAGGATGGTGGGTGCTCTACATTGGGATTGGAATCCAAAGTTCCCAGTTGAGTTGGAAGTCTTGGTAGCAGAAAAGTCCACAGTCATCTGATACATTGGGCCAACTTAAGCTCCCCATGTCATGTGGGAGAGTTGTGTTGCATTCGACAGGGTGAACAGTTTGCACACAAAGGAGAATTTCCAGAACAGGTGTTGGGTTCCTGGGGGATGTACATGGCCATCGGCCTCTCAGTTTTCCTTCCTCGGACGACCCCTCTTCTTTCGGGGGGGACCCTCACGTGCAGGCTGCTGCGGTGCAGAGGACTCTCCGCCAGAGTCATCCTCCCTCCCTGTGGCAGTTGCAGTTGTTGCAGCACCAGATGTTGTGGGCACACAGGGAGGTGTGGCCATGTTGGTGCTAATCTGGCGGAGGCATGTCAATATGTCCCTATGCACCGCTGTCAGTTCTTCCAATGTGTCCCACTTGGACTCCATGCCAGGCATGTGTGTCTCCACATGGGGCATGTGTGTCTCCACACGGGACATGTGTGAGTCCAAGCGGGCATGATGGGCAGCCTGCTGCTGTTGAATGTCCTTGAGGATCCCCACTACCTGGCTGACCTCTCCGGTGCTATTCTGGTACGCCTCAGCAATGCGTGCCAGTTGTGGGTCATAAAGCAGTCCAGACCCCTCTGCAAACAGCGACCTATGTCTACCACCCCTCCCACCACCCCTGGCGACACGTGCGGGACCTGTGGTGGCACGCACAGGTGACCGTAGGCCCACTTGGGGGTTGTTACCGGGGTCGTTGTCCGTTGCTCCACGTTGGGCCGGGGTCCCTGTGCTGTTGTCATCGGTGGTCCTTGGTCTGTCCGTGTTGGCAGGGGTGGTCTGTGTGTTGGCAGTTGTTGGAGGGGTGGGTGCAGGGGGTACAGATGTTGGTCCTGCTGGTGCTGCATGATGACTCACACCGGAGGGGCCAGGTAGGTCTTCGCTATCCGAGGAGTGCAGAGGCTGTTCCACACCAGTGAGCTCAGTGTCCCCCGGAGCCTGGGACAGGGACTCCTCATCGTCTGCTGCTGTGTCCCCATCATCACCTGTTTTTGGAAGAGACACACAATGTATGTTATGTTTCTACGGGCATCAATGGTTCACACACCTGACAGTTGTGACTGTACCTCTGGATGCGGGCCTGTACATTGCATTGTCCTCAGTTGTCACAGTCAGAGGTTGATATTGGTGTAGCACATTGTCCTGCCAACCTGAAGCTTTTCAATGTGAATGTTGAGGTGTGTGCATGGCCAGCATTGGTGGCATTTGGTGGACATCCGGCCCTCCTTCTCCCCCCAGCCCAGTTATCCCACCATGAAGCATGCCACCCTTGCAGTGTGTGCAGGTTGACTCTCAGGATGTCAGTCAGTGGTGTCCTGCTGTTGGTTGGTGCACAGTTCCCAGCAGGGCCTTGTGCTCCCCACAGCTGAGGCCAGTGTCAGACATCTTTGAAGTGGCTTTTCACTGCCTGTGAGGTGTGCATGCTTCAGTGTGAGCTTGCTGGGCCATGTGGGTGGGGGATGTTGAGCTGTGACTACCACTCCCATCATGCTATTGCCTACACCCCCCTTCCCAGCATGCCCATACTTCCTTCCTTTTGACTCTGCTTCCCTGTGGGGTAGTGTGCCTGTGCTGACAGGATGGCTGACAGTGTTGTCCTGGCGTTTGTTTGGCTACAAGTCCCAAGAGTGTCCCTGTGCTTCACACAGCATAACCCAGTGTGGTGGTTCTTTGTGGGATATTTAATTAGAGTGTGAGGCATTGCATTCTCCCAGGTGAGTTGTGTGGAGTTTGTGTTAAGGGTGTGTGTGAGCAAAGCTGCTTGTAACTATGGTCAGAGCTGTCAGTCCTCCTTCCCACCCAGCCAGATATCCCACCATGGAACGTGTTTCCATTGCAGGGAGTGCAAGTTGGCTTTCAGGATGTCAGTCAGTGGTGTCCTGCTGTTGGTTGGTGCATAGTTCCCAGCAGGGGCTTGTGCTCCCCACAGCAGTACCCAGTGTCAGCCATCTTGTCAGTTGTTTTCCACTCCCTGTGATGTGAGCATGGTTCAGAGTGGTGTTGATGGGCCAATTGTGAGTGTGACCAATATCTGTGACTACAACTCCCATCATGCTATTGGCTACACTGACTTCACCAGCATACACAGAATTCCTTCCTTTCAGTGAGCTTCCCTGTGAGGTGGTGTTCTAGTGGTGGCAAAATGTCTAACTGTGTTTGTTGGTTATATTTGTGCCACTGCCTTGCTGTATTTGTAGTTAGGTTTGTCCATATCATGACACAGTTACATATCACTATGAGATGGCATGTATTGTGTTTATCTGACTGACAGACAAATCTTGGGGTGATTATCTTTTGATTGCTGTGGATTTGCTAAGGGTGCATGGTTTGACCATCCCCTTGACAGTGATGTGTGTGTATTGTCACACAATATTGTGATTATTAGTTGTGTACTCACCAGGCTCTGGGATGTTTGATAGTCCATATACGCTCACTGGTGGTAGGATGGCCCGCACCTTCTCCTCCCAGGGCCTGAGGTATAGTGGTTTGGCAGGAGGGCCACTGCCAGTGCGCTGACTCACGATGTAATCCTTCTTTAGTAGGTCCCTGACCCTCCTGCGCACATACCACCTGTTCTGGATGTCTTCCTTTGTGCGCAAACACGGTGATTGTGCGTTGACCCTGTCGACGATCCTCTCCCACATCTTGGTTTTCTGCGACATGGGGGTCTGTTGGACCAATGTACCAAACAACTGTGGCTCTACCCTGAGGATCTCATCTACCAGGACTTCCAATTCACTGTCTAGGAACTTTGGATTCTTCTTTGGGGGTATGGTGATGGGTGGTGGTGGTGATTGATGTGTGTGTGTGTGCAGGTGAGGATGTGTGAGTGTAGGTTTTGCTGGGTGTATGTGAGGGTGATATTTGTTGAGGTGCTAATGGTGTGTGGCTTGTGTGATGAATGCGCTGTGAGTGTGTCTGTGGTTGCTGTGTGATGGTGTTCTGTGCTGGCAGGTCAGTTGAATTTGCAAAGGATCATGGTAGGGATTTGTGGCCTTTATATAGGTGGAGTTGGGGGGGTGTCCTTGTTCCATGTTTTTTTTCCCTGTATTTATTGACTTTGTCATTGCTTGTTTGGCCCTTTTTTTGTATTTTTTCCTTTGTATTTTTTGTGCATGTAGGAGACGTTCTTCTGACCGAGTAGGACGCTGCAGTTGTCTCGTGCGAGCTTCTCCAAGTCGTTTACGCGGTGTTTCTGCTAGGTTTATTGTGCGGCGTACGCGTCGGTCGCCGAGTATTGGCTTCCTTCGGCTGGCTTTTGTATGCGTGTCGGTCGTACGGCTTGAGCTCCGTGCGACTCGGTCTGGTTTTCCACGCATTGCATCGTACTGCGCGGGTCGGAGTTCGCGGGTACGTTTCGTTCAGGTTCATTCCTGGTGCGTGTCGGTCGGTTCGATTCGCGTGGTTTCCCGGCCGGATAGCTTGTTTCCGTCCGGTTCGGTCGTTCGGCTTGTGTTCCGTACGAGTCGGTCGTGATTCACATGCATTTCATCGTACTACCCAGGTCGGGCAGCGCCGGTACGTGTCGGTCGGACTATATTCCCTTACCGAGTCGGTCGGTATGTTTTCCAGCCCGAATCGGAATCGGCCCCTAAGTGTATCTTCTTTTAAGGTGTTTATTATTTGATTAGTGGGTCATTGTGTGGTTGAGATTTTTAAAGCTGATGCTAGCCAGTGCCATTGGCTTTCCTCCATAGCTATGTCATTCGATTTAATGTCAGTACCAGTTGGGCCTCAGGCATTCTGCAAAATCGAGTATACCGGGACGATACCATTATGGATGTTCCGCCTTTGACCAGGAATTGTCAAAGGTACTGGGTATCGCTGTATTGTGGGTTTAGAAAGAAGTATGCCCCACAGTTCAAATTGGTCATTTGCTCTGTTTATTTGGTTGACTATCTCCTCTGAATTCCATGATGTTAAAGTTTTCTCCGCACACACCAACAATGGAATGAGAATCCATCACCATTTTGCCACTTACTCAGAACAGTTTTGGAGGAAAAAGGTAACAGTTGATCCAGTGGAGGAATTGTATTTGCAGATAGAATCTCTGGTGGTTCCATCATAACTTCCAGCCCACAATGGGCTTAATGTCAAGACCTATCTTTAGAAGTTCTGTACCTCAGTCTCGATTTGTCCCAGTATGATTTAACATGTAAAAACGTACCTCCAGTAAATTTACAATGCACTAAGTGCAATTCCAGGAGGCCTAGTTTGAATTTCTTATATGGTGTCCCTGCGTTGTGGTGAATTAGCACAAATCTAGTATCTGCTATTGAAGTTGAAACCTTTGAAACAATGGGAGAGATAAAGACGTGGCGCCAGCATGCGTCATCTTGCATGACAATGATTCCTACATATCTCTAGTACCAGCTTATTATTACAAAAAACACTCTGCTCGGTTAAAATTCTCCTCCGATCACTACATCCTTTGTCATTACTTATCCCACCATGTTACATGATGGGGAACAGTGGAATCAAAGGAGTAGTCCAAGAACTTCGAAAAGTAGGCTGCGCTGTGTGCATGTGCCCCGATGGCACAACACTAAACGTACAAGACTATGTTCAGATGTCCATGCCTATTCAGTTTTGCAGTATGGGATATAAATGAATATGCACATTCTGTTCCCACTTCTTCATGGGCATTACACATATTAGCAAAACACCCTGCTGTGCAGACTTTTGGGCAAAGTGATATTGCCGGTGCTATATTATGGCAACTGTAGACAATTGTGTTGCAAAGCAACCAGAGGAAGTCAGAAAAAGGTGGTGCCGGATTGTGAATAATGGCCTGCAAATATAGCCTTACGTTTTTTGGAGGGGGAGCACCAAACATGTAAATATAATTCTTCCTGGGACTATGTAAATCCCTGCACAGCAGATGAAAGGTGCTCAGTGATTATACCCCTTGTAACCCCAGCCAGCAGGGGCGCCACTATACTCAAACTTTGGGACGGGCTAGCAGATCAAGCAATGGAGGTGGGGCTAACACTTCAACCAGTGGGGTGTAGCTATCCTTAGACCCAATACAAGAAAATAGGGTGATAAATTGTGTATTTTAAACATTTTGGTCTAAAAGCAGCTTTGACAAATTTCAGTACAAAGCATTCAATAATCAGTTATTCCAAAGTTATTTCAAGATGACAATACTTTTTGCTAATTCTTCAAAAGTTCCTTCTATGAAATGACAATGTGCTTATGAAATATTTGTGATTCTATCTCCATAAAGACGCTCCAGTTTGACTGTTGAGAACAAGTACCTTTTGATTCTCTCTTCAGGAAGCTGCAACATGTGCCTGTTTGAGGCCACAAAATTGTACATGTCTCAGAATATTGAACTTAGTTGGTAAAAGTACCTGATTTTCTGGATGTGTGGCTAGCAAGTCTCGAGTTTAATCCCTTAAACATCATGCATTGCTCCTGTGATTGACTACCAGTGGGCAATATTACCGCCTGTCCCACATTGAGCAGTTCTCATGTGAGATGACCGAGCCAAGTACATACAGGAAGCCACCTGGTCTGAAGAACTGGCAATAAAGGTAGTTGCCTTGAAATACCTTTGCAGTGAATGGTGTTCTACCATGCAAAGGATACAAATGTTCATACAAGATCCAGAACATAGAATGTGATAAGCAATGTCCTGAAAAGCGGTCACTTCAACACAAACAAAAATAGTATCTCGTAATAGCATATGTGATCATAACAACAATCATGTTTTCAATTCTGTTCTGAGGCCCACAGCACATAAAGTGTCAAATCCGCTAAAATATCAATGGTGTTTTAAATCCTACAGTGGCAATGTGCATTATAAAATGCAACATTTCTAATGAATTTGTTCAGAATTCCTTTGAGAAGAATGATCATATTCTCTATAATGGTTGTTCCTTAACGTCTATACTAATTATAGAAATTAGCCTGGCTTGGATAGAGAAAGGGGCAACCCCAAATGAGGCACAAGTGAGGCACCATACTGACAACACGGTTACCAGTTTGTTACAGTAATACTTGACCAAGCAGTGCACAAAGTAGTGTTTTCATTGTGCAATGCATTTGCATTGGTAGCCTATTATACACAATATCAGAGTTGTGCTGCTTTTGACAGACCCAGGCTAGGTATGACCGCAGAATAAGGTTTCACAAGCATTATACTGTTAAACTACCAAACCACACTATTTTGAAGAGGCAGGAGACAGCGATGCAATGCCTTCATAAAGGAAGTATAAGTGTACTGCCTTTGCATAAATGCCATCCTGTAGGAAAACCAGACAAGCATACGTTAAAGCAAATTCTACATTAGTCTTACAGCGCAAAGTGAAAACCTGATCATGGAGGCATTTGTTTTAGGTGGCAGAAGTATGCCTCTGGCTAGACAAATTATATGTACAGGCTTCACATAGCTGAGCTATCTCTCAGTCTAACCATTGGGTGAGGACCAAACCCCTGTGCTATCTCTCATGTGACAATGCTACATTACAAAAGGAAAGAGCCACAACCCATCATATCTGCTCGATTTCATCTAAAATTGCCTCCAGCCCTGCATTTAATGTCTGAGTGCACCCATTAAATACACTGAACACCTATACATCCAGGATATAAGTTAAGTTGAATTGTTACTTATAATATTCAACGAAATTCTTAAGGAATCTTGGTGCTGAACTAACAACATCATAAAAAAGATGAGAATAATCAATAAAGTCGATGGATTTCAACAGCCTTCTTCAACATAGAATAGTCCTCTATTTTGTGCAGGCCACAATAGAGTGCATTCCAAACATATTAAATAACAATAGAGAAAAACCATCCCTGCCTAATATCCCCCTCCCAACTGAGTCCTTCTAAATCGGGGGACTGATAGGAGGACTTGGAAGCAAATACATAAGCAGCATGGGGTATGTTTCATACTAGACTTTGTGGGCAAAGCAGAGTGCCTTATAATTGGTTAGTCAGTAATTTTAGAGGCTGCTTGGAAGCCAGGATATGTCCTTAATGAATTTGTAATTTGAGGCTTCATGGTGACCAAGATTCATTCCTTTTGAGAAGTAATGCAAGGATGTTATCAACTGAGTTCTGTAGTTTGTCCTTCTAATGGAAACATGAAAGAGAAGATTTGCACAAGGTACAGTCTATTTGCAGATTACTAAAAATATATATTTTTAACACACGTTTTTTATCTTAAACACTAAATGGAGCAGATTTCTAAAACGTTGCTCTGTGGGATCTACTTTCCAGTGCAAAACTTTATCTCCACTGGGAAGTAGCCCATTAATGTGAGGCCTACTCATCTCATAGGCTAGCATTGGGAATTCCCTTATATATTTTTACGTGGAAATCCTGGTCCGAAAGGAGCAGCAGTACCATGTTTGCTATGTTTAGAATGGTAGAGAGAAATCCTCCTTACTTGTGTAGTTGGATTTTACATTACTATTTTATAAATGCCACAATTAGAAAGCGGGCATTTCTCTGTGCTTATATTTCTAATGTTTAGCAGCCTAACTTGAATCCACGTTTAGGGCAGAGTGACATTTACACTTTGTGCATACTTTGCAGACAGCCACAACACAGGGAGGGCTGGGTGTGACGGGAGAGGCATCCGCATCCATCTGCATACTGATACTCTTCCTGGGCTGGGAGAGAGTGAGGTGGGGCACGCTTACATTTGTAAAGGCTTTGTCCTGCTCTCGCACAAAGGGCTGATTTACCCTCTACTGCACATCTGGAGCAAGGACTTAGTTGAAAGGGGGTGTTGTGCACTGCTAAAAGGTCTTTTAAGTCACCTCTACAACACAGACATTTGGAGTATAAGTACAGGGTCTCTGATTCCATGCCTTTAGAGCACTTTTGGGACTGGGACTGAATCTCTGCCAAAGGGATTGCTGCGCTGCACAAAGGACTCATCTGGACTGCTCTTCTGCTGTTGCAATGCTGCCTGCTACTTGCTGGGTGGCCTAAAGGACTCACTGGATTGCTTTTCTGTGTGTTGCCTTGCTGCCAACTGCTCCCAGACTCTTTCCCACCAAGGCACTGGGGTGTTGTCAGGAGTAACCACCATAGGAACTCCTTGCTCGTTGTGTGCTGACCAATCTGCCTGCCCGGTGCCCCCAAGTGCTGGTTTATGCTGATTGTCCCTACGAGTTCAGCGCATTGTGGGCACTGTGTGAGGCCCTTTGTGTATTCACACATCGTGTGTCAAACGCTGGGTACTTTCCTGCACCTCAGCGCGTGGTGAGCGTTCTAATTTCTAAGGATTCCTTTCCCCTCATGAAGACTCACATAGTGCGCATTGAGCGCTTGCTTTTAAACCTCAAATCAAAGCGTTTCCCTGTTATCCGGATCGAGATCGGTGTGAGTATAGCCTAGTGCAGCCCCCCTAGACAGGGGACTGTGACAGATAACCCACTTGGGAGAGTACCACGCTGAAGACATTGCTTCCCCTGCACGTCACTTTGTAGCAGCCGGTGGGAACTCCCTGGTGGTGGCCCCCTTTACCACGAGAAACGTGGAAGGCAGGAAGAATCCCTTGAGCGGCTGTATCTGACTTGAACCGCCTGCAGGGAGAAGAGCCCCATATTGCTGAGGAGTAAGGTCTACCATCACGGCCCACTATTGGATCCACCGAGTCCAGTGGCCTGGCATCCATGAGGGTACTGTGGGGCTGGATGGGCCCAGAAATGGTGGAAAACTGTCCCGCGCTCCTCTGCGGGCAGCTCTGTTTGCTTTGCCCAGAGTTGTGTCTGAGCAGCTCTGTAGTTTGGAGACGGAGGTCACGAGGGCTACGGGCTCACTACAGTTTGAAACCGTGCACTCCCGAGTGTGTGAGCTTGGAGATATGGGGTACTTTTGCTACCAGTTCTGAGAGAAGTTGTGATTGCCGGTACTCTGTGCCTTCCCATTGCTGGGATTCTCATCCTACTGTTTGAGTGAAGACCGCACCAAAGTCCCTGATTTGTAAAGCTCGTTCCTGCACTGCCTTAACCCATCACTGTTCCTTATGTAGAAGGCACGCAGTTGGTCCTGTGGTCTGCAAGTTACTCCTGCATTACTCCCCACAGGGGCTCACCATTTTACCGCTTAACATATATTAGAGGCGTAGGTGCGCTACATCTATGTTATAACTGCATTTATGGTGATATATGGTGATTCTTCTGTGGTGTTGCTCTAACCTAACTGCGACATCTCATGCCCTGGTGTTATAATGTGTGTCATTTTGATTCTTGAATTCTCAGAATAATGTGTACTTACTCAGGATTTGCATAGTATGCACAGTATTTATGATTCATGACGTTTTGGGCTAAGTTGTATATACAATATATGATATATTTTTATATAATCCTGTGTGGAATCTCTTTTGTGGTGTATTTATTGTGTTACTGGTGTGTGCATTGCGCAAACGCTTTACAAATTGCCTCCGATAATAAACCTGCCTGCTCTGCGCTAAGCTACTAAGGGGGTGAGCACAGGTTATCTTTGGTGTATAACTTACTTTCCCTGACTAGAGTGACGGGTTCTGCCTGGCTTAGGTACAAACCCTAGCAAACCAGATACCCCATTTGTAACACAATTCATCAAAACACAATAGCAATGCATTTCAGAATCTGTCTCTGACGTTACATTCTGTGTAGGTGTCAGAACTGGGATAACAGTAGAGAACTATCTATCGGTATAGCTGCGCCTTAGAAGAGCTGTGTAGTGCTTGTTCAGTAGCCTAACATCCATCTTCATGGTCAGCCTTGCTTGGCCAACCAGATTTCTTTTTAAATACTTCACAATTCAATGTCCCTCTAGAATTTTCTGTCAATACTAAAACCTTTTACCAAATTCATATGAAAATTATGTTGGAAAATGTACCATTTTGCTAACATCTTTTGAAATATTTTCTTGGTGGGAGATCTCTCACTTAACCCCTGTGGCAGGGGTTGGACTTGCTCGCACAATGCCCCTAAGTATAGAGATTTACACCACACCTGTTTGAAGGTAGACTAACAACTAGCCAACTCAGACTGTTTGTGTGCCTTCCTAACGCAACACCATTGGCCCTACTAAGGGCCTGCTGTAGAAGAGGGTGATAAAGGGACTTCTAACAAGATATTACGCACAAGCACCACCTTCCCTCCTCTGCCTTGAATCATTCTATTGAAAGTGGAGGGGAAGAAGAAGAAAGCCTCCTAATGGTGAAGCCACTCAAAGTGGAGCCACTGCTGGTGTCAATATTAGGCTTTTACATTACTAGCAAAATTGTCACTGGACCAGCAGCCAAATTTAGACTGGATAGTGCACCAACATGCTCTGTGATGCCGCCTCTATTTTAAACCCATATGATACCTGGAAAAAAATGGAGGTGCCCCTGACATGGTGGGAGAAAACTCTCAGGGGTATATAAAATGTGGACACAGAAAATATAACACCATGCCAAGCACCTACATGTTGTTAGTGCATTTCCCTCATCCTGCCTGGGCATTGAGAATGTGCTGACACCAAGTGTTTCCCCTATATGGATGCTGCCAAAATGCTGCAAGAAACCATCTCAAAGGAAGAGTACCTGCAGCAGTAAAGTTTAAATGTGTTAGATCTTCCTCATCTGGTGCAGGGGAGGCGTTTCCTTCACTGCATTATTGGGGAACCATTCAAATCATGTCAGCCCCTATAGTCTACACGTCTGTCCTTAATCTTGCTAACAGTAGATTATATAGCGAGACATATATCAATATCTATTGAAGCAGAAAGTGACTTCATTTATTCTGCCCATTTCCATGCTTGCTGCCAGGAAGACACACATCTGCCTAGAGATACAAATTAACTGTTCCTTTCTGCCCATTGCTCCTTATTAAATGGACAACTGTCTACTTTGGAGTATCAAAGCTCTCAGAATATCCCGATACCTGCTGATGATCCTCCCACTACTGGTGCTTTGCTACTGGTTCAGCCTTCTGTGGCCTTCCAGCTTTTCGCTTTATGCACCCAGCTTTGCCTTTTCTCGTTCATGTTGACACTTGCCCGCTTGTGCACTGTTACCATTGTTTACCCATTCTTTCCTGCCTCCTTCCCTGTCCACTATCTAATTTCCATTGTACTTGCTAAGACCACTTTCTCCCTATCTAAGACTCACCTATAAATAGGTGGTGCGTCCGTCTTTAACCCTTTAACACAGCTTACCCTTCTAATCTGTGAAAAAATGCAACCTAAAATCAAAAGGAAAACCCTTTAAAGAGAATCTTAAAATGTGTATTGCTGATCACTATCATAGCATATTGCAATCTGAAAAAAAGCATTTTAAATGTACAAAGCCCCATTTACGAGTCAGTAACCTATTACCAACTCACAAAATAGGGTTTGCGAGTCACTATTAGGAAGTGGCATGCCAAGGTCGTCCCTGCCTAATAGCGGGGGGGTCTCAGGTACCTTGAGAGTAGCTGTGAGGCCAGCCATGCCTGTTGACTGTCTGCTTGGCAATGATTTGGAGAGCTCCCCTTGGGCGAAGGTGGGGCGGAGGTCTCATTTAGAGATATTGGGTCTGCCTGAGTGGGCATGTTTGACCACTCGGTCAATGGCAGCCGGTAGGGGCATTCAAGAGGACCTGGAGCCTGAAAGAGTGGCCCAGGTGCCTGCCGGGAAGAGAAGAGGCAGGGGGTGCGGGAAACTGGCCCCCAAAGTTCCCATGGTCCAGGAGGAGGTAGACCCTGAGGGGGATGCCCTGGAACCTACAGGGGAACAAGTGGCTGAACTGGGGGACCTGCCTGAGCTGACACATTGGCAGCAAGAAGGAGGGCCCACCAGGGAGGAGTTTTGCCAGGAGCAGCAGACGTGTCCTTCTCTCATTGGTTTGCAGCAACAGGCTGCAAACCAGGCAGCAGGTGATCAGTCCGGGTCACATTGGATATACTGGGAGAATGGTCTCCTGTATAGCGAGCCTAAGGTTGCTGAGCCTGGGTCAGCCCACATGCTGGTGGTCCCACAGCACTTCAGAGCCTTCCTACTGGGTTTGGTTCATGATGGGCCTTTGGCAGGGCATTTGGGCCAAGACAAGACCGTTGAGACGCTTGTCACCTACTTTTACTGGCCCCAAATGCGCAAGCATTCTGATGCTCACTGTAGGTCTTGCCAGACTTGCCAGGCACGTGGTAAGAGTGGGAGGAAGTGTAAGGCTCCTCTCCAACCTTTCCCTGTGGTCAGCACCCCCTATAAGAGAGTGGGTATTGACATTGTGGGGCATTTGGATCCCAAGACAGCCATGGGCAACAGGTTCATCCTGGTCTTGGTGGACCATGCCATGCGGTACCCGGAAGCCATCCCTCTCCGGACTGTGACGGCCCCGTGGTGGGTCGTGCATTGATGGGGATTTTCTCCCGTGTGGAGTTCCCCAGAGAGGTGGTGTCCGACCGGGGTACCAACTTCACATCGAAGTATATGAAGTCCCTGTGGCAGGAGTGCGGTGTAACCTATAAGTTTACCACTCCTTACCACCCCCAAGGTAATGGGCTGGTTGAAAGATTCAACCGGGCCCTTAAAGGCATGATTATGGGTCTTGGTGAGCCCATGAGGCGTAAGTGGGACGTCCTCTTACCATGCCTGCTGTTTGCTTACAGAGAGGTGCCCCAGAAGTCCTTAGGGTTCAGTCCCTTTGAGCTGCTGTACGGCCATCCTGTAAGAAGACCTCTGAGTCTGGTGAAAGAAGGCTGGGAGAAAGCTCCCAGTAAACCTCCCCAGGATGTATATAGCTACATGCTGACCTTCAGAAACCAGACTAAGCGCTTCAGGCAACTCGCTCAGGCGAACCTGGAAGCCAGCCAGTAGGAAATGAAACGCTGGTATGATCAGAATGCCGCTCTGATCGAGTTTCAGCCTGTACAGAAGGTTTGGGTCAAGGCCCCAGTAGAGCGCAAGAGTGACGTCACCTACTTGGTGGACTTGCAGTCTCCCAGGAACCCTTTGTGGGTCATGCATGTGAACCGCCTGAAGCCCCACTTGGAGAGGTTCGAAGTGGGCATGCTCTTAGCAACAGATGCTGGGATGGAAGAGGAGACTGAGCCACTTCCTGACCTCCTGTCTGCAAAGGAGCAAGATGGGTCAGTGGACGGTGTGAACCTCTCTTCCGCCCTGACCCCTGAACAGCAGAGTGACTGCCGCCAACTGTTGGGGCAGTTTTCTGACCTGTTCTCCCTGACCCCCGGTGTCACTCAGTGGTGCATCCATGATGTGGACACTGGGGACAGTCCTCCAGTAAAACATAAGATTTACAGAGTGACTGACAGGGTCAGAGCTTGCATCAAGGTAGCTCTCCAAGATGTTAGCGCTAGCGGTGATTGAGCCCTCAAACAGCCCTTGGGTCAGCCCAGTGGTCTTGGTCCCGAAGGCTGCCGCACCTGATGCCACACCAGAACTCTGGTTCTGTGTGGACTACCGAGGGCTCAATTCAGTCACCAGGACTGACGCACACCACATCCCCAGAGCTGATGAGCTCATCGATCGGTTGGGGGCTGCCCGGTACCTCAGTACTTTTGACTCAACGTCTGGGTACTGGCAGATCACCTTAACTGATGGGGAAAGAGAGAGGTCAGCATTCTCCACATCGGATGGGCACTACCAATTCTGGGTGATGCCCTTTGGGATGAAGAATTGCCCCTGCCACCTTTCAGAGGTTGGTCAAACAGGTATTGGTTGGGCTGGAAGATATCAGTGCCGTCTACCTGGACGACATTGCAGTGTTCAGTGCCACTTGGGAGGAACATCTGCACCACCTCTGGGAAGTGTTGAAGGCGCTGCAGAGGGCAGGCCTCACGATCAAGGCAAGCAAGTTCCATATCGGGCAGGGTTCAGTGATGTACTTGCAACACCAGGTGGGGAGCGGCCAGGTGGCGCCCCTACAGCCCAAGATTGATACCATTCAGGCTTGGGAACCCCCCCAAGACCCAGACAGAGGTGAGGGCCTTTTTAGGACTCACAGGGTATTACAGGAGATTTATCAAGGGGTATGGCACCATTGTTGCCCCCTTGACAGAACTGACTTCCAGGAAGCAGCCCAAGAAAGTGAATTGGACTGACGCCTGCCAGAAGGCTTTTGATGCCCTGAAATCTGCCATGTGCACAGCGCCCATGCTTAAGACACCCAACTTCTCAGAAGAGTTCATTGTGCAGACAGATGCTTCAGAGTATGGTGTGGGCGCTGTGCTCTCACAGCTGAATGAAGAGGGCCTAGACCAACCTGTAGCCTTCATTAGTAGGAAGTTACTTCCACTGGAACAGAGGTGGAGTGCAATTGAGTGTGAGGCATTTGCTGTGGTCTGGGCACTGAAGAAGCTGAGACCATACTTGTTTGGGACTCACTTCCGGGTTCAGACAGACCACAGGCCCCTCAGGTTGATGCAAATGAGGGGTGAGAATCCAAAGCTGTTGAGGTGGTCCATTTCCCCACAGGGGATGGACTTTACGGTGGAACACCGCCCTGGTACAGAACACGCCAATGCTGATGGTCTGTCCAGATCTTTCCGCCTTAGTGAAGAGAACTCCCAAGAGGGTGGGTAGTTCTCCCCACATTTCAGCTGGAGGGTACACATGTTAGACCTGGCACCATTGGCGTGGGTACCCCTTCCATTTTTTGCCTTTACCTCCTATGTTTTGCTGTGTGTTGGACTCCGTTTTTGCTGGTCTAGATGTTTTGGGCACTTTGCCACTGCTGTTCAGTGCCAAAGTGCAAGTGCTCCCTTTTGTAAATTATTGTTATGGATTAGTGATTCCATGATTGGCTTATTTGATTTACTTGTCAGACCCTAGTACAGTGCACTATGTGTGCCCAGGGCCTGTAAATCAAATGCTGCTGGTGGGCTTGCAGCACTGATTGTGCCACCTACAAAAGCAGCTTATAAAATGTGACTCAGGCCTGCCATTGCAGAGCCTGTGTGCAGTCTGGGACTGCCATGTCAACTTGGTAAGTACACACACTTACCAGTCCCTAAACCTTCCCTTTTCTACATATTAGTCACCCCTAAGGTAGGCCCAAGGTACCCCTGTGGGCAGGGTGCATTATAAGTGAAAGGTAGGACATGCCCTGATGTATGTGGCATGTCCTGATAGTGAAATACTGCCAATTTTGTTTTTCACTATTGCAAGGCTACCTGTTCCCATAGGACAGAATGGGGAGTTTGTTTATAACATTTATAAACATAACTGGCCCTGGGAGCAAGGTCGAAAAACAAAGTTTAGTATGCCTGAACTCAGAATGTTAAAATGCATCTTATAGTGAGGGTGATTTTTACATTCTGTGTTTGAAAATACCACTTTTAGAAAGTAGATATTTTCTTGCCTAACCATCCAGTGTGCCTCTGCTAGGTTTGTGTATTGCATGTCTGGCTTTTGGGTGACAGGGGCTGGAGAGGGGCAGTGGCTCCAGAAATCTGATGAGTCAGGGCTGGGCTGAATAGACCTGGGCTGCATTTAGAGTAGGGGGAGGAGATTTCCTTTCACCTGCATGTGCCTGGTCTGCCTTCATCAACGATGTCTCCACCTCCTGCCAGGAAGCTGCACCAGTAAGGACAGAACTGATTTTGGCTGGGTACAGACACTCTCTGCCTTCAGAGAACAAAGGATTTTTGTGTATAAAAAGAGGGGCCCAGACTTTTAGATCACTTCAGGGAAATCAAGAGGAACCTTTGCCAAGGAGAAGAGCGGGATAAGCTGAGGAGCAATACTGCCCCTGTGCTGTTTGCTGTCTGGGGTTGGCCTGCAGTGGCTGCTTGCTGCCAAGGAAAGGAGAAAAAGGACTTTGGTGTTTGTTTTGTCACCTGCTTGAAGAAAAGATCTCCAAGGGGTGAAACTGAGCTTGCCTCCGGTTCTGACGTCTCTGGGACACAAAGACTTCATCCCTTCTGTCTCTCTTCATCTGGAACTGCTGTTTAAGCTGCCACAGAAGGAAACTGCAACACCGACGCCGGCAAGCGACGCCAAAACCTGCGCCAAAGCCGTGGGCACCGCTCGTGAAGAGCACGACGCACCACCCCGACTTGCACCGTAGGCCCGACGCCTGCTGACGCCATGCCGCATCGACTCCGAAGCCATCAGCGAGACCGCTGCCTGCAACGGAGCCGGGGACACTGCTTGTGACGTCCACGACGCAACATACCGACTCGCACCGCAGCACCGACGCCGGTGCTTCATCAACGCAGAGCCGATCCTCGACGTGGGTGACTCCTGAATTCATCAACATCGCACGGTCGTAAGGAACCAACCCCTCGCCACCATCGTGACATCACCTCCCCGGCACAGTAAGGAAAAGACGTCTCACCTCCCCTGCACCGCAGTAAGGAACAGAGACTTCACCTCCCCTGGGGTCGTAAGGAACTGACGCCGCAGGCGCCAACGAACATCGCCTCCCCGATGCCGTGCACCGCCGTTGCTTTCATCAATTCCAAGGTACTGTTCTTTGTGGGTCTGCTTGACTCCGGGCCCGACGCCGCGCACCTCGCGGTCGACCCTGATCTTTGGGATTTTCATCTGTCACGACGTCGTAATGACTCCAGGTGGAGTTATTTGTTGCTAGAAGCTTGATTTGAGTGAATAACCTATTTTTAAGGATATTTTTGATACTGTATTGTGGATTTTTGTTGTTTGGTCTTGTTTTGGTTTAGATAAAGATTACTTATTTTTCTAGACTGGTGTGGTGTCCCTTTGTAGTGTTTTCACTGTATTACTGTATGTGTTCACAAATGCTTTACACACTGCCTCTGAGATAAGCCTGTCTGCTCGTGTCAAGCTACCAAGGGGGTGAGTAGGGGTTATTTTAGGAGTGTATCCCCCTTACCCTGACTAGAAGCTAGGGTCCCTATTTGGACAAAGGTACCTACCTCTGCCAACTAGAGACCCCCATTTCTAACAGTTTACTTTTCGAATTTTACCCAAACTATTGCTCATCTTAAACATTCCAGCTATTCAGCTGACTCTACCGTATCTAACGTGCTAAGTCTGTTAGTTACCACATTTTTGCCCAATGGAGGAACTGAGTGAATTTCTCCCCCACACCCCCCTAAACGGGTGCATTCCAATGCCTGAAAATTGGTAGGGGAAGCCTCCCTTGAAGAAAGCTAATGACCTTCACATCCTAGAGAGGGGTGATCCTCCCTACTGAAATGTTTTGACTTGCCTGCTGCCTACCGTTGATCGTGACATTCTGAAGATCTGCAGGCTTTGCAAGGGCATCAAGGGACAAGTGTTGAAATAGTTCTGTTCTAACCTGAAAACCACCCCTATGCTGAAGATATGGATTCCCCAAAAATGATCTTCTATCCTTCTTGTCTGCCTCTTTTAACATCCCAATTCAGTCTTGGCTTTCATCCCTCTATGTTTTTGAAAACTCTCTCACTATTTCATGTTAAAAGTCTGGGAATCATGCTCCATACCAAACTACTGCAAAATGTCAAAAGGTTTCAGATTTTAATCTGGCATCAAGACAACAGGCAAAGTATTTCTCCTGCCCAGACTCTCGTTACAGACATAACCCCAGGTCCATTAGCCCATCCTCTGGAGCCTCTCCATGTGGCAGTCTACTTGTTCTACACCGTTGCTATTCTAAACCTCTTTCTCCTTTATTTCAGCTTTCTAACTGATTTTCTTTTTTAACGAAACATTGAACGCACTTTATTTCTGAATGGTGTTTTTTTGGGTTGTACCGTTACACATACAACCATTCGTTCTTTTTTTGAGGTCTTTGCTGCTGTTAACCTAGCTATAAAAGGTGAGCCAAGGAAACCTTCTGGACATCTGTTTACACCTATGGATTTGAATGTACGCATTTCTTCCTAAGCTGTTTCTCACAGTGCTAATACCCAATGATACCACAATCGGGATAAGAACAGGGGGAGCAGACTCGAGATATGGACTGGTGTGTAGGAGCTGAATGATTTGTGCATGAGGGATGAGGCTGCCCGCATAAGTTCAAAAAGGTATGGGTCCCATGTGGCCAATGGCAGCATTACAGAGGATCTTTGAGGGTTTAATTCGGTACGATGCAACTCAAAGACCTGAAAATGTTACAGCAGTCCCACTGTTTTGTTCGTGCACACGCCTACGCACTGGGTGACACTACACATCATGCATGCTAAAATGTGGTTTCTTTATACAATAAAAATGATTTTAAAAAAAGAACACAGAGGGTTGAAGAGATCCTTCAAATCTTCAGTGTCAGACAAATACTCACAAAATAGTTTACATATAGTTATGGACCGCATTTTTTAGGTCAAGCCTATGCAGCACGCATGTGCTATCTGCAAGACCTGCTGAAGTCAGTAAATGACTTTGCTCCCGCCTGCTGCTTACCATTGGCACAGTTCATTGTCGCTCCTCTTTGCTACATCATAACTGGCTTATGCAGCCATACCTCACTTCCGTTTTTCCGCAGACCAGCACCAGCCAAGTACAGCTTCCTTGAGCCTGCATTCTTCAGCTGTTATTTGGACAAACTCTTTTTGTAATTTCTTTCGCTGCGTTTAGCCGCCATTTCGATTTGTGTGGGTAAATCAGCTCAGCTCCCACAGTGCTCTTTTTAGGTGCGGAACATTCCATTCCTATCTTAGACAGTTCGAAGTTTAAAGTACAGCTTTAACCAAATAAGCTGTACATTGTAAGAAGGTCAGAACAATGTGGGTGGTTACATCAGAGCCCTTCCGTGACCGTTGCTGAAAGCTCTGTCCTGTGTTTAGTTGCAACGCGTGCGCAGTCACAATAATTGACAGGCCATCATAGTAGATCTCCAAACTCGGGCATGACGGAAGAAGACAACAAGCCGAGTCTCCCGCAGTGCAAGGGGGCCGACCGCCGGAGGTCCAGAGAGCGGAGCTGCTGAAGGCTTCTCTGCAATAGAAAGAATTGGTGAGTATGCTGGGAGTGCTGTGTCATGGGCCTGGCAGTGGGGCTACCCTCTCGCTCATTTGTCCACGACGGAATCGGGAGAGGTTGCCACAACTGTCCCTGACTGGCAGGTGTGAGGCATCACCTATCTATGGAAATCCTGCACATGGCAAATGCAAAAACAGTTTAATGACCAAAAAGGGCTTTTCATGAATTCCAGCCGGTGGCATGTAGCATTGGCAGGCAAAGCGGGCGATGGGTGCCTGTTGGCAGCATTGCTAACAAGTGCTGTTTATCTCAGGCAGCCGCTGGCTGGAGCTTTTACACCATTGAGAGGTTTGGGTCTGAGACAACGCGACCTGCTCGCCTAAATATGATTTTTGCCTGAATGCCTACAGCCTGTGAGACGCTATGGGAAGACTAATCCTGTGATGCCATTGGGATATCAAGTGTGTGATGTAATTTCCGCCACCCCACATTCTAGTAAATCTACTTCCAATGTTTGTGATGAGCAGTCCCAGTTTCCTCGTGAGGGGTAGCTCTGCTGTCCATGGCCTCTGCCTGCATTACCCCAGTACCTTACATGTTACGCACCACGTGCTAGACCTGTTGTCACAACTTGCGGATAGTGTCCTGCGGGTTCCAGCTGGCACAGAGAGCCCCATAAAAAACAATTGCAGAAACAGCCTTTTTGTACTTAAGCTGCGTGCTTTTCCTTTGCATTAAATGACACAAAGTGAAAAACTGCTGTGGATTTTCAGAGCCCAGACATTCCCCCTCTCAAGTACACAAGACTGTGCACACAGCGCTAAAATGTCATGGGATAACGTCTGGCCGCAGGCAAACCAAAGCGGCTTCTTTCATTTTACCCAGCAAAGCCCACATATAATTTCATGATGTTATTGCAACATTTCATCGCCACTTACAGTAGCAGAGAGCGGCAGGGTAAATGAGATTTCGGCTCAAAAAGTGCCCGTCTGACAACATCAGCCGCCGGGGGAGGTACACAGAGAGAAACAGGCATTTTATTCCTTGGTACCCCGGATTGTCCACTTACAAGGTGTGCCCCGCAGGCCCAATATGCCTGAGAGAACAAATCACTACTGAAAGCCAGCTCTGGAACCGGGCCTTTCCAACAACTCAGAAATCCAGAATACCACGGTATGTTACCTTATGTTGGTCCCTTATAAAGCGCTTAATACATCCAGCGGACGCCTAAAAGCGCATAGCGGTGAGAGCAACTCAGCAGGAATAAGGGAATGGAGAAGATTCCTTATAAATATGAGTTGTGCAAAAATGCTCATACCACAAAAGGCAAGCTGCATAACGGATCACCAAACTTGAGCATCTGATCGGCAAGACAGGAAGGTGATAGAGGCACGGTGGGGCAAATTAAACATTTCTATTGGCAATGGGGGTGGGGACAGACACGGCCGCTGCAGGTAAGAGCGGTGGGGCCGGCTGGGGGGATTTCGAGAGACGACCACGATGGAAAATTATTTATTTATTTAATTTTCCCTTGTGGTCGTCTCTCGAAATCCCCTCCTTCCTCCCCCTTCCGCCCCCACCCCCACCAAGCCGGCCCCACCGCTCTTACCTGCAGCGGCCACGGCTGGGTGGGGATTCTTTGCTATAGGCAAATTACTATTTTGCCTATTGGAGCACAAATGCGAAAAGGTAATTTTTTGGCTTTTCACTGCAATTTGTATTCACCACTAGATGGTGCCCCGGCAGTAGTGCCCTATCTTGCCATGGAGGTCAAATGTGGCCCACACAAAGGTGCCAAGCAGCTCTACGGCCTTAGTGGGGGAATTACCTTATAATCTAATGGAACCTACTACCTGATAAAATAACATGTTTACAAATACAACTCAAGAACTAAAAAGTGTTAAGGAATGAAGGCTAAATCAAACACTGCCAAAGCCAATAGGACTAGTTTGTATTTTGAGTCCTGACTAAAGCATTAAGAATGTTTGCTGCAGTGAAGAAACAAACAAAAATGATGATTCAATGTACTTTTGAAAAGTAAACTAGCCCCTAGTGCAGTGTAACTCAAACACTCCATAGGAGGTGGAATAATACACCAAACAGCACTATGGCACGGGGTGAGACAGAAATACTGCACTTGGTGCAACCAAAGCCCACTCTGTATATTTTAGAGAATTGCAGACAGCTGCGTTGTAAAGCCAGGCCTTAAACTGAAGGAACAAAGCCGGCCTCGTTCACAATAGGAGTGAATAGTGATAGCCGTGACTAGTCATCAACACCCAGCGATAAAATACCACCAACTGCAAAAGGTAATAATACCTGCCCGTGGGGAAATCCACTCTGTTACAGTAGCCCTGGTGGTGAAAAAGGCTGTAATCACACCATCACAGAACTTAATGCCACTTGTAACTGGTACAAGTTGCCTTTCTAGTAACGATCATCGGTGTTTGAGGTATGTGAGATCGCTAAAAGCAGAGGTAACCTGCATGGAGAAGTGGTTTATCTTGGAGTGGTCTTACTCCTTCCTGTGAAGTTTACCCTTTCCCTGATATTTACATCTGCTATGATTGGCTCTGGCAGTAGTTTATTTTTTTAACACCTTTAGTAGTGTTTTTTATTCACTACTATTACGAAAAGTCTGTATTTCACCAGGGATAATTAAAACCACAATTAGCTGTGTCAGCAGTGCAGCATCGTCTGATACGATAGCCCCAGAAATAGGCAGCCAGCGGACTCCAGACCCTTTCCGAACTGCAGGACACCTCCAAGCTGCAGACACACACAACTTTTTTTTCCTTCTTTTTCTGTCAATTCAGAGGGTATCCTGTTCGTCTGGCTATTATTGACTCCTCTTCCTTAAACTAAAAAAGGCATAAAAAGAGGAAGTGGAGTGCCTCCCGCAGTACAACCAGCACGTCCAAACCACCTCCAAAACCAGTGGTTCCAGCTATGGAAGGAAGTGGATGACCTGTGCCCCTTGCCTGTAGCTCCTGCTTCCAACTTATCTTGTGCTCGTATTCTTTCACATAATCCATCGGAGGAAGTTACCTGGTGCAAAATGAACTTAGTGGCCAATGTGTCCTTAACACACCAGCTTGCATCTCATATGGTGTATTTATACTATTTTTCCCCACTCAACAAATTCCTTGTTTGTTTGTTACTAAATTTTACCGGGCGGGACCTCCAGCTCCTGTATGTTGTCGGTTTCTGTGGGTGACAGTTGCTGCAATACCGGTCCAAAACAGAAGATAACTATATCATGTCGCTTCATATTTTCAATAAAGATTTTTGGATCCTGTCCGTGTTTAATCTAGGTGGAGTAATGTCTCTGGTTAGCTCTGCTCAGCTCTTCCTCACACTCCCACCAACCTTGTCACCTTTCCCTCATACTCCCACTGCCACCTCTCATCTCTCCCTCACACTCCTACCGACCCTGTCATCTCCCACTCGCAATCCTACTGCCCCTCTCATCTCCTTCGCACTTCCGCCAACCCTGTTATCTCTCCCCCACATCCTCACTGCCCCTCTCATTTCTCCCTCTCATCCCTCCCTGTACCTCCTCGCGCTGTGCACTCGTCCACCACTCACCCCCCCTCCTCATCAGGTGCCCCTCCCACTCATCTCAGTGCTGCAGTCATTTATACTCAGAAACTAGAAGAAGATATGGACAATCTGTCTCTTTCCTTGCTCTTTTTGTCGGCTCACATGCATCTCTCAGGCCGGTGGCCATCATTGGTGCCCCGCCATCAGCTGGTGGGTAGTCATTGCCTCTCTGAACACCTGCCTTACTTAAGGCTAATAAGGTTTCTTTAGGAAGAGCAGCCAGTCCCTCTGTCTCTATCTGTCTCATACTCTCTCACCCCTCTCTCTCGCACTCTCTCACACTCTTGCTGCTTCTCTCATGTGCTTGACTTAAGGTCTTCGACTACAGTTTCTTTCCAGTGCCTTTTCAAGGTTTCCATCCCTCAATCCTATGCTCTCCTCCTCTTCTTCAGGTGTCTTATGCATACACAGGTGCTCCCTCCTTATGTGTCTGTTGCCTGCTTTCTTCCCTTCTTCCTTTCTCACACGCTCTTTCTGCTCCTCTGTCTGGAGTTCATTCAGCACTTCATGCACAAACCACCTATTCCTCTCTCTCTTTCTGTCTATTCTGTGCAGCTCTCACCCCTATCTATCCACCATGCTACATGATTCCACTACTCAAATCCACTCCACACCACACAATTCCACCCAACACAAATCCACAACTAAAAAATCCAATACAACCCACATAATTCCGCTCCATACCACATACATTCACTCCAAACCAAAACACATGGGTAAAAGACATTGTCGTTTACAATGCCAATAGCTCTATCTCTCGCAAATGCAAGACCTATTGGCATTGCCAATGCTTGTTCTTGACTTGTTGCTGCTTGAGCAGAAAATAAATCTTTCAGTGCGCCTCCCCAGTCTTCTATCCTCTTCGCACTCCTCCTCTGGGGATGCGTAAGGTATTTTGCTTTTCACACTTTCATAATATATTTGCTTTGACGTTCATGTACACGTGTGAATGTAGAATTCGCAAAGCGTGTTTGTAATTCTGTACACGAATCATAATTAACAGTAAATGAAGGTGAGCTTTAATAAATTGGGCCGCCAATATTCTCAGATAAAATACACAGTTAACTGCTGAAATGCTGTATCCAGAGTTCTAACTTTGTCTTCAGGTACCTGATCAGGGGATCTCAGATTTGTATTATTCCTAACAGGTTATATCATGGTTTCACTGCAAATAAATGATTCAAAATCTTGGTACACAGATGACAAGCACCAGTTTCTGATTGGTGATTCTTAGTAGATTCTAAAAATAATAAACAGACACTGCCTGAAACGGACCAGGATGCGTTGCAGTAAAAGTAACATTTAAAAATGTGAACAATGCCTTCTATACACTGGTGGTTATTTTCTTATAGGTTTCCAGTGGGGAGAACTGGTTGTGTTGCTCCGCCTTTTGGGAAACATTGTGCTTTCAGCTGTCCTCCATTCAACATAATAAAATACAGATACCTCTCCATTTATGTCAGAGACTCAGAGCTCCGGGGAGTACACTGGAGGACAGGATCGCTCTGCAGCTGAATAGAAATCTTATTGACAACAAAGAGACAGTTGAAAAAAAGGGGAGAATCAGTGGTATTGTATATAGGGAAAGGCGCCCAACGGGTATGTCCACTAAGTATAATTTATTCTATCTCTCCTAGTACGGTGCTAAAGGGTGGAGAGAACCACCTGCCTCCCCAAATCTTGTGGCCTAAGCTACAACTCTAGTACTTTGAATCCCTAGCACACGTCAAATATAATCACACAGAACATGACAGCAGTAGCTATTGTATGTCAACTCAAGTATATACACAAATCACAGTTGTATCTTCATTCTTTTATTCTTTTTTCCGTGGAATCTTCAAATGTAGATTGTAAGACAAATCGAAAGCCAAGCCAGATCGAAAGCCAACACGTGTTTCGTCGCCTCAGTTTTATATATACATGCGACTTTTTCAAAGTTAACGTGTGGTGATAATTCAAACCCACATGGTCCTCCCGCGTGGGGAAAATGTAAGTGGCAAGGTCTGAAATCACGACACTCGCTCTTCAATATTCGGGTTAGATCACGTCTAAGTATTATTATCAGCGTCCAAAGACCTCACGCCGTACGGCGGATCTTGTCTTTTTCTAAAATACATCTTAATTGATTGGAAGCTTTCTTTGAAGATGGGAACCCCTGGTACAAAGAAAACCAGTATGGCCATGTAGCAATGCAAAAAAATAGTACACAAGGTTCCCCATCAACAACCATTCTTGTCATCGCCCCATGGCCGAGGGTAATGCATAATTTTCACTTTTCCTAAAAACCTTTCTTAAATGTTTATTGATATATTAAATGTGTTTGTTTAATAAAGAATTTCACTTATTTGATTGAAGAATTTAGATAAAATTATATTCTAACTTTAAAATGAGTCCGTGGTTCTTTAGTAACTTTATGATTTATAAATGTTAAAGGTTTTAATTGTGATTGAGCTGGTCTTAATCACCATCAACTTATTCTACTAGTTGGTCCATCGACCGAATAGCGGAGTACCTTGATGTTTAGGACCGACAGGATCAAAGGTTAATGCATATAATGTATAAATTATTACTCTGTCAAATTTAACAAGGTATTCCGTTCGTCCAGCAGCACATTCTCCTTAGCGTGTAATCCAGAGATTGAATGAATGTATGTATGCGGTGTCATGGGCCCCACCGACATAAGTTTTAAATGACAATAGGTTGCGTAAGTGTTTTTACCTGGATTGGTGTCCTAAGGAGAAATTTATATTAGCCGCGCTGGATCAGATTTCTTGGTAGCAGAGTTATGGTTTCTATAGATTAGTTTGGTGATTATTGATTACTGATTTATTGATTTTTCATGTCTAACACTTTATGTCGAGTTTGTATTATGTTATGTGTAAGTCGAAATTTTGAAGCTTCCGGAAAGTAGGAAATGGACACGTATGGCAAGAGAAGTCACACGGAATTGTGCATTGTCTGATTTTCAAATTGGTGATAACACAGGATTGTGTTATGTTAGGGACATTTCATGTATGAAATTGCTTTTGAGTGAAATAGCAACAGGTTTTCTTGTGAAACTCTGGCCTTAATTCTCAGGAGCAGTGTAGTCTCCACATGTTTTTATCCCCAGAGAAACGGGTTCACCCCTTGCTTGAGAGAAGGGTAAAGTAGAGAGAAGTGCTACACTTATCGAACGAAACAATATTCTTGTAAGTTAGAACAAACTATTTCTTTTGTTTAGCGAAACAGACAATGGTAATGTGTTTTACGTTGTAACTAATAAATTTTGTCGAGAAGGTAAGAAAACTGCCGATAATTTTTGTAAAGGAGGGGTCAGTAGAGACAGGAGTAGAACTGACGTCAACAAAGACCGCGCTGGTATTGGCCAGTTGTGGAAGAGCGAAGAGCTTCCTGATTGGTGCGATAGTGTGAAGACGCGCTGGTATTGGTTAGTGTGAGAGTAACGTAAAGCTTTCGGATTGGTGCGTTGGTGTGAGACGCGCTGGGATAGGTCCGAATAGCAGAGTAGTAGAAAGAACAGAGTGGTGAAGAATTTCGTGTATTTGTTTTGAGAAAAGAACAGTGAAATATGGCTTATTATGAGTATGGTAGAGAGAAACCGTCATGGTTTGCAAAGATTAAAAACTTTTTCAAGAAAGACAAGAAGGTTGTGACTAGGGAAGGAGAAGTACTTCCTCCGCCGAAAACGCCAGCATCTCATATGATGTTGAAATATGGCTATCATACTTGTATTTGGTTGGAAAATTGGGCGAAATAAACCCAAGGCGATGGAGTATTGGCATTTCCATAAAATGGTTCCTTTAGCACAGCTGTACTTCGAAATTTGAGAGAAAAGATTATGAAACTTGAACCGAGACCTAGACCAACACAGTTCGAAGCTTTAGGTGAATGGGAAGATGAGATGTATGAAAGGGAAAGACACAGAGGTGCAAAGAACTATAGTTTAGTCCATGGAATAGTATGGGGATTGAATCATGAAGACAGGATGAGACGATGGCGGTATGCTAACATGACGGATGGTTTGTTTCCTGTCAGAACAGTTGAAGAGATTACAGGGAGAAAGTGTACGGAGAAAAGAAGCAGGCAGTAACAGAAAGGTATGGGTATGGAGTTAGCGACACAGAGGATGAGTTGCTGGAGGACATTTTAAATAAAAGACCCCCTCCATATCAACAGAATTCTGCGGTGGTGACTCCAAATGCACCGCCAATGGAAACTGTAAGAAATCAAAGCCCTGAACAAAATTCTGAAATAAATAGGTCATTTGATAAATTAGAAACACCACAGAATGTGAAGCATGGTAATGGTAATACAACTGAATTAGCCAGAACCACAAGAGAGTTGACTGAAAAGATAAGAGAACTAACAAAGAATATGGAAGCTGTGACTGTGCCAGTGACAATAGGGCCAGTAATTCCGGTATTTGAAAATCAAAGAATAGATGAGCATTCCCTGACAATTCCATTGAACTCTAGTATGCAAAAAGTAAGAGAAGGGATAATTCCAGAAAATAGAGAGGCAAGAGATTCTGTTGGTTCATGTAGGTCGAGTCCACCTACAAATTTGACAATTAATGAGAGTCAGATAAATAGGATTCCTATGGGAACCGAGTCAGCAACTGAGACCCCAGAGAGAAGTGCAAGTTGGGCAGAAGTAAATAAAACCCCTGTGGGTCCGACTGCAGAAGAATTAAATGAGTGGGTGAGGAACTTACAGAAGAAAGATGCTGAACCACAACCTTTGGATGTGATCAGATTAAAAATAGATATGGAGGAATTGATTCTAGGGACTATTGGTACAGATCGGTTGAAGTCCTACCAAGATGACGAGTTAATTTTTATGTGTAAAAGCGATACTTGGAGAGCTAGGAACTTGCATGAAAAATTGGAAGAAACAGCGAACGAACTAGGAGTAGAATTTGGAAAAATCCGAGGATTGCAGAAACCGTACAGGGTAGATTTTAGTGAAAAGGATATAGAAAATCTGAACACTTCAGGACGGTTAACACAGATAAAGGAACTGATTGTGTTATTGAGAAAATGGGGAGATGTGGCCAGGTGGAGAAGCAGGTGGATAAGAAGAAAGGAGGGAACGACTGATAAAGCTTCATTGGCCTTTCCGGTGAAAGAGAAAGAACCGATAGTAATGGAGTGTCCAATGAGGGAAACTCCAGGAGGAAGCTATGTACATGTCCCATGGTCCAGACAAGATATATTGTCATTTACAAATGACTTTCCAAGATTGAGAGAGAAGCCTGTAGAATGGTATAGACAGGTAGAAAGGTTTGTAAAAGTTTCAAAAGTGTTGTGGGAAGATTTGGATGGATTGTTTGAAATTGTTGTACCAGCAGATTTATGGACAGAATGTAAAATTACAATTGACTGGCCGAAGGAAGAATATCCTAGAGATGCAAAAACAGGAGCCCCAGGTTCAGAAGTAATGAGAAAATATGAACAGGCAATCACGTTTCTGAAAAATAAAATCACACCAAAAGAAACGGACTGGGTAAAGATTGATAGAACAACTCAGGAGAGTAAGGAATCTGTACATGCTTACTATGAGAGACTGCTTTTGGTCTTTAAACAGTATAGTGGTTACGAGAACTTGAGTGAAAAAGACATGAGTCATTTTGTGTATAGATTCGTGTATGGCTTGAAACCTGAGATAAGTGAAATTATTAAGCAGCATATGTTGTGTTGGCAGAATAGCACAGTAGATGAAGTATTAAGGTATGCAAAATATTGTAGTGACGATATTGAGTGTAGACAGCGTAAACTCAAGGAAAAGGCAATGTGGGCACAAGTAAAGGTTGCAGAAAAGCAAGAAGCTCAGATGAATAATCAGTCTAGTGATGTAGGGCAGACTAAATCCAAACCGAATATTGGTAAGGGAAAAGGTCAAATGAGTATAGAAGAGGCTAAAAAGAAATGGCCATGTCATAATTGCGTAAAATTAGGACACTGGAGAAACGAGTGTAAATTTCCTCCAAAAGCTAATACAGAAAATCAACCATTAAATCCACAGGTGCAGAATGAGGTGAGTTACCAACAGCTGCAATAACCACAGGTAGTTACTCAACAGTGTCAGGTGCCGCAACCACCTCTTCCAAAGAGTGTAAATCCTCAGAGATACAGTGCAGAGGCAGGATTCTACGAAGGAGAGCAGGTAACAAAATTGAGGCACGTAGCTGCAGTTTCGCAGTATTGGTTACGGCAGGATGGAGATGAATCGGATGAAAGCTTATGACGGTGCCTAGGAGAGGAAGAAGAGTGCGTGCTTGGCGCAACTCTAGAGGTAGATCAGTCTGGTCCATTTGTGGATGGAAAAGTGAATGGTGTAAATGTTACATTCCTTGTGGACACTGGAGCTACCCGTTCTACTGTTAGATCAGTAGAAATTCCAAACCTTCCTTTCTCAGGAGAATATATCCAAGTTGTAGGTGTTTCGAACAGGCAGATTAACACCCCTCTTACAAAACCAGTAGAGGTAAAAGTTGGACCATTCAAAGAGATGCATCGCTTTGTGGTTTGTGATTGCAGTCCTGTAAATTTATTAGGACGCGATCTACTTTGCAAAATGAATTGTACCATCTACTGTACCCCAGATGGTATTGCTTTCCAGACACCAGATGAGGATATCCTGTATAAAATGACAATGGCAGAACTAGAACCAGGAGTGAATGACATGTTTCCTGTGTTTGATGCAGAGAAAATACCTATTGAATTGAAAGGAATAGTCAGGTCTGATGTATGGGATTTCACAGGCGAAGATATTGGACTAATGAGACGAGTTGATCCTGTAAAAATTACTGTAAGGGAAGGAACAAATTACCCAAATACCCCGCAGTACAAATTAGCGCCAGAAATAATTGAAGGAATAACACCTGTAGTTAATAAGATGATTGAACAAGGAATTTTGAGAGAAATAATGAGTAGCCCAAGTAATTCTCCTATAATGGGATTGAAGAAGCAGAATGGAACATATAGGATAGTGGAAGACTTGAGAAAGGTAAATAAGATTGTTATTCCTTGCAGCCCAATTGTGCCAAACCCCGCTGTAATACTGTATCAGATTCCACATGATGCAGAATGGTACACAGTTATTGATTTGTGCCATGCATTCTTTTCTATTCCATTGCACCCTGACAGCCAGCCATTATTTGCGTTCCGGTTCAGAGAGCGTATTTTGGCATGGTGCCGAATCCCTCAAGGGTATACTGAAAGCCCTTCAATCTTTAATCAGATTCTGAAGAAATCATTAGAAGATTTAAAAATGCCTGAAAAATCTGTGATGGTCCAATATATTGATGACCTATTGGTGGCATCAAAGACCAGAGAAGCATGTGTTACGGACACAATTGCTTTATTGAATCATTTGGCAGAAGGAGGACATAAGGTGTCTCCATCAAAACTGCAATTTTGTCAACAGGAGGTACAGTACCTAGCTCATAAGATTGAGAAAGGGATGCGAAAGGTGACGACAGAAAGAATAAGGATTATCCAAGGAATGAGAGCCCCAATGACGCAGAGAGAGGTGAGAATGTTCCTTGGAATGGCTGGTTATTGTCGACAGTGGATAAGTGGATTTTCATTGATTGTAAAACCTTTACAGCGATTGACAAAGAGGGATGTCAAAGATCCAATTGAATTGGATGAGGAGGAAATGAAGGCTTTCAAGGGACTGAAAACAAGTTTATGTGAGGCACCAGCATTGGGAATGCCTGATTATGAAAAAGAATTTCAGCTGTATTGTAGCGAGAGAGACGGATGTGCACTTTCAGTATTAGTGCAAAGGTATGGCAAAATGAAAAGACCAATCGCCTATTTTTCAGCTGTTTCAGACCCGGTAGCAAAGGCGTTGCCTGGATGTCTGAAAGCAGTAGCTGCTACTTGTGTGAGTCTGGAACAGAGTGAAGGCATTGTGATGGGATATCCTTTGAGAGTATATGTCCCACACTCCGTTGAAATCCTTCTGACCCGAACAAAAACCCAATTCATGACACATAGTCGGCTGACTAGGTATGAAAAAGTGATTTTGGGTGCAGACAATGTAACCATTGTAAGATGTACGAGTGTGAATCCTTCAACTTCATTGCCAGATGAAGTAAATGTAGAAGTCAAAGATGATGTTGATCATAAGTGTTTGGATGTGCTTGAATTTTGCACAAAGCCTCGCCCTGATATCAGAGATGAACCCTTAAAAGAATCAGATTATGGGATGTTTGTGGACGGATCATGCCTGTGAACAAGTGAAGGAGTTTTAAGTGCTGCATATGCTGTATGTACTGTGGCAACCATAATGGAAGCATCCTGTTTGAGAGGAATACTTTCAGCCCAAGTTGCTGAACTGATTGCTCTGATTCGAGCATGCAAACTGGGAAAGAACTTCCGAATTACGGTGATCACAGATAGCCAGTATGGCTTCGGAGTGGTCCACGATTTTGGACAGATCTGGTCCCAAAGGGTTTCCTGACTTCTGCAGGATCTCCTATTAGGAATGGTGAGTTTGTGAAGAAGTTGCTTGAGGCGATACAGCTACCTAAACAGATTGCAGTGGTAAAATGCGCTGCACACAAAAACTGAACCGATTATATTGCAGTGGGTAATAAATTCGCTGACGAATTAGCTCAATATTGTACCAGAAACATGACCTCAATGAATCGGAGAAGGGAAAAAGAGAATGTTTCATGTCCCTTGCTGTTTACTAACACAGTTGAAACCTGGGATGAGGTAAAACAATTGCAGGAAGAAGCAGATGATGAGGAGAAAGATGGTTGGATAAAAGCAGGTTGCAGACAAAGAGAGGAAGATGAAGTCTGGGTTTATAGAGATGAAAGACCAGTTATGCCTGATAGCATGATCTCTAATATGGCACGGATGTACCATGGGCAGGCACACATTGGTAGGGATGCCATGATCAGACTTTTCAGACAGACCTGGTACAACCAAAAATTTAGGGCTGTAGCTGAAAGCCTTTGTCAAAGATGTCTTACATGCCAACAAATAAATCCTGGAAGGAAGACAGTAGTGAGTTTGGGAACAATAGGACGTGAAGGAGGTCCTTTTACCAGAATGCAACTAGATTTTATTGAAATGCCCCCAAGCAATAGATTGAGGTATGTCCTGGTGGTCGTCTGTTTGATTTCTCGTTGGGTGGAAGCCTATCCGACCAGAAGGAATGATGGAGTCACTGTGGCTAAGCTCCTGCTGAGAGAATTCATTCCTAGATATGGCTTTCCAGTAACGATCGAAACAGATAGAGGAACACATTTCCAGAATGAAATAATACAACTGATATGTGAAGAACTTGACATTCAACAAAAGCTGCACTGTGCTTACAGACCAGAGGCTTCTGGAGTGGTAGAGCAAGTAAATGGGACAATAAAGAATAGGTTAGGGAAAATGTGTCAAGCCACAGGACTCAAATGGCCCGATGCCCTGTCATTGGTGCTGATGAGCATCAGAAGCATACCTGACAGAAAAACAGGTCTGAGTCCTCATGAAATAATCATGGGACGAGCAATGAGACAAGCACACGTACTTGTCAACAAACTGCTGACTATACTGATGATCTCGTATTGGACTATTGCAAAGTATTGGCTGATGTGGTGCATTCTGTGTTTCATCAGGTTGGACCGGATGCGACCACTCTTGAAAGAAAACCAGCTCATAATTTGAGTCCAGGAGACTGGGTCTGCATTAAAGTCCACAGAAGAAGAAACTGCTTGGTTCCTCGCTGGGATAAGCCATGTCAAGTGATCCTGGTGACAACAACTGCTGTAAAGTGTGCAGGGTCGAAAAATTGGGTTCATGCCAGTCATACCATCAGAGTTCCAGATCCTGAAGCTCAACCTGTAAGTCGACATCTGGAAATATCAGATACCAGCTCAGCATCTGAAGCAGAAACTGAAACGATCAGAGTTCCAGATATTGAAGCTTGACCTGTAAGTCGACATCTGGAAGAAACAAGTACCAGTTTGACAACTGAAAAAGAAACTGAAACGATCAGAGTTCCAGATCTTGAAGCTCGACCTTTAAGTCGACATCTGGAGATATCGGATACCAGTTCGGCATCTGAAACAGACCAACCTGAATCTGGTGAAAGACAAAAGGAAAAATCAGGAAACAAAAGAACTGATATTGAAACCGGAGAAACCGAACCAAGAAACAGCGACAGTGAACAGCCAAGTACAAGTTTTGGGAAAATTCCTCCAGAGATCGTTGAGGTAACTGAAGAAAATTTAGATCCGGATAGAAAGATTGGGGTAAGTGCTGAAGAAAAACGAGGAGTAGTGGGTCAGAACTACAAGCAGAAGAAACACAGGGAAATTAAGATTCAAATAGAGAGATTGGGGAAAGTGCAGAAGAAAAACGAGGAGGGTTAGAATCGAATTTTCAAACAGAAGAATCACAAGAAGATTCGGACTCAGACAAAGAAACTGAGATCATAAAGTTCAAAGTTAGAGGATGAAGTGAGGTCTGAGACAGAATCTGAAGAAAGTGAAGAAGAAAGAAAGCAAAGAATAGGACCAAGAAAGAGAACTTGGAGAGCAGAACGAGAAGAAAAAGAAAGTGAACTGAAAAGGCCAAGAAAAGGAGACAATTGGCCCAACGAAATTAAAAGACTGAGATATAAAATAATAAATTTGAACAAAGATAATGCGGAACAGGTAAATGAAATAACAAGTCAGAAAGGACAAAGAAAACCAAGTGAAAGACAGTTGCAGAGACCAAAAAGAGTGAAGAGACCTAACTTGAAATATAAGTCACCTGAATGACTATACATAGCACTGACCGACATTAAAGAAGTGG
The DNA here is from genome assembly GCA_963921515.1 of Calotriton arnoldi. Taxonomy (NCBI): domain Eukaryota; kingdom Metazoa; phylum Chordata; class Amphibia; order Caudata; family Salamandridae; genus Calotriton; species Calotriton arnoldi. Next base: position 582,022 of record CAWUFW010006166.1, read on the forward strand.
ATAGCAGTCACGAAATCCCAGACAAAGACTGTGAACAAGTGGGTGAGAGTGAATTGCACCAAACCTGAAAGACAAAGAAAGAAAACCTGACTGGACACCTAAACTGAAAAAGACAAGAAAAAGTTCTGAAAAGAACTGAAAAGAGCACCAAAAGAGACTGATTAAAGGGTAGAGCGGCTGAAAAGTCATTCTGAGGTGTGGAAACACATTTTATGTACATATATATATATAGCTAGATAGTATTACAACATGGTAGACACTGAGAATAGAAGATCTAGATGTGAGTTTTTACGTAGATGGTGTAGGATGTGTTTTTATTGTACAGGTTTGCTAAAGCTTATCTGGTTTATTTTAGCAATAATAATTCCACTTAGGTTAGTTGTAGAAAATACATCTGTAATAGTGAATGACACGAATAGTGACAAGAAAGCTAACATAAAGAACACTGCAACATTAGTGGATAGTACTGATTTTCATAGGGATAAGTCAATAACTGATTTCTCCAAGAATGTCTTCACGAAACTTTTATACGAATATGTGGAGACAATGGATGTGAGAGATTGTTATGTCTGTATGCAGTTACCCGCTTCTGTAACAGAAGGTGTGACATATCATCATCTTCCTTTGACGTATGGAATAACTTGTAGCGTTTTAGCTAGCTTATTTTATAAAACAGGTAAATTAGAGTATTATTACACTGACATAGATGCTGTTTTTGCTAAAATTCCCGTAATCCCTGAATTAAATAAGGTAAAAGTTGCAAAGGTTTTTGGAGAGTTTTTCTTAGAAACAAAAGAATTAACATTAGAATATACATTTAGACATAATCTTACTTGTGAATTAAGGAAAGAAGAAAAGATTTTCTTAGACATGGTAGAAGACAGAAGAGTTAAGTTTCAAAGAAAGGTAGCAGGAGAAAAGACAAAAACCCCACCTTGGGCGTTTGAAGAGAGAAGTTATGACAAAGGTGAAACAAATGCAGCTATGGTTCTAGATTGGCCCCAACAGGGAAAATTGTGTATTAGTAGAGATAACACTATGTATGATAACTATTTCGTGGGTTCTAGTGAGTGCCGAGATACATACAAAATTCTAGGGGGATGGGGATTTAAAGGAGGAAAAGATCCAGTATTTCCAGGGATCTATTATATTTGCGGAAATAGAGCTTATTATAGGTTGCCGGACCATTGGTACGGAACATGCTATCTAGGCCTGGTCTTTCCAAAGATTTTTCAAGTGGAAAGAGGAACGAAAGGCATTCACGAGATAGGTAAACCATTAACCCGTAGAAGGAGGGAAAGCTTCTCAGAGATAATAGGTGACATTTTTGGAGCATTGATACCAGCAGTGGGTATATCTTTGAATGCATACAAGATTCGGAAATTGTCTACAGTCCTAGATCGTTTATCAACGAATACTGCTGGAGGGTTCTTGATGGTAAATACCGAAATGGTTGCCATGAGAGCTATGGTATTGCAAAATCGACTTGCCCTTGACATTCTTTTGACAAAAGAGGGTGGAGTCTGTGGAATGCTGAAGGTACAACATTGTTGCACTTACATTCCAGACAAAAGTGAAAATATACAGAAGTATATAAAGAACATTACTGATTTGCATAAAGAAATTGCCCCACTGGAGGTTGAAGGTGCTTGGGAGAGACTTGGTAAGAGTTTTTCCTCAATGAAGAAATGGTTCACAGAAATAGGTAGTTCTCTTATTGGGAAAATACTAATACCAGTCACAGTAATAATAATAGTAATGCTATTATTGAGACTAGCATATGTGTGTATTAAAAGAAGAAAAAGACAAAATAGAGTAAAAAGAGAAAATGAGAAAAATAAAGAAAGAGAACGGGAGATGGGAGAGATAGAATTGGAAGAGTTAAAAGAGAACATGTACAAAAGGTCTAAAAGACAAGATGAAAAGAACACGGTTGTTTAAACTAACAAATGCAAGTGGACAAGAAACATTTATCTGATAAATTTTTGTAGGGATAGGTTTTTGTGGTGATGTTAAAAATCACCAAAGGGGGAATTGATGGAGCAGGGTAAACGAAATCATTTTGTACCCCTTGGAAATGAATGACCTCTTAATAATTAATAATACTAACCATTTGAAATGCATGTACTAACCAACAAAAGCACCTTTTTAGTAAACACTACACGTGGGTAATATGCTGATTTGTGCAAAATCTAATCTACTTACAAATGTGAAGTTAATTAACCTTAGTATTGTGATTTGCGGGTCTTTAGAATGGCGGGTGGTAAACAGAAAGGCTTATTTTCTTTGTTTTAATTTCAGTTTTGTTTGTTCTTATGATAGTTTGTTCGGGCCTGCTAGGCCATGCTTCCAAAATGGCTGCTGGAAAGGATGAGATCACGTGAGATGACTAAGATGGCCTCCGCGCAATACGGAAGTCCCAGTCACGTGAATGCGGCCTCTGCCCGGAGTGAGAGATGTCAAGGTCAATCCGACCTACAATGAAGAATGTGCCAAGAGATTCAGCATGTATTCCTGGGAATGGATGGGAAAGAACCGAGTGACAATGGATGAACTAAAATGTGACCATCAAAGATCGCTACAAAATGAATGGACAAGTTGGACTACTTTTGACCCCAGAGTCATGAGACTTATTGTGTGCTTTATTGTCCCCAAACCAGTTTGAACAAGGAGGGCGATGAGGTGACCATCACCACCCCTCCAATGGACCAATTAGCGTGATTCTTGCCCCTGAGGATTGCAACTTTTATGTGTAGTAAGCCAGAGAATAGGGTATAAGAGAGTCTGCTCTTACGTGGGTTGGTTGGTGTGTTGCTGTTGGTGTTTTCTGCCATGCCGCTTCTTTATTTTTCATTTTTCCACCTTGATACTGCGAAAGACTCTGTCATTTTGGAATTTGAACTTTGACTGGGGAAGGAACGAGATCGTTGCGGGAATTCTGCCCGGGAGGTGCGTCCGAGGAGGTTAGCAGGACAGTCAGTCAGTTTGGGAGTTCTATTCTGTGATCTGCGGTTTATCTTCCTTTGGTGAACCATTCTTGTCATCACCCCATGGCCGAGGGTAATGCATAATTTTCACTTTTCCTAAAAACCTTTCTTAAATGTTTATTGATATATTAAATGTGTTTGTTTAATAAAGAATTTCACTTATTTGATTGAAGAATTTAGATAAAATTATATTCTAACTTTAAAATGAGTCCGTGGTTCTTTAGTAAATTTATGATTTATAAATGTTAAAGGTTTTAATTGTGATTGAGCTGGTCTTAATCACCATCAACTTATTCTACTAGTTGGTCCATCGACCGAATAGCGGAGTACCTTGATGTTTAGGACCGACAGGATCAAAGGTTAATGCATATAATGTATAAATTATTATTCTGTCAAATTTAACAAGGTATCCTGTTCGTCCAGCAGCACATTCTCCTTAGCGTGTAATCCAGAGATTGAATGAATGTGTGTATGCGGTGTCACGGGCCCCACCGACATAAGTTTTAAATGACAATAGGTTGCTAAGTGTTTTTACCTGGATTGGTGTCCTAAGTAGAAATTTATATTAGCCGAGCTGGATCACTACATACACCTGTCCGTTTTCAATTAAAATGTACACATAAATTGAAAAACAAGCGTGCACAAATATTGTTTGCCTGTATTTGTGCATGCTTGTGTTTGTAGGTGTTAGCAATTGGCTTGGACAATACTTTTTTGATTACTGTTGTGCAATTGGTTGCAGTGGTGAGGCTCTGAATGAAGACAGTAATGGATATGACCAAATAGAACTTATCTTATTCCGTATGGCAGCATAAACGACCTACCACTATCAAATGTTGAGAACGCGCAGAAAAGGGGGGGTGGGCTTATAACCGTCTAGAGCCTGGGCAGCACCGCCAGAAAGCGGAATGTTTAAAGGGGTTCTTTCTAGCAGGATAGATCCATTAGCGTTGAAAAGAGAAAGAGGTAAACTTATTATTTGTTACCTCAGTGGTAGTGGAATCACCCTTCAAAATTAAATCAAAATGATTCAAATAATCTATGTTCGATTTCTATTAAGGCATTGCTATACTACAGGCAAGAAGGATAGTGACAACCACGGTAATTCTTACAATGTATTTGCTTATTCAAATGTGCTTACATCTTTTACAAAAAGGACAAAAAGACAACTGATTGACAATAAATTAGGACAAATGGAAAAGCAAATAATTTGTAGGTGGACAGTATAACCGCAGAGATGGACAATAAACAGTTATTGTGGTGATAGGAAAACACCGTCTCCAGGCAACAACGCCTGCTTAACAATCAGGCGCAATCAGGCGTTGTTACCTGGAGACAATATTTTCCTATCACCACAATCACGGTGTATTGTCCGTCTCCGCGGTCATAATGTCCATCTAGGTACAAATTATTTGCTTTAACATGATTTGCCCTGATTTATTGTCAATCAGTTGTCTTAAGCAAATACATTGTAAGAATTACCGTGGTTGTCAGTGTCCTTATTGCCCGTAGTATAGCAATGCCTTAATAGAAATCGGACATAGATTATTTGAATCATTATGGTGTAATTTCAAAGGGTGTTTCCACTAACATTGAGGTGACAAATAATACATATTCCTCTTTCTCTTTTCAACTATAATGCATCTATCCTACTACAGCCTCTTTCACATCCGCTATCAAATGTTGAAGCAATAACCTATCACTCTTTTTTCTGATGTTGGAGTTGACCGAGTATATATATTTTTTTGCTTGTTCAGCATCCAGCATATTCATAAGGAGGTTGACTGTCAGAATCCGCATCATGCATCACCCCTACACATATTAGCACACCTACCATTTAAAATGACCATAAAATACTGTTCTGGACGCACATCGCGACCAACACGGGAGATATGTAAAAAATACACCCATGAGAAGTTCGTGCATTTGTGAGAAGAGAACCACAGTTGTACATGTCTGCGGCAGTCATGAAGGCATGAGTGCAAGCTTGTCGTCTTCGGGGTTCTGCAATGACCAGAATTTACTGCACGAGTGGAACCACTTGTGCCCGAACAACCCGACGAACAAGAGACTAACCGGTCACAAAGGTAAGCGTACTGCCTAGCATGTCGAAAACTGCTGAAAGAGGACAATTGGCAATGCTAAAATAAGCCAATAAAGGCCTCACCATGGAGAAGGACAAGAGCAGCTCCAAAATTCAACTACAACATTTATCAATAATTATGAAACAGTACACTAATGATCCAGATGACACAATAGACTAATAACTCTGCAAAGTCCTAGAAATGGTTGCCTCAGAAGCCCAAGCAATCAATCAATAAATCAATAAAATCTTTATTCGATCTATTTACAAACAGATCATAAAAGCACAATTTCATCGAATAAGCCATAATCAAAGCAAGTAATGTCAAAAACCATATAAAAACAATTAAGATCTTATTGGGCTTTAGATGTCACTTACGTAGAAAGAAAAACAAGGGTACCCCAATATTAGAACCTGGGGTGGAGTAATATTTTTGAAAGCAATGGTTCAAAAGTGGCCAAAAAATAATCCAAGACAGGCGCAGGAGTTGCGTCAGAGTAGGGGATTCTGCAACTGAGTCCGGAGGGGCAATTAATGCTAGAGGGAGCAAGGAAATGTGTGACCAGGGACACGTTACAATCAGGATAACAAATGTTATTTATTTCCAATAGTATGCAAGTAATAGTACAGGTGCTCACATAAAAAGTGACAACAAGCATTAGGTGCTCAGTGAGGGTGACTTTAAAATATGTACATTGCATTGACAACACACAAGAGACCTCCTTATGAAAATAATTTATATAGAATGCATGGAGTTCAGGTTGCAGGGGGTTGACGGCGTTTCGATCTCAGTTATTAGAGATCATCTTCAGGACGTAGCATATGTGAGCAAACCGAATCTATAAAGAATATTACATGGTATTAGGATAAGGTCCCTGTTATAGATTGTTACTAATTCTTATCGAAAACAGGTGAAGTGGAGCTCCCAGAAAAGCAACATAACTGAATAACAAAATTAATTGGCCATTTAGTTAATTAGTGCGTAGATGTCACTTAGGCCAAGTTCACTTAGTATGTATATATTTTATACATGGATTACAATGATTTAAAGCAGCAAACCCTGCACCTTTCTCTTTCTCAAACAAGCCCACAGAAAAGTTGCTACAGAAAAACAAACAAAAGGGTCAGAGAGAGCCTTTAAAAAATACAGTGCCACCCTACATTGAATAAAATAATGGCACCTTAAAATTGGGAGAATAAACGCTTCTCTTTCAGTTTGGTACAACTTGCAGAACAATACTAAATGTAGATCCGACTGGGGCAAATGGTTGGCACACGGGCATAGAGTCAAGTCTTAGTGTTTGTATTTCTTCTCTGGGAACCCAAGCATCAAAGGAATAAGGTTCAGATGGAAGCGCAGTAGGATAAATATGTGCTGTGCAATAGTGGTACGGGAGAGATATGAGTGCCCTTCCCCTGGTCTTGGCGGGATAAGGTCTTATGCAAGGGTCGCCTTTTGTCGCTGGTTCTTTTCCCTACGAGCGAAGTTAGCCCTCTGCATATATAACTCAATTATTTTCTGTTTTGAGACCCTGCTGCAAGAGGCAGGATTCCTGAATAGGTCTCCTGCCCGAATGCGTTCAGTACAGCCTCTACGTGTCTGAGCCAACCAATCTTGTTATAGTGTTCCAGCTGCTGCGTTGTGTTAGATTGACCGTGGCCCTGCGGCAAATCGAGAGCCATAACAAGATTGGAGCCAGTCTAATGGAGTCAAGCAGGTAAGGTAACCCTAGTTCAAGGTGTATGATGTAGTTGGAGAATGAATGTGGTAGCGATACCCTGGTTTTAAAGAAGTTGTCTTCCATTCTCTGGAGTTGGGCAATGTGGGCCATCCCCCAGACTCCTGCCCCGTAGGTTACCACAGCCTTTGTTTTTGCATAATAGATATTTTTAATTGTGTCCAGGGGGCTGGCTCCTAACTTCTTGGCAAAGCCCTTTATAGCTTGGAGACTTCTTTCCATACCTAGGACTCTTGACCAGGTTTGTCCAAGTGTGGTTTTTATCGAATAAGACTCCCAGGTATGAGAAGGACTCAACCACTTTGATTTTCTTTGAGGCCAGATGGAAATAAGGGGGTTTTGCTCCTCTGCCGGCTCCAGCTATAATGATGAAAGATTTTGTTTCATTCACTCTAAGATCTAATGAGGCCATGAATGAAGCATATGAAGTTATAAGGCTTTGGAGAACTACCCCTGTCCTCGCAATTAGGACTGCGTCATCAGCATACGCCAGTATTGGGAGGGGGGTGTTATCAAATATGGGCACGACCAGGGGCGAGCCAGACAGGGCAGCCTCCACCCCATTTGTGTAGATGGAGAAAAGGAACAGGGCGAGGACGCATCGCTGCCTGACTCATTTCTCGATCTTAAATGAGGGTGTACATTCCCTATTTATGCCATACCGAACACAGGCGGTGGCATTGGCATATAACTGACGAATGAAGCAGATGATCAGGGGGTCGATCCCCATCCCCGCCATCATGGGCCACAGCTTCTGATGAGACGCACAATCGAAGGCCCCTGACAGGTCCATAAAGGCCATGTAGATCTCCCTCCTTTTGCTTTAATGTATTTGTCTATACATAGTGAGAGATTGAGGCATTGATCCACTGTCCCCTTCCCCTTCTGAAAACCACATTCTGCCTGCATCAAGATGTTATGTTCTTGGGCCCATTCCTTCAACCTAGCTAGGAAGAGCCAGCCCATGAGCTTGGCAGTGGTGTCCAGAAGGGTGATGGGTCTGTAGTTCTTCGAGCTGCCCTTATCTCCTTTCTTGTAAATTGGGACTATTACACTATGATTCCAGGATCGTGTGGGACCCTCTGCCGCTATGCTATTAAAAACGTTTGCTAGTAGGGGTACCCACATATCGTAGTTATCCTGGAAGAGGTCGATCGGGACCCGGGGCCTTCCCTGGGACGCAAGCCTCCAGCCCTCTTCTAATTCGTGTAGTGAGAATATCATGCTGCCTTGAGGTAAGGGATCTAGGTGAAGTGGCAGAAGTGCAGGGGAGATGTTGGATCCAAAGATACTTTCAAAGTGTCCCACCCATGCAGCCTCGTCTACATGTGTATCCAGGGACGGATCCTTGGAATCTTTGAAATAAGGAGCATTTATAACTTTACAAAACTCCCTGCTGTTGCCTGAGCTGGCAGCTAGCTCAAGGTCGTCCCAGGCCTTCTCCCTTATGTCCTTCTCTCGTTTACTTCTAGTGTGCTTATAGTCGCCACGTAGCGATCTTATCAATGCTGGGTCTCTAGGGTGGGTTTTTAAAGCATTGATAAGGCCTTTTTAAAAAAAAAATTTTTTTTTATTTATTTGAGTTTTATATAGCGCTGGCTAGACCCGGAGGTATCAGAGCGCTTTACGTAAGGTTCCACAAAATTACATCAGTTACAAGTTACATCAGTTACAAGAAAACATTTCAAGAGCGTTGGAAGATGAAATAAATGGAGCTTAGAAGGGAAAGGGGGTGGGGTAAAGGTGTAGGAGGGAGAAAGGATGGAGATAGGATGGATGGAGAGACGAAGGAGAGTCTGCCCAAAGTCCGGCTGGGTAGGTGACGGCCGAGGGGGAAGTCCACAGCCCATCTCCTCTATAGCTATCAGGTAGCTCCACCGGGCATCAGTCAAGCGGCTAGGTCTCAATGAGAAAACAATTAGAGAGCAAAGAGGAGGGATAAATGGAGCATAAAGGAGAAAGTGGGTGGAGTAAAGGGGTAGGAGGGAGAGTACGACGGAGAGACAAAGTAAGGTCTGCCCAATGTCCGGCTGGGTAGGTGACGGCTGAAGGGGTCTTCTAGCTATAGAGCATGGGGGATCAAACCATCAACTGGGTGATATGCCATTTGCCTGCTTAGGACGAGTAAGTGCCACTTTTCATTTCATTATAAGGGCTCTAAACTGGGTGACTAATAGTGAGGGGGAGGACACCTCGACCAGGCAATGTAAGATGTCATCCCTTACTTGTGCTATTATTACAGGTGCCAGATTCTGCTTCTCAACCTGTGCCCACTTTAGTTGATAGCCATTTTTCCTGATTAGCGAGATGTTATCTGCTACTTGTCGGTGTTTTTTCACTTTGCAGGCAATACTTAGGTGGATAAGTAAGATAGCGTGATCACTGTGACATGTCAATAGGTTATCTCTGTGGGCCACTCTTTCGCATATTGTGGAGGAAACTAGAATTAAGTCGATCGTGGACTCGTAGTTGTACCGCCTAAATGTTTTCTCTATCTGGCCTGTCTTTGTGCTGTTAGTTAAACTCAGATGTCTCATGTATAGAAGTCTATTAAGGGTGTCACCATAATCATTATGTGAGAAGTGTGGAAGGGGGTTGCCCTGAGGATCGTCCAGCCCACACACCATAACCTCATTATATTTATAAGGTGAATATTAAAATCCCCCACCCAGATAATACTAAGTGGGCCCTTTTGTGTGTGTGAGTTAATTGTTTCTAGCTCACTATTTAGTTCGTCTGCCACTAGCTTCATATTTCTCCCAAATTCATTATTGTAATAATTAATTAAAATACAAGCTTCTTCATTTATGAGCTCCAGTTGGAGAAGGTGAAATGATTATTCGGGGAGCCAACCAGCCTTACTTGTAGGGGTAAGGTATTGGAGATTAAAGTTATTAGTCCCCCTTTCGCTCTTCCTGACGCTGAGGGCACTGCAGCTGGATGGAAGGTGCTATACCCTGGGGAAAAAACTGGCTCCTTAGCCCATGTTTCCTGAAAGCAAATAATCTCTAGCGATTGCCAGAGGTTGTGCCACTGATCATTGCCTACCTTCAAAGCAATTCCTACCACATTCCAAGATGCTAGGCTATTCGTGTTTCTGTCAGCTATGCTCCGGGGTGGAAAAGTCGTAGGGGACTCCTGCATAACAGACACTGGATTGACTGATATAGAAACTCTCCTAACAGGTGGATGGATAGGTGGTGGTAGTCAGTCACAAGATTCCAGGTCTGAAAGGGCAGCAAATCTGTTTGTGTAGCCCAACACCCGGAATAGTGCTGGGGTCCTCTACATATCTTGAGGTAAGTTGGTCTGACCTTATCCTGCCCTTCTGTCCATTACCTAATATTACACCCTGTTTATAGAAGTGCTCCAGTTGTAAAGGAATAATCTGAGTACTCCTAAGGGAAGTTCTATGGAGATTATTAAGGAGAGAGGTACCCACATGTGCATTGTTGAAGTTTATCACCACACAGTCTCCATCAATGGATTTAGCTGAGCTGCCCACCCACCCCACTCTCCTGGCCATGATGATTTTGTTAGCCAGCTGATGGCTCCTCGTTCCTGAATACATAAGATGATGTGAAAGCCAATGCAGGCATTTGTCCATTAGCTGTGAAGTGGATTCATACTGCTTATACCGCAGAGGAGGAACGTTCGCCAGGACCAGAACTAAGGGGGAGGCTGCTGGTGGGAGGTGGAGGAATTGCTGCAAGTGGTTGTCCACAACAGCCATGCGAGTATCTTGTATTCCTGTTGGTTGAAAAAACTTTCTTGTTTCCCCCAGCACTAATGGTGCCTGATGTACTGTGCCCCTTATGTCCAAAGGTTGTGGAATTGGAGCCTCCGGCTGTATGTTGGAATGGCCGGGAACTGTGGTGAACAACCCACAAGCCCAAGTGGCGGAGCTGGATGGAATACCCAGAGTCGGTAAGTCAGTCATACCCTGGTCATCACGGGCATGAGATGGAATTTTATCCGCAGCTGAACATGTAGGGTCAGCACTCAGGGGCTCCATTGGGTGTGGGGCAGGTGCGTTCTGTATCTCTAGGCCGGCTAATCGCTCTTCAATCTGTGTTAATTTAGATAGGATAGGGTCCAATAGGGTGGTCATCATTTTGCTTACTTCTGCCCATAATACGTTGTCAAGTACTACGTGTGGGGATGAGATATTTGCGATTGAAGGCATCAATGGTGTTGGTGGATTCACTATGACCGCCTTAGGATGAGCACCCATAGGTTTGGGAACATGAGTAGGTTTGGTTGGCCTGGGCTTTGAGATCCCGCCACCCCTACGTTGCTTTGCTGGAGGATCATTTGCTGAGTCAGTATGAGGTGAAGGCACGGGACCCCTCCTATTAGTGTTGGGTAGGGCTGAAATAGCAGGCAAAAGTTTCCATTGACCAGGTGGGAGATTGCCAGATGTTACCAGTTGTGTCAACTGAGTGTGTGAAGCGTCCTCAGGGACAATCCCTGTGGGTGACCCCACGGGGAAAAGAAGGGGTTCCATGGATAAGCTCCTCTCAGTTAGTTCGATTTCATGTGTGAGGACGCTCGCTGCTCTGGACAAGAGCGTGTCAAGCGTTGATACAGTTTATTCACTCGCTTTCTCCATAGGGCCTTTCCGCTTCACAATATTGTCAAAGAAATAATAAAAGAGGAATGGGAACAGTACCTTAGATCAGATGCAGGACGTTAGAGGGGGGCCCAGCCCTGCCTCCTCCGGGCTCCGATGGGCATAGATGGGCCTGCCTTTGCCCGGGCACATCCCCGCGCGCGTCACGTGCCGCGGGCCGGCTTCAGTGTTTTAGCCGTGCTCCAGGCGCAAGGGAGTTTGGGGATTGTAGTCCCCCAGCAGCGAGATTCGCGCTTCTCCCCCGACGTCGGCAGCAGGATGAAAGTGCCCAGCGTCCAGGACAGTCTAGCAGCCAAGTGAGGCAAGATGGAGTTCCGGGTTTCCTGCTGTGCGTGGTCACCCCCGCAGAAGTGAAGGGCAGGGTGACAAGCGGCTACCCAACCATGCAAGATCTAAACACAACTCTACATCTTTGCCTGCCCTAGATTGGAAAACAGTGGTCAATAATAGGTTTTGGTTCAAAGCCAGCTAGGCACTTACTGTCCTCACATCTCATTGTCTAATCCAAACGCTCACAACACCCTCTTAAGGGAATCATTACAGCATTCCACAATGACAGGCCAAGGTTAGGTACAGTGCTCAAGAAACCCTCATTGGAATGGGAGAGATACGCATGGATGTCGGGCCCAAGAGCACACTGCTCAATATCTACCCGTCAGACTTTCAAAAAAAGACAAAACAATAGCTAAGCCAGTCCAAATAAGGGTAATTGGTGGCCAAATACTACTGTAAGACAGTGACATGGGACTAATCATCCATAACAGAGCTATGACAGCAAATGCACTAAGCATGTTAGTAAGAAGAATGGATGCAGATTGTATGGTAGATTTATATACCACATATTACACTTGACGAGGCACCAAAGTGCTTTACGGATGGATAGCACGCAAATCCATGGGGCCTACAGTTAGTTTCTAGTGCTAGTTGTAAGTCTTACAGTTAATACATTATACTATAATTTGGTTGTCTTACTACACTCTATTGTCGGATGGCAGTAGTGTTGTTAAAGAATAAAGTTATACATATTTTGGATCATGCCACTACACAATGGGTCAGTGAGTTTGGTGGGAAGAGCTCCATAGGAATTAGTTTGGAAGGTGAAGCTGTAATGGACAGAAGGGGAAATTGACTTTAGACTGATTCAGTTAACAGGTGTGTGAAATAAATGCAAGTCGTGCATTTTTGCGATGGCTCACATACAGTGTCTTGCCAAGGAGTACAAGAAGATGTGTTTATGAGTGTTTTTTTATTGGCAAATTAGAATTGAATATTTTTAGATTATGTGAGTAGTGAACTTTGTCAGAATTTTATTGATGCTGTTCGGGTCTATATGGATGTGCATGATGTAAGCAGGACTCCATACTCATCTCCAGCATTTACCTGATGTAGCATCTTTCTCAATGATGTGTTAAATATGCTGTCTTGCGACACCATTATTTTTAGGTAATGGTCAGGTTTATGTTTACTCGTAGTCTCCACTGCCTGTTGATAAGGAGATACTTACGCTATTTTGTACTCTGAGGTATAAGTGGGGATAGCCATATTTTCAGCATCCTTCGACATCCCTTGATGATTTTCGAGCGTCTGTATCTTTGCTGGGAGTGAATTCAATAGTTTGGCAGTTTAGACGAGGATGGATGTACCACCCATAATTTTCTTTTTACATGGCAGAACAATTAGTAGTGGAGCCAATCTGGTCCTTGCGTCTCTTTCTGAAGGTATTTCTTGAATATTCTCACTAAATATATCAGATCAGTATATTGACCTGTGCATTATGCATAGAACTTTGTAGGTAGATGTTCTGACAACATGTAGCCAGTACAGGGCCTTCTGAGCCGGTGAGATGTTGTTGCAGAACCTAAGGTGCAGAAGTTGTCTTGCTGCTGTGTTTTTAATACTTTGGACCGGTCTCATAATAGATTTTGATATTCTATAGTATAATCCATTGGTATAGTTTTGCTGTGATAAATGAATAAGGTACTTCCCTGGATCTTTTTGTGGAATCAAAGATAAGGGAAGATGTGTTCGAGTGTTGAATGTGGATTTAGTCAATTGGTTGACTGTGAGATCATGGAGATGGCCAAATCCATAATAATTCCTACATTCCAAACTTCAAGGGATGTAGCTGGCAGCATTCCTTGTTCTTCAGGACTCTTTGTTAGTGGACTGTATGTTTTACATTCCCCACGTTTTTGAGGCAGTTTGAGGTGATACTCTAACACCTATTGGTCAATGGCTTTAGGGCAGTGACAAATTTCGAGAGCTCCAGGTTGTTTGGTTTATTCACTTTGAAGAATATCTGGCTATCGTAAGAGAAGTTGCAGCTTGAGAGGTTGAAAGAATTGAGGAGTTCAAGGAATGGTTTGATGTAGAAATTGAACTTAACGGTTGAGAAAATTGATGCTCACAGAGCTCCTCTCTCATTACTGTATGTTTTGTAGGAGAACGGGGAAAGATATGATGGTTAAAACTTCTTTAGGTATATATTAGGTTAAATGGACATGGAAATTTGTCCAAACAGCCACTCAAAAGAGGAGGAGTGCACTCTTAGTCTTATCCTCGACATAGCACCACCTCTTAATGGATGTTATTTGCTGGTGTAGCACCCACTTGCCCGAAGTAATGGCTAGACATTAGGGCAGGTGGTGCCTGATCCTGTCCCCAATATGGTGCAAGGGCATACTAAATGTGTTTTGAGTCTGCAGCTGCTGAGGGGTGGGAGGAGGAGAGGGGGGCAGACTGGGCAGATTTCTGGCCTTGGTTTCCAATGGACGTGTAGGAGCCACGACCGCAGCAACGAAAAGGCTGGGAAGCCTGTTGGCCATGGAGACTCTGTTGGAATGGAAACAGCTGGTAGCCCCTACGGTAGGCACGGAAGGAGTGAGAGGAAGAGTGCAGCTGGCATGGATCCATGGTGAGTTCCAGTGACCGAGCGGTGACCCTACTCTCCTTGAAGCACTGAATCAGCCTTGTCGCAAAACAGGCGAGTGCCATGCAAGTGCAAATCCATAAGGGATGCATGAACATCACCAAGAAGCTAGTCGATCTCAGCCAGGGTTTGTGACGGAGCACCACCAATAAAGTACTGGCCCTGCCTAGCGAGTCTGTTGTGTCCAGTTGGCATCATATTGTGAACTATGCTGTGTCCCTGCCATCGGCAATAGCCTGGGTCACGATGGCTCAGACCTCTTCCGAGACCATAGGCAGCACTTGTGCAACCAAGTCCCACAGTGTCTGGCTGTTCCAGCCCAAGAGGCATGCAGTGCTCAACGGCCTCAGAGAACGGCTGCTGGAAGAGAAATTCCTCTTACCATAGGTGTCCAGCCTCTTGGATTCCAGTGAAAGTGAAAGCGCTAGGATTCACCTTGTAGGCTGAGGCAGCATCACCAGGGTCTCTGGAGTGGGATGCTTGGTGCGGAAAACTGGGTCCCAGGAGCAGGACGATGGTGACGTGGAATCATACTGTGCACTGGAGTGCCTTTACCCAGATTGGCCAAAGCCCGGAGCAGCAAATCGGAGAGGGCTTCATTAAAGGGCAGGAGGGGTTTGTGTTGGACACTCCTGGTTGAAGCATCCCCTTCAAGACATTGGTCTTACTATACTGAGGGCAACATGAGGTCGTGGAGCTCAGTCACCCTCTGCACCACAATAGCAAAGAAGGCCCTACCCTCCTCAGCCACACTAGAGGAGAGACCAGTCCAGTGTTCAGTGAGGTGTCTAGACCACTGGCATCAGCCTAGTCCTGACACCAGTTCATTCCAGACAAAGGTTCTTCAAGGGGATTAGGATAGCCATAGGGATCCTCAGACCCACTAAAGAAAGGAGACACTGTCTCTGACCCAGGTGGTCTGGTTCTAGTCAACGCTGGTGTTGACATTGAGCGATGTCGATCCGCCTCCATATCGGTCAAGAATGACTATGGGGTCAGTAGCACTGGAAACAGCACCACAGGACCGAACCCCGGCGAAAGTTCTAGATATTTGACTGGAGTCGGTTTGGATCCAGAGGGCTTGACTGGCACCAAGGGAAAACCAGCCGGCAGAAAAGCCAGTCAGGGCACCTCCCGAACCAGTGTGGGCCCCGAAAGCGATTAAGAGGGGTTCGATCGCCCAAATATCAGGTGCATGGCCTCATAAAGCTCTTTTAGTTTCGTGGGGGTCTCGCTGGGTAAAGGAGATTCAGGGAGTCACGGAGCAGACCCAGACTCAGACTCTGCAGGTGGATTGCGGGACAAGAGCCTAGATTTCTGGCATCATTCCTGCATCTTGCCTGTTAATTTGGATCAGCGCAGTGAAGTCGAAGAGTGATTTGACTTCCTGGCCTTCTTGTTCTTTTGGGACTTACCTAATGACGACTTCAACCATGACGATGACTGACGGGAACGACTTCGAGAGCAGGCCTAGGACCTTCCACGCAATTGGAACCTGGAGCAGTGCGGAGTCACCTGATGTCAAGCTGTCAGGAGCTTCATCACCCACCCCGAATCACTTTAGGATTTATACTGTGTCAGTCTAGACATGCCCAGAAGTCATGGTCCGGGGCCAGGTGCCACAAGCAAACTAACTAGGGGTCTGTCACAGACATTTGTCTTTGGCTGGCTCCACAGGGTTTAAAACCCCCAGGTTTTTAGGGTGCATCTCTAAGGACTCTGGGAGCAAAAAGGCTCGAAAAAAGTCTACAAAATGCCGAAAAAAGTGGTAAAAAAAAAAGCAGGGGTAGCTCTTCCGGTTCCGCAGTGTTAACCGGAAAGAAGGAATTTAAGTCATCGTGCTGGATTGGCGCCTATATGGGCATCACGTATGTCACTTTCAGTGCATACAATGTCTACAATGCGGAGTCGTTCAACACCACCTGCTGACGTGAAACCGTTCGATGCCACTTACTGGTGCGCGAGGAGGCTGCTGAAGATTTTCTGGATCCAATCGGATGCCTGGGGAATATTCTAAGGTGAGGAATCTGTGGCTAAAAGTTTCTATCAGATGAATAAAGACTAGGGTTCGATGCCGATCCTTGGAGGATCCTCTTTAAGCACTCCTAGTTCAGCCTGTAATCCATTAATACAGACAGTGAAAAGGGGCAGTGGTGGTACACATCCCTGACGTTCACATTTAATGTAGCTAAATTATGGAATATACCATTGAGTCTGAACCTAACCATGACAGTCAAAGATGAGTAAAAAGAAATGGTAACACTTAGTCTTCCTCAACCCCCATTCCTCTAAAAGATACTACACATTAGACTTGAACACAAGATCAAATACGGTTGACAAATCCATAAATGGCAGGTGGACTCCAACTTTTTTTTTTTTTACAAAAAGGATTTATTAGCTGAAAGTTATACATTTTGACATTGTTATAAAGTTTCCAGTCCTTCATGACAGTCTATCTTTTCTTCTGAAAAAATATCATTTGGTTTTGCCTTGTCCTTTGGTAATAAAACTCCTTCGCAGCAACTTTATTGAAGAATTTAATGTTAGCCTGATGGTAACCGGCCAAATCTATAAAATAAAGATAGCGAAAGAGACAATATCAGAATACTCAATTTGAAGCAAGCATTTGGGGACCATACATTTCCATATAGATTGCTCAAGACCTCCAATGCAAATTTAGGCACCCTGTTGCTCAACGCTGCCCTTTTTGGGCAAATACAACCTGAAATATACTTTTAATTTAATAGAAACAAACGGTTCAGAGCCATACTCAGTTTGCCCCCAAATCGTCTATGAGAAGCAAACTAAACTTCTCCTACTGGGGTGTGAGGGTTCAGATAAATGAGTAACTGACTACAGGAGGAGAAAAATACACATTTATTGAGCACGGGCTCACACATCTTTGAGTGCAGGGGAATTACTACAGCGGTGTCTGGCAGTGTCTATGCTCTTGCCAACCTTCGGATTAATATGTGCCCTAAGTGAATGCTAAGAGAAAGAGAGATAGCAAAAAGATCTTCTTCAGACCTTGTGAAATCACTGACAATAGCACAAAGCTAACTATACTGACTCAAACACCCCCACAAACTTATCAGTATCATAGAGCCAAGCCTAGGTTTTTCAGCTCAAATAAACTGTCACAACCAGGACGCAAGAAAACCAGCCCATTGAAAGCGGGCTAAAGAAAGGGATCCTGCCTCCTGTTTAGGTATATGGAATAGCAAAACCAGTTGTAATTTCCTTTTTAAATAAAACCTCCAGACACACTAGTCAGCTGCCTCATTGCCTTATTTGAAAGATGTGCAAATAATACAGAAAAATCAGGAGGCAAGTGGTGGCAAGTGATTAGGAATGTGCAAACCAACTACTTTCCAAATGCACTCACACCTAAATGCACTCACAATTAAAGGCACTCACAACTTTGCTGATCCCAGTTCCCTGCACCCTTGCACCTTCTACATCTCACCATGCCCTTAGTCATGCCCCTCTGCCATAAGCTCCATATCACACCCACCACGTACCGCAGTCTCTCTTCCTGGAACTCAGCACTGACACACTCCTCGTTCAGCTGCAGCAGCAACCCAGGTAAAAAGCTCTGATCTAGAACA